>PVLA01000293.1:0-630743 GCA_004027455.1 Hydrochoerus hydrochaeris | reverse complement strand
AGTTGATAATTACATACTTTCCTCTTAGATGCAGTTGTTCAAGTTACAAAAGTAAAGTCCACAAAGTGGACATTCAAACAGTGAGACTGCAGTCAGTTTTGCTCATCCATCCAACTAAAACTTTAGCAACATGGTTATTAATTCCACACACTCAAACATACATGCAGTTATATCCTTTAGAATACTCTTTTCCTTTTTTATCTTTATAATAACTATAATTTATTCTCATAAACTACTTAGAGGTTCTGCACATGTATAAGTCTCTACACATATACCTAGCCTTTCTGTATTAGAGGGAGAAACAAATCAAGTCAGCAATACAAATACCTAGAGAAACACAAAATAAAAAGAACATACAAAAACACAACAGTAGGTGATCTATGGTAGTCACTATGATGTCTCTTGTTATTTTCAATAAAATTGTCTATATCATCAAATATAATATAAACTTAGCATTGCTTTACACTACTAATAAAATCTAAACATTGGAGACATTATAGGACTTTAAAGGCAGTTAACAATCAAACCAGAATGGGTATCCTATTGAATCCTGTCATCTTCAGAGTAGTTGCCCCTACTCTCAGACTCGACACTCTCAAGTATACCAGATTCAAATAAAATCAGTCAAGATAAAAGAGTGATATAACCAATTTTCTCTGTCTTATCTCTGCCATGCTATTTTTCTGTTGTTATTTGTTTACTTTTCTCCTTGATTCCACTGTCTGCCCCTTACTTTGAGGTCTTTCTGCCATTATTCCTGGAACCCTGGTGGTTTTCTTCTCTTTCTCTAGAATGTCCTTCAGTATTCTTTGCAGGGTTGGATTGGTGGTCACAAACTCCCCCAGTTCCTCTTTGTCATGGAAATATCTTGTCTCTCCATTAATTTTGAGAGACAGTTTTGCAGGGTACATCATTCTGGGTTGGAAGTTATTTTCTTTCAGGGCTTGGAAGATTTCACTCCAAGCTCTTCTTGATTTGATGGTTTGCATTGAGAAGTCTGCTGTGATTTTGTTGAGTTTTCCTTTATAGGTAATCTGTTTCTTTTCTCTGACTGCTTTTAATATTCTGTTCTTGTGATGGATTTCTGGGATCCTGATTATTATATCTCTGGGTGTAGATCTGTTTGGGTTGTAGCTGGCTGGAGTTCTATATGCCTCGTTTATTTGAACTTCACTTCCGTTACCTATGTTTGGGAAGTTTTCCTTAATTATCTCTGTGAATAGATTTTTTATTTCATTTGTATTTGTTGCTGCATCTTCATTCACATATTTTATTCTTAGGTTATAAATCCTCTTGTCATCTTCTAGCCTTTGTATCATTGCTTCCTGGTTCCTTGTTATTTTTAAGAGATCCTTACTTTCATGATCATAATTTGCAAATCTATCTTCAAGTTTTGAAAGTTTGTCTTTAGTTTCTGTTAAAAGGTTTTGCCAAGTTTCAATGGAGTTTTTAATTTCCTGATATTCTCTTTGGATCTGTTTCATATATTCTAGATTTTGTTTATATTCTTCATCAAAGGCTTCTCTTCTTTCTCTGGGTTCCTCTATTCTTTCATTTGTGCCTACTTGAGGATTACCCAGGACTTCTTTTATTAATCTTCTTATATCTTGCTTCACCTGAGTTAGAATGTCATTTAAATTTGACAATCAGGTCATGGATGTATTTCTTTATTTCTGATGAAGCTGTCTCTGCCATTACAGGTTTGCTGCTCTCAACCTCCTCTGCATTTACCTCTGTTGGACTCATTTTCCCTGGTTCCGCAGTTGGGGACCTTTTGCTCTTTCTCTGTCTTGTCATGTTTCCAGCCCTCTTCAGACAGGTGGGTGGTGGAGGTCTCTGGGCCTTTTGTTTTGCTTACAGTTTTTCTGCAGCACTCTTGCTAGGGAAGTACCACCCCCTAGTCCACTGCAAATCTGTGAGTTGCAGGCTGAGAGCTGGCTCCTCCCCCTATGCCAGTCAAGCAATTTACGCTTCAACAAGTTTGTGTGTTCCCTGGGGATGCCACTGGCTCAGAAAAGCCTTGTCCCTGGCTATTGGGTTTCAACCAGGGGTGTGGCCCTGCCCAAGCAGATCCCACCAATCTGCTTTGGACTAGGAGTCATCAGCAGAAGCTGCCTTGGGTTTTGATTGAAGCTGGCCCTGCCCAACTCCAAAATGTCTCTGCCCAACTCCAAAATGTCACCCAGCTAGTCCTCCCGGTTTGGGGATTCCAGTTCCCATCACTCACCAAAGTTCGTGCAGTTTGACTGGCTGTTTTCACTCCCCGCCTCAGTGCCTCCTCCAGCGGAGGGGCTGGAGCTCACCAACCCCCACTCCCGGCAGGGCCACTATCTCAGCTCAATCCTGAGTCACCTGACTTTAAGACGTGTTGGTACAGCAATCAGGGCTTGCCCAGCTCCAGCCCTCTGTCCATGCTTCTTTTTCTTCTTTCTTTTTTTTTTTCTTTTTCCTCAGTTTCTTCCTGGGTCGTGAGAATTCCTCTCCTTTTGTCTGGCTTTCTCTATGTTGCGAGATTCCAGCGTCTGAGTTGTTTTTATTTATTTTTTCCTCAGAGAGGCTCTCTTGTGCCGCCACTCAGTCCGCCATCTTGTAATCTCTTGATTTTTATTTTTTGAAATAAATTTTATCCCTTTTTTGTTTTGTTCAATTCTTTGTTCGAGATTAAAAGAACATAGAATCTGACTCCACAAGAAGGGATGAACAACCCAGAAGCTGGTGGCATATATGTGGCAAGCCATTTTTAGAAGGAGCTACCTGACAACAGTTTCATAGACCTCACAATCCAGGGCACTCCATCCACTCACCCCTGAGAGAACTCTTTCTGGACTTTGACAGTCAATGATTCTGAAACTTCAAATGGCACAAAACACTAAGACAAGAGTTTTGAATGTAAGAAATCCTCATATCATTATTTTGTAGAAGAGAAAAGGGGACCAGATTTTTGGTAGGTTTTTTTTTATGACTTTGGTTGAAATGAGTCTAAAGTCCAAATGAGTCTAATGTAGTAAGGATTCTGTCAAACATGTATTATGAAAACAAAATTGGTGTTGAGCATTATATTACTAGCCAGCACTCAGAAGCATTATATTACTAGTCACAGCACTCAGAAGGCTAAGGCAGGATCTCTACTTTGAGGCCAGCCTAGGCTACATATTGAGATCCTGTCACACAAACAATAAATAAACCAAGACTACATGTGTAGATCAATGGCAAAGCACTTTCCAAGCACATGGGAGGCCTTGGGTTCAATCTCCAGCACTTCAAAAATATCAAATAAACAGAATACAAAGAATAATTTATCTAAGAAAGAAAGAAGCCAAGCATGGTGGTGAAGGCCTGTGATTCCAGTACTCTGGGTGTCTAAAGCAGGAGGATCCCAAGTTCCAGTCTAGCCTGTGCAGTGTAATAATTTAGTGAGACCATGTCTCAAAACAAAAACAAAGACAAAAATTAAAGGGCTGGGAATGAAACTTAGTGTGAAGGACCTGAGCTGTTTCCAGTAAAATAACAACAATTTTTAGAAGAAAAAGGGAGAGGAGGGAGATAGGAAGGGAGAGAGGAAGGCAGGTAGGGAGGGAGAGAAGGAAGGAAAGAAGGAAGGAAGGAAGGAAGGAAGGAAGGAAGGAAGGAAGGAAGGAAGAAAGGAAGGAAGGTGGAAGAAGAGAGAGAGGGAGGAAAGGAGGGAGGAAAGGAAGGAAGAAAAGGAAGGAAAGAAGAAAGGAGAGAGAAAGGAAGGAAGAAAGAGATAGAGGGAGAAAAGGAAAAAATTCAACAGAATACAGGCAAAAATAGCAAAAAAGGAACATAGTACAGGATTCTGACTTTTTTCAAAGATTCTCTTCTTCATCAGTCTCATTGTTACTTTTTTGTAAATCAGAATACTTAGTGAATGATTTGATAGATAAAACCATGCATTTTAAGTCAAGCAAGTGTTTTAACAGTTCTCAAAATTTTAACATTTGATAAGTTACCTTACCCTTGAATCTTTAATAAGAATAAACATACTGTCATGGGAGTCAAATATTTGGGGTACGTGTATGTTGCTTAGGATGAAATGTAGGTCCTCATGCACACTAGACAAGAACTTTTGTCACCATAACAAAATCTCTTAGCAAAGTGTTCTGCATGTAAAATTTGCTCAGGAAGTTGTACTGTATTTACTTCTCATAGCTGAGAACCAGTGCCTAATACGGAACTTCCCTTTTCTGTGTCCTTATGAAAGGGATGGGTGCTACCCAGAGCCTGACTGACATCATCCTTCCTTCTAAAAAAAAAGTCTACAAACACAGATCTTGAGAAGTAACTCTGGGCCATACTCACAGGCAGTTTAGAATGGTTCCATGCCCCTCCTATGGTCAAAATGTCAAGATTGGTTTCCCTCAATCTCACCACTGTGGGCATTAGAGCTGGAAAATTCTGCATTGTTAGACATCATCCTGGGAATTATGGGATTTGGGCAGCATTCCTGGCTTCTATTCATCATAATATGGTTACCTACCCCTCTGTTGTAACAACTGAAAATCTTTCCATATATTAACAGGTATGGGGGTAGGGCAATAGTTTTGTTTTCTGTATCTTCCACTGTGATGCTTTTGCTTTGTATTGGTTTGTTTTGGTTTGGTTTTAATTTTCCCCTTGTGGTCCTGGGAATGGAGCCCCTCCCTTTTACCCTTTTTTAAAGCTCCCCCTCCCACAGTGGCATCCCTACCAGATAGGGGCATTGGGTACCCCCACCTCAGCCAGGAGGATGTTTTATCACTGACATTGTTCAGTTTTCCCAGCACAGTGATAACAAATGCGGAAAAGCTGACTTTTGATGTATGATTGTGTTTAAGTTCTCTACAGAGAATAGCCATGCACACCAGCTCTTCCCCTTCCCTAGCCACTCTCAGGCAACAAAATATCCTCTTCCTCTGTCCTGTTTTTGTTTTGCTTTGTCTGTCACTGCCAAACACTGCACAAACTGCAAGCACATTTCATCTTAAGAACTTGAAAAAAAAATTATTCAATCCCTATTCAAGCCAGCTGCAAACTGGATGTTTGGAAAGGAATGAAGGACAAAACTGACTGCTTTAATCTCCTGGTTCATGCATTTCCAAAGGTTGCTGCAACAATGGACCACAATGTGGGCAATTCAAACCACAGAAATGTAATTTCTCTTGATTTTGGAGGCCAGAAGTCCAGATCAAAGCATCAGTGAGATTAACTCCTTCAGGATTGGAACAGTGCACTTGATTTAGGCCTTTTTGCTATCTGTTAGTTGTTTGCTAGTGATCTTTCACATTCCTCAGTTTATAGATGCATTACTGTAATCACCATCTTCATCTTCACATGGTGTCCTCCTTGTGTGTGTTATCTTTGTGCCCTAGTCTATACTTTTTATAAGGACATAATCATATTGGATTTAAATCCACTATAATTACTTCATTTTTAACTTCATTTGATCTTATAAAGATCCTGTAAAAATCTTATCTCAAATAGTTATACTCTGAGGTACTGAAAATTAGGACTTCAACATATCCCTTAGGGAGGACAAAATTCAACCCATAACACTTGCTGTTGTGCCTTGTATCTAGATGTCCCCCCAAAGCCTCTTTGAGTCATAGGTGGGCTTTTCAGAGGTGACTGGATCTACAGCATGTGATACTGGGATTAAGGATGTGATGCTGGAATTGATTTATAGTACAATCCTAAGACTACGAGTGTCATATTCTGGGTATGAAAGCTATCTGCTGTCCAGGTAGCCTGGATAGAATATAAGGGGCAGAAAGAGGGCCACTCTTGTTGCATGTCATTTGCTATTTGCTGCTTCACTATGTTGCTTCTTGCTGCCTGCCGTGAACTGTTTCTCCTCTGCTACACCACCCTGTTCAGCTTGCCAAACAGAACTGAAACCTCTACAAACTGTGATCTACAGTAAACCTTTCCTCCTTTAACTTTATGTATCAGTTAGTTTTCTCTCAGCAATGAGAAAAGTAAGATGCTTGCCTAACTGACAACTTTGGTTCTTCCATCAGGAGGATGAACATGTGATTCCAAACTGGAATGCTTTGAGAGTGAGAGGAGCTGATATTAATGTGTGCCAGGCAAGCAGGTGTAAATCAGAACTTCCCTGTGCAAGTGGGGCATGGGATAACCCCACAAATGCAGCATCAGCAGACAGAGCAGAGGTAGAAAATAGGTATGTTTAAGGTAACTAAAGGGATGAACACTGCAAAGATAGATGCCAGCACTTTCTAAGCCTGGAAAATGTTTTGGACTGAATACATTGGGACACTGAAGATATCCCATCAGAGTTTCATTAGATTCAAGTGAATGTTTTTATTAGTGGCTTAAGAGTTACTTTTACTGAACCTGGGATACACAGTTTACCATCTTTCTGCTAACATCTACTTGTCTCACCTTCCTTGGACAAGATCTAAGCCCTTGTCAAGTTCTCTGTGGCAGATGACCAACATTTGATTCCTTGGAAATGCTTGCAAACTATGGGCACAAGGTTCCCCTGCAAACTGCCAAGATCTTCACTTAGAAGATCTGTGAGCCTCTACTTAGTGATCTCTTTCACTCTGCTTTGGTTTAGGCACTTCCACAATTTGCACTGACTGGTGAGAGAGGATGACTCAATTCATCAATATCTGTCTTCTAATGCTTTCCCTCTTTTTGTAACAGGTCTCATTATGTCTTTCAGTCAGGTCTTAACTCACTGTATATCCAGGCTGCTCACAGGACTCATCCTCCTGCTTCAGCATCCCCAGTGCTGAGATTACAGGCATGTGACATGCTCAGCTTCATCTCATTGATACAAGAAATCTGATTTGATGGAACAAAATGGCTTCTTTTAACAATCTTGCTCCATCCCTGGTCTCCCTTCTTCCTTCAACTAACCCTGACATCTTGGTGTCTTACTCCACTCAAAAGTACACATTTCCACCCTGGAAGGGTTTGGGACCATCGATCCTGGTGGCTGGGTGCCTGCCCAGCCCCCTTGACTAACTGGACTGGGCTCCAGAGGTTTCACAGGTTTGAGTGGACAGTGCCTAGTGACCTTCATTCAACAACGGGAACCAGACCAGCAGAAGAAGGGGCCAAGCCAGTACCGCGCACCGTGAGGTGAGTTGCAAAAAGCCAGCACAGACCCAGAAGGGTTTGGGACCATCAATCCAGGTGGCTGGGTGCCTGCCCAGCCCCCTTGGGTCATTGGACTAGGCTCCAGAGGTTCTTCAGGCTTGAGTGGACTGCGCCCAGTGACCTTCATTCAACCAGGGGAGCCAGGCCCACCTCAGGGGGAGCCAAGCCAGTGTGGTGCCACAAGGGAAAGCTTCAGAAAATTGCTGGAAACACGGAAATACAGGAAAATGACAAAATGAAAGACCAAAATGCAATCTCAAACCCCCAGCCCATCCCAAGAAATAGGAGCCATGTACAGAGAAGAAAATACTACACATACACCTGAAATGTATGAAATGATATCAACTGAAATAAAGAAGCAAGTACAGGAATTTATGAGGAAATGCAAATCAGAAATATTCTCCCAGGTAAAAGAAGAAATGATAAAAGTAGTGAAAGAAATACTGAATGCATCCAACAAAGACACAGCTAAACAATTAAAGGAACAAAGCAAAATGATAGAATCCCTGAGACAAACCGAATGCATTAACCAGATTCAAAGAGATATACAGGAAATCAAAAACTCTAATGAAAGTTGCAAAAACCATCTCAACAAAAGTGAAGATAGAATCTCAGACCTCGAAGATAAAATTGCACCTAGTGAACAGGAAAGGAAATATCTTCTAACAATAACAAGAAATCAAGAAATAACAATTCAACAGCTGCAAGATGATGCAAAGAAAAACAATATAAAATTAATAGGGATAAAAGAAAAAGAAGGGGAAAACACAAAAGATATCAGGAGGCTATTTACAGAAGTAATAGCTGAAAACTTCCCAAACATGAATATGGAAACTGACATACAGATTAATGAGGCATATAGAACTCCAAATAGCCATAACCAAAACAAAACTACACCCAGACATATAATTATCACCATCCCAGAAATCCAACATAAGAACAGAATATTAAAAGCTGTTAGAGAGAAGAGACAGGTCACCTATAAAGGAAAGCCTATCAGAATCACAGCAGACTTCTCAACACAAACAATGAAGTCAAGAAGAGCATGGAGTGAAGTTTTTCAGATCCTTAAAGAAAACGACTTCCAACCCAGACTGATGTACCCTGCAAAGCTGTCTTTCCAAATGGATGGAGAAATAAGATACTTCCATGACAAAGAATAGCTGAAGAACTTCATGATCACCAAACCAAACCTACAAAGAATACTGAAAGACATTCTAGATACACATAGGAAAAAAACACTAAGCAAGACAGACAATTAAACAGAACGAAAAGCTAAGATACAACATCAGAAAGATAACATGTCAACAATAAACCAATATATGAAAGTTATAACCTTTAATGTAAATGGCCTCAATTCACCAATTAAAAGAAACAGACTGGCAGAATGGATCAAGAAACAACATCCAACCATATGCTGTCTATAAGAAACCCATCTAACCCAAAAGAAAACTCATAGACTGAAAGTCAAAGGATGGAAAACAATACACCATGCAACAGGAACTCAAACAAAAGCAGGGGTAGCTATTCTGTTTATAGACCATGTGAACTTCAAACCAAGAATGGACCAAAGAGACAAAGAAGTTCACTACATGCTAGTTAGGGGAAAACTGCAAGATGAAGAGATAACAATCTTAAATATATATGGACCAAATTCCAGAGCACCCAACTACACAAAGCAAGTATTAACAGAAATGAAAAATCAAATAGGTAATAACACAATTATAACAGGGGACTTTAACACACCATTGATACATAAGGATAGATCAACTAGACAGAAAATCAGCAAAGAAATAACAACTGAATCACACCTGTGAACAAATGGATTTGATAGATGTATACAGAGTGTTGCATCCAGCAACATCAGAATATACATTCTTCTCACCAGTATATGGGACATTCTCTAAAATAGACCATATATCAACCCACAGAACATATTTAAGTAAATGCAAAAGAATTGAAATTATCCCATGCATGTTATCAGATCATAGTGCCATGAAACTGGAAGTTAATGATAAAAGTAACAGCAAAAACCACACGAACACATGGAAATTAAATAATACACTCTTGACCAATCAGTGGGTCACAGAGGAAATTAAAGAAGATATTAAACAATATCTACAAGCAAACAAAAATACAAATACAATTGCATTGTGGGATGCAATGAAAGTGGTCCTCAGAGGAAAATTTATTGCACTGAGTTCCCACATTAGGAACACAGAACGAACACAAATAAGCAACCTGATATTACACCTCAAACATCTAGAAAAAGAAGAGCAGCCACACCCAAAGCCAAAAGAAGGGAGGAAATTATAAAGATCAGAGCAGAAATTAATGCAATGGAGACTAAGAAAAGAATTCAAAGAATCAATGAATCAAAGAGTTGGTTCCTTGAAAGAATAAATAAAATTGACAAGCCCCTAGCCAACCTAATTTAAAAAAGGAAAGAAAAGACTCAAATTCATGCAATACAGAATGAAAAAGGGGAAATCACTACCAACCCTGTGGAAATACAGAAGTTCATCAACAACTATTCTGAAAATCTGTACTCTCATAAGTTCAGTAACACAGAAGAAATGGACATATTCCTAGAAACATAAAAGCCACCAAAGTTGGATCAAGAAGATGTAAAATTGCTGAATAACCCAATTTCTATGAATGA
The DNA here is from genome assembly GCA_004027455.1 of Hydrochoerus hydrochaeris. Classification (NCBI taxonomy): domain Eukaryota; kingdom Metazoa; phylum Chordata; class Mammalia; order Rodentia; family Hydrochaeridae; genus Hydrochoerus; species Hydrochoerus hydrochaeris. The sequence goes on along the minus strand of PVLA01000293.1, from coordinate 620,953 downwards.
AATTGAAAATGTAATCAAGTCTCTACCAACAAAGAAGAGCCCAGGCCCAGACGGATTCACTGCAGAATTCTACAAGAAATACAAAGAAGACTTAATGCCAACACTCCTCAAACTCTTCAATGAAATTGAAAGGGAAGCAATTCTCCTAAGTGATTCCTGGAAGCAAATATAACTCTAGTACCAAAATCTGAGAAAGACCCAATTAAAAAAGAGAACTACAGGCCAATCTCCCTAATGAACATAGATGCAAAAATTCTCAATAAAATATTGGCAAATAGGATGCAGCAAATCTTCAAGAAGATTATACACCATGACCAAGTGGGATTCATCCCAGGCATGCAGGGATGTTTCAACATATGTAAATCAATAAATGTAATCCTCCATATCAATAGAGCCAAAAGCAAGAATCACATGATCATTTCTATAGGTGCAGAGAAAGCTTTTGATAAGATCCAACACCCATTCATGATAAGAACCTTACAGAGAATTGGAATAGATGGTCTTTACCTCAATATGATAAAGGCCATCTATGACAAACCAACAGCCAGTGTCATATTAAATGGCCAAAAACTGAAAGCCTTTACCTTAAAATCAGGCACAAGACAAGGATGTCCATTATCACCGCTCCTATTCAATATAGTACTGGAAATACTAGCCAGAGCAATTAGACAAGAGAGGAAAATAAAAGGAGTGAAGATAGGAAAAGAAGAAGTTAAATTATCATTATTTGCAGATGATATGATACTCTACATAGAAGACCCCCAAACCTCCATTGAAAGTCTCCTAGATATAATAAATAAATTCAGCAAAACAGCTGGATACAAAGTCAGTACTCAAAAATCAATAGCATTCTTATACATTAACAACAGAATCATCGAGAGAGAAATAAGAGAAGCCACACCCTTCACACTAGCATCCCAAAAAAATGAAATACTTAGGAATTAATCTAACAAAAGATGTAAAAGAGTTGTACAGGGAAAATTATAACACCCTGAAAAAAGAAATTGAAGAGAACCTCAGAAAATAGAAAACATCCCTTGTTCATGGATAGGAAGAATAAATATTGTAAAAATAGCCATTCTCCCAAAATTGTTATACACATTCAATGCAATCCCAATGAAAATACCACTAGCATACCTCATAGATCTAGAGAAATCACTCCTAAAATTAATCTAGAACCAGAAGAGACCTAGAATAGCAAAGACAATTCTAAGCAACAAAGCCAAGGCAAGCAGCATCACAATCCCTGACTTGAAGTTATACTACAAAGCTACTGTAATAAAATCAACATGGTATTGGAATAAAAACAGACCTGAAGATCAATGGAATAGATTAGAAGATACATCTACAAACACAACCACCTTATCTTTGATAGAGGGGCCAAGCATGCTCACTGGCAGGACGACAGTCTCGTTAATAAATGGTGCTGGAAAAATTGGCTATCCAAGCTCCATTGAAAATACATGTAGGACAGTGAATGAAAGTAAAGATAGAATATCAGATCTAGAAGATAGGAATCCAGCTAGTGACCCTGAAAAGAAATATATCTCAGAAATCACAAGAGACCATGAAAAATCAATCCAACAGCTACAGGATGAAGCAAAGAAGAATAACATAAGATTGATTGGAATCTGGAGAAAGCTGGACATCATGCAAAAGCCATTGGGTTTTTTTCTAGAAACCCTTCCTAGAAATAATGGCAGAAAACTTCCCAAACAAGGATAAAGAATTTGATGCATGAATAAATGAATCATATAGAACTCCACTAGCCATGACCAAAGTAGGTCTACACCAAGGCATATAATAATCAAAATTCCAGAAGTTCAGCATAAGGACAAACCATTAGAAGAAGCTAGATAAAAGAAATATATCATCTATAAAGGAAAATCCATCAGAATCACAGAAGACTTCTCAACACAAACCTAAAAATCAAGAAGGTCTTGGGTGAAGTATTTTGAATCCAAAAGGAAAACAACCTTCAACCCAGATTGATGTACCCCATGAAACTCTTTTAAAATTGATAGAGACATAAAATACTTCTTTGACAAAGAACACTTGAGGAAATGTATGACCACAAAACCAGCTCTATAGAATGCTCTGGAACACATATTAGAAAGAGATAACATAGACTACAAATGTAGGAACACCACTAGAAAGAAGCTGCCATGCAGGGCAAACAATATAACAGAGCAAAATATAGGAACAAACAACAAGAAAAGAAAACATGAAAAGGGAAAGTCAATACATGTCAGTTATAACCATCCATGTAAATAATCTCAACTCACCCATCAAAAGAAACAGGCTGGCAGAATGGATCAAGAAGCAAGACCCAACAATGTGTTGCATTCAAGAAGCACATTTGACCTAAGAGGAAAATCATAGACTAAAAGTCAAAGGATGAAAAACAATTCTTCATAACATAGGAACCAAAAAAAAAAAAAAAGGCAGGGTAGCTATTCTATTTGCAGACAATGCAAAACTTTAAGCCAGATTTAAAAAAAAAGACACAGAAGTTCACTACTTACTTATGAAGAGAAAACTCCAAAAATAAGAGATAACAGTCATAAATATTTATGCACCAAACATAACTAAATAAACTAAATAAAACAAATACTAACTGACATGGAAAATCAACTACCCAACTAAATAAAACAAATACTAACTGATATGGAAAATCAAATAAACATTAACACAATTGTAGTGGGAGACCTTAATATGTCTCTCACAAATGGATAGGTCAACTAGACAAAAAACCAACAAAGAAATATTAGAATTAAACTAAACCTGTGAACAAATGCACTTGGTAGATGTCTACAGTGTACCACACCAAAACATCAGAATACACATTCTTCTCAGGTGCACATGAGATGTTCTCCAAAATAGATCATATCTTAGCTGACAAAACATGTTTAAGTAAACATAGAGGAACTGAAATAACCTCACACATACTTTCTGGCCATAGCACAATGAAACTGGAAATCATGACAAAGGAAACTACAAAAACTTTACCCATGAAAATTAAACAGCACCTTTCTGAACAACCAATGGGTCACAGAGGAAATTAAAAATGAAATAAAAAAGTATATACACTTAAATGATAATGCCAGCACAACATACCTAAACTTATGAGATGCAATGAAAGCAGTTCCTAGGAGGAAAATCTGTGGCAATGAACTCACACATCAGAAAACAAAATGAGCTCAAATAAGCAACCTAATCTTGAACCTTAAACTTCCAGAAAAAGAAGAACAAATAAACCTAAAACTCATACAAGGGAGGACTTTATAAAGATGAGAGCATATGTTAATACAATAGAGAGTAAGAAAACAATACAAAACTTGGTCCTTTGAAAGAATAAAAATCATAACCCATTAGCCAACCTCATCAAAAAGAGGCAAGAAAAAACACAAATTCCAACAATTAGGAATGAAGAAGGAAAATCGCAAAATCCCACAGAAATGCCGGAGACCATCAATAATTACTATAAGAACCTACATCCTAATAAAATGGAAAACACAGAAGAAACTGACAGATTACTAGATAGAGTTGAGTTGCCAAAACTAAATCAAGAAGATATAAAAATTCTAAATAAACTAATATCAGCCAATAAAATTGAAATGTAATTAAAAATTTACCAACAAAGAAAAGTCCAGGCTCTGGCAGATTCACTGTTGAATTTTACAAGAAACTTAGAGCAAAACTAATATCATTAATGCTGAAACTCTTTAAGGAAATTGAAAGGGAAGTAATACATGCAAAGTCATTCCTGGAAGAAACTACTATCCTGATTCCAAAACCAAAGAAAGACCCAACCAAGAAAGAAAATTCTAGGCCTATCTCCCTGTTGAACATTGATGCAAAAATTCTTAATAATATACAGATAAACAGGATGCAATACGTCATCAAGAAGGTTACACATCATGATCAAATGGAATTCATCCCAGGAATGCAAGGATGGTTCAACATACACAAATAAATGAATATGCTGCAGCATATTAACTGAATCAAAGATAAAAATCACATGATTATCTCAATAGATGCAGAAAAAGTCCAACACCCATTCATGATAAAAACTCTACAGAAAACTTGAATAGATGGTCTTTACCTCAATTTTATAAAAATCCATCTATGAGAAGCCAACAGCTAATATCATACTAAATGGTTAAAAACTGAAAGTTTTCCCTTTAAAATCAGGTACAAAATAAGAATGCCCATTATCACCACTCCTACTCAATATAGTTCTGGAAATAGCAACCAGAGTAATTAGGCAAAAGAAAAAACTAAAAGCAATAAAGATAGGAAAGAAGTTAAATTATCATTATTTGCAGATGACATGATACTCTACAAGAAGAGTAGTATAGTGGGATACAAAATCAGCATTCAAAAGTCAATAGCATTCCTACATACAAGCAACAAACTCACACAGAGAGAAATTAGGGGAAACACACCCTTCACTATAACATCCAAAAAATGAAATACTTAAGAATCAATCTAACAAAGGAAGTAAAAGCTTTGTATAGTGCAAATTACAGTGCCCTAAAAAAGGAGATTGAAGAGGATATCAGAAAATAGAAGGGATATCCTGTGCTCTTGGATAGGAAGAACCAACACAGTGAAAATGGCCAAACTCCCAAAACTATTATACAGATTTAATGCACCCCCAATCAAAAAACTGTTAAAATACCTCACAGAGCTAGAGAGAACATTCCTAGAATTCATTTGGAGCCAGAAAAGACCTAGAATAGCAAAAGCCATTCTGAATAACAAAGATAAATCAGGGGGCATCACAAATGCAGACCTGAAATTTCACAGACTACAGTCAGAAATATCACAGACTACAAAGCATCTGTGATAAAACAACATGGTACTATTAAAAAAAAAAACAGCCTGAGGACCAGTGGGACAAAATAGAAGATGCAGAAGACACATCCCCAATACACTCAGACATGTTATCTTTGACAAAGGAGCCAAACTTGTTCACTGGAAGAAAGATAGGCTCCTTGAAAAATGACACTGGAAAAATTGGCTCTCTGCATGCCAAAACTAAAATTAGATCCATGTCTATCACCCTGCATAAAACCAAAGTCAAAATGAATCAAAGATATAAATATTAAAACAGAAACACTAAATCTACTGGGAGATGAAGTAGATAGTAATCTCAAAGACATAGGGGTAGGCAGAGTTCATGAACAAAACTCAAATTGCACAGAAAGTATGTCAAAGAATCAACAATTGAGATCATATTTAAAAATTTTTGCACATCAAAAGAAATCATCAACAGAGTGAAAAGAAAACTCACACAGTGGGAAAAAAATTTTAGCCAACCATGCCTCAGACACAGGACTTCTATCTAGAACATATAAAGAATTGAAAAAAAACAGGTTCCCAAATTCAAAGGATGAGTCAAAAAATGGGCATCTGAGATGCATATGCATTTTTCAGATGAAGAAATATAAATGGCAAATAAATTTGTGAAAAAAATGTTCAATGTCATTTGTTATTCAAGAGTTGCAAATTGAAACAACACTGAGATCCCATCTTAACCCAGAAAAAATGGCTATCATAAAGAAATCAACTGATAACAAATGCTGTTGGGGCTGTGGAGAAAAAGGAACTCTTCTCCACTGTTGGTGGGAGTATAGATTGGTGTACTGCTTTGGAAATCAGTGTGGAGATTCCAAAAAAAACTAGGATTGGTGGTACCATTTGACCCAGCTGTTCCCTTTCTGGGTATTTTCTCAGAAGAATTAGAAACATCATAACATGTGCCCATCAACCAAAGAATGGATTTTAAAAAGATGTGGGTCTTTTGTATACAATGGAATACTACTCAGCTATAAAGGGTAAACTCAAGGTTTTTATAGGTAAATCAATGCAACTAAAGTGAAATTAATCAGATCCATATGTGTAAAACTTGTATTGTCTCACTAGTGTAAAAAACTGAACAATATAGGGCTCAAAAGGTACAATAGATACTGTGAATTGGGAAGAAACTCTTCCAAAGAAAAGCCAAACATGATGAGGAAAGGGAAAAAGAATTGTTCCTTAAAAAGAAAGTTTTATGCTAATATTGCTTAGACAAGATATCATGCCTGTATCCTGTACTCTGAAGTACATGAATACAACAATATGTAATGTACCAACTATTGTAACTGTCCTACTAACCTGTTTTGAAACTCGGTTTCACTGTTTATCTTTTTTTTCTCTTTAAAAGAAAAATTTAAAAAACCAATAGTGTGTCCAATATTTAAAACCAGTTTGTAATTGAGGGACCACCTAAATCCTTAATTAAAAAACACAAATGAAATAAAAGCTTTTAGACTGGTACACACTGTTCACACCTATAATTCAAGTTTGGAAATGCATATATGCAAGCAGCAATACAAAAGCAATCATAAATAATGTATAATCTCTGAAAATTGTGAAAACATTTTTGCTGCTAACACATTTTCAAATACAAATCTACCCTATTTGTTACTTCTGTTATCAAATACTGGTAGAATTGGTTGGTGACCATGCAGCAGAAACCTTCCTATAGGTGCCCAGGCACAAGGGTGGCTTATCAACACACTCCTCCATGATTTATAGTGGGCCATGTCAAAGAATGCCTGCTTCAGCTCTTCCCCACAAGATCCAAGTTTTCTTTAACAGAGCATAACACATTTTTTTCATAAAGAAGCATAATCATGGGTGTGTCAAACCTATGTTTATTCTTTAGAATATTTCCATTGATAAATTATTAATTTTAATTTTATGAGTTTTATTATATTGAACAATGAGTGCTTAACAGGAAAAATATCAAAAAATAAAGTATTGTCTTTTTAATATTTATTGAGTGTTTCTAAAAAGCATCAAAATTTTTTGGACAATGTCCTGTGTGCAGCTGAGAAGAATGTGTATTCTAATGTTGTGGGATGGAACACTCCATAGACATCTAGCAAGTCCATTTGCTCTAAAGTTTGATTTAGTTCTAATATTTCACTATTGATTTTTTTTCATCTAGTTTATCTGTCTTTTTGTGACAGTGAGGTATTGAGATCTCCCAATACAATTGTACTAGGGTTTATTTGATTTTTCATGTCTGTTAGTAATTGTTTTATGTAGTTGGGTGCACTGGTATTTGTTTAATACATATTTATGATTGCTATCTCTTCATCTTGAATTTTTCCCTTTTTGAGGATGTAGTGACCTTCTTTATCTCTCTTAGTCAATCTTGGCTTGAAATTCACTTTACCTGCAAATAGAATAGCTACCCTTGCTTGTTTCTGGATTCCTGTTGCATGGAGTATTGTTTTCCATCCTTTGATTTTCAGTCAATGAATTTCTTTTTGAATTAAATGAGTTCCTAGTATGCAGCATTATGTTGGATTTGCTTCTTCATCCATTCTGCCTGTCTGTGTTTTTTGACTGCTGAATTGTGACCATTAACATTGATAGTTATAACTGATATGTATTTACTTATCCTTGTCATGTTAATTTCCTGTTGTTGGCTCCCCACTTTCTTCCCCTCCCTTTAATTGTTTGTGCTCCCTGGTAGACACCTTCTGTTGGGGTTCATAGAGCTGTAGTCCTTGTTATCTCTTTCTAGAATGTTCTTCAGAATGTTTTGGAGAGCTGCTTTGGTGATCATAAATTTCCTCAGATATTCTTTGGCATGGAAGTATCTTATTTCTCCATCAATTTTGAAAGAAAGTTTTGCATGATACATCAGTCTGGGTTGAAAGTAGTTTTCCTTTAAAACTTGGAGTACTTGACTCCAAGCTCTCCTTGACTTGAGAGGTTGTGCTGAAAAGTCCACTGTGATTCTGATGGGCTTTCCTTAATAGGTGATTCATTTCTTTTACCTAACAGCTTTTAAGAGTATATTCTTGTGTTGAATTTCTGGAATCATGGCTATGATATGCCTGGGTGTAGATTTTTTTTATCATTGCCAATTGGTGTCCTATATGCTTCACTTATTTGTATGTCAAATTATTTTTCTCTACCAGGAAAGTTTTCTGTCATTATGTCTATGAACATTTTTTAATGTCAGTTGTGGTAGCTCCTGCTTGTTCATCGACTCTAACTAATCTAAATCATTCTTCTTTGTCTCATCTAGCAGCTGCTTGATTGATTTCTCATAGGCCCTTGCTAGTTTTGAGAAATCTTTCTTTCTTTTGTCACTAACTGCAAGCCTGTCTTCAATATCTAAGATTCTGTTCTCACATTGGCCTAATCTACTTCAAATACTTGCAATGGAGTTTTTATTCTCCTAGATATCTGATTGAATCTGCTTTATGGATTCCATTTCTTTCCTATGCTGTGCTTCCATAAATTTCTTAAGCTCATCCTTTTTTTGTATTTGTCTGCTCTAACATTGCTAAATGTGGTGTATATCTTGGTAATCTCTGCAGCTATTTGAGAGGTTATTTCTGATTTCATTTTTTTCTAGAGCCTCATCAATTGCTTTGTTGTTTCCACTTCAGAGCGACCTGGTGGGGGCTTTCAGATTGTCCCACCTCATTGCCCCCTGGGTTCACCTTTGGTGAGCCAGATGTCTGGGGTTACATCTTGTTTAAGTGTCTTCTCATTTCTTTACCTTTTTAGTTTAATTCCTGGGGTGATACTTGTAAGTTGCCTATGGTGGGTTTCTTTATTGGTTGTATTTAGGACCCTTAGGTGATGATAACTTCTCTGAGGAATCTTCCAGGTGTAGCTAGTTTCTGGGTTTTGAGTCTGTTGGAAAACCTTACCTCTTCTGTTTGTTGGAGATGAGAAGTTGATACTTGTTTGGCCTAATCCCTGGTTCTTTGGTACTGTGCCACAGTATTTTCTGTGACCCTTAGTTAATCTTAATGATTGATTATCAGCTGTTTAGAAAAATTATGTCTATTTTGGCTATAGTGGTATCAATAGCATCAAACACAGCCTACAAAACAACAAACTGAGCTAACCCTTAATTTGCAACTTTTAATTATATGAACTAGATATATCATTATATAACAAAATGTAAAACAAACCAGATAATTATATGCAATATGTAAGTCCATAATGTGTCAATTTTGCCATTGAGGTTAAAATTTAAAATAGATTAAGGAAAAAATAGAGAAGTGGAAGAGAAAGGCTGGAGGACAAAGGTGGGTTATGCCAACCTGAGGAATCTGGTGCAGAAGGTTAAAAGAAAAGAGAGATGGAAGAGATAAAAGGAAAAACAGAACAGAACCACACTCACAAAGAGGTTAGGAACCACTCTCACACTGATTAAAAAAAACAGTGGAGAAAGTGGAAAATACAAACTAAATAAAATAAAACAAAACAAAAAAGAAAAAGAAAAACAAATAGTTCACTTCCAGGATTCTCTCTGTGTTCACTAGTAGACAGCCAGTGGAGACAGAGTCCAAATTGTGCCACTGTACCCCAGCAAACCAGCTGTTGCTTTATGAGAGTAGTAGATGACCTTAGCAAGTATGCCCTGAGACCAGACTCATTGGGCTCACCACAGTCCAAACAATTTCCATGGGTCTGCATCCATCTAGGAGCTGCTGGAAGAAGCTAGCAGTAGTTCTGGGGCTGGGTTTATCCAGCCCAACTCCAAAATGGCTCCCAGCTAATCGCTCTCTCCTGAGAGAGGATTCCAAGGCTCCCCTCCACTTCCATGTCTCTCTGCAGAGGCCTCTGGAGTCATCATCTGTCACCATCACTGTGATCTTGCATCCCCAGGTTTGAACAGCTCCTCTCATATAGTGAGTCCAGCTCAGGGCAAATGGACAACTAGCCACTATTTTCTTCATTGAAGTTTTTCTTTTTACTCTTTCTGTGGGTTTCAATTCACACTTCAGATTCTACCTGTAATGAGGGCTTAGAATAGATATCAACATTTTCACATTAGCTGTTTACTTCCTTACAAGACCTAAGAGATAACATCAGAAGTAAAAACCTATGTGAACTACAATGAAAATACAAACAACAGTCTACCACAGAGATAAACTTTGCTTCAACTAGTCACATGTAAAGCAGTCTTCACACATGAAAACTGCATATTCCACACACAAGTATCACTTACACAGATAGCACATATGTTTTGTTTACCTGTCCTTTATTTTGAGGGCACGATTGATATCTTTTTGGTTTTCCCATGGTTGTAGTAGGTCTTTGGGATGTTGCCTCTGCCTGTTCACTTGTCAGTTCACCAGTGTGCTCCACAATTCTTTTGCATAGTTCCCTGGGCAGAAACATTTGTTTTTTGTCTGCTGTAAATGATCTCTTATGAGCTCCAGTCCCAATCCCCTAAGAATATTTCTTCATGGTATTTTGCACTTGTTTATTCTCTCTTTTTTCTTTTAAAGAGACTTACACTAAGCAAAGTAAAACAGAATAAAGTCAATCAAGATAGAACAATGGAAGTGATGCAGGACTTCAAAACAAGGTAATAGGAAATCAACAATGGCTACCATAATGTCTCTTGTTATCTTCAAAATAGCTTCCCACTCCACCAGACATAATAAAATCAAACAAATAAGACAGAATAAAACCAAACAAAACAGTGAAAATGATACAGAAGTTCCCCCCAAAAAATACAAAGTTGCACTTGTTATTTTCTCTGTAAACTATCAAATTATTTATTCCAAACTTGTTTAGGAACAAGTAAAATACAACCAGTGGCCAATGTCATGTGTTTCAAGTGGCATTATAGTTTCTACATAAGGCATCAACATCTACTCCTTTGGATTTGTTGTAGTAAGTTTCCATCTCAGGTTTCCATTTTGTCAAGGTTTTCCTATCAATATTTTCATCGTGGTGAAGTATTGACATCAGCAGTACCAGTTTGGTTTTTTTTGTTGTTGTTTTTTGGGGGAGTTGTTTGTTTGTTTGTTGGCAGTATACAAGATCAATGTTTTATCTTTCTAAAATAAAAAATTATACTATACAATTCTCTGTTTTGAAATTAGAAAATTTCATTTGGAATTCCTACTTTATTCCTGTGTACATTTCCTGTGCTGATCAACTTGTGCTCTGTTAGCAAATGTAACATCAACTGGAAACTGATAAACCAATTGTTGAATGTCACATTCTGATTAGTTTTAGAAATGGGAGTAACAAGTCTTTCAGTTTATTACTATATGAATAAGGACCTGCTGCCTGAGTTCCAAGATAAGTGTCTAAATTGGAAGCATAATAATTCTTTGCCTCTACAAAGGTATAAATTTTTATGCAATATTTTGGCTCATCATTTGTCTATAAGTCTTCTACATTCCTCCAATTAACATGAGAAGTCTCTGCTAAGTACAGCAGATCTCTGAATGTTTTCAGTTCAGCTAGTGAGTTGTCATAATAAGTATATTTTTAAATATGGCTATTGGTGAATACAGAACATTTTACTTGTATCTCAGCCTTTGTGTATTTCACAGCATTTCATCAATTTTAATTTCCAACACTGAATAGCAGTGCTGGCATTTGGTCTATATGTTGCACTCCTGCCAAGACCCTCACTATATTGTTAGACCTAGTTCTAACATTGGTCATTCTATTCAGTTGTGTGGTCATTTTGCAACATTTCAACTAGTCAAATATGTACTCATGTTGCTGTTTTCTTCATCATCTGAATTAAGGAGGTCTGCAAACCTCTCTGTGCCTGTATCAGTTGATTCTTTCTTGCTCATTTCACTGTCACAGGAACTTTTACTCACATGGCCAACATCAAAGTCATTATTATCATCATCATACACCCACACCTCTCTTTTGTTATGAATGTAATCATTTTATCATATGGATGATCATCATCTATGTATGACTAACCTGATGAATCACTTTTGATCTCCTCCAAAACTTACTTACCAATCTGGTTTCACATGTATGTCTCTTATGAATTGGTCTGCTTCTACCAGAGAAATCAAAAGCAAGCTTTAAAAAAAGACAAATACTAGAATGGTGTAGATGCATTTTGCTCTCTGTGATGTGCAGGTGAACATACACAAAACTGTTCTGAGCTTTATGGGGGTGGAAATCTTGGTTTGACACTTTTGCACATATGCATATGCCTTGTCTTTTGTCATACCAAGTAGGTAAACACAAAGATTACTTCCTATAAACCTCAAAGAAAGGTACTGAGATACATGGATGACTATTATTACACTAAAGTAAAAATTTACAGTAGAAAAGTAAGGGATGTGTTTATGGGACCCACTGATATGCTCCAATGTATTAAATATCTGAGATCCTGGACTCATAGCCTAACAAATCATCTGTCAGAGAAGCCATTCTGTGCCAAAAATTCCAGTTAAAGCTATTATAGAAGTATTTAGATTGTCCTGTAATTCCCTAAAGCTCCCTTTAATTGAATGAAGAGATCAAGCCAAAAACAGTTAAGATGTAAGCATGCTTCACTCATCTTCCCAAGGACTGTAAATACACTCAGGTGGTCTAGTGAAGGTGGTAAGTTCAGCAGAAAGGATGATCTTGATGCTGCTGCCTTACAGTCAGCACCTATGCCTTAGCTCCACTAGTGGCTGCACAATGCACTGATGAGCTTCTCCTGGAAACAAGAGGCAGGATTAACAATCTGATACCCAGTGGGGCTGTATGCATGCTCTTACCATTTTCACCTCTGGCCAAGTCATGTTCAAAACCAGGCTGTAAGCTTTCAGGATAGATACAGTCATTCAATATAGCTCTGGAACTGACAAGGTCCAACCTTGGTGGTATGCTTTGCCGATGTGCTTGGAAAAACAGAGACAAGAATCCAAAGAAAATTTTATTAATAACTCATGTTCTTTTCACTGCCTTTGGGCCAAAAATATACTACAGAATAAAAGTACTGGAATAGACCTTTCATTTTTAAAAAATAGTTCATTATTTTATTTTTAAATTTTATTTTAAAGAGGATAAAACAGAATAAAACAAACCAGGGTAAGAGATATAGGACTTCAAAACATTACAAAATCAACAATAGTTACCATAATGCCTGTTGATGTCTTCAAAATAGCTGCAGATACCTTCTGACTTAGTAAAAATTGAACAGAACAGAATAGAAGCAATAAAAATAAAACAATGAATGCAATAAAGGACTTCAAAACAAATCAATAGCAAATCCAAAATTGCTACTATATCTTACTATCTTTGAAATAGCTGCCCTTGCCATCAAATTTAATATAGTCAAACAAAACAAAAGAGAATAAAACCCAACTCAACAAAACAATGCAAATGATGTAGGACCTTGAAACAAGACCATAGGGAATCAACAATGGCTGCAATCCTCAGAAGGAGATTCTCCCTAGATGCCACACTGCATCCCACTATTCTCTGAACCTATGATCAGACCAATGGCCCTAGACCTGCAATGTTAGTGAAACACCAAAGCACCACAGGCATCCAATTGCATTTCATCTCCATAGCTATCATCACAGCCTATGTTTCTCTGGATAAGCCAGTTGCTTGAGGGGGGGAGCTGGTATTTCTTGTTTGCCAGCCCATGCACCAAAAGGGGCTGGTATGTGTCTGTTCCTAGCAGCCCACACAAGGCACTGGTTCTCAGACTGGGTGTGTTTCCTGGTGTGGCCTTGTTCTCTCTACCCCTAGTCCATGAATATCTCTTACTCACAGGAAGAGGCTGGGATCTGTCTCTTCCCAGTCCAGGGACAGCCTGTGCATGGTGCTGGTTCCCAGACTCAGCTTGTTTCTTGGTGTGGCCTTGTTCTCTCTATCCCCAGTCCATGAATAGTACTGACTCATGGGGAGAGGCTGTGGTTTGTCTGATCCCAGCCTGGCGGTGGCCCATGCATGGCATTGGTTCCCAAACTCTCATTATTATTTCAATAGTTGCTTATAAGACAAGGTAAAGACATTTGGGAAAATAAAGTTTGGATTGAGAAGTATTTTTTATAAATTAATTTATATAACATATATTTAGAACTAGAGTTTGAAGAGCATAAACACTTGGCACACTCCAAATATGTATAAAGGTGAAAATACAAATCATTATTATCCTGACTCCAAGCTTTCATCTTTAAAGATAACCACTATTGCTAGATATGTAGCACACAACCCTAATCCCAGTGATTTGGAAGGCTGAGGCAGGAGGTTCACAAGTCTGAAGTTACCCTGTGCAACTTCATGGTGACTGTTTCACAGCAAAATTTAAAAAGGGGCAAGGGATGTAACTCAGTGCTTGCCTAGCATGGTTGAGGCCATGGAATTTATCCCTAGTACTGAAAAAAATTCACTATGGAATGTTTGATGAGATCTTTTAAAAATAGTAGTGAGATTATGTCCAACTGTCTGATTTTAAGCTTGTGAAGATAACACCAAGTTAAAAAAAAAAAGTCACTGTGAAAGGCTAAAACAGGAGGATTACAAATTCTAGTCTGGGGTGATTCCAGAAGATGGTGGATCAGTAAGCAGCAAAATAGGGAGCCTTTCTGAGAGAAACAGCTCAGATGCTGGAATATAGCATCCTGGAGAAGAGCAGGATGGAGAAAGATCCTCCTGACCCAGGGAGAAACTAAAGAGAAAGGAAAAAAAAAGAAATGAAAACTGTGGACTGAAGGCTGTAGCCAGACTCACTCTCTTGTATTTCAGTGGCCATCAGCAGATGGGGGAGGGCAGCAATCCCTAGCCAGCATGCTTCAGAGTAATCACGGCCAATACAGGAAGTGCCAGAGACCCCCCATTGTCCACTTGTCTGGAGGAAACCAGAAACATAACAAGAGGAATAAACAAAAGGAAATCTCCAACCCCCAACACAAACACTATAGGCCCAGTGGAGGTAAACACAGAAGAGATCAGGGGTTGCACACCTATGGTGTCTGAAAAAAACCAGCATTTGACATAAAGAATTATCTTCATGACATTGTAAAAGAACTAAAAACAGAAATTCTAATACAAGTAAAGGAAGATATAAGAAAAATAATAAAAGAAATGCTAAGTACCTTTCAAGAAGACACAGATAGGAGCAGCACACCACTCTGGTAGGTGGCTGTGGCTTGGCAACCCAAGGCTTCCCCAGAGCAACAACCATATCAGCGTTTCCTGAGATCCACGATGCGCCATGTTGGACCTTGGGGTGCTGGGAAAATGGGCAGCCAGTTCACCCCTCTGGTGGGCAACTGTGAGCCTGTCAGGGGTAGGCTAAGAATCAAGCATCCACCCCACCCCCAGTAGCCGGTGAGAGCCGGAGATCTGAGTGTGTCTTACAAGTTTGACTATATGCAATATAGCAAATAGGGGGGATTTTCTTCTGCCATCTCTTTGAGGGCAAATATTTTTATCTCTGTTTTGTCCTGTTTTGATCAATGGTGTTGCTCTATTCAATATTGTGTTCTTGTAATTTAGGTATTTCCTTTGATATTGCTCTGCCTGATTGAAGGAAGAACTATTGTGAAGAAAACCAGATGTATTATTGTGCCTATTACTGTTGTCCAGGTGGCCTGCTGTGAGGTTCTGTGCCAGTTTCACTGCACTGCATAGGTTGGCTATGTCCTATCTTGTTGTGCTGTATTTTACTACCTTTGGAATAAAATAAATAAATAAAATAATAATAAATAAGAAAAAAAATTTAAAAAGTAAATAACAACAAAACAGATCAGCAAGGTACTGAGCAACTTGAAACATGATATAACTAAACAGATAATGGACTTAAAAAGCAAAAGGAGGAAAAGCAGCTGCTCTAAAGGATATAATTGCATGTGTATTTAAGGGTGTAGGAATGATAATTATGTTGCTAAGTTTTTGTTGGATCAGAAAATGGAGCTGTTTGCAGCCTCACTGTTTGACTGTCCATTTTGTATGCTTTGATTTTGTAACTTAAACAACTACATCCAGGAAGACAATATGTCATGTATCAACTAGTAATTTCTTACTGTTGATTTTTTTTTAATTCTGTATTGTTTCTATCCTTTTTTCTGGTTTGCTTTATTTTTCCCTCTCTTTATATAATTTTTTTTAAAAAGACACAGATAGAAGAATGGGGGGACATAGAAAAAGGAGAGAAACCTTTGATGAAGAATATTTTAAAAATCTAGAATATATGAAACAGATTCAAAGAGACTACAAGGAAATTAAAAACTCCATTGAAAGCTGGCAAAACCATTTGAAAGAAACTAAAGATAGACTATCAAACCTTGAAGACAGGTTTGCAACTTGTGATTGTGAAAGGAAAGATCTCTTAAAAATTACAAGGAACTAAGAAGTAACAATACAAAGGCTAGAAGATGACACGAGGATCTATAACTTAAGAATTAAAAAATGTGAGTGAAGAAGCAGGGATAAACACAAATGAAACACAAAGGCTACTTATGGAAATTATTAAATAAAACTTCCCAAGTATAGGAAAAGGATGTGTTATCCAGATATATGAGGCATACAGAACACCAGCCAGCTATAACCAAAGACATATAATAATCAAGATCCCAGAAATTCAACACAAGAACAGAATATTAAAAGCTGTCAAAGAAAAGAAACAGATCACCTATAAAGGAAAACCCATCAGAATCATGACAGACTTCTCAACACAAACCATCAAATCAAGACCTTAGAGTGAAGTATACTAAGCCCTGAAAGAAAATAACTTCCAAGCCAGATTGATGTACCCTGAAAAACTATCTCTTAAAATTAATGGAGAAAGAAGATGCTTCCATGACAAAGAGGATCTGGGGGAGTTCATGACCACCAATCCAACCCTACAAAAAATACTGAAGGACATTCTAGAGAGAGAGAAAAAAAAGACAATGGTTTCAAGAACAGCAATAGAGGAGGCTCACTGAATGGAGCAAACAGTGGAATGAAGGGGAAAAGTAGATAAGCAGCAGCAGAAATATAGCATGACAGAGATGAGGCAGAGAAAATTGGCCATAATCATTAACATGGATAGCATTGATACAGTAATAAAAAGAAACACAGACAGAGTGGATCAAGAAATAGGGTCCATCAAGATGCTCTATATAAGAAATATATTTAACCTGAAAGAAGGTTTATAGACTGAAAGTCAAAGATGAGAAAAATAATGCTCTGTATGACAGGGAAAAAAGTGGGGGTAGCTTGCCCATCAGCTGCAGATTGGTTAGAAAAACATAACACTATTACATAATGGAGAACTTACTCAGCTAGAAGGAAGGAAAACCTTGAGGCTTTTGTAGGTAGATGGGCAAAACTTGAGACTGAGCTTAGGGGTGAAAAAGTTCAGAACCACTTAAGTAAATAGCAAGTTGCTTCCCTAATCTAAAAACTAAAGGAATTAGTGGGACACAAAATGTACAATGTACCCTGGGAAAGTGAAAGGGAAGAAATTGTCTAAAAAATGAAGGCAGAGGACATTGTTAATCTTGTATCATAATTTGAAACCCATATTGTTTTCATTGCTCTGTTTAGTTTGGTTATATTCTGTTCCAGTTTGTCCATTGGAAACCCAAATAATGAGTTCAGTCATGCAAGTTTTGTAGACCTCTTTCTAGTTTTCCTCATAATCCAAAAATTTATATTCGCAATCCCATTGAGACATCATTGGAATCCCAGCAAATTAATTCTAATCTACCACCACCAATGCAACCTACAGTGAAAGTAAAAACACCAAGACATATTCCAAGTTAAGGGCAGCCAAGGGGTCCTAAGTCCAATCCTTGTGAGGACATGTGGACAAAGGCCTTGATCCTAGGCCTCTCCCAGAATTTATTATCTTGTGAAGAAGGGGGGTGGCTCAGTGATGTGTGACAGTGAAGATGGCAGGAATTACCTGAGTAACTTGAGCTGGCTAGCCAGGTGTAAGATTGGCATCTCTGTAAATTTGCAGAGATAAGGATATGTGGAAGGATCAATTTACATAATCCAATTTAGGTAACAATGGAAAAGTTTTGGAGGGCTGTCACTTCAGTTTTGATATGTAAACTCTTGTGCCCTGGGGAGTCATAGCCTCTTTATCTTGAGACTCCTACCCAGTCGACATTCCAGGAGCAATTTGCTCTAACATCTGGAGTGCTACAGAGAACACTATGTGAAGAAACAAGACTGTTTGTTGGCTATAAAAATTGTGTATTAAAAAAATTGCATGTTAACACACAGCTATCCTAATTTGCAATGTTTAGAGCCAATTAAAGAGAGAAGGAAATACCCTAGCCAGCTCTCTACATATCAGTATAAAGAAATAAATCTCCAAATAATCAAAGTCACAGTAATTGGTTTGCATTCAAGGGGAGACAATGGAGTTGTCTCCCACATCTCCCCCTTTCTTGTTTTATTAGCTCCAGCAGGGCCAGTTGTGGTTGTATGGCCTCTTAATCTAGACTTAATCTCTAAGGGTTATACTTAAGGGTGTGGTTGCATTTGTTTTGTCTTTTGTCTTGAGATCTGGCCCATAGCAAGAGGTGTATGTCCCTTCCAAGGTCATCAGATATCTGGTCCTCTGTGTCAGCTTCCTTGAGGGCCTAGCCCTGTCTGACTTCCTATAATATTTCTAACTGGCTCAGCTTCCTGTAACATTTTCCCTCTGAAGAAGTAACCTGAACTGCCATGAGGGGTTAATGAGCAATGACCAATCAATCTGCTTCAGGCTGAACAGGTCACAGTGTTTGAACAGCAGTCAGAGTTAGTTCCACAGAGATCCTGTCTACAGACCCTCAACAGAAACCAGGTATTTTCATCTTGGGTATGTGTACAGCTTTAAGTCTGGAGGATACAAAACCAAAGAAACAGTTAAGTATGTATGGGTCAAAGAGTAGAATTAATCAGACAATTATAAGTATAGTTAACAAAGATTTTTGCCAGGAGGAATTAGTAATAGTTAATAAAAAATGAATGTGTAAAAAGAAAACCAACCCAGTTACAGCCTAAGTGTTGTGAAAAACAACAAATTACCTCCTTGCCAGTGACTCCTTTCACTGAGGTGTGGTGACTAGAAGGAAGGCCAGGATTGAAAAGAAGGACTGAGAGGCTTGCACCAGTATCCAGAAATAGGCTGGTTTCTTTTTTCTCTATAGCTATGATTACCCAGGGCTCCTCTGTGGAGGTAACAGTCCAGCCAGAAGGAGAGTGCTATGAGTGTCTGGGGCCCTTTAGTCCTGCTGGGCCTGAACCCTGGGACCTTGGCCTCAGAAGGCAGTCTGATCTCCAGAGGTCACCTTTGCAGTTGGGGTGTGGCCCAGGGAGCTTCTGAGTGTAGTCTCTCTTAAGGTGACCTGGCTTGAAGCAGTGACAGTTGATAGCAGGTATTTGTCATTGAGCTCTTCTTGGAGCCCCAAGAATCAGACTTAGGGTCTGTTTCTCTTAAAGCTGCAAGAAAAGCAGCTGGTTTTTCTTAGTCTCTTTGTTTTCTCTCCTGGATCTACTTTTCATCACGGTTATAAAACACTGAGGAGGTAACTTTTACTAATGTATCGAGTGAACTATTTGGAGAAAAGGCTATCTTTTGTAGCCCCCTTTTTTTAATGTCTGGAGTTGATTGAGTAATATACATGTCTTTAAGCAAAATCTGTCTCTTTATCAAATCAGGATCAATAGACATATATTTTATTATTGCATGTGATAAATGATTTAAAAAGTCAGCGGGGTTTTTATCTTTTTCTTGAGAAATAGCTGACAATTTAAGAATGTTAGGTTTGAATTCTCTAAAAAGGTTACCATCTGAGGGAATAGAAGTCAAGGTCAATAAAGCAAAGCAGTCTTTTGACAGCCATATCATCTAAACCTGATTTACAGCAGACATACATGCATTAGAATCTTGCCGTAGTTGGGTTACACATAAGGGAAGATATACAAAATGAGAAGTAATATTTACTTTTGCTCATTTTTGTAGATGCATGAAAATATGAGGGCCTGGCAGAACAGTAAATGCAGGATTC
Organism: Hydrochoerus hydrochaeris; assembly: GCA_004027455.1. Classification (NCBI taxonomy): domain Eukaryota; kingdom Metazoa; phylum Chordata; class Mammalia; order Rodentia; family Hydrochaeridae; genus Hydrochoerus; species Hydrochoerus hydrochaeris. The sequence goes on along the minus strand of PVLA01000293.1, from coordinate 601,151 downwards.
TTGCTTTCTATAGAATGGAAAATTTCTGGTGGCTTGTCCATCCCGGGTCTGAGCAGAGGTGGATTAGGTATGTAAGCCCAGTATTCCTTTCCCTGAACCAAAGGAATATATGTCATAGCTGTTAGGATAATAAGCATTGTAAAGAAAAAACTATCAGGCAACTGAACCAAACCCTGGCTGTTAATTAGATGGCAAGCCCCACAAACGGTCTGCTGTAGAGCTTTCCAGGACAGTAGGCAATGCACTGTCAGGTTTATTGCTTGAGGTTTTGACATGTCCTTCAGGTGGGTGAGATTCTGGCCATGCAACAGCTTTGATGGTTGTAATGTCTGCCAATAATCTGTGGAAATATAAGAATATTCTCAGCCCCAATTTAAAAGTGATGCCGAACCATTCCAAACACCTGTTTGGAGGTTATGTCAACCTAAAGGGTGCAAGGACTTCAGAGAATGATCAGATTTTTGCCCCCAGTGTATCACAGCTGGCAGAAAATTAGAATCAGAGGCAGGGTTCAGAAAATTTAGAACATACATAGCAAAATCTAAATAAATTTGAGGGGAGTTCTGACCTTCTATTCCCCCTTGTTTTTGTTTGATTAATTGACCTTTTGATTTAAAATGAGTACACTCAATTATTGCCTGACCTTTGGGATTATAGGGTATCTTTGTGAAATGCTTCATATTCCAGTCATCAGAACAACACTGAAAAAGTTTGCTAACATAGGTAGGACCAATATTAGATTTTATTGTTAGTGATATCCTTAAATTAACAAAGGCTGATATACAGTGATGTTTACTCTGCTTACCTGAATGACAAGTAGCATGGAAGCTATCTACAGAAGCATGAATACATTTAAGCTTGTTATTATTTATGAGACATAACAGGTTAGCTGTAAAATCTTTCTGATTATAATTCTGTTGAGTAACAGGTCCAGAAACAAGTTCACAGGCAAAATACAATAACACAATTTGTCCAGCCTGTGCTGTGATAATTTTAAATGTCTGTAATAAATATTTGGAAATATAATGAAAGAATTTATAGGTTTGTCTTGAATTATTAAAAATGGAAGCCATACTTACTACTGCATCTGCATTATAATCACCAAATGACAATGAATTTGGGGGATTAAAATAGGTTGTAATAAGACCATTAAGGAATGGAGCAATTTTGATGAATATATCCCATAGCGCTTTTACTGTGGGCTTGAATTGACCACATTGGTGTGTTTTTTTTAATGATGTTAATAAGATCTCTAAACTTCTTTACATAAAACCACCAAAGGCTTTTATCATAAATCTAACTTTAGCTTTATGTTGGTTAACTGAGGGCACAAGTGATTTTACTATGCCTGTCTGTCTATCATGGATGACATTATGTAGCAGCAGTAACTGAGGAGAGACTGGATAAAACCACCTTAATTGGTTTTGAATTACTGGAGTATTGGCTCAGAGGTCTCTTACTCTTATTGAGATATTTTATTTTGGGCACATGATTTGTTTTTTTATAAGAGTGTGCCATTTTCTAATTGAATTGCCTTAGCCATTAGTTTGTCTCTTGTAATGGAAATTCGATGGTGGTCTGTGTCTTTTTTTAAGCTAATTTGCAAGGACTTGAGAGCTACCTGGACTAAACTAAAAGTAGCTATAGTTTCAGGGTGGAGTTGTTTATTTTTTCTTTTTGTGGCTTTTTGAAGGGCTTTATCTATGTTATCCCAAACTCCCATATCAAGTGTACCATCTTTGGAGAAGGAAGGGTAGAATACAGCTATTTGTTGGAGCAGTCTAAAAACTTTTTTAGGTGGCACAGTAATGTTTGCATCTTTTAATAATTTTATAATCAATAAACTAAAATCTTTCTCTTCCATAGATAATGAATATTTTTGGGCCATTGTTACCCTTGGCAATCAAAGTATAAATTACTACTTGTGTCTGAGCAATATAATTAGGAAAATGTTCTGCTTACCATAAAATTAGTCACTCAAGGTCCAGTGGTTACTCTCCTGGATGCTGCTCATTTTTTGTGCTGTGAAGGTCATGTGTGCAGGCCCCATGTTGGGCAACAAATATTGGATACCAAATAATGAGTTCCATCATACAAATTTTGTAGTCCTCTTTCTAGTTTTTCTCATAATCCAAAAATTTATATATGCAATCCCATTGAGACATCATTGGAATCCCAGCAAGTTAATTCTAATGTACCACCACCAATGCAACCCATAGTGAGAGTAAAAACAACAAGATATATACCAAGTTAAGGGCAGCCAAGGAGTCCTAAGTCCAATCCTTGTGAGGACATGTGGACAAAGGCCTTGATCCTAGGCCTCTCCCAGAATTTATTATCTTGTGAAGAAGGGGGGAGGCTCAGTGATGAGTGACAGTGAGGATGGCAGGAATTACCTGAGTAACTTGAGCTGGCTAGCCAGGTGTAAGATTGGCATCTCTGTAAATTTGCAGAGATAAGGATATATGGAAGGATCAATTTACATAATCCAATTTAGGTAACAATGGAAAAGTTTTGGGGGGCTATCACTTCAGTTTTGATATGTAAACTCTTGTGCCCTGGGGAGTCATAGCCTCCTTATCTTTTTTTTTTTTTTTTTTGAAGAAAAACAAAAGCATGTAAAGGGTAGAGGTATTACAGAATTCAAAAAAAAAAGATAAACAATAAGAAATCACTGGTTAATAAATTACATATTGTCCTCTTAGAAACAGTTGTTCAAGTTACAAAATTAAAGCATACAAGATAGATAGTCAAACAGTGAGAGTGTAAACAGCTACACATGTGTGAATCTCTGCATGTATTTCTATTCTTTCTGTATTAGAGGGGAAAACAAAACTTAGTGAGACAAAACAAAACAATTTTCTATAAAAGCATGAAACCAAAAAGTCATGTAAAACCACAGTACAAGGTGATCTACAATGATTGCTGTGTTGTTTCTTATTATCTTCAGTAGAATGTCTGTAACATCAGGCATAATTGAATATAGCAGTATAATTTAGTATAGCAGTACATAACAATATTAGTAAAAATAAAACATTATAGACAGTATAAAACTTCAAAGTCAAGAGATAAGATAAGATGGCCAATCAGTGAGCAACAAAATACAAAGCCTCCTGGAAGAAACAACTCATAGGCCAGAATAAAACACCCTGGTGAGACCCAGACAGAGGGAGACAGATCCTCTTGACACAGGAAGAAATTAAAACATAAAAAAGCTCATCAAATATTTTGGGACTACAACTGAAACAGCTAAAAATTAAGAGACACAGCATTTCATATTGACTCCCCAAGTTTGCACCAACTTGAATCTGCATGGCCAGCAGAGCCACCCAAACTCTTTCTGGCTGCCACTCACAGGAAGCACAGCAGTGCTGAGGTCAGGGGGTTGGTGAGCCCAACAGAGAGCAGAGCTGGAGAAGGGGCCTTCATTAATCCATGGTCAGTGCTAGAAATGAGGAAGGGCATGACCAAATGAGCAACATGTTGGAATCAGGCAGGAGCCTAAACTGGGATGGCAGTGACTTCAGTTGACTGCTCCCTCCCCAGAGCAGATTCGTGGGATTTGCTTGGACTGGGCCGCGCCCCTGGCTGGGACCCAGTGGGCCATCCCAGGTCAATTCCCTGTGCCTAGCAAGTAGTAACTTGGTGAAGGCAGCTGAAGTTTGGCTGGCCCAGTGGGGAGGGGCAGGCATACCCAAACACTGCTTACACCTCAGTGACAAGAGCAGGCAGGAGAGGGTGGAGTTCTCTCACCAGCATGCTTCATAGGATACATGGCCAACAGGGAAGGAGACTGGTACCTACACTGAAACCTGTGTGAAGGAAGCAGGAGAGAGAGGCAGGAGGAGGCCTCCAACCCAGAACCCTGAAAGCCCTGATCCAGGAGAGGGAAAAACAAGGGAGACTGAAGGTGGCAAAAACACAACATCAGACATGGCTTCAATGGACATTGAGATATCTTTGGGACCTTGTAGACAAGCTCAAAACTGAACTATTAAATCAGGTAGAGCAGGATATGAGTAGAGTAATAAAAGAAATGCTCTCAGGAAGCATCTCTCAGGATGATGCAGACAGAAGAAGGGAGGAACACAAAAAAAGGAGAGAAACATTCGATAAAGAATATAAAGAAAATATAGAATACATGAAGTAGATTTAAAGAGACTACCAGGAAATTAAAAACTCCATTGAAAGCTGGCAAAACACCTTAAAAGAAACTAAGGATAGACTATCAAAAATTGAAGATAATGTGTGATTATGAAAGGAAAGATCTCTTAAAAATAACAAGGAAACAGGCAGTAACAATACAAAGGCTAGAAGATGACAAGAGAATCTACAATTTAAGAATAAGAAATGTGAACCAAGAAGCAGGAATACATACAGGTGAATTACAAAGGCTACTCACAGAAATAATTAAGGAAAACTCCCCAAGCATGAGAAAAGAAAATGAATTCGGTTGTGTGAGGCATACAGAACTCCAGTCACCTACAACCAAAGCAGATCTACACCCAGACATATAATAATCAAGATGCCAGAAATTGAATATAAAAACAGAATATTAAAAGCTGTCAGAGAAAAAAAACAGATTACCTATAAAGGTAAGCCCATCAGAATCATGGCTGACTTCTCAACACAGACCATCAGATCAAGAAGAGGTAAGGGGAAAATGTTACAAGTCCTGAAAGAAAATAACCTCCAGCCCAGATTGATGCACCCTGCAAAGCTGTCACTAGAAGTTGATGGAGAAACAAGATGCTTCCATGACAAAGAGGAACTGGGAGAGTTTGTGACCACCAATCCAACACTACAGAGAATACTGAAGGACATTCTAGATAGAGAGAAAAAAAAAATACCAGGATTTTAGGAACATTGGCAGGAAGGCCTCAATGAGTGGTGCAGGAAGTAGAATGAAGGAGAAATTAGACAAACAAAGGCAGAAAAATAGCATAGCAGAAATGAGGCAGAGAAGAATGGCTAGAAATTATAATATAGATGGTCTTGATACACTATGTTGTAAATAGTGTACCAGGATTTAAAACCAACATTACCCACACTACTCTGCTTAGATGTATTATATTCTGTTCCAGTCATTCTACCTGTGCTAGATTTGAGGGCACAGATAGCAATCCCAGAAATAACAGGATATAGTATGGTAATCATCCTTAATTTCCTATTAACTTAATCTAAAGCTCTGTAAAACCTACACTGTTTTACCATGACTGATCATAATCGAATCTGGTTTGTTAGATCACTGTTTTATATTGATAGATTTTATTCAAAACTGTTATGATTGATAGTATCAAGTCTGAGAGTATAGGCAACTGCACTTAAGATGACAAGATCCACTACAATATCCACTCTGGTTTGATTATTACCTGCCTTTGAAGTTTTATACTGTCTACAGTGTTTTATTTTTACTAATATTGTTATTTACTGCTATACTCAATTATACCACTGTATTCAATTATGCCTGATGATATAGATGTTCTATTGAAGATAATAAGAAACAACACAGCAATCATTGTAGATCACTTTGTACTGTGGTTTTACATGACTTTTTGGTTTCATGTTTTTATAGGAAATTGTTTTATTTTGTCTTGCTAAGTTTTGTTTTTCCCTCTAATACAGAAAGGATAGGAATACATGCAGATATTCATGCATGCATAGCTGTCTACCTTCTCACTGTTTCACTATCTACTTTGTATGCTTTAATTTTGTAACTTGAGCAACTATTTCTAAGAGGACAGTACGTAATTTATCAACTAGTGAAATCTTATTGTTTATCTTTTGGGGGGGAGGATTCTGTATTACCTCTACCCTTTACATGCTTTTGTTTCTCTTTAAATGAAATTTTTTAAAAAGCTTAAATTAGATATCTTATTGGTAGAAGTTGTTTGAACTACTTACTGTTGTTAGGCATATCATGTCAAATGAATTAGTTCTATGGGTGTGAGTTTTTCCCCCTCCAGCAGGGTAATTTGGCTAATTCAAGATATTTAAATTTCTGTACAATAAGTGTCTGGCCTGGGTATGTTTTTTGTGTGAAAGATCCCAACATCAAAACATACATCTCTAGTCAGCAATTCCTTAACCTCGTTCTGAAGAAACCAAATGGTGCTAGTATGGTGAGGTGGGATCATATTTTAATTTTTGGAATTTGGAAAACAGATAGCTTTACTTTATAAGATTGGAGCAGCAGAACCATCCATAAACTATCAACCAAAAATTTACTGTTAAAAAAAGAAACTCTCATGTTCAATAGATCATTACTCTTTTGGTCACATTTCTTCCAAAGCATGCTGGTGAGGGAACTCCACCCTCTCCTGCCTGCTCTTGTCACTGAGGTGTAAGCAGCAGCATTGTATGCCTGCCCCTCCCCACCGGGCCAGCCAACCTTCAAGTACCTTCACCAGGTTAGTGCGTGCTAGGTGCAGGGAGTCAGTTTGGGATGGCTCATTGGGTCCCAGCCAGGGGCATGGCCCAGTCCAAGCAAATCCTATGAATCTGTCCTGGCGAGGGAGCAACCAACTGAAGTCACTGTCACTCCCAGTTCAGGCTCCTCCTGCCTGATTCCAACATGTCACCTATTTGGTTGCACCTTCCCATGGGGGGGGGTCTCAATCCCAGCACTGACTGTGGATTAATGAAGATCTCTTCACTGGCTCTGCTCTCCACTGGGCTCACCAACCCCAGACTTCAGTGCTGCTGTGCTTCCTGTGAGTGGCAGTGGGAATGAGTTTGGGTGGCTCTGCCTGCTGGCATGGATTCAAGCTGGTGCAAACTTGGTGGGTCATTGCAAAAATGCTGTGTTCCCTAATTTTTAGCTGTTTCAGTTGTAGTCCTGAAGTATTTAATGAGCTTTTTTACATTTTAATTTCTTCCTGTGTCAAGATGATCCATCTCCCTCTGTCTGGGCCTCTCCAGGGTGTTTTATTCTGGCACATGAGTTGTTTCTCCTGGGAGGCTTTGTATTTTGTTGCTCACTGATCAGCCATCTTGTCTTCTCCCCAGCCTCTTTATCTTGAGACTCCTACCCAGTTGACATTCCAGGAGCAATTTGCTCTAACATCTGGCGTGCTACAGAGAACACTATGTGAAGAAACAGGAGTTTGTTGGCTATAAAAATTGCATGTTAAAAAAAATTGCATGTTAACACCTCAGCTATCCTAATTTGCAATGCTTAGAGCCAATTAAAGAGAGAAGGAAATACCCTAGCCAGCTCTCTACATATCAGTATAAGGAAATAAGTCTCCAAATAATCAAAGTTACAATAATTTGTTTGCATTCAAAGGGAGACAAGGGAGTTGTCTTCCACATTTGTCTACTTGTACTAGATTTGAGGGCATAAACATCCATTCTAAAGATAGCAGGCTATACTATGGTAACCATTTTTAATTTCCTCTTGACTTAATCTGAAACCCTGTATTGCTTTCACTGCCTTGTTTTTACTGATTTTATTTAAATCTGGTATGTCTTGACTGATTTTATTCAAATCTGTTATGTTTGATAGTATAATATCTGATAGTATAGGCAACTACTCTGCAGACAATAAGATTCACTATGATACCCATTCTGGTTTGACTATTACCCTCTTTTGAAGTCCTATAATGTTTCCATTTTGTTTTTATTGATTTTATTCTGTACTGCTATGCTCAATTTTATTGTACCTGATGATATGGGCAATTCTATCGAAGATAACAAGAGACATCATGGTAACCATTGTAGATCACCTTGTATTGTGGTTTTAAACTATGTACTATCTCCATCCTTTTGTTTTGAATGACCCCATTTTGTTTTGGGTTTTTTTGTCTTGTTTTGTTCTATTTTTCTCCTTTTTTTATTCCTATTAAAATAAAACAAATTCTAGCCTTGCCTGGACAAGTTATCAGTTTGGTGAGCAAAATGTAATCTCAAACCTCCAGCCCATCCCAAGCAAGCCTAGGAGACATGGGCATAAAATAAAATGTAAGCCATACACCTGAAACTCCTGAAATGATAGCAACTGAAGTAAAGAAAAAACACTGGGAAGCTATAAAAGAACTCAAATCAGAAATAACCTCCCAGGTAAAACAAGACATGATAAATGTAATGAAAGAAATGCTGAACACACCTTAAAAAGACATGGTTAAAAAAATTAGAGGAACAATGCAAAAAATGGAAATCTTGAATGAACAATATAAGAAACAAACAGAATGCATGAAACAGCTTCAAAGAAATACACAGGAAATCAAAAATTCCATTGAAAGTTGGCAAAACTGCCTCAATGCAAATGAAAATAGACTTTCAGACCTCAAAGAAAAGATTGCAGCTAGTGAACAAAAAAGAAAAGATCTTTTAAAAATAACAAGGTATCAGGAAATAACAATTCAACAGCTGCAAAATGATACAAAGAAAAACAACATAAGATTGATAGGAATAAATGAAAAAGAAGGTGACAACACAAATATCAAGAGGCTGTTTACAGAAATAATAGTTGAAATTTTCTCAAACATGAGAATGGAAACTGACATACAGATGAATGAAGCATATAGAACTCCAAATAGCCATAACCAAAATAAAACTACACTCAGACATATAATAATCAACATCCCAGAAATCCAACATAAGAACAGAATATTCTGTTCACACAGAAAAGCTGTTAGAGACAAGAGACAGACCACTTATAAAGGAAAGCCTATCAGAATCACAGCAGACTTCTGAACATAAACAATGAAGTCAAGAAGTGCATGGAGTGAAGTATTTCAGATCCTAAAGGAAAACAACTTCCAACCCAGCCTGATGTACCCTGAAAAACTGTCCTTCAAAATGGAAGAAGAAATAAGATACTTCCATGACAAAGAACAGATGAAGAACTTCATGACCACCAAAACAACCCTGCAAAGAATACTGAAATACATTCTAGATGGACATAGGAAAAAACTACTTAGCAAGGTGAACAATTAAACAGAGTGGACAGATTAAGTATCAACAACAGAAAGATAACATGCCAAAAGTAACCAATATATACCGGTTATAAGCATTAATGTAAATGGCCTCAATTCACCAATTAAAAGAAACAGACTGGCAGAATGGAACAAGAAACAACTCCAACAATATGCTGTCTACAAGAAACCCATCTAACCCAAAAGGAAACTCATAGACTGAAACTCAAAAGATGGAAAACAATATTCCATGCAACAGGATCCCCCCCAAAAAGCAAGGGTAACTATTCTGTTTGCAGACAATGTGAACTTCAAAACAAAAATGATCCAAAGAGGTAAAGAAGGCCACTAAATTCTAGTTAGGGAAAAACTTCAAGAGGAAGAGATAACAATCTTAAATATATATGCACCACATTTGGGAGTACCCAGTTATAAAAAGCAAATATTAACAGAAATGAAAAATCAAATAAGCAATAACACAATTATAACAGGAGACCTTAACACACCATTGACACAAAGGAACAGATCAACTAGACAGAAAATCAGCCAAAAAAATAACAGAACTGTATCACACCTGTGAACAAATGGACTTGGTGGATGTATACAGAGTGTTCCACCCAACAACATCAGAATATACATTCTTCTCATCTGCACATGGGACATTCTCTAAAATAGACCATATACTACCCACAGAACATGCCTAAGTAAATGCAAAAGAATTGAAATTATCCCATGCATGTTATCAAATAATTAAACTAGAAATTAATGACAAAAGAAACTGCAAAAACTCCACAAACACATGGAAATTGGATAATACACTCTTGAGCAATCAGTAGGTCACAGAGGAAATTAAAGAAGAAATTAAATGATATCTACAAGCAAATAAAAATATAAATACAACTTTCTGGAACCTGTGGATGCAATGAAAGTAGCCCTCAGAGGAAAATTTATTGTGGTGAATTCCCACATCAGGAAAACAGAATGAACACAAATAAACAACCTGATACTACACCTCAAACATCTAGATAAAGAAGAGCAAGTCAAGCCCAAAGCCAAAAGACTGGAGGAAATTATAAACGTCAGAGCAGAAATCAATGAAATGTGGACTAAGAGAACAATGCAAAAAATCAATGAATCAAAGAGTTGGTTCTATGAAAGAATAAAGAAGCCAGGCATGGTGGCTCATGCCTGTAATCCCAGCACTTGGGAGGCTGAAGCAGGAGGATCATTGTGAGTTAGAGACCAGCCTGGGCTACAAAGTGAGCTCAAGGCCAACCTGAACTGCATAGTGAGACCCTGTCTCAAACAGACCAAAAAAAAAAAAAACAGAATAAAGAAAATTGATAATCCCTCAGTCAACCTTATTTTTAAAAGGACAGAAAAAGCTCAAATTCATACAATAAGGAATGAAAAGCGTGAAATCACTACAGACCCTGTGGAAATACAGAAGATCATCAATATCTATTTTGAAAACCTCTACTCTCATAGGCTTGATAACACAGAAGAAAGGAACATATTCCTAGAAACATATGAATTACCAAAGCTGGATCAAGAAGATGTAAAATTGCTGAATAACCCAATTTCAATTAATGAAATTGAAAATATAATTAAGACCTTACCAACAATGAAAAGCCCAGGTCAAGATGGATTCACTAAAGAATTTTACAAGAGATTCAAAGAAGACAATGCCAACAATCCTCAAACTCTTCAATGAAATTGAAAGGGAAGCAATTCTCCCTAACTCATTCCTGGAAGTAAATATTACTCTAATATCAAAACCTGAGAAAGATCCAACAAAAAAAAAAGAACTACAGGCCAATCTCCCTAATGAACATAGATGCAAAATTTCTCAATAAAATATTGGCAAACAGAATGCAGCAAATCATCAAGAAGATTATATACCACAACCAAGTGGGATTCATCCCAGGAATGCAGGGATGGTTCAACATATGCAAATCAATAAATGTAATCCACCACATCAATAGAACCAAAAATAAGAATCACATGATCATTTCTATAGATGCAGAAAAACCTTTTGATAAGGTCCAACACTCATTCATGGTAAGAACCTCACAGAAATTTGGAATAGAAGATTTTTACCTCAATATTGTAAAAGCCATCTATGACAAACCAACAGCCAGCATCATATTAAATGGCCAAAAACTGAAAGTCTTTACTCTAAAATCAGGCACAGGACAAGGATGTCCATTATCACCACTCCTATTCAATATAGTGCTAGAAATACTAGCCAAAGCAATCAGACAAGAGAGAGAAATAAAAGGAGTAAGGATAGGAAGAGAAGAAGTTAAATTATCATTATTTGCAGATGACATGATACACTACATAGAAGACCCCCAAAACTCCATTGAAAGATATGAATAAATTCAGTAATGTAGCTGGAAACAAAATCAACACTGAAAAATCAGTAGCATTCCTATACACAAACAACAAGCTCACTGAGCTAGAAATAAGAGAAGCCACACCCTTCACAATAGCATCCAAAAAAATGAAATAGTTAGAAATCACTCTAACAAAAGAAGTAAAAGACCTATTCAGAGAAAATTATAATACCCTGAAAAAAGAAATTGAAGAGGATCTCAGAAAATGGAAGACATTCCTTGTTCATGGATAGGAAGAACAAATATTGTGAAAATGGCCATTCTCCCAAAACTGTTATACAGATTTAATGCAATCACAATCACAATACCACTAGCATACCTCACAGACCTAGAGAAATCATTCCTAAAATTCATCTGGAACCAGAAGAGATCTAGAATAGCAAAGGCAATTCTGAGCAACAAAGGCAAGGGAGGAGGCATCAAAATTCCTGACTTGAAGTTATACTACAAATCTACTGCAATAAAATCAACATGGTACTGGAATAAAACCAGACCTGAAGATCAATGGAATAAATTAGAAGATACAACTACAACATAAACACACACAGCCACCTTATTTTGATAAAGGGGCAAAACCCATTCTCTGGAAGAAAGATAGTCTCTTTAATAAATGGTGCTGGAAAAGTTGGCTCTCCATATGCCAAAAACTAAAACTAGGTCCATGCCTATCACCATGTACTAAGCTAAAGTCAAAATGGATCAAAGATCTAAATTTTGAAACAGAAACGCTAATTCTGCTGGAAGATAAAGTAGGTAGAAATCTTGAAGACATAGGGTTAGGTAGAGAATTCATGAATAAAAGTCAAACCATATGGGAAATACTTCCCACAATCAATAACTTGGATCATGTGTCATTAAAAAATTTTTGCATGTTGAAAGAAATCACCAGCAGAGTGAAAAGAAAACCCACAAATTGGGAAAAACTCTTAGTCAACTGTGCCTCAGCAAAAGGACTTCTGTCTAGAACATATAAAGAATTTTTAAAAATCAGACCCCTGAAATTCAAAGACCCAATCCAAAAACAAACATCTGAGATGAATACACAGTTCTCAGATGAAGAAATACAAATGGAAAATAAATACATGAAAAAATGTTCAACATCATTGGTCATTAGAGAAATACAAATTAAAGCCACAGGGAGATTCCATCTCACTCCAGAAAGAATGGCCAGGATTAAGAAAATTACCAACAACAAATGCTGGAGAGGCTGTGGGGGAAAAGGAATTGTTCTGTACTGTTGGTGGGAGTGCAGACTGGTGCAACCAATGTGGAGGTCAGTCTGGAGATTCTTCAAAAAGCTGGGACTGGAAGTCACATTTGATCCAGCTATTCCACTTGTGAGCATATTCCCAGAAGCATTGAAAGCATCATATCACAGTGATATATGTTTATAGCAGCACAATTTGTAATAGACAGATCTTGGAAACAACCTAAATGCCCATCAACTGAGGAATGGATAAAAAAAGATGTGGTATATTTTACCGTGGAGTACTACTCAGCTATAAAGAATGATCACATTGAGATATTTATAAGTAAGTGAATGCAACTTGAGAGCATACTCAGAAGTGAAATAAATCAAACTCACATGAGTAAAGACCTATTGTCTCCCTAGTGCAAGAAATGGTAAGAGTACATAAGATACAAAATCCTCAATAAATTCAGTGAAAGGGTAAGAATTTGCTCAAAGGGGAAAAAAATAATATCTCATGGAAAAGAAAAAAATACCTAAATTTGTATAAACATATTTAGGATAGCTAAGATGATTGTGCTATAAATTCTATAATTTCATAGAACAAAGCAGTTAATATTCATAGGATTGGAAAAATTTTGCATGTTTGTGTCTGGTGACCTGAGGAACTCTTGAAGATCACTATGCAAAATATCAACCTGTTCTTGCCACTGTGTTTTGAAAACCTATATCATCATTGTTTCAGGCTCTCTGCTATTGCTATTTATTTGTCTTTTTGTTTCTTATTTTTTGAGTAATCTATTTTGTTTTGTTTTGTTTTGTCTTGTTTTTCTCTCTAATGCAGAAAGGATAGGTATACATGTAGAGGCTTATACATGCCTAAAATGTCTCCTAAACAGTTTATGAAAATCAATTATATTATGTGTGACGAAATAAACAGCTACTTTGAAGAAAAACAGACATTATAGTATCCATTGCTGATTCCGTATCATCATGCTATGAAATCCAGTAATGCTATTATTCTTTGTTCAGAGTGGTTTTATTCTGTTTTGTATTGTTTAATTTCAACATACATGAAATATAGACAGCTATTTTGAAGAAAATGAGAGACATTATGACACCCATTGTTAATTTTCCTATTGTCTGGTTTTGAAGGCCTGTAATGCCTTCATCATTCTGTTCTGTTAAGTTTTATACTATTTTGTTTTATATGAATTTATTGTGTGTGAAGATACAGACAACTATTTAGAAGAAAACAAGAGACATTATGGTAGCCACCTGTAGATCTCCTATTGTCTTGCTTTGAAATCTATGTCACTTACATTGTTTTGTTTCTGATCTGCTTTGTTATGTTTTGTTATGTGTAATTTTACCCTTTTTAAAATAAAAAAAAGTATCTCAGGGAAAAGGAAGGGAAAAGAAAAAAATCTAAATTTATATAAACACATTTAGGATAGCTAAGATGATTGCACTACAAATTCTGTAAGTTCATGGAACAAAACAGTTAATATTCATAGGCAATTTTGCATGATTGTGTCTGGTGACCTGAGGAACTCTTAAAGATCACTATGTAAAAAGAGAGAGACAGACAGAGACAGAGACAAGAATATCTATTTGGGAACTGCCAAGCTTACAGCACATTTTACTTACACACTTACAAACACATATTATGTGTGTCTCACAGTTCACCAGAAGAAGAGAACCTGTGCATATATCATTATAAGAGGGGATTTGTTAGATTGGCATACATGATCAGAGGTTGGATACTTCCAATCTGCAGGCTGAAGAACCAGGGAAACCAGTAGCTGCTCAGTCCAAACAGCTGGAAACCTCTAAGCAAGAGATCTCCATGATGCATGCCATGTCTAAAGCTGAAAGCCTTGGAAGTCCCTGGAGAGCTGCAGGTACAAATCTGCACTCAAAAGCTGAAGAATCTGGAATCTGATGTCAATAGCTGATGGAAGTAGCAAAAATCATTTGTGCATTTGAGCTTCCCCCTCCCTCTTTTGCTCCATCTAGACCATTGGATGTTACCACCTACATTCAGGACCAGACTTCCCCACTCCATTTGCTGACTGACATGCCAGTCAACTCTTGAAACACTGACACAGGCACACTCAGAAATGGGTTTTGCCAGTGTGTGGTGGTGGTGGTGGTGGTGGTGGTGGTGTGTGTGTGTGTGTTTGTGTATCTTTGCCAATTTTCTAGGTATGTCTCAATCTAGTCAAGCTGACTACTAAAATTAACCATCATGGTGTATTTGTCTTCTTTTTCTTTTTGGAACCAAGAATCAAACTCAGGACCTCATTCTTGCCAGGCAGGTGCCATGAACTAAGCTATATCCCACAGTATGTATTTGTATATCTGCATCTGAGACCATATGTATATTTTTACATATACTTTCTACAAATGAGATTAAATGCTATTGTGAAACTTGCTTTTTTTTGCCCTGAATTTTGTATAGGACCTCTATATGAGAATTTATGATTCTGTCTCTTTCCGCTGAGAAAGAGTATCTCATTAAACCTCAATTTCCCTATGACTGTCAACAAGAAAGTTTATGTTTGTAAAATATCTACCTGGCACATAGTATATCCTCAAGAAATTACAACTGTTAAAATCACAACTAGGTCTTCTTTTTTGTGGTGGTAGGGCTCCAACCCAGGGCCTACCCATACTATAAAGTACTCTGCAATGAGCCATACCCTCAGCCCTTTTGTTTTTTCTTGTTTGGATCTATGCATGTGTGTATGTAGATGTGTGCGTGCATGCCTGTGTGTTTGTGTGGTGTGTGTGTATTTGGTTTTGGAGTTTTTTTCCAACAGTTCTATTTTGAAATTTTATTTTTAGACAGGGTTCCACTAAATTGCTCAGGCCAACCTCAAACTTGCAGCCACTTGAGAAACTGGGATTATAAGCATTTGTTACCATGCCTGATGAACTTGTTGTGTTTTTGTCTGTTTGTTTGTTTGTTTGTTTTGCTTTGTTTTGGTTTGTTTTTGTCTTTTTTTGAGACAGAGTTTTTTACATGCAGTTCAGGCTGGACTTGAATTCACGTTGTAGCCTGGGCAAAACTCTAACTCACAGCAATCTCTTTGCCTCAGCCTCCTGAGTGCCGGGATTACAGATATATGCCACCATGCCTGACTGTTCTTGTTCTTTTGTTTTATTTTGTTTGTATACTGAGAACTGGATTCAGGGCCTTCATACTGAGATATATCCCCATCCAATTTTTCTTTTCTCTTTTTGAGACAAGTCTCACTAAACCACTAACTTGCCCAGGCTGGTCTTAAAATTGTAAGCCTCCTCCCTCAGCCTCCCTGAGTGCTGGGATTAGAGGCATACACCACCATGTTTGTTTGTTTGTTCATTTTGATTTAATGTCATTGTCTAATAAGACTGAAATTTACTATATTGAAGCCTGACAGATTTCTCTGGAAAGGTTAGCCTGTTGTGGGATTAAAGAAAAAATAGACAACTGAAGATGAATCTTTAAAGAACTTTCTAATGAGGTTCAGAGAGGCAAACAGAAAATGCAAAATGAAAAAATTCCTAGAACAAATCTGATAACAAGAGATGAAGCCTAAAGGTCTTTACCTCATTCATAAATCCCTGGAAGCTGCTGTCTGGGACCAGATGAGGTCAGTTGAGTGCCCATCACCAAAGGTTGGTAAGCCTTTAGTGAGACACTTTTCTCACACTGGGAAAGGCAGAAGATTTTATATTTATTAAAAGTATTTTAAGGCAGGAAATACACTTTATGGAGTATGCATGGGCTACTGAAGAAGCATACTCCATAAAGTGTGCTTTATGGGAGCTGGGAGCTTAATGGCTGCCGTCTTTTGCTGACATCAGATATAGGAAATCCTATCAAAATCCTGGAGTTCTCACCAATAGAACTGAATATAGCTCTCTCTGATGGATCCTAGGTGTAAGGACTAGGTGAGTGTGTACAGGTTACAACCACTTTCCCAGCAGTCTGCCACACCCCGATCTCCTATCTCAAATGCAGAGTTGTTTTTTCTTTTCGGGCATGGGATGGGGGTGGGGAGAAGAATATATTTATTGGGGAAGCAAAGCTTCTGAGAGAGAGACAGAGACAGGGACACAGACAGACAAACATAGAGACACAGAGAGAGACAGAATGAATCCTGACTGGGTTACTGAGGACTCAGCCTTTTCTAGGCATTGTCATTGGGCAAAACCATGAAGTGAGGTAGGTACAATGTAGGGAGGGGGACTTACAAGGTGGACATGGCATGGGGAGAAAAATATGTTCAACCGGTAAGATTGTGAACCTAGTTGCTCAGCTAATATTGATTAAATGGGTATGAAATGGGGGACAAGTCATGTAGCAAGCAGGCATGAAACAGAACAGGGAGTGGGTCACTAGCTCTTCTTCATTTTCCTACAGTGATTAATACCTATTTAGAATATCAAGGATTGCGTGGTGCTGCATGCCTTTAATGCCAGCCACTGGGGAGCCTGAGGCAGAAGGATCCTTGCAAGTTGGTGACCAGCCTGGGCTACAAAATGAGCTCAAGTCCAGCCTTAACTGCATGGTGAGACCCTGTCTCCAAAAGATTGAAAAGAAAAAAAAATCAGGGATCCTAGGTAACAGTTGCTTGATTCCAGGTGGGTTTGGTTTGCTTTGGTTTTGAGAGGAGGGTCTCTGTGATGCAGTCCAGACTGGCCTTGAACTCACTTTGGAGCCCAGGCTGTCCTCAAGAGTAGATGATGGTGATTCTACTCTCTCAGGCTCCTGATTGAGTCTTGAGTTTATAGGCATGTCTCACCACACCCCACTGAAGACCAATATAGGTTTTGCATAGTTTTGTTTGGTTTTGCTATATTATGAGGGATGAAGCACAAGACCTCATGTATGCCAGGCAGATGTTGTGCCTCTGGAGTATGTCCCTGGCCATGAACATCTAAATTTATTTTTCCGTTAGCAGGGTTCAAATTTATGAACTAGTGCTTGCTAGGCTGGCCATTAGGCCACTTAGCTAAATGGCCACCCCGAACACCTAATTTTTGAGGAATTTCTAACATTACTTACCCAAGTGGATAAGGAACTAAGGACCTATTCTTTTTTTTTTTTTCTTTTATCTCTTTTCTTTTCTTTGCTGGACTGGTCTGATCCAAAGCATAACTTGCAAGAGGAAGAACAAAGAATAAAACAAGCCTATGGAAAACTAAAAACAGAACAACAACTTGCAGACTGTTCTGAGAAAGGACAGAAGCAGGCTGGATGCTGGCTCTGTGGTCTGAATGAAAACAGAAAGACAAAGTTAAATAAAATAGGAAAAGCAAAGTGATTCAAGCCAGATACTGAGTGCAGGCCTCAGTTTAATCTTGGGATTGACCATAAGGATACAAGTTAACACCTTCAGCATATTTGTGTGTTTGTTTGAGATAAGATCTCACTGAATTGCTTAGGATGACCCTCCTGCCTCAGCCTCCTGAAGGCTGAGATTGCAAATATATACCACTGTATGCAGCCTGTCATTGATTTTTTTTTCAGTCTATCATATCTTTGCCCTTGGTCTACATCATAGGGAATTTATTCAAGATTATCTTCCAGGTTTCTGTCTCTGTACTCATGTCCATCTGTTCTGTTATTCAGTAAGTCTGTTCAGTGCCATTTAATTTTGGCTATTTTGGTCATATTTTCTTCTTCCTGGTTATTTCATTTGCATAGTAGCCTATATTATTGCATAGATGTAAAGTATTCTTAATCACTTTAGTGATACTAATTTGTTCTTATTTAAAAATTGCCTCCATTTTCATGTTATGCAAGGAGGAGAAAGCCCATCCTTCCTGAGCTACACTGTGGGTTTTTAGAGCATCCCTCTCTGTCATGCTTGCATATACACACTACTAGAGATTGAACCCAGTGTTGCTTTACACTTGAGCTACATTCCCACCATCCCTACTTTTGAGACAGGGTTTTACTAAACTGTACAGGCTGACTTTGAATTTAAAATCCTCCTGCCTTAGCCTTCAGAGTAGCTGAGATTATAGGCATGTACCACTGCACCCAGCTCTTTAAGATTATTTTTATTGACCTACTTAGTCCTAAGTATCTCATTTTAAATGATTACACTGTATTAAATATTTGTAATTATAGTAGTCAGTCATATCTCAATAAATAGCCCTAAAAGATAGACATGTTGTTGTACTTATGAATATCATAGCCTAGTTTAAAAGTAAAGCACATAAAAATTAACTACAGGACCTCTGGGAAGATGGTGGAGTAATGAGCAGCAGAGAAACAGCATCTCAGAGATTTTAATGTCCAGACAGTAGAATATAGCAACATTAGAAAGAGAAGAAGAAAAGAAGGAGGTAAGTGGGTCCCCCAGACACAGGAAGGGTCTGAACTGAGAACTGAAGGCCACAGGTAAAGTGGAAAGAGAAACTTCAACAAAGAAGGAGGTGGCAGGTGGCACCTTCTCCCTAGGTCTGGACTCACTGCAGGGAAGGGGGCAGCTCAAACCTGAAGATACACAGTAACTGCTGGGCACCCCAGAGGCCTCAATGGAGAGATGCACCAGTGGAAGGGAGCAAAGGATGTGGAGGACTACGGTAGCTACTGAATGGTGCAGGGCTTCAGATGTCTTTTGGGAAAAGGCAACTGGCTGGGAACCATCTTGGAGAAGGACCAATTGAGCTTGGAACTCAGAACATATGCATGCTCCATCCAGTGGCCTCTACCTAAGTTAATGCACATAGAAGGCACACCAACTGTTGCAGGCTGCAGGGTCTTGGTCCAGCATCATAGCCAGAAACCAGCCTGAACTTCAGCAGAAGTAAAAGTGCAGGCTCACTGGAATTATCCGTTGTCCCTCTGTGAAGCTACTGCTGGCTTGCTGGGGTTAATCAACACGGATATGGACTTTGCTCACATTGTCCACCAGTGACAATAGAGATATACCTTGAAGTGGGCCTTTTTTATTTTTCTCTGTCTTTCTTGCTTTTTTGTGTTTTTTTTTCTTTTTGCTTGTTTTTTTCTGCTTGTTTTATCTTCATTGCTTGTTTTTGTTTTTATACGACTGTGAACATGGTTTCCAGGGTGTGCGTGTGTGTGTGTGTGTGTGTGTGTGTTAGATGCTTTGTTTTGTTCTCCTTTTTATTTCTTTCTTCTCTCTTTTCCTCCTGTCTTTTTCACCACTTTCCCAGTTCGTATGATCTTCCTTTGCCCACCAGCCTTATTTCTATTCTTTTCCTTTCCTTCTATTTCTCTATTTTTCCCAAACCCTTTCAAATTTTCTCCTTCTAGGATAAAATTGTCATATTGAGAACTAATTTACTGCCTATAGTTTTCTGGTTTGTTTTAGATTTTGTGATATAAAAACACAAATCTTGTTCAAACAGTTGATCGTTTTCTAGGCTATTTGATGCTACTGTTGTTAATAATTGTACCACATTAGCAAAAAGTGACATAATTGTTATAACCAGTTGTTCTTCCTGGTGTAGCAAAACTGATATTGCCTAAGGGTCATAAAAAATACTATAGGCCAGTGCCAAAGAACCACAGATTGGGCCAAGTAGGAAACTTCTCATACCCAATAAATTGAAGAGATAGGATCAACAGACCCAAACTTGAAAAGCCAACTGCACCTAGAAGACACCTCTGAGAAGTAGTCATTTCCTAAGGGTTCTAAATACTAGCAGTAATGCTACCTTTCATAAGCAATTTACAGGCATCAACCCAGGATTTAAACTAAAAAAAAAATCAAAAATGAAAAACAGCTCCTGACAGGCTGTTTTAGCCTCCTTATCTTTGACAAAGATGCCAAATACACTCACTGGTTGAAAGATAGCCGCTTTAATAAATGATGCTGGAAAAACAGACTTTCCACATGTTAAAGATTAACATTAGAGCCATATCTTTCACCATGCACTAAACTAAGGTCAAAATGTATCAAAGGTCTAAGTATTAAAACAGAAATATTAAATCTGCTGGAAGATAAAATAGGTAGAACTCTTGAAGACATTGGTATAGAACTCTTGGAGACTTTATTAATAAAACCCTGGTCACACAGAAACTATCACAGCTGGGATCTCATCTTATTAAAAAGCTTTTGCACAGCAAGAGAAACCAACAACAGAATGAAGAAACAACCCGCGGTGTAGGAAAAAACTTTTGCCTGCTGTTCTTCAGACAAAGGATTACATATAGACTATATAAAGAAATCAAAAAAATCAGACCCCTCAAATTTAAAGGCCCAATCCAAAAATAAGCATTAGGCCTGGGATACAGCTTAATGGCACAAGCACCTGCCTGACAAGTGTAAGGTCATCAGATTGATCCCTGGTATCAACAAAAGTTTTTAAGTAAAAATTTTTTAAAAGAATAAAAATAGCATTGGAAATGAATAGACTCTTCTCAGGTAAAGAAACAGAAATGGCAAATAAAGATATGAAAAAGTGCTCATCATCACTGTTTATTTGTGAAATGCAAATTAAAACAATGCTGAGATCCATCTCAACCCAGAAAGAATGACTATTATCAAGAAATCAATCAGTAACAAATACTGGAAGGACTGTGGGGAAAAATGAACACTTCTCCACTGTTTCTGGGAGTGCATACTGGTGTAACCACTGCGGAAATCTTCAAAATCCTAGGACTAGTGGTCCTATTTGACCCAGTTATGCTCCTTCTTATCTTCCCAAAAGAATTAAAAACATCATGCTACAGTGATATATGCACACCCATGTCTATGGCAGCACAGTTTGTAATAACCAAATCTTGGAAAGAATTCAAATGCCATCAACTGGCATTTAAAAAGATGTATTTTTTTAAACAATGGAGTATCACTATGCCATAAATAAGGATAAGCTTGAGACATTTCCAGGTAAATGAAAGAAACTTGAGACCATAATCCTAAGTGAAATAAATCAAACATACATGTGTAAATACCACACCATTTCTCTGGTATAAGAAGCCAAAAATGTAGATAAGGACCAAAATTTACAGTAGGTATTGTGAAATAGGAAGAAAATATTCAAATGGGAAAGGAAACAAGGAAGGGGAAAAGGAAATGAAAAGTTTAAAAAAATAGAACAAAGTTTTTGTAAATAAGCAGGGGAAAGGGGTTAAAGAGTGGGTAAGGGAATAGGGACAAATGAATCGAGTTATATCACACACAGGTACAAATTCCCTATGAAGAATGTGGTCATTATGTATATCTAGAATAAAATACCAATAAAAATATCAATAAAAATAATTTTCTTTGAAAAAAATAAAACTAAAGATAAAAATTAACTACAACAGAAGGCCATATAAGTTAAAAGTGATGAATTTTGGCTAAATGTAGTGGTGTGTGTCTGTAATCCTAGCACTCAGGAGGCTGATGCAGGAGAATTGTCATGAATTCAAAGCCAGCCTGGGTTACATAATGAGTTCAAAGCCAGCCTGAACCACACAGCAAGACCTTATCTCACTGTCCTCCACCTCTAAAAATAGTGATGGATTTAAAAGGCATTATAGTTAAGAAGGTCTGGATTCAAAACCAGACCCTCATTCACTAACCCAGCTGGGTGAACTTAGACTGTCCCTTCACTTCTACAAACCTCATTCTTCTGCTTATAAAACATGAGTCAGGGTGTGAGCAAACAGGGGGCATGCCAGGAAGAGAACAAGTCAGGTCTCCCAAGATCCAGCCATGTTGGAACTTGGGGGTTCTGAACATGAAAGCGACAAGTCCTTCCTCTTGGTAACCAACAGCACGAGCAGTGTCGAGGACAGCCAGAGTTGATAGCAACTAAGACACATAAAGCAACTAAATGCTTGTATTGTTGGGTTGATTATGCTGATCTGGGGCCAGAGGTCTGAGCATCTCCTGGGAGGATGACCATGTGTAATACAGCAAATATGGGGATTTCCTTCTGTCTTCTCTTTGAAGGCAAATGTTTTCATTGTTTTGCTTTTTTCTGATCAATTGTCTTGCTTGATTCAATATTCTGTTTTGATAAGTTTTATAATGTTCTGGTTTTGGTTTGGTTTTGCTATACCTGATTGAATGCACAACTATTGTGAAGATAACAAGATATACTATGGAACCTATTACTGTTATCCTGGTATCCTGCCCTGAAGTTCTGTCCAACTTCACTGCATTGTTTCAGTTGGCTTTGTTCTGTCTTGTTTTGTTATATTTTACCATCTTCCAAAAAAAATGAGTTCACAGTACTTGCTTGGCTGTATAATAGTGAGAATTAGATGAAATCTCTTACATAAAGCACTCAGCACAGTACCTGGCACATGTAGAGTTGAGCAAGCTTCAGTTTGCATTACAAAGTACTCCTGAAAACTCTAACAATATGGAGAATACAAATTCTTGCAGTCATGGTAGCCCACACACCTCCAGTGAAACTTTATCCCAAAGTTTAACTTACTCTTTGACTGAACCCTTGTTTTGTCACATGCCCTTTATTCTAGGTTTTCTTAGTACAGGTTTAAGCCCTGCCACTTTTTTCTGCTCCTCAGGTCAGGAAGTTCTTTAGGTTATGTCATGGTACTGGGGGAGTAGCTTGTCCTTTTCCATGCAGTTCTATCTTGAAAGAGACCTGACAAAGTCAGCCCTTCACACTGACAGTCACCAAGAGCAGTGAGTGTCTCCCCACGTAGTTGTTGATATCACCCCTAATCAGAAGACATAGATACATTTTAACTTGGCAGGAGCTCAATGCTCTCAGATCTAAAATAGACCACAGAGGCTGTAAATTACTATTACATAAATGTTGGATCCTGCAAAGAATCCACCCAAGTGCTCACCCATTGCAATGGTTCATTAAAGCCCCAGGTCTAAGCCTCAGTTGCTGTATTAATACCTGCCTTTTGCTACCAAACTGTCACTGATTGCCCAATGACTACATCCACTATAACAGACTACTAAGAGAGATCTATAAATTTTTTAAATGACCAAAAAAACCAAAGCTGGGTTAGCCTGTTTCTGAAGGATATAATTTTCTACAATAAAAAGAATTAACAGCTGCAGAGCATGGTGGTGCCTGCCTGAAATTCCAGCTACTATAGAGGTGGCAGTAGGAAAACTGCGAGTTCAAGGTCAGACTGGACAACTAAGTAAGATCCTGCTTCAAATCAAAAGTTAAAATGGGATGAAGGTGTAGCTCAGCAGCAGAGTGCTTGCCTAACATGCAAGAAGGCTTGGGTTCAATTCTTACAAGAATAATAACAAGAATGAGTAGAATGAGGCAGTGAGGGTAAGTCAGGAGGAAGGTGATAATAATCATAGCAATACAAGTTAGGTTGATTCTGTCTAGACACTGCGCTAAGAAGTTTTCCTGCATTTGCTCACTTAATGCTCATTGTGACCAAATTGGGCAATGTCTTAGTCATCTCCATTTTATACATCAGAGAACAGAGAACTTCATGCAGGGTGAAATCATTTCTGTTCCTGGTCAAATCACTGCCACTGGGGGCATCTCTGTAACTTATGGACAAATTTTCTGCTGTCAGGCACAGTAATTGACTGTACTATGGTTTTATTCTTGTTTTGGTGGTACCAGGGATCAAACCCTCTGGTATTCTAATGATGAGCTGCTAAGTTGCCCAGCCTGGCCTAGAACTCTCAGGCTTCCTGTCTCATCCTTCCCAAGAGCTCTGCTTCTTACCTGCCTGTACCACCTTAGCCTGGTCTTCCCTCTTCCTTATCACCATCATTCTTATGTTGTTTGGTGTACACTCAACGGAAGTACATCCTCATGGTAAGAGCACACTCAGCAGAAACTTTGTTTAACTTAATAGACTTTATTTTTTAGAGCATTTTAGCTGCCAGAAAAACTGAGTGGAAAGTACCCAGAGTTCCCGTATAGCATCTGCCCCAACATGAGCTCATCCTCCCTCAGAGTCAACACTCATCACCACAGTGCTGGGTTTGTTAAAATTATAAACCAGCATCAATGCATCATTTCACCTAGGGTCCATGGTTTACATTAAGGTTTACTCACAGTATTCTTCATCGGAGGAGTTTGGACAGATGTACAATGCCATGTACCCACCTTTGCAAGATCATTCAGAGCAGTTCTACTATCCTAAAACCTGCTCTCTGCACTCTACCTATTTGTTGCTTCCTCCTCCAAAACCCTTATATTTTTATGTCCTCCATACTTTTGCCTTTCAGAATGTCTATTCAAAGTATAGCTGGCATTTTAAAAAAAGACTAGCTGGGTGCAGTGGCACATGCCTACAATCCTAGCTACTCACGTGGCTAAGACAAGAAAATCATGAGCAGCAGGCCAGCCTGGGACAATTAATGGGAACCTGTCACAGAAAGAAAGGAAGAAAGAGGAAGGAAACAAGGAAATAAAGAAAGAAAGAAGAAAAAAAGGAAGAAAGAGGAAAGGAGGCAGGAAGGAAGGAAGGAAGGAAGGAAGGAAGGAAGGAAGGAAGGAAGGAAGGAAGGAAGGGAAAAAAGAGAGGTGGAAAGAGAGGGAGGGAAGAAAAAAAAGAGACTTTAATGAGTAACCATGGAGGTGGGACAGGATAGAGTACTGTAATCCCAAATATTGTGTACAGTCATCCAAGTATTATAATCTCTTTTCTAGTCTTCCTCACAATCCAAAAAGTTGTATTTGTAATCCCACTGAGATGTTACTGCAATCCCAACAAGTCAATTCCAATCTACCACCTCCAATGCAACCCACAGAGAGTAAAGACACCAAGACATATTCCAAGTTAAGGGGTTCTGAGTCCAATCCCTGTGAGGATGTGCAGACAAAGGCCCTGATTCTAGACCTCTCCCAGAATTTATTATCTTGTGAAGAAGGAGGGTGGTTCAAGGATGCGTGACAGTGAGGATGGCGGGAATTACTCGAGTAATTTGAGCTGGCTGGCCAGGTAGGGAGAAAAGCACCTCTGCAAAATGCAGAGATAAGGATATACAGAAGGATCAATTTGCATAATTCAATTAAGGTAGCAACTGAATTGTTCTGGGAGGCTGTTGCTTCAGTTTCTGATATGAAACTTTTGTGCTCTGGGGAGTCATAGCCTCTTTACCTTGAGGCTCATACCCAGTTGGCATTGCTGGAGCTGGCTGGCTCTACCATCCCACTGTGCTTATATATTTTAGAGAGAGCACAGTGCAAGGAAACAGGGGACAATCTGATGGCTTTAGAGATTACACACCATTACCTCTGCTAGCCTTATTTGCAATGCTTAGTTAGAGCCAGTTGAAGAGAGAAGGAAATACCATAGTCAGCTCTGTACATATCAGTATAAGGAAGTAAGTCTCCATATAATCAAAGTTTCAGCAATTGTTCTGCATTCAAGGGGAGTCACTCCCATTGTCTCCCACAATAGAGGAAGCAATGAGGGATACTGAGGTACCCAGGACTAGCAAATACAACAGCCATTTCTATGCCCCTGGATTGAAGATGCATCCTGAACCTGACCAAGATTTAAAACCCTGGAAAGGGACTGTCCCAGAGAAAATGAATTCACAGAAGGACACCCATTGCCAGAGCCAGGTCAAGGTATGGCTGAGACAAAAACAAAAAATATTCCAACCCTTTTCTTTCCACCCTCCAAACTGATCAGTCTTCTGATTGACCAGAAAACAGAGGACAAGTGGACCTGGATGATACAGTTTTTGTAGCTCAGTCTCCCAGGGTGCAAAGTAGGGTCAAAAAGAGTGGATAAAGGAGCTGGGGTCACATGGCGAATTATCCACACAACAGGCATTCCTGACAGATGTTAATGCTTTGGTCAAGATTCAATTAGACTCCAAATAAATTTTAAAAAGTACTTTATTAGCTGAGCTCAGCAGCAGCACTGTCGCAGAACAGAATCTGGCAAGTGTGCACCAAACAGGGAGTTGCAAGGGCTTATAAAGCATTAGAACCTAACAGGGGGTTTGGGGTTTGGTGGTCTTTTTGTGCCCATAAAAGGCAATGTCTGCTTAGTTTCTTGGAATAGGGCTGGTTTACAGGAGTCAGGAAGTTACTTCTCAGAGAGCATTAAACCACAAGGGTTTTTTTTTTTTTTTTTTTACAAAATCAAGCTTTACAGGGATGGCTACAGAAGGAAGAACATTATAATCTCTAAATATAGGCATAGGCTATAGCATTAACTCTACATATAGACATAGGCTATAACAGTTAATCAAGTTATATACAATTCATTTACTACCAGAAATTATTTTATTTTTGGTTGGCATGAAATAATTGTACATATTATGGAGTACAATACTGTGTTTTTGGGGGGGGGGCGTTGTGGTGCTAAGGATAAACCCAGGACCTCTAAATGCTGTTTGTCCAACACTGAACCACACTCTCACCCTTGTCCCTATCGTGATTTTGTTTTGTTTTGTTTTGTTTTGATCAGTACCAGGGTTCTAACTCACAACCAAGTGCTTGCAAGGCATGTGCTTATGACTCTGAACTAAATCCCCAGCCCCTCTATCAGGATGTTCAATAACAATTAGGACAATTAGCATATTCATCATTTCATTAAGTATGTGTTATTTCTCTGTGATGAGAACAAAATCCTCCCCTCTGGCTATTTTGAAACGCTATAGTGTTTCATAAGCACTATAATCACCCTAATTGCAATAAGATGCTAGAAATTATTTCCCCATCTGTGCCTTAGTACCCACTGATAAGTCTCCATCCCCTCACTCTCCCCAGCTTCTGAACCACTGTTCTACTCTGTACTTCTATAAGAGCTATATAATGAGTAAGATGTTCTTCCTTGTGTAACCATCCCTGTAAAGCTTGGTTTCATAAATTTAAACTGAGAAAACTGCCCTCCTGTTGCTACCCACTGCTGTAAAACCCCTTCCCCTTGTGGTCTTAGATGCTATATAATGAGTAAGATTATGTGATATTTTTCTTTCTGTGTCTGGCTTATTTCATTTAACATAAAGTCCTACAGATTGATTTGCTTTATGAGTGCAAATGTTTGGCAAAGGAAGAAGCACATTGTCAGAAAAGAAAACTTGACTCCATTTTTAATCACTTTCCAGTATGTAGACAGACACTTGATAATAATTTTTTTTTTTTGAGACAGGGTCTCACTCTGTAGTTTCGATTAGTCTTGACCTCACTATGTAGTTCAGGCTGGCCTCAAACTAGTGGTGATCCTCCTGCTTCAGCCTATCAAGTGCTAGTATTACAGACATGCACAACCACAGCTAGACAAATGTAATTTTTAAGCTAACAATTTTTACAGAAAACACAGGCATGTTTAGTCAGGAGCTAGATGTGTCTCTATGTAAAGATACATTAGAGCAATTTATGATTTCAGATTCAAAAGAGTCAAATGAAATTAGTCAAATTAAAGAACAAGGAACTAACTATACAATAAAAGGTTGATGTTTGTTTTAATTGGGCAGATCAGAAGTGATACTTAATAGATATACACAGAGACATGGCAGGTTTCTGTGTTAGGACAAACCCATCAGGGGCTGGATTACAGATGCTTAGAGATGAGAATAACCTCTAAAACAAACAAAAACTTTATTGGGGCTAGAGCTGTGTTTCAGGTATAGAATGCTTGCCCAGTACATTCGAGGTCCTGTATTTGATGCCCAGCATAGCAAAAAGAAGAAACCCACACTCAAATTCTGTTTTCCAAGTCCCTTTAGCTATGATGCCATTGCTTACAAATTTAGACAGAAACCATTATGTGAAAGAATATTATTATTCACATTTCTTAAGTAGGTGACTTTCTTTGGTACTGTGCTTTGCAATTAACCTTATCCTGTCTCCTTTTATCCTGACCACAGTCAGAGAAGGGAGATTTTTTTGTTTGTTCCACTTGACATGGAAGAGTTATTGAGGGTTAGAGAGCTGCCCAAGGATGCACTGCCAGTTTCAGATGGGAAGTGAGATTCAAGGGTTCCTGACCCCTCAGCTTAGTTTTCTACTTTCAGATAAAAGTCAGTTTTTTAGTTAGAGATACCTAGATCTTCATTCACTCTCTCATCCAAGTCCTTACAATTGGCCATCTCAAGCATGGTTTAAAAATAAAACTAAAAAATAAACAGCTTCCAGCTCAATGGTTCTCTTGGTAATTTATTAAATTGATTTTTTTCAATTTTAATAAACAGGAAACCCCATAATCCTCAAACACTACCCATCTCTTATTTTTCTCTCCTCTTCAATTTAATTAGATAAATTTCCACAGCTACACACAAATGCAACTTTGTCATTGGCACTTCTTAATTTAAATCTACTTCTGATAAACATTTTATGAATACAGACACTGAACTTACCAATTTTAACAGCTGATTATTATTTTTTGGACTAACTAATAAGAGAAACAGTTTGTGGGAACCTAACTCCAGGTGATATTAATAGGTGTCTGAATTTTTTTCAAGTTTTCATTGATTTTTAAATTTATATTTATATTAGAAACTAAATATATTTATGAAATTTTGGGTACAATATGTATATTGTCCCTCACAGCTATGACCATGTGACCTGTTGCAGAAATGAGGTCTGCAGTAATTATGAGTCTTTCCTCCTTATTTTGACATGCAAATTTTTGCATCTAGAAAAGCCACATTTTTTTTTTCCTTCCTTAACCACCTTCTCCTAATGGAAGATGAATTCATAGTAGTAAACTTGTATTTCAGTATTTAGGATGTAAAAAGGATAGTGCAGCTCAACTAGAAAAGGAATGAGTGTCATTCAAAAGTGCCTAGCAGTCTGTGGTCCTTTACTGGAGTCAGTGTTCATATATTTTCATTTGTAAGAGAGATGATTGGATAGATCTGTAGCATTTTTCATTGGTTAAGTTGTCAACTATCAGAGAAATGTGAAAGAGATTGAAAGAGGCTGACCCAGCGTGTACACATGTGAATTCAGAAATTGTGTTGTATGTGTCCATGCTGCTAAATAAGCATCGGTGAAAAGCAAAGGTATCACCAAGGTTCAAGGACCTCAATGCTTCTGCACTAGAGGATAAATAAACAAATGCCACCTGGAGGAACTTAGACATTTTAGGACTTACAAACAGCAAACACTTTTTGTTGATACTAAGAGATGGGTTAGGGGGAGTTGTGCCTAAGTGGGTTTTGGTGCCAGGTGACTCATTTTTTAACAACTTCCACATTCAGCAGATGGTGATAATGCCAGCCCTTAGCCATGGGCTGAGTAAACCAGAATGGCATGTTTCCATACTTCTCCAACGCTTGTTTCTAAACACTGTAAAAACCGTATCTTTGAGTTCCTCTCTGCACTGAGTGATGGAGTCTAGGCCAGGTTTCCACTACTAGAATCCCTCTTCCCTTCCCGTTGGAATGCTGGAAAAGACCACATTGAACATGAAAAGAAAGTCAAACAGTCACTTTTGAGGCAGTGGATGTATCAGCCCACAGAATATGTTTGTGACAGACTTGCTCCATTTCCATCATTTCTCACAAGAATATGACCATATTGAAATAACCTTCAAATCTTCATCAGATTTTCATGTGTTCCAGACAAATTAAACCAAAAATCCTTAGAACCTATGTGGAAAAAAAAAAAAAAAAAAACCTTTATGTCACCAAACGAAGAGATAACTAACTTTTCACCAGAAATTTTACATTTTCCATTCGTTAGGGCTTGGATCTATAATGTCTCCCAAAAGACTGATGTGTTGAATTCTTGGTCCCCAGTGCAGCAGTGTTTAGATGCAGGAATTTGGGGAAATGATTGGGTCATGAAAGTTCTCATACTAGTGGATCAATCCATTGATGAGCTCATAATTTGACATTCAGAGATGCTGGAAATGGTAGGAGGTGAGGACTAGTTGGAAGAGGCGACTCACCAGGAACATCCCTTTGCAGGGTATATTTTGTCCCTGGACAGCCTTTAACTCTGTCTTCACTTCCTGGCTTCCACAAGGGGAGGAGCTTTTCTCTGTCACGCCCTTCCATCAGGACCTCACCGCAGAAGCAGAAACAACAGAGCCCAGTCACCATGGACTGGGCCTCTGAAACTGCAAGTCAAAATAAACCTTTCCTTTGTTAAGTGGTTTAGTCAAGTATTTTGCTTCAGAAATAGAAAAGCTGACTGTAACGTGCCCTTCTGTGATACACAGTTGATGCTGAGAAAGGGTTACTCAAATAGGGCATTTCCTAGCACCCTAACATCTATGCAAGGCCATTTGACAAGTGTTAGCCAATGTGAAGTGAGCAGAAGTGACATTTCTGGGCCAAGAGGATTAAGAAAAAGATATAAGGCGTAATCAAAATATATGACGTGTTTAAATTTTAAAAATTTATTACAGTAAAGGCACATTGCCATTTGTCTCCCTCAAAATGCTCCCCCTTATTTATCTCATTATTCATGCCACTTTCTGCAGCAGCTCTGAGAGTCTTCTTTTATATCTTTATTAGGTAAAATTAAAAATATAGAAAACTGGGCCAGGGATTTAGCTCAGTGGCATAAGCACCTGCCTGGCAAGTGCGAGGTCATGAATTCAATCCCTGGTACTGAAAAAAAAAAAAATAGCAAACCACCAGACATGGTGGCACATAGTTGTAACCCCAGCACTAGGAAGGCTGAGGCAGGAGGATTGCTGCGAGGTTGAGGCCAGCCTGTGCTACATAGTGAGTTCAAGGCCAGCCTGGATTACATAGTGAAACCCTATCTCAAAAAAATAAAACAAGAAAAAAATACAGCAAATGCTGTTGCTGATTGCTATCCAACAGAAAGGCAAGTTTACGAAATTGTTATAGTTTGTTCTCATCCACTTTACTCAGTAAATCTGGCATCATGCCCCTTCTGGCTCTTCTCCGAAGTCAAAATGACCATGAAAAGTAAATGTTTCTATGGATTCATGTTGGTGATGCAGCCATAACAGTGTAATTGAAGATACTGAGAAAATAAAATTTCCAGAGCTTCTTCAAAAAGTGGCAAAAAGCTGGGACTGGTGGCACATGCCTGTAATCCTGGCATTTCAAAGGACGAGTCAAAAGGGTTGCTGAAAATTAAAGGCCAGCCTAAGCTACAGAGTGAGTTCAAGGCCAGTCTGAACTACATACCAAGACCCTGTCTCACACAGACAGACAAAAGGCCAAAACAAAAAACAGAAAATGGCAAGAACAATGGATAAGTGTGTTCAATGTGAAGGAGCATATTTGGGGGGAAAGGGGAGATCAATGTTTCTTTTACTGTGATCATTTTTAAAAATTTAACCATTCACTGTATTTTTACTCATATCCCCCCACAGGATGAAAGAGCCTGAAACAAGGGGCCGGGGATTTAGCTCAGCGACATGAGCACCTGCCTGGCAAGTGCTAGGTTGTGAGTTCGATCCCCGGTCAAAAAAAAAAAAAGAGCCTGAGACAAGACAAGTCTGGGTGCCTGGATCACCACATGGAAAAAAACCACCAGGAACATCTTTATCAATTGCTATGTGAGTAGGAAATATAGTTGGCTGTCTGTGCCCATGGATTTCAATCTGCAGATTCACACAACCACAGGTTGAAAATATTTGGAAAAAATCTGCACCTGTACTGAACACATGTAGACTTTTTCTTGTCATTGTTCCATGAACTATAAAGTATAACAACTGTTTACATTGTATTAAGTATTACAAGTAATCTAGAGATGACTTTAAGTACATAGGAGGAGGTACATATGCTATTTGCAAGCATTACATCATTTTATGACTTAAGCATCCTTGGATTTTGGTTCTCTAAAGGATGTTTTGGAACTAATTCCACATGCATATCTAGTGACCACTGTAATTGTTACTGTGTGAAACCAGTGAAATCGATACTTACATTGTCTAGCGTGTCCCTAATTATATACGTAAGTGAACTCTCATCCCTATTCTCCTATCTAATATCTGAATTTTTAAAAAAGAAATAATCGAAGGCAGTCATCATCATATAATGGTCATCATCATGGACTCTGACACAGGGACAGTAGTGCATACCTCTTAATACCAACTACTCAGGAAAGTGAGGCACAAAAATTCCAAGTGTGAGGCCAGCCTGGACAGTTTAGTAAAACCTCCGTCTCAAAAAATAAAAAAATAAAAAGACAGAAAACGGTGGCACATGCCTGTAATCCTGCCACTTGGGAGTCTGAGACAGAAGGATCACCATGGGTTTGAGGCCAGTCTAAGCCATGTAGCAAGTTCCAGGTTAGCCTGAACTAGAAAGCAAGATCCTGTCTCAGGGGCCAGAGATACAGTTCAGCAGCAAAGTGCCTGCCTGGCAAGAGTGAGGTTGTCAGTTTGATTCTCAGTACCAATAAATAAATAAATAATGACAGAAAAATAAATAAATAAATAAATAACAGAAAAAAGACCCTGTCACAAACAAATAAATAGCATTGTACTGTGGCCCACACCTGTAATTGTAGCCCTCTAAGAAAGGTGTCCCCAAAGTCCTCTAGAAACTGGACCACACAGCAGGAAGTGAGTGACTGGCAAGCAAGTGAAGCTTCATGTGTACAGTCACTGCCCATTACTCAAACTAAGCTCCGCCTCCTGTCAGATCAGTGGAGGCTTTTGAGTCTAACGGGATGGTGAACATTACTATGAACTGCACATGAAAGGAATCTAGGTCATGTGCTCCTTATGAGAATCTCGTGACTGATGCTAGTGCTGGTGAGCCGTTGCAAGTACAGATCAACATTATCAGAGAGGTTTGACTGTACAGAGACCGTAACAAATCAACTGACTGCAGGCTCATATCAAAGCCCTGTCAGGGTTGGGCATGGTGGTACACACCTGTAAACCCAGCACTCGGGAGGCTGAGGTACAAGGATGGCCATGAGTTCCAGGCCAATCTGGGCTGCATAGTGACTTCAAGGCCAGCCTGAAATACATAGAGCAACACTGTCTTTAACAACAAACAAACAAAAGAAACCTTTGTCACTGCGTGACAAGTGACAAGCTGCGTCTGGTGGCAAGGTTTATAGTGGCAAGTGAGTTGATGTGCTGAAGTTGTACAACACCACCCAGTGACATGATTTAAGTCAGAATTGAATACTTTCATCCATGCATGGTCTGACTATTATTTTACTTCCTACCTCCATCCGTGTCTCTTTCCTGCATAGCACTGTTTTCTCAGTCACAGTCTTGGTAAACCCACAAGCTAACCCTAGCAAAAAGGAGTCAAAAATAAAGTCACTGGAAAGCATCACTGAAAAGTGGCAAAAACCTGATGATAAGAGAGCAGAAGACTCTCAGACTGCCAAAAAGGAAGCTGCATTTAAAGGAAAATAGCAAGAGTCCTAGTTAAATCATAGGCTTATTGCAACAGGTGATTCCCATTCTCCAAGTTCACATTGTGTAACATGTGGAGACACTGCAAGACCATGCACCCTGAATTTAAAAAATAAGCTTTTCAAATTTTGAAGTTAAAAAAATACAAACAATAGAAGTAGTTGTTGAAGAGCACAACTTCACCAAATGTGTCTGCACTGAGGACATATTTTAGTAGCTAACCACTTTGCTAACACTAAGAAGCCCTTTACTATTGGTAAAGAGTTGATCTTGTCTTCTGCTAAGGACAATTGTCACGACCTGTTAGGAGAAGCTGTAGTTTCAAAGGTGGCATATGTTTCCCCTTTTGATTCATACCATATCCAGACAAACTGATGGAATAGCAGAATGTTTGAGGCACAATTGTTAGAATTAATGAGTCACGATATGCAATTCAGTTCGATGAGGCTACTGATGTTGATAACAAGGCAGCAATATTTATCTTTATGTGACGTATTTTTTTCAGGAGCATATATTACGTGGAGTTTTTTGTCAGCCATACCATAGCTGCAAAACTACTCAAGTTTGAAATGTTACATATCAGAAAAACTGAGTTGGTCATTTTTTGTATATTTTGAGACAAGGTTCCTCTAAAGCTCTAAAATGTTCAGGTTGGCCTTAAATTTGTAATCCTCCTGCCTCAGGCTTCCAGAATGCTGGGGTTATAGGTATGCAACACCATGCTTGACTTATGCCTTTTTATTTCTTTTTTTTAAAAAATTCTTGGTTTTATTTTTTAAATTTTAGTAGTACATATTTGCAGCACATAATAATCACACTCATCACTGAAAGTTTGTATGTGTACATAACACATTTTGATTCTCTTTTAATTCTCTTTTCCTCTCTTTTCTTCTCTCTTCCACTTCCTCCACTGTTTGGTTTTCTTCCCTTTTACAAAGATCTATATTCCTGTTACCCATCTTTAATGGTGCTGTATATTTATATTTTGAGTTTCTCATATAAGGGAAACCATGACATATTTAGGTTGTGTGATTTATTTCACATTTTAACATTATTATCTCAAGGTACATTGATTTTCCTACAGATAATTCAAGTTTATCCTTCTTTATAGCAGTGTCATACTCCACTGTATATAAATGCCACATATTCTTTATCCATTCATCTGTTGATGGACAGGTAGCCTACTTCTAGGATTCAGCTATTATGAATTTTGCTGCTTATATGTATCAGTATGCATCTACCACTATAATATTATGTCTTTATCTCTTTAGTGAAGATATCCAAAAGAAAAATATTTGGGTGAAAAGAAATTTTTATTTTTAATTGTTGAGAGATATTCATACTTACTTTTTGGGTGGTTGTACTAGTATACCCCTCCACCAATATGTAGAAGGCTTCCTTTTCCCCCTCAGTCTTGCCAGCATTTGTTATTGCTTGACTTCTTGATGACAGTCATTCATTCTGAAGTAAGATGAAACTTGGTGCTGTTGTAATTTTTATTTCTGCAATGGCCACAGATGTGAAACATTTTCTCATGGTTTTTTTGTTTGTTTGGTTGGTTGGTTTGGTTGGTTGGGTGGGTGGGTTTTTTTGTTTGTTTTGCCATTTGAACTTCTTCTGAGAATTGTCTATTCATTTCAGTTGCCTAATTTGAGAGGGTCTTTTATTTTGGGATGTCCATTTTTTTCAGTTCTTTAAATATTCTAGATTTTAGGCCTCTGTCCAAGAAGTAGCCTCCAAAGGTTTTCCCATTCTGTAGGTTGTCTTGACTCTGTTGATTACTTCCATTCTTATGCAGAAGCTTTTCAATTTGATATAATCCCATTTCCTGATTCTTGATGTTATTTCTTGAGCAATTGGAATTCTGTTCAGAAAGTTCTTTCCTGGTCCTATTTCCTTAAGAGTTTCATCTATTTTATCTTCCAGCAGATTAAGTGTTTCTGTTTTAGTATTTAGTTCTTTGGTCCATTTTGATTTTAGTTTAGGACATGGCAAGAGATCTTCTGCATGTGGCTAGCCAGTTTTCCCAGCATCACACGCTAAACAGGTTATCTCTTCTTCAATGTATGTTTTTGGTTCCTTTGTTAAATATCAAATAGCTGGATGCACCCGGGGTTGTTTCTGATCTTCTATTCTGTTTTGTTGATCCACATATTTCCTTCTGTGCCAGTACCATGCTGTTTTTAACACTGTAGCTTTGTAATAACATAAAATCTGAGATTGTGATGCTTCTTATTTTGCTTTTGTTGCCCAGGATTGCTTTTCCTATTTGGGGTCTTTTCTAGTTCCATATGAATTTTAGAATTGTTTTCTCTAGTTCTATGAGGAACGTTGTTGAGATATTGATTGGGATTGCATTAAATCTGTATGTTTTAACATTTTGACAATATTGACTTTGTCTACCCAAGTACAGGGAAGACCTTTCTACTTTTGGATATTCTCGTCAAGTCTCCCTTTTCAAGGCTGGTTTACATTGCCATATATTGTTTTTGGTTATGTGACTACAATACTGCCTCACAGAAAGGTGTGCAGTTGACAAGTAGGTATATTTTAATAGACTCTACAGAGTTATTGACTTTTTTTTATACTATCCCAAATTTTGATAAACAGTAGTTACTTAAAAATTACTTACAGGAGATTTCAGGAGGGGGGTAGCTCCATGGTAGAGTGAACATGCACAAGGCCTTGCTTTTGACCCCAAATGCTGACAAAAAATGAGTTTTTCATATTCTGTATGTTCATAAAACAGTGAAAATGACAAATGGCAAAATAATATCTTCATATTAATGCAGAAATAGATTTGATCTTGTGGACCCCTGAAAGGATTTCAAGCATCTTCAGCAGTCCCAGAACATACTTTAAGAACTACTATTGTGCTCGGCAACTCTGACTTTCTCTCTGTACATTTTCCTAATTTATCTCATTGTTTGGGGGGGGGGTTGTTTGTTTTTTTGGTTGGTTGGTTTTTGGTTTTGGTACTGGGGGTTAAACTCACAACCTTGCGCTTGCCAGACAGGCACTTGTGCCACTGAACTTAACCCCCAGCCCTCATTTTCCTAATATAAAGAAACATCTAATTAAGTTCATTCAGTCACTAGAAAATAAGAACATCCATATGAGTTGTTCATCAGTCACTGTTTGGTGGTGTCTGTGTTACTATTACTTGCTAGGAGCTGAGACTATAATGGTGAGCCACAGAGAACCAGATCCCAATCCTAAGTTACCTTAGAGCTTAGCGGGATACACAGACACTAACTGAACAAGCACTAACAGAGGTTTACAAATTGGGTAAGTGCTGGGAGGAAAACTACGACAAGCATCAAATTAAGGAGTGGAAAGGGACTGATTCTTTAACAAAGCAACTTTAGGAATAAAGGATATATAGTTATTTGCTAAGTAAAGGGAATAGAGAGGTATGGGAGGGGGAGGGGAGGAGGTAGATTATCATAGGCGATAGCACATAATGTGTATTAGGGATGGAAAAGGCACAGGAGGCAGTGTAACTACAGAGCTGAGGTAAAAAGAATACGATACAAGAGAGGTCTAGGTAGATGGAGAGAGGGCATCTGATGCAGCACTTGTGAAAGGCCACCTGCTAGGCTGCTGGATGACCTGACGATGACTCCATTGGAGTTAGCTGTCACCAGTCCAAATAGCTGAAGCCACGATTTCAGGGTCGTGGAGATGGCCTATGCATAAAGGACCACTCCAGAAGGATTGTATGAGGATCACTATCAGAGAAGCCGTGAACTGTTCTAAAAATCATGGTTTGTGAGTCACTGCTTTACAGCTGCCTGGCATACAGCCATCTACCTGTTTAGCGCCTTGAAGATCTGCATTTTCTGGTTCATCCCCTGCTTGCCCTTCAACAGGGGCACATCACAGTGGGGCTCCAGAGAGGCACAGTCTATGAAGGAGGTCATCAGCAGGATACTTATGAAGCAGTGTTCTTGGGGATACATTGGTCCTCAAGGCCAAAGGACTAGGGAGAAAGTTTGAAGTGTAAGGTAGTCATCTTTTTTTGAGACAAGGTCTTGCAGCATAGCCTGGGCTGATCTCAAGCGTGAGCTCCTCTTTCATCAGCCTGTCAAGTGCTGGGATCACAGGAATTGTTCACCACGTCGAGCTAACCAGGTAGTTTTGAAAGGTCTCAGCCTGCCCCACAGGTAGCTTGGAAGCTGCACTGACCTTCTGAATTGTTCCCAGCTAAAGCAAATTGTCACTCTTTAGGCTGCCACATCTCTGCCGATGGATGTGGACTGCAGGAAAGAAATACGACCTAGAGGAAGGCAGTTTTCTTCAGCTAATGCAATTCCCCAAGTGGGTGGCCACAGATGGCTGTTTTCCAGGGTCACTCCCAACGCCTGAGGGATAATCCTTTCCCGAAGGAAGGTCCAAGTGGTGGGTGATCTACAACATTCCTGGATCCGGTAACAAGAGAACCATGATGGTATCTGTGAAGGCAGTAGTGGCCAAGGAGTTAGCAGTTCCAGTTCTGACTCTCCATAAACGAAATAATCATCAAAATGGGGGGATGAGCCGGGCACCGTGAAACACATCTAAAATCCCAGGCAGTCAAGAAACTGAAGAAGGAGATCACAAGTTTAAGGCCCATTTGGCCAACTTAGTGAGACATTGTCTCAAAAAGGAAGGGAGGCTGAGGATGAAGCTTCGATCGCTAGGACTGGAGGAAAAAAATTCATCAAGCTGCTGACCCGAGTCCACCCTGCCTGCCTCCCCATTCTCTTACATCCTTACCTCACTCAACTCACTCATCAACAGGCTTCCACTCTGTTCTTTCAATCCCCACCCCCAGGCTCACTTCCACCTCAAGGCCTTTACACTGTCACTAGGAATGACCTTATTTTTGTGCTTGACCAGAACGTACACTCCATTAGTGTGGGGGTTTTGTACTGTTCCCCACTCTGCCTGAGAATCTCAACAGAGTAAATATGAAAAGTACCTGTTAAGTATCAGACTGAGTGAATGTGTCAATTTTCTGGGGCTGCCGTAACAAAGTACCACAGATGGGAGGATTAAACGACAAAAATATACTTTCTCACAGTTGTAGAGGCTGGGATTCCAAGATCAGAGATGCAGCCGAGCAGGTTTCTTCTGAGGTCTTTATCCTTGGCTTACAGCGCTGTCTTTACAGTTGTTCTTCATGGGATCTTCCCTCCATATTTGTCCTGGTCCAAATTTCTTCTTATTGTAAGAATACCAGTCACATTGGAACAGGCTTCCTCCTAACCTCATTTTTGCTTAATTACTTTGTTAAAGACCAGCTTCCCAAATACAATCACATCCTGAGGTACTGGGGGTTAGAAATTTGATATGAATTGGGAGGAGCACAGTAGCAGCCATAAAATGGGGAACACAAAAACACTATGTCAAGAGTTCTAGTTTTTCTCAAAAGCATAGTTATACCACACTAAAAAAGGGGGTGACATGATGCTTACCACTCTTTTTCATGTCCTTATGATGTACCAGGCCCTGTACCTGGCACTTAATGGTTATTATCTAACTTCTCCTCACAATTTGTTGAGCTGGCTCACATTATGTCCATTTTATGAACAAGAAGACAGGCTCTGAGTGAGTTAAGGTCTTGCTTATGGTGACTTTGTGGATAGGTGGAAAAGGTAGAACTTTGAACCTAAATCTCCTGACTCTAAATCCACAGAATTAAGCACTTCTGAAGTTTGCCTCTTATTTACCTTCACAGCTTCTGAGCCCCATGATTTGAAATGCTCACAACCTGCACAACAGAACTATAATTAGCTTAATTACCTGGTATTTTGTGATGCCGTCTCCCATCACCTGTGGCCCTCACTAAGGGGAAGGAAACCATTTAGGAAAATTACAGGAGCTCAAATGTTGGCAGCATTCACGAGAGAGAAGCCTGAACAAATATTTCCTGCTCCCAGTATTGTCAGAGCTAATACTATGGTCTCCTCCCAGAAACTTAAACTGAAATCAGAAACTTACTTCACTCTCTGTTTTATGAGTTTGGAATGAGCCCAGGATAAAGTTAACCAATCAAAGAGTCTGAGAAAACTGCAACCAATTACCCTGAAAAATATGCTAAGCCTGAACAGATTTATTCAACTTTGCTTAGTGGGTGGCTTCACAGGATGGAGGCCAAGTTTTATCATCTGCTTGGCTTTGCCTTTGATTATTCATTGACTAGGATGACTTTCTCACCATAAGCTGACACAGTCTCCCATTTCAGAAAGAGAGAAAAATACAAAACACCACATTGACTGATTCGTTTCAAACAGAATGTTTTTAAAAAGAACCCGACATGTGGTACTAATGCATATTCCCTGTTTTTCTTTTTGAATTCACAGTAGAAGATTAATGAAAACTTTAGTGATAGGTGGAGGGGTGTGGATGGAATGATCTACTGATTCCATTGGATGTATAGTCTAACATATTTCTCCACTGCCTGTTATAAGTTTTAGATATTTTCCCAAATCATCTCAATCTGGGGGCATAAAAACTTCTAGCTAATGTTATCACATTGTGCAGAGGAGGAAACTGAACCATGTTGTCCAACACAGAAGCCACTAGTCATACTGGCTATTTAATTTAAAATAGTTAAAATTGAAAGTTTCTTAGTCACAACAGCCACGTTTCAAGTGTTCAAAAGCCACATGTGATTCGTGTCCGTTGTACTAGACAGCGCAGATATAGACTGTTTCCATCATCCAGGAGGTTTTATTGGAGAGGCTGCTCTGGAGGCTGAAGGCCAGGATCCTTGCCTCTTGCTTAAGCCAGGTAAGCTTCAAGTGTGGTGCTCTCTCTGTTCCAAATTCAGGCTCTTTCCACGATCCTGCCGCTCCCATAGCATCTCCAACCTCCCCAGTGAGTGACTGTCTGTACTTGTACAAGTACCCTTGACTTTTATTTCTACTGTACACACCTAATGCCCTTGGACTTACTATATGATTACGCCTTGATAAACTTATTGTAGTTGAAAATATCATACACTGAAAATGCATCTACTACACCTGACCCTCTGTGCTCCCTCACTCAGTAACATAGTAAAGTCTCAGTTATTCTCCACATGATCACATGGCTGACTGGGAACTGCAGCTCTCCATCTCTGCTCAGTGTCACCATGAGAGGAATGGAAAGAGTATCTTCCTGCATTTGGCTAGCCTTGGAAAAGATCAAACTTCAAAACCAAACTATACTGCCGGGTGTGGTGGCACATACCTGTAATCCAAGCATTCAGGAAGCTGAGGCAGGAGAATCACCCCAAGATTGAGGCCAGCCTGGGCTACATAGTGAATTCAAGGCCAGCCTGGACTATGGAATGAGACCCTGCATCAGAAAACAAGCAAACAAAACCTATAGCTTCTACTGAATGTGCATTTCTTTCATATCATCATAAAGTCAAAAACTCCTGACACTGAACCATTATAAATTGGAGACTATCTGTACATTTGATGCTCTAGAAATTTATTTTGGAAAATGCTGAGAAATGACCAGCAGGTGGTGTGCGTGTCCCATGTTTCATAAATGGGCATCTGCTAAACCGTACGTGCAAAAGTCAAACATTTGCTTTTTGCAAGACATCATGTATAGATAAAATTTGAATCATCTCCTCTTCTCTCCCCTATCCTCCCCTCCTCTCTCTTCTCCTCTCCCTCTTTCCTTTTTTAAATTCTTTTTATCATCACTCAGAAACTTTGCAAAACAAATGTTTAAAACTGGAAAATTAAACCACCTTCCCATGTCAGCTCCCGTGGTTTGCATATATCTATCTTTAAATACATCTGTATGTCTCTATATGTTAGTTTGAAATTTACACCTTCAGATTAAATTCATTCTTGGAACTACAGTTGCCTATTTGATACCCACTTGAGGGTCAAACAGGCATGTCAAAATTAATTTAACCAAAAGAGAACTCACTTCCCTGACCCCTCTGCCTGTCAAACTTGCTCTTCCCCTACTTCCTCATTTCTAAACAGCACCACTGTCCTTAGCTATTCAGGCACAAATCCCAAGTCCCACACACTGCAATTCAGTGAGTGCTTTGTACACACGCACGCGCACACACACACACACACACCTCGAATCACTCTCTCTACAAATCCTGCTGCTTCTACAGAGATACTTTAAAACTAAATCAGAACAAGCCACTCACCTTACAATAAAATCTGAACTTTTTGTGACAGACCATAAGACACTTCAAGGTCTAACACCTGCCTGTCCCTCCAATCCTACCTCTGAAGACTCCCCTATGCAGCTCTTCAAATACTCAGAGCTCACTCCTACCCACCCCAGGCCCTGAGCATGCTCTCAGGTCTCTGTTCCGCAGTGGCCTCCTCAGAGGCTCTCTATCTAAAGTGGTCCCCTTTTTTCAGATCTAAGCCTTCATGATACTTATCTTTCAGACAGGGACCAAAGCTGAGAGTGATATGGATGTCGCTTGCTTTCCTCTTTACTTGCTTGATGTTTATCTCCCACACTAGAACATAAATTCACACTATAATTTAAATTCAGATCTACCAAATGCAAAACTCTAACATGTTTCAAAAAAGGGAAGAAAGTACATTCATAGAAACCCATGTATCTCCAGGCATATTTTCCCATGAAAATTGTCCCTTTGGTAATCTACTCTTTTCTTTAAAACACATTAGGTAGCCAGAGCTTTGGAGTTTCCTGCAGAGCCAACCTACTCAAAGCATTTGATCACAAAGTGCTTCTAATGAGTTGTGAAATAGGAAGTGAAAAAAGAATATATTTTTGAATAGTATTCCATTATAAATTTCATTTGCATAAATTTAATAAATACATTAAAATATATCTTATTCTTCAAGAACAAGCCCCTTTCCCCTGCCTTGACTTCCATGGACTCATGTTAAGTCTAAAGAATACTCACCAGACTTTTAATGTTTGCTATAGGGAGAAGAGAATTTTCCAAGTTCACCATTTCTCCTAATAGTTAAGCTGTGGGAAGTGGGATATCTCAGAAGGACAAAAGAGGAATATTCAACTAAAATGGACCATTGTGGGTTTACCAGCTGGTCTTAACCAGCAACTACTCTGACAGGGTTTAAACAGATCATATCATCGTTTAAATATTTTTACTAACACCCAGGGTAGGAGGTTCCACTTTCTAATATAATATCTACTATAATGTTTCTTAAACTCAGTATGACAGCTATATATTAATTCAAGCTTCTTACACCAAGTTCACATTGTCTATTTAACAAAATTCTACTCAAGTTACATTAAACACTTGCTATGAATGCTGGAGATGAGGCAGTAAAAGCACATAAAATACAATCTCATGGTTTGGTGACCCAGAAGATTATCATCTAGTTTGACCACCACCCACAATGGTCACCAGATTAGCTCTGTAAAACTGGACACTTCAAAAATCAAAAACTTCTGCAATGAAATGAACCCTAGAAAACTCTCAACTAGTGAGTGGTAGAGACAAGCAAATTAAACTCTTACCTCAGAACATAGATCCAAGAGAAGAATAACAAAATCTTTTTAGTAAACAATCACCCATAAAATGAGCCCTTGATTTCCAAGGAGGCTTTGATACGATTATCCATCCTAGTCCCTATCTGTTAAAATAAGTATTTCTGAAATATTTTCTATACTATCCTGAACTGAAATTAATACATATTATTATATGCCTACCACATATAGTCTAAAAATTAACATAAAGTTCTTTCCTATAAAGGAGAAACAAAAGAAAGTACTTTATAGTCTAATATGCATTTCAGTATGAAAATACTTAAGCATGACTATGGTTATACAAGATGTGATGTCATGCTTTTAGTGACTAAATACAGATTTCACAGAAGTGAGACAATATCCAACTGAATACTTCTTTACCCTTTTATCTTAACCAAGAATACACAAGATCTCCATAAGCAAAGTAGCTACAAGTAAAAACTGATATTATTGTGTGCCACTGGTGTAAGAGATATAAGTGTGGTGCTATGGTCAGTGACATCATTTTTTGAAATGACAGACAAGCTTTGGTCAAGTCCTGGAGATTTTTTTCTGTTGGTATAATAGCATTCTGAACCATTGTTAGTTTCAGAAAATGAAAA
This sequence comes from Hydrochoerus hydrochaeris, assembly GCA_004027455.1. Lineage (NCBI taxonomy): Eukaryota > Metazoa > Chordata > Mammalia > Rodentia > Hydrochaeridae > Hydrochoerus > Hydrochoerus hydrochaeris. The sequence goes on along the minus strand of PVLA01000293.1, from coordinate 557,367 downwards.
GTAAGTTTTTCATCATGCAAATATCTGGTCAGACATTTCAGATCTCAGAGAACACCAGAAAGTTCTTTGCCCCACAAGCCAGTCTCACACTGACCCCTTAAACCACTAGGATGCCAGGTTTCCCCATCTCAGCCCCACACTCTTGCGATCTTTGAGACTACCAAAAATGCCCTCACAACCAAGCATCCCCAAAGGAAGGTGCCATCCTGTTTAAGAAATACTTTCTTGAGGTCACAAGTCATAGGAGAACATTATGATAAATGGTCAGCAGCAAGCAAATGGAAGGGACCGAGAAGGGCTCATAACTCCAGAAAAGAAACAAACCTGCCTCGTTGACCATTGGTTGATCTGGGCAATGAATGAAACCAGCTCCATAGAGCACACTGTACTGGGGAATACAGGAGAAGAGGAAGGATTTAGGCCAACAGAGGGCTACAACAGAGAAGCTTACAAGATAACAAAACTTGTGAGAACAAGCAAGGTGAGTTGCAGCTACAGAAGAGCAGCAGTGTAACGCAGCAGTCTGCATACTAGATAAGGCCCCAGGTGTAGAAGAATCTGCCTCTGGATACTTCACAGAGGACTGAGTAGAGGGAAGAGACAGTAGTGGTTAAGAACTTGGGCACTGCATCCAGAGAGTTTTAAATCCAAACTCTGTCAATTGATCAGAAATGAGACGCTGGGCTCATCATCATTTAACTTCCTGGTGACTCAGTTTCCCCACTTATACAATGAGCACTAGTAATAGTTCCTACACATGGGCTTGTCGTGAAGATTTGGTGAGGTCATCAGAGAGCATAGATAGATTCTCAAGAGCAGGGCCTTGTATAGTTTTGCTCACCTTTATGCACTTGAGCCCTTGTCATGGGGCAGCCACAGAATCACGTCTAGCTTTTTGAACTGATTAAGAGTCCACAGAAGGTAGCTGTTTTCATTTCGATGAATGATAATGAGAGAGGGAACCAATTACTGGATCTGGGGCGGAAGTGGGGACTTGGTTTTCTTAGTGGAACACATGATCATGGGCAATGCTGGTTGCAAAGAGGGGAAATCAGACCACTGCAGTAACCAAACCAAGCCTCCTGAAACATCTGAGTGAAGATGCCACTGGGGTTAGCTGAGCTCCGCGGAGAAGGCCATACAGCCCCAGCAGAGGTGAGAAGAGACCCAAGCAGCCAGAGACCCACTGGGCGCTACGAAGCTCCAGCAGGAACATCTGGGCCAATGGGAGCGTTCTGCTGGCCTTGAAGCTTGTGGCTCCATGAGGGGAGGGAGGGCATGTCCTCTTCCCCTAAGACCTGGACATGTGAGAAGTTAACAGAGCCATACAGTGCGAGAGGAAAGTAGGCCAGCCCTGGCTCCTTCCCATCCTCACCAGCCCCACAAATCACTCATTCCTTGAAGCTCCGAGCTTCAGCCACTGACCATTTCCTCATTTCTGAAAAACACCAAGCTTCTCCACCCACATCCCCACCACCCACTCTTCACTTGGCAAATTCTGTCTACCCTTCAGGCCTTGGTTCAAATATCACTTCCTTAGAGAGATTATCCCTGAACCCCAGACCAAGTGTGGAAATCTTTGTTTGCTCTTATCCTTACCCATTTGAGCCCTTTGCTTCTTAGCACAATGACATTTGTTGAAAACATTTGTTCAGGGTCTCTGTCTCTCCCATGAGACTGCTTCTGCTTGAGGGCAGGCACTGTATCAAATCCATGACCCAATGTCCTGTGGGATGTACCCCAGTGCTTGGTGCAGGGTTAGTCAGTAGATGTTAGTAGAGAGGAAAATGGAGAAGAGGGGAGAAGGAACCTCAGATCTCAAAGCAGGGTTACTGGGTTTGTCCTAAAAGATAATCAAGACCATAGGCAAACGTTCTTTTTTTACTGTTTCCTTCAAATGAGCTCTATTCTTAAGAAAACCAGGCCACCGACATTCCTGACTGAATATTCATTTTACAGCAATTTCTCTCTCCATTTCAAGGCCCAGCTCACAGAGAAGATTTATGTTGTCTTGTTTCCTCAGACATGAATGCTGTGGTAGCAAATAGTTTGATTTATTTCTCTTTCCTCCCTGTCATCCAGTAGGATGCCGTGAACCATGTCAAGCATTGGTCTGTGGTTTTTTTTCCATCTGTTTGATCTTGCTGGTGAGAAAATGTTTGGTTCTAAATCCATGGCAGAAATAAAGCCAAAAAAAATTTTTTTTGACCTCCTGTATCCTGCCTACTACCGCCTCTACCATGAAGACTCCACCAAGCTAAAATCTGCCAAGAAGGATACTTGAGTAACATTTTCTGGTTCATGAGAAATAAATGAATTTGTCCCTAGAGATTTATTCATTATTTCTTTTTTCCTTCCACATCATCACTAATGGAAAGCTCAGATTCTTTTAGGGTTGTTTTTGGTTTGTTTTTTGTTTCTGATGGTTTTTTTTAGTTTTTGTTTTGTTTTGTTTTTTGTTTTTTTGAGACTTGAATCTTGCTATGTAGCTCAGATTGGCCTCAAACTTGCAGTCAGTCCTCTTGAGCGCTGGGATTATGGATGTGTACAGCTAGGTCTGGATTTCTGGTAGACAGAGAAAGTTGATCCTAGAAGTGCCACCCCCCACCTCCATGGCCTTTCCACTAAGGCACATCTCAAACCTTTCCTTTGTTCTTGGGTTGTTGTTTTTTTTTTGCCATTAATATTTATTTGTTTGTTTGTTTGTTTAAAAAAACAATTAAAATGATACAGAATTTCAAAACAAAATGACAGGAAATTAACAATGGTTATTATATTGCATATTGTTGTCAGGGTCTTGGTAAGTCACTAAATTGCTTGTGCAGACTCAAACTGGTGATTCTCCTTCCTCAGCCTCTCAGAATGCTGGGATCACGGCGGGGTATGCCACCACTCTCTCTGTTGCAGCTTTTCTTAAAGGCTCAGCAGTGGCAGTGGAGATAATATGAATTTCAGTACTTTACTTTTCAAGCTAAGCCAATTAAATGCTAAGTTATTAAGTGCTTTGTATACATGGTCCCATTTAACAAGTCTAGGAAACAGATAATATTGTTGTCTCCACTTTACAGATGAGGAAGACTGGGGGCTAGCAAATGTAAGTAACTTCTTAGACTTTCCTGACTACCAAGAGGTGGCAGAAAGGAAAGCGTCACACCCCGGTCTCTGCCCTCACAGTCCCATCTCACAGTCCCATCCCACATTTTGTTGTATAAATAAGGTTACTTACAGGGTATTTTGGAGGTTAACTGACTTAAGTTCTGTAGTAACAATAGCAACAACCCTGGTGAGAATAATTATAGCTAAAGGGGCTGGAGATTTAGCTCAGGGCATAAGCGCCTGCCTTGCAAGCGTATAGTCGTGAGTTTGATCCCTGGTACCGATAAAATAATAATAATAATAATTATAGCTAAGTACTTAATGAAGGTTAGCTGTTCTTACTATTACTATATTCTGATCCCTGACATAGAAATATCTTGAAGGGATGAACAGGTCACTCCACTAAAGATTCTTGACTCTTGTGGTCACTATCCAGTGTCTCAGATTCAGGCAGCTGGATTGCCTTTGGGACATGAGCATCTGTCCACTGAGATGGCCACAGCTCACTGGCTCAGTCCTCCCTAGGTCAAGAATAAACCATCACATAGCCCCCAAACAAGAACCTTAGTGGATTTGAAATGTGGCTGGGAAGGTGATAAACCTCAGCTTCTATTACCAGTTCTTAGAACGAGGCTGTTTCCCCACATAGAGGTGCATGATTCATGCAAAGTGACAGCTGAATGACAAGTTAAAGTCTTTCTTTTTTAACATATGTCAACCTCAAGGGACCTTGAAAAAAATGGATAGAGCTTTTTATTCTTCTTCATCATAATATTCCTTCTTACATGGATCAAAACTCTTATTGAATGATGGGCTCTGGGTTACTAATGTAGATTTTATTTTTGCACCTGTCTATCAGTCTTTGTTTACAAGGTAAGCAAAAACACACATGCTAGGATGGGTTTGACATTCTGAAACAGCAAAAATTATTTTAGAAAATCAGAAGCTATTTTAAATAGAGGAGGTGAAATGTGTATAAACACAAATCTCATGGCACATGTAATCTGCTCCCCCTGTCTTCTTTAGTATGTGAACTTTTTAATATAAAGAAGCTGAGTATCCAGTTAGGTCACTCTGGAATGGCAGACACAGGGGCAGTAGTCACAGACACTTCTCAGACACAAGGAGTGCTGGAGTGGGGCCATTTAGACATCAGTTTAAATCCTGACTCTGCCGCTTACTAGCTGTGTGACCTGGAGCAAGTTTATTAGCTTCTCTCAATCAAAATGAGATAGCCATATACATATCTACTGGTAGATTCTTCATGAGGATCTTAAAATCTAGTTCTCCAAGTAAATAGAGGAAATATGTTATAGTCATTAAAAGTCTTATATTTGGAAGCAGATTTCATATCAAATCCCAGATCTCTTAACCTCCTTGTGATTTTGGACATGATATGTCCTTGCACATGCCTTTCTCAGTTCTGGGAAAACCACCAACCTCTGAGAGCTGGAGTAAGAAGTATGTGTGACGGTATAAGTAATGTACTTAACCTAGAACCTGGCACTTGGGATGACTTTGAAAAATGATAGGGCCTTCTATTTGGTGCAGGTAGGACCAAACCCTGGGCTTCTTTATGATTTGATCAGAGGTGAGGAATCAAGTGCCTTGCCTGGAGCAGGCAACATGCCACTTAGAGCAGGCTCAGAGCCCAACAAAAGTTATATATATTCCTGTTGCTATCCACAATACTCAGTATCTACAATTTAAAGAAAAGATTTACTTTAGCTCACGTTTTAAGGGAGTTCAGGGCATGGTTGGTTGACTCCATCAACATCAAACATCATGGCAGAAGCACACAGTGGAACAAAGATGTATAGTTTGTGATTGGCAGGAAGCAAAGCAGGGGAAGAATCCCAGAGCGGAGTGGGTGAGGGACCAGACATAGACTCTCTTGCCATAACTCCATGATTACCCAGAAAGCCAGTCAAGTGGACATGCCACACGCACCATCGCAAGGCAGTAAGCCCAGCAGCCAGCAAACACTTCTTGGTTCTGTGCCTGCTCCATTTCTCTATCACATTAACTGCATTCTTAGATGTACATTGGCCAATGTATCTATTAGCAAAGCCTGGAGGAGTGGTTGATTTTTTAAATGATGGACATTTTTCTTATGGAGATGAGGCTAATAAAATATCTGGTGGAGGCTGGAAGAGCAGCTGCGTGGTAGAGTGCTTGCCTACACACTCAAAGCCCTGGTTTTGATTCCTATCACCACAGAAAGAGAAAAAAAGAAGAAAATGCCAATGAGAAGATAGTTACAGGAAATTTTTACCTTGACTCTGAAATAACAGAGTACTTCAAAAACTATTTGGCCACATTCCTTTTCAAGGAAAACTTAACCCTGGATAAAGCTACAGATTAATGCACCTGATCTTTTTTCCTTGCCACTGACCCTTGTTAAAAAGAGATTTTTTTACTAACATCAATAGAATTCACCAATTAGCCAATTCAATCTTGGAAATCCTTCTTATACCAGTACAAATTTTTGATTGATTTAGCGTTGAGGAACAGGGAATATGGTTCTGTGGTAGAGCACTTGCCTAGCATACATGAGGCCCTGGGTTCCATCTCTAGCACTGCAAAATAATAATAACAATATTAGTAAAGTGGGGAATCTCATCTTCCTCTTCTGTCTTCCCCAAGGATTTTTTTCAGTGTTGGGTATCAAATGCATGCCCAACCCCACAAACAGAGGAATTATAAAACTTAATTCTAGCATTTTGCTCCATAATTTTAGTTAACAGAAAGCAGCCAGGCCAAGTGCAGTAAATAGGACGTAGAGTTAGATCAATTTATGTGCATCCTGTGCTTCATTTCTGATTTGTGCAGCGGGACAGGAAACCTACCTCATAAGTGTAATGTGATCATTCAGTGAGCTCAGATGTGGCAGAAAGGTTTCCCCCCTCACCTTCCACAGTGATTCATCCTTCCCTCCCTGGGGACCAGGGTAGCAGACATTGTTACTTTTCTACCCAGTGGCAATTTTATATAACTTCCGTCCCAAAAATTGGAAATCCAGTTTAGTTCACTTTCCTTCAAGTAACCCACAACCTTTATTTTGGGGAGCAGGAGGACTGGCCCCCTAGGCAGTCCTAAGGAATAAATCTTGTGTTACTTATGCCAATCTTTGAGGTCTCAATCTACCTGCTAGGTAAGTGGTTTAAATAAGAGCATGTGGCTAGTGGGCTGGGGGAATCAATCTGTGTGGATCATCTCAGAAGTTGTTTTTAAAAAGGGAAATGAGGTATATTTTCTTATTTCTGAATGTCAATCTCACTATGTGGTATATGAGAGATATCAGACATCTTCAGACCATACAGGGACCCATCTAATGAAGTTAGAGCAACAAATTGAGGATGGTAGGACACAAAGGAATATGAGTTCTTGATGATGTCTTTAGGACAGTGAATTAATCAGCTTTCTGTTACTGTAACAAAATGCCTGAAGTAATCAATTTAAAAACAGGGGAATCTATTTTCTGTCACAAATGGGTTTTCAGTATGGTACCATTGCTTTTGGACCTGTATTTGAGATGGCACAGCATGACAGAGCATGCAAAATGGAACAAATTGCTCATTTCATTGTGCCTGAAAAGCAGAAGAAGAGGAACAACAGGCCAGAGTCCCACAATCCCTTTTTGAAGGCATGCCCCAAATAACCTACTTCTTCTCACTGGACCCCCTTGTAAAAATTCTGGCACCTTCCAATAGCACCAAGGACTGTGGTTGAAGCTTGAAAAAGGGACCCCTGGGGGACATTCCAGATTTAACTGCAGAAGCAAGTGAATGAACAAATTTGGCAAATGGCCTATATTTTGGCTCTTTGTTGTGCAAAATAAAAAATTTTCTCCTTTTTAGCCATTTCTAGGCAGGTGTTTTGTTACTTGTAGGCAAAAATGCTCCCAGAGTGGTTATCAGGTCTGTTTGCAAATATTTGCATTTTCTCTTTCTGGTATAATTGAACTTCCCTACCTCCTTCAAAGTAAGATGCAAAATTTGGCTGGCATGATCAATGAAATGTGAGTGGAAGTGGTGGTCATTACTTTCACTGTGGGTTGCACTGGAGGTGGTATATTGGAATTAACTTGCTGGGATTCCAATAACGTTTCAACGGAATTACAAGTATAACTTTCCAGATTGTGAGGAGGACTGGAAAAGGGATTACAATACTTGGATTACCATATACAATACTTGGATCACACTATTATAAGGAATTACTATGGGATTATAATATTGGGACTTCAATACAAACATTCATCCAGTTATTCTAGAAATATTCCCTAGGAGCCTGCCATATGCCAGGCTCTGATAGGAGTGGGGCAGCAATCAAAACTCGTTTTCTCTCTTCTTTACATGTACATAATTTATGTTCACTATGACAATTCAGAAAATGCAGGCATGTAAAAAAGGAATCACTCTAACTATTTCTAATGAAATCGTCCATATTATGACTTATGCCCAGATGTCTCCCCAAAGCCTCATGAAATCATGGGTAGGGCTTTACAGAGGTGACTAGATCTAGAATATATAATACTGAGATTAAGTGTGTGAGGCTGGGATAATGAGTGTGTGATTTTTAAATTAATTAGTCTATTGATTGATTTGGCATGGTTCTGAGTATGCCCACCCTAAGGATGTGTGGCTTAGATAAAATATAAGGGACAAGAAGAGGGCTCCTGTCATCTCTTGCTGCTTTGCTATTCCATTACTTGCTACTTGCTGCTTGCTGCTTTTGCTGCATAAAGTATTTCTCCTCTGCCATATCCCTTTGCCACGCCACCCTGCCTTGGAGCCAGTCTATTATGGACTGAAACCTCTACAAACCATGAGCTAAAATAAACTTTTCCTCCTTTAACTCCGGATGTTGGGTATTTTATCTCAGCAATGAGAAAAGTAACTAAGACAACCTACAGAGAACTGGTATGACTCTTCCAACAAACACTGGCCCAGACCTTTTCCTATGCACGTTTGATAATAGCCATCATTTTTCAGTGAGTAACTCATGGTAAGCATTAGGCTCAATGTTTTATGTGGATTTTTTTTTGTCTTTTCAATTACTCAGTGAAGGAATGACTTTCATTATGATAATTAGTTTGGAAAACTGAGACAGCAAAAATAAGGAACTTGTCCAAAATCACATAGCTAGTACCTGGTGGTGCTGGGATTGAATGAAGACATTCGTTATTTCAACACTGTAATGGTTGATACATTGTGTCAACTTAAGTTTAGAAGTTTAAGTAACTGGGTGGTGGCCCACAGGGTCCTCACTTTGTAAACATCTTGTGCAAGAAGAGGGCACAGAATTATCAGTGCTACATACCCTCACCCTAGGGGGTGGTAGCCTGCTTACAATACAAGAGAAGAAAAGAGGTTTGCTTGTCCCCTTTTTTGCTCTTATTGCTTTTGCTGTCTTCTGCCACGGTGAACTGTTACCCCTATGCCAGGCCACTCTGTCTTGGAGCTAGCTGATTACAGACTGAAACCCTCACAAAGTGTGAGTTAAATAAACCTTTCCTTTCTTAATTTTTGGCATTGGGTATTTTTTCTCAGTAACGAGAGAAAAGTAATCAAGATGAATATTAAAATAGCATCATATTCTTTTGTACTTTTCCACTTTTTGATTAGTGTCCAGTGACTGTACATATTAATGAGTTTTATTTTGGCAGATTTCACATACAATTACATACTTTAAAATCCCCTCCCAATTTCAAAAATCTCAGGCCCCAAGTGTGGTAGTGCACAGCTATTTAGGAGGTTGAGGCAAGAGGATCACAAATTTGAGCCTATTCTAAGAAACTTAGCAAGACCCTGTCTCAAAATAAAATGTAAAAAGGAATGGACATATAGCTCATTGATATGGCACTTGCCTAACATGTGTGAGGCCCTGTGTTCAAACTCCAGTACTGAAAAGAAAACACTCAAAAGGGCTAGAGATGTAACTCAGTGATAGAATAAGACTCTAGGTTGGCTATCCAACCACACACACATACACACACACACACACAGATGCATAAACAGAGAGAGAGAGAGAGAGAGAGAGAGAGAGAGAGATCTTTTCATGCAATATGCTTTGGTATTTTTCTACTGAGGATTAAATCTAGGGCCTTCACGTGGAGCTACATCTGTAGTCCTTTTCCTATATAGTTTTATTTTGAGACAGTCTTACTAAGTAGCCCTCTCTGGGTCCAGACTTGCAATCCTCCTGCCTCAGCTTCTGAGAGTGCTGGATTTACAAGTTTGTGCCACCAAAGCCAGATCTATAACTTCATTTTTAAACCAGTCCTTTTATTCCCTGATAAAGATGAGCACCAAGTCCTTCGACCAAATGTTCACATTGGACATTTATGTTGCTTCTAATTTTCTCATGTTGGTGGTACCTGCAGTCCAGGATACGCCTGGCTGCTTTTCATAGGCATCAGTTATCAAAGAAATAAACAATCCTTCATAATCTGTCATTCATCTGCCTCTGTACTATGAGTTCGAACTTTTCTGTCCACCCTGAACTCTGGAACTTCCCCACAAGACACATTTTTCGCATGGCTGCATCCTCTCACAAAGTGCTTCCATTCTTCTTCTTCCACAGATTCCCAGTCTTCAAATGTCACCTGTTCCGTGTCCTAACCACAGACTATGTGCTTCATTGCCTGGGCTAACCACGGGGCACAGGGATACAGAGAGGTCACACCACTACTCCACCTGGTACATTTTATGCTCATCATTTATTCACATCATTGCGATTCTTCTTGGAAACTCCAGCGTCTAACACTGTGCCTAGTACAGATCCCAGTAAATATTTGCTGAATTAAAGGAAACCAAATTATTAAAAATAATTTTTTAAAAAACAGCAACAATGAGAGTTACCTCTTCCTGAAAATGTATTCAGACACTGTGATTAATTGTCTTACTATTATTGTCTCATAAGAAGGAGACAATAAGAAAGCTGTCTCTCTGAGAGAATTCACTCACCAAAATCACTCAACTGATAAAGGAAAAAAATTAGAATTCAGTCTAATCTCTTAATTTATGTACTTCTGTTTTGTTTAGTTTAGCTTTGTTTTGTCTTGTTTTGTAATGAGAATCAAACCCAAGAGTACTCAGTATATCACTGAGTTACACCAGCCTTTAAAGCAATTTTTAAATTTTTGAGATAGGGTCTCACTAAATCGCCCAGCTGGGTTTGAACTTTCCATCTTCTTGCCTCATCCTCCTGAGTTGCTGGGATTACAGGCATGTACCCATCTGCCTGGCAACCATCATGTTCTTATTTGCTCCACTTGTGGCCTCCCAAATACAATGACATACATCCACGCTTCAAACATTCGATGGGTACCTACTATGTGCTGGTTCTGGACAGTCATGAGCAAGATATACACATAGTCCCTGCCTTCATGAAGAGGCAATCTAATGAAGAGGAGTTCAAATTTGACAGCATCAGGGTCACCTGATATGTATGCAGAAAACACAAATTTCTTAGCTCTGGACAATTTTATTTAACTTATCTTGGATAAGACCCAGGAGTCTATTTTTTTTTTAACATGGTGCTAGGCACAGCTGACATTAAACCAGTAGCTATTGGTGATCCTATTGGTTGTTAAAAATATTTGCAGACCCCTAAATCAGTTAGAAAAGAGACATGGCACTGAGGCCCCTGCATGTAGATGACCAACTGTTTGAGATTTTCCTAGAATGTCCAGGTTTCAGTGGTCAAATTCCTACATCGTGGATGAAGCACAACGGTCACTGTGGTAGATTAATAGTCAACTTGTAACACCCAGCTGAACTGACTTAGCATGATCCTGGGTGTAGAGGGCCCACCTGAGTGTTGTTGCCAACAACATAAAAAGAACTGGAGAGAAGGATTGTACGCTGTTGAAGAGTGTGGAGTATGTTGCGCATGCTCCTGGAGACGTTTGTCATGCTGGTTTTCCTGTTGTGAACTGTTGTTCTCATTGTCAGAGGAGTTTGGGTCCATGATGTCACTGAGAATGGCTGTGGTTCTTTTCAGGGCAGCTCTGGTCCTTACCTTGAGTGTTGTTTACTGGCTCCAGTGCAGATCCCTCAGCTTGCTGGCACAGATCCTTCATTCCAATGGTGCAGACTTTCTAGCTTCCACCACTGACCTTTGAACCTTCCCAGTGCAGATCCTTGGTACAGACTTGCATGAGACATTGTTGTGGGCTCTTGGTCTCCAGTTGGATCCTGGAAGACATTGGCGTGGGCTCTATGTCTTCATCTGGACAACTGACAGACATTGCCATGGGATCCAGCTGGACTCTTTGGGTCCTCCGTGTGTGGACAGATCTTCTACACTCTTTTGCATCTGACTCTTTGGGTGGGTATTATAAAATAATCCTATAAATTATGTGTCTGAATTAAATCTTTTATCTTGTAAACCCTGACTACAACAGTCACTATACCTGATGTTGCCCAGATTTGCCATGGTTCAAAACCCACAGGGCTAATGTGTGGCATAGGATGCCCGCCCCTGCCCCAGATTGCACCTGCTGCCAGTTCTGACAAGTGGATGTCCCTCTGCCTTGTTAAGTATTTGAACATCACCTCTGGCCTAAGCAACTCTGATGCAGCTAATCTAGAAACAATTATTGGAGAAATACTAGTCCAATTGCCTAATACCAAATGAGGCCTAGAGAAGACTTTTCATAACATAATTCTAAAAACAAGAGTAACATTCTTAGTATGGGCCAGAAACAATTTTAGGAACTTGGCACAAACTTATTTAATTTTTACTGTAATACTGAAAATGGGGTACTCCTAACCCCATTTTCCAGAGGAAGAAATCAAGGCCCAAAGAAGTTTAGTGAATCACAGAAGACTGCATAGCTAGTAAGGAACAGAAGCCGGATTTGAACTCAGTTTAGCCCCAGAGTTACTGGGCAGGCAAGCCCCAGAGACAGAGGTCTACATAGAGTGGCTCTAGGAAACTCTTTATCCCAGCCAAAGCATCATTAAATTCTGTTCTCTCTGTGACACAACCAGAGCCCCTGTTCTGCTTTGAGTCTCTGGTCTTTATTCAGATTTAAAACAATTGAAAAAACAAGGTACTGGGCATATTTAAGACAATGGCACGGGGTGCAAAGCCTCCTGAGGGTGACAGAAAATCCTTCTTTCTGCTGCTCTCTGTGAAAGAAGCTGTTTCCGGCTCCCAACAGCTCTCCTCACATGGCAGAAAACTGAATACCAACTGCATTTGGGAGTGAGGGATTGAAGCATATGTCAGCGTCAGAGAAAGGAACCAAGTGACAGCCTTCTTCAGGGAAGGAGTGTGAGATTCTTTTTTTTTTTTTTTTTTTTTCAGGCAAGGCTGATTTTAAATGAACTTCTCCTCTTCTTGTTTAGTCCACCTGTTAGCAGACCAGATGGACCCAGCTAGCCTTTTCTTCCACAGGCTTCAAATAAAATGCAGCAGCCTCTGCAACTTGACTAGATTCCACCCACCGACTCGAGTGCCCTCTGTGCCCAGGTGCTTCACGTTGAAAGCTCTTAGAATCACAGAAGCTGGCACCCACACAGAATGACATTTACTACTGGGAGAGTGGGTGCTCAGACCTCCATTAAGGCTGTCGGTAAATACTGATTGTGCTTTCACTTTGTACCAAGCATTCTGCTGGGTTTGTTAATACAGATGAATGAGCCAGAAACCACCCTCAACCAGTCAAAAAAACCATCATTTATTTCCACTTGGAGAAGTGTTTTAAAGGATAGCTTGGGTATTGCGGGAGTTTGTCAAGGAGTCTGATCTACTGGCAGTCAGGGAAGACTTCTTGAAGACGGTGGAGTCACAAGTGGTGGGAAAGCGTAAATGCTGGTGCAAAGTGGGGAGAGAACAGACATTTCAAACAGTGACTGCATTCACAAATAAGCCAGAAACCTGTAAGAAACTGGTGCAATCATGAGAACAAAGCTGCAAAGAAGAGCTGCAGAGCGGGACAGATACACAGGTGCTTTTGGCCTTGGTGAAAGGTTCAGACATTTTCCTGAGAATATTGAAATGTTGCTAAAAGAGGAGCAACACAGTTGGATGTATATATTTTTTAAAAGATTCTTTTGGCTTACACTGGATCAGTAGCAGAAACAGAGCTGGGTCTCAAATTCACTTGATCTTAGCCAAAAGGCCGAGAAGCAATAGGCCTCAAATTCAGACAAGAGTGTTTCCCTGTACAGTATTTTTTATTGCAAACCCCAGAACTTGTGTTCTGCTCTTGGAGAAATGTCACTCCATTATGTGTCTAAATCCCTTCAGCCACTTTCCCATCTTCTACATTGTCTGGAATGAGAAAGAGCCCAAAATGCAGGACCAGACAGATGCCCTAAACAAAATCTCTGTTCTCTATGTCAAGCTGTGTGATCTTGGGACATCTCTGGTCCTCCATTTCTTATTTGTAAAATGATTTTAAAAACACCTCAGATCACTGTGAGCACAGTTTACGAAGGTAATACATGTGATATATTTGACCTAAAACCAGTGCTCAATAAATAGGAACTCATTTCATCAGAACTTGCTGCTCTGGAACAGAGCCAAACATTTTTGTTGAAGTGTTCCTATATGCATTTTTTTAAGTCTTCTAAGTTGGAAGTAGCTGCTGAATTTTGTTTATCTAAAGAGCCTTTTTATTCCCTTTAGTAAACTCACTATAAGGAGGAGGGTCTAGGCTGGATCACTCAAAGTGCTCCATATCGTTTCCTGTCCTGGGAAGGACCAGTTATCTTCTTTCCCCAGGGCTTGATGTGTACTTTTGCTGCTGAGGCCAATGGTGTCTTTCCAGTAAGTGAGGCTAATGCTGCCATGTGCACCTCAGGGCAATAAGCAGAGGGACTGGAGAAAAGCAGAGCCGGGAGCCAGATGAACAGAAAGTTCAGGCAGCGTACAGGTGCGGGTTCTAAAGCTTCAGGCTATGCTCGTCCCAGTTCTTGCAATTCTGTGAACTACCTCAATAGCACTGCCAGTTGCTCAGACACCAAATCCCCTTCTTGTCTTAGACAAGTTAAGAGGTGTTTTGACACTTGTAGCCAAAAAAGAGTTCTGACAAACATTCGAGGTCACAGGCAATTCTGAATCATCTTGCTTACAAAGCCCCAAAGTTCCAAAATGTCTCAAAAGGTTACCCAGGCCAGTAGCCAAAAAAAAAAAAAAAAAAAGAAAGAAAGAAAGAAAGAAAGAAAGAAAGAAAAGAAAAGAAAAAAGAAACTCACTTAGCATAGTGGCAAACATGTAATCCTAGCACCCTGGAAGGCTGAGGCAAGAAGATCTCAAATTCAAGCCCAGCCTGGACAATTTAGTGACTTAGTAAGACCTTGTGCCAAAATAAAAATTTAAAAAGGGCTTGGGAAATATCTGAGTACAAAGGCCATGAGTTCAGTCTCCAGTACCACAAAAATACTTTTAAAAATTGCAAAATCTCCTAATTTTCAGGAACTCAAAAGCAAGAAGCACTGTTGGCACTGTAGGAGTACAGAGACCCTGAGGCACCCACCCCCTGCATCCTCCTGAAAGCTAATAGTGGAGTCTGACTTCCTACATCAAGAATCACCTTAACCACATTGTTAACACCTGGTCCCCTAGCCTCAGTTTGAACTGTCTACCATGGGCAACTGACCAGGCCCTCAACAGTCTGTTTCTGTCCAGACTTTTCTGAGAGCTTGATAGTTCCTCACCTGCAACCCAAAAACACTCACCCATGAGTCCCAGGCATCTGGAGGTAAACACCTTTCCTACGGCAGCCCTGGCTGAAAACAGTTTTCAGGTCCCACTTAGTTACCGGCTTTTGCATCCTCAGTTTTTTCTGATTGTTCCTCACGGGACCTCATGTCCAGCTGGTGCAATGCCTAAAAATAAGCAGCCTACTGCTCAAGGTGCAATGTAAGGAGAATCATAAAGACAGCAAGCTAAGAAGTAGAGAAAGTGTTTATAAAAACACACATGAAGTTTACAGCGACCCACTGCTTCTTATATGTGGCGTTTCTCTGGGCCAGGCGCTGTGCTCAGGGCTGTTCATACTGATTTCCTCTCATAAAAGCTGGTTTCAGAGGTCCCTATATCCATCACCATGGCCCCTGCTTTTCTATCTTTAAAAAATATATATCAGGGCCAAGGGTACAGCTCCACGGCACAGCACCCATCTGGCAAACGTAAAGTTGTAAATTTGATTCATGTACTGTTTCTCAGTACTGGAGATTGAACCCAGGGCCTTCACACTGAAATACAGTATATCCCTAGCCCTTTTTATTATTTATTTTAGAGCAGGGTCACTCAAAGTCACTGAGATGCCCAAACTTCCTGTCTCAGCCATTCAGAGTCCTGGAAGGCTCAAAACATTTTTAAAAGGTGAACCCAGAAGTTCAGCAGCCGGCTCAATGACAACAGTGTCTGTTGTCATAGGATTTTTACCTAGATCTCACCTAACTCTGAAACTGAAGCATTCCAGTGCTTGTATGAGAAGACACAGCTGTCTTTGCTATGGACTGTTTAACCCTAGAAAGTAATCAAACAAGCCAGGAAAGACAGTGTCAATGCAGATAATTCTTAAAGACTTTTTTATCACTACAGTCACAAGACAAGGAAGCTGTCTCCATCATATTTATGCTTCAGAGAAACTCCTTTACATTTGGTTTTTGTTGTGGTTGTTGTTGTTTTGTTTTGGTACCAGGGATTGAACTCAAAACCTCAGGCTTGCCAGGCAGGCATTATGCTCCTGAGCTACACCCCTGGTCCTGTTACTGTTGTTTTTAGACAGAGTCTCACCCTGTTGTTCAGGCTGGTTTTGAACTTACCAGGTAGCCCAGGTTGGTCTCAAACTCACAGTGATGCACCTGCCTTAGCATCCCAAGTACTGGATATTTTGGTTTTCAGCCTAAAAGTTTCTTTGAAAACATAACATAGTCATGTGTTAGAGATGAATTAATTTGTTATTTGAATGAGCAAGTAAGGAGGACGTGGGTCCCCGAGGTTGGAGGGAGAAGGCATGACTGCATGAGCAAATGGACTGTGGTTTTCTAGCTTTCCAGTTCTCTTGCCTGGAGAGTTCCTTTTAGCTCTTTATCAGACCCAGACCCTGCTTCCTGCGTGACACTGTGCCTAAATCTGGGGAGCAAAGAGATGAAAAAATTAGCACTGGCCACCTTGGAGCCTGAAAGGGAACTTGGCCTCCGGTATCTGCTTCTTAGTCCTGGGAGTCCATTCATGTTTCTCAGCCATGTCTAGTGTTTTCTGAAAATGTTCCAGGTTACAGTACTAACAGCAGTGATATTCTTTTCTCTGTGCTAGGGACTGAACACAGGGCCTTGTGCATACAAGGCACACACTCTACCACTGAGCTGCACCCCCAGCAATAACACTTTTAATAAGTTTTATTGAACAACTACTCTACCCAGACACACACATCATTTCATTCAACCCCCACAACCCACCTGCCAATCAGGGATTACTATGATTTCATGTTGAATGACGTAGTCACAAAGGCCTGGGGAAACTGGATACCAAACGTATTGAAGTTTCCTGCTCAAAGCCACATTGTGAAAAGTATGGCTGACATTCGAACTCTGGCCATCTGACCCAGAGCCCACCTGTCTTCATATACCAGAGACACAGACAACAAGAAGAATGAGTCGCACCCTCAAGCCAAATGAAAGCAGCCAGATAAATAAGTCCAGACTGTGCTTTCATTTACGTGACACCTTTGATTTACAAAACCCTGGAGGAAGCAGCAGAAAACAAATCAGCAGATTGTCAGGAAACAGAGCAGGCCGGGAAGGAGCCATTAGAAAGCCATGCTGAACCTTGGACATTGGTGGGCTTTTTGTTTTGTTTTCATTGTTGTTGTTATTGTTTTCTGCCTTGATCTTGGTGATGGTTTCCCAGGTATATGATTGTGAAAGCTCATCAAATTGTATAATTTAAATGCTGGTCATTTGTTGTGTGCCACTTATACATCAATGAAGTTTAAAAAACAGTACTGTCCCTGATTCTTATCTAGTTTTATTTTTGTTTTGTGGGTCTAGGGGTTGCACCTAGGGCCTGCACACTTACACACTGAGAGAAAGCTCCTGCTCGGTTTTTAATTTTGAGACTGGATCTTGCTTAGTCACACAGGAACCCAGGTTGAATTTGAACCTGATTCTCCCGCCTTGATCTCTAAGAGAGCTAGGATTACAGAAGTACATCACAGTTCTTAAGAAAAAATTATTACATATGTGCACATATATACACACATGCATAGACAATATTTAATATATGTGTATGGAACATAATATTAATATGGAATATTAATAATATAGTGACAGACTTTGAATTATTGTAATACTTAGTTACACTGACATGACTCACTGGCCTTGCATGATCTGTCCCCTGACCCCGCCTCAGTGGCATTTCTCACCACACCCCCACCATAGACATGAGGTGCTGCCTCCCTTCCCCGCCATCTGCTGCACTCACTTGCTCACAGGCTGGCACAGTGCTGTTTATCACCCCTCTTTGGACTCCTGCCCTGTACCACCCCCACCCCCACCCCATAGGATCTGAGGCCTGAGCTCAGATGCAGTGCAGAGTACTCCCCCTCTGTCACCTGAGGATGTAATTGTTCTACGGTATTTCCTTATCATCACCTTGTGAGTTTGTGAGGGTGGAACACCTTTGTCTTTTGTTCATAGATGTGTTCCTAATATGTAGCATGGAACCTGATGCATAGTAAGTGTTCATCACAGATTGATTAAATGATATACCAAAGTGATAGTCTTAGTGAATCAGCACTACTGCTATATATTAACATGTCATAATTTTTAAAAGAGCACACACAATTTACTGTCTCCAATATACCAGCCAGTATAATGTTAAGACTAATTATCAAAATAACATGACAGCTAGCAGGGCACAGTGGCATATGCTTGTAATCTCAGAAACTCAGGAGGGCGAGGCAGGAGGATTGCAAGATTAAGGCCCACCCACCTAGTTTAGCAAGACACTCTGTGGCAAAATATATTTTCAAAGGGGGGCTAGGGGTGGAGAGCACCCCTGGCTTTGATCCCTAATACCACAAAACAAATGAAAAACAAGCAAGCATGACAGAAACAAGTTAAGAAGATGATAGTCATGAAAACCTGGTGTTACAAGTCCTAGCTAAGTAATAGTGGACCTGTGACTTTATATCTTGAACCCCCATTTTCTTATCTCTATAATGCAGATAACAATATTCAATCATTTTGTGATGTTTCAGACAGAACATGCACAGGAAGTGCTGCACGTGGCACTAGCACACTACAGATGCCAGTGAGAGTTTTTTTTTTTTTAACACAGGGCCTTGTTATGTGGCCCAGGCTGGCCTCACATTTGTGATTCAAGCAATCTCCAGCTTCAGCCTCCTGAGCAGTTTGGACTACATGCATAGATGATCCCGACCAACTTTAGTTAGGATCTTTACTGTACTTACATTGTTGTTCAGACCATTTTAATACTTATTGTCAACTGATATTTACTAAAAATCTCTCATTTCTCTGATTTCCTTCTTTTTATGAACTGTTTCTTAAGTAATACCTCAGTGGTGCCTCGCAGAAACTCTGCAGCTGATATAGACACTATTATTAACTACCTAAAAGGCAGCTGAAGATAGGGTGCTCCGTGGTCTCACCAAGCAGTAGGAAGGTCCTTCCCTGTGCCACGGCTGGGATCTTTACCCAAGATTTCTGCTGTGATCTCACCTGCTCCTTGAGGCAGGTGCTAGGTCTCTCTCCTACCTCCTCAGCAACTCCAGGCTTTTCTGGCCATTAATTTAAATGTCCCTCTAAAGTCTCTTACGGTCATGGGGGGCAGGACTTTCCAAGATGGCTGGGTCTGCCGTTTGTGATTGGTTTATTATCTAGAGCTGGGACCAGCAGTGTGAGTGCTGCACCTGCACAGGGGCAGAGCCCACATACAATTTAAGGGAGGGAAGGAGGCTGCTTTTCCCTTTTGCAGCTGTCATGAACAGTTGCCCTTAGTTATGCCACCCTGCCTTGGAACTAGCTGAGTGTGGACTGAAACCTCCAAAAACTGTACACTAAATAAACCTTTCCTTCCTTCATTTTGGGCATCAAGTATTTTGTCTCAGTGAGAGAAAAGTAACCAAGACAGAATTGGTACCAGAAGAGTGGAGTTGTTCTTGTGATTATACCAAGCCCTGTGGTTCGGAGCCTTTGGGAATGGCTTGTGAGAAGAATCTGGAAAGGTTTGGAGGTGATGCTTGAAAGCATAGAGCTGGAAGAGCTTAGGCTGTTCTGTATGAGAGATTCTGGTCAATGCTCAGAAAACCAGAAAACCAGTGAAGACCAGGCTTGGGAAGATGCTGCTAGGAAGAAGGACTGCATAGGTTGTTGGACTCCAGACAATGTGCATTATGGATTTGCAGAAAGTTTGTCTGCATTTCAGTCATGTCCAGAGATTTTGCCTGAGACTGAGATTAAGGGCACTGGACTAATTAATCTGGCAAAAGAAATTTCAAGGCAGTTGAATGTTGAGTGGCATGGCTATTGTTGAGGGCTTTTAGGCAGGTTTACATAACAAATCAAGAGCAAACAGCCCAGCAGGAAGATTTAAAACATTGTGAATTTGGCCTGGAAAAAAGACTCCCGTAAAGCTGCAGACTGCAAAGATAGAGCTGAGATCTCTGTGATTGAGAAAGAAGAGGACAATATATATGATGAACTAAAAAAAAAAAAAAAAATGGCCTTCAAGCATCACAAGCAGCAGGCATCATGTTTTGCAGCCTCAAAACTACAAAAGTGAAAGACTTTGCTCTGAGGAGAAAGCTGCAGAGCACCATGTTCCAGAATGGCAATGGAGGCCACACGAGGTTCCAAAGTGGCAATGGCTGCACCAGGTTCCAGAATGGTGACAACAAAGAAAATTTGGTTCTCAGAGTGAAAAGGGCATCCGGCCAGGTAGAGTGGCACACACTTATAATCCCAGTACTTGGGAGCTGAGGCAGGAGAATCACAAGCTGGACCTCAGCCTGGGCAAGTTAGTGACTTAGTAGGACCCTTCTCAAAATTAAAAACAAAACAAAATAAAATAAAAAGGTTAAGGATGTAGCTAAATGAGAAGTATCTGGGTTCAATCCCCATTACTGAAAAACAAGGTGGGAGGTGCCTAGTCCCATTTCTACCCCTTTATCTCAGAACCAGGAATATTTGCCTTGCTAGGCTTAGCACAAAGTGTGTGTGTGTGTGTGTGTGTGTGTGTGTGTGTGTGTGTGTGTTCAATTTGCTTTTCTTTTTTTTTTGGACATTAAAAAAAAAATATATTTCAGATTTTTCTCAAAAAGTTGGAAGATTGGCAAGTGTAGTGGTACATGCCTGTAATCCCAGCACACTGGGAGGCTGAAGTAGGAGAACTGCCAGTTTGAGCTCAGCCTGCGTAACTCAGTGACTTAGTAAGGCTCATCTCAAAATGAAGCAATAAAAAGGGCTGGAGATGTAGCTCAGCATAAAGGCTTTGGGTTCAATTCCTAGTATTGGAAGAAAGGAGTCGGGAGGAAGAAAAAGAGGAAGAGGAGAGAAAATTGGACAACACAAGGTCCTTCTCAACCAAATGAAGCAGTAACAAGTTAAAGTTGATTAATGGCTGTCCCCTTCCATTAAGCAAGAGGTCATCCCTTTGCCAGCAGCCACCAGGCTCTCTGGTTTGTGTGACCTGTCTGACTTCTGGAGGCATCTGAGTGGGTAATCCCTCCCTGGGCAGCAGAACTCAACTGGCAGAGGTTTCACAATGTCACTCTTCTTTCTTCCCTTCTGTAAGTGGAAAGACCTAGTGTAGAGATTCATTTTTCCATTGATGTAAATTATACTAGCACCCCAATTTAGATAGCAGAAGCAGTTACAGATAGTTTGGTTTTAAATATATTTTCCACCCTACTGCAGAAATGTTACATGGCATGTTTAGAAATCCCCTACCCCACCCCCTATAAAGGTTTTCACATCACAACTGAAATTCCCACCATGTAACTATCTACAATGTGCTTTGATATTTGAAAATGATTCCGGTTGATTCTAGAATTGTAACTGAATAAGCTTAATACCTACCTTAGGACTAGCTTTCAGCAGTGTAGCACCAGGTTCCTCTTAAGCCCCACTATCACTTTCCTACCTCTCCCAATATGCAAATTGACTGGCCCTCAATTTCTTCTTACCCCACCAAAAAGAAGCTGATCCTAATTGTGCACACAGCGGCTGACACTGAACAGCTACCTGATACGATTTCGCCTGAAAGGTCCCAAGCAAGTTCACCTCCAGACAGATTAAGGTCTACAGCTGTGGTCCCCAAACTGTGGATTACAAATCAGTACCATCAGTATCAGCATTGCTTAATAATCAGTTAGAAATAGAGTTCTGGCTAGATGTGATGGTGTATACCTTTCATCACAGCCACTCATAAAGCTGAGGTTCTAGGGTCACAAATTCTAAGACAACCTGGGAAACATCATGAGACCCTGTCTCAAAATAAAAATAAGTAAATGAATTAAAAGCACTGGGGATATAGTGCAGTGCTCCCTGGGTTCAATTCCTAGTACCCCTCGCCGGAAGCAAGAGTTTGGTCCCATTTCTGGCCTACTAATATATCCAAGTCTGCATTTTAACAAGATCCAAAATTGATTCATGAGCACGTTCAAAATAAAAATAATCTCTTCAGTTAAAAGTATGTCAAGTAAGTAAAAGGGGGTGACATGACAGCAACTGGAAGGAAGTTACTTTTCATAGAGCAGCTGTTTAAACTCTTGGTCTCAAGTCTCCTTTCACACTTTCCCCCTAATTCTTTGCTCAGGATCCTTTCACATTTTTAAAACGTATTGTGAACATAATAAGCTTTGTTGAGATGCATTAGAGCTATCAGTATTTATCATATCAGAATTTAAAATTAGCTGTGCATGGTGGTACACTCCTGTAAATCCAACATTCGGGAGGATGAGGCAGGAGGACTGCCAAGAGTTGGAAGCCAGCCTGGGCTACATAGTGAGTTCAAGGCCAGCCTGATCTGCATAGAGAAATCCTGTCTCCAAAAAAAAATTAAAACTACGAACTTAAAAATATATGTAATATGTTCAAAAATAATAAACTCATTACATATTAACATACACATTATGAAAACAGCTTTATTTTCTAAAACAAAAATCATGAATGGGAAGCACGACATTATTTTACATGTTTGTAAATCTCTTTCCTTCATAGAAGGCTGGATTCCCATACCCGCCTGTATTCAATCTATTGCAGCAACACATGTCATGTGGTCTTTTCAAAATTCCAAAGTGTATGCTCTGAGGAGAAAGAATGAAAAAAGCAAACAGTTTCTTAGTATGGTTTGAAAATAGTTTTGGCTTCGCAGAGCCGCGGAAACAGGGTCCCAAATCACACTCGGCACCGCCGGTGGGCTGCAGCGCTAGAGGTCTCACAGAGGAGACGGCACGTACAGGGAGCCCGCAGGCGGGGCAGGCAGTCAGCAACCGAGAGGCTCCTTCCCAAATCGCTGCCTGGTGGGGGCCGCCAGAGCCAGTCGCGGTCCTCACTTGGTCTGGGAGTAGCTGTGAAACTATAGACAAATTCTGTCTTCCCTGAGCCTCAGTTTCCCTGTTCTAAGAGGACAGTGATTCCCTAACATTCCCGCGCGGGGCTCACCCCATTTCCCCACCCTTCCCCCAAATCCCTGGGAGCACCCCACGGAAAGCTAGAGCAATTGTCTTATTTTCCCAGCAGAGGGCGGTGGAGACCAGCCCGGACCCGATCTCTTGCAGCCCAGAGGTGCTCCGCCGCCTCCCCAGCCAGACACCAGGTTCCCTCGTGACCCGGGCGGTTTCCTTGGCACCGGCTGACACGAGGTATCCCGGCCACCTGGGCCGTCCCCGGGGAGCGGCGGGAGCCCTGCACGTCGTCAGCCAGCCGTGTCCAAGTTGGGAGGCTCAGCCTCGACTCCCAAGCTGGGTAGGGCAGGGCAGGGCAGGGCAGGGCAGTGCAGGGCAGGGCAGGGCAGGGCAGGCGAGAGAACTTGGTTTGGGCAAAGGACGCACCGCACACACGCGCGCGCGCGCACGCGCACACCCGGAGCCTTCAGTGGGGAGCCGCCCTGGAGCTGCCGGCTCCTCCTGGGAAGATCGGGCGGGGTGGCCGGAAGGGAGCGGGACGGGGCGCTCGCAGTCCCCGGGGACGCCGCCTTCTGGCGCGGCCGCGCTTGCATCAGCGCCGCCCGGGTCGGGCCGGCCTGGGGCCTGGCCACCGGCGACGTCAGCCGCTTTCCCAGAAGAATTCCACTTCCTGCGGCCGGGCCGACGTGTGTGGGCGGGGGGTTTTGGTTTCGCAGGATGACACCACTGCTTTGCTTGGGCTCCGCGCGCGCAAGTCTGTTGTCATGGAGACCACAGCATCCTGGCAGCCTCGGCGAGGCCTGCGAGTCCCTGGGTCCCTGGGAAATAACTCCGGCCTTGTCCCCTCAGGAAACCACCTTGGGTACTGGACCCGGGCTCTGGATTCTGGCCCGCTGGGCCACTTTCCACATTTCCTCTATCAAGATTTTAAAGTTGTCTTACTCCAGTCTTAGAATTAACTTTGAGAATGTCATTTTCTCTGCGCCCTGAGGCAGCATACTGCTGGCAGAAGTGGGTTTCTAATCCTCCTTGGGTTTCGTGTTTTTCCTCTTTCTCCCTACTGTGGAGTGTTTCTTGTGAATCTTTTAAGATTCGCTGGTTCCATGCATTCTCGGTGAAGCTGTTTGTTTTAATTCACTTTGGCAAACACTTATTGAGCGCTTACATGCAAGAGTTAGCTCTTTTTCTCTAGAATTGGTGAGTTTTGTTTTTTTTTAAACCAAGACCATGCATTTAATCTTTATTTATGTGTTAGTAATTTAAGATTAGAAGGGACAGCACTTACCTGGCATGGGTGAAGACTTGCATTTGATCCTTGGCAGTGAGAGAAAGAGAGAGGGATGAAGGACAAGGAGGAAGGAAAGAAGGAAATTTGTAAGCAGCTGACATCAACTGAACAGCCCTATATGCAGGCTCTGCAAGTACTCAAGTAAGGTGATTCTGTTACTTTGCTCTTACTCTGCAAATGAACATGAGGATGATTCTTAATAATTAACAGAACAGTTTTCTGGCCCATGGTAAGCATGTAATAGATACGCACTCTGCTTTGGAGAGGGTAGGCAGGATGGGTTACATGAAAACACCCCAGGAAAGCCTCATTCATTTGAGTCATTTCAGTCAAATGGATTATAATTTTAAAAGAGGCTAGTCCTGGGATCCTTTTATTTTCTGTGGCGAGAAACTTAAGCAAATAGTACAAACAGTTGATTTCTTTAAGAACTCAAAATTAAACCATCCACAATAGCCAACAAGTGGAAATGACACATAGATAAATGGACGAATAAAACAGAATGTGTACCTATGATAAGAGATTAGTCTTAAAAAGGAAAGAAACTGAGGCAGGAGGATTGCTGCAAGTTCAAAGACAGCCAGAATGAGCCTGAACTACATAGTGAGAGCCTGCCTAAAACTTTAAAAGGTAGCAAGACAGCCTGCAGCCTACGTGAATCTTCAAGACCTGATGCTAAGTGAAAAAGTCAGTTCCAAAAGGGAATGAATGTATGATTCCATTTACATGAAATACCTAAAACAGATGCATGGATAAGTAGCTAAATAGTGTAAAGGCTACCAGAGGCTGGAAAGAAGGGGATGGAAAATTTTGTTTGATCTGTATAAAATTTTTATTTGCAGCCAGGTATGGTGGCATAGGTCTGTAATCCCAGCACTTGGGAGGCTGAGACAGGAGGATGGCTCCAAAAACCTGGGCTACGTAGCAAGACCCTGTCTCCAAAAACAAAACAAAAAAAAAGTGGGTTTTTTTTTTCCTGTTTGCAATGGATAGTGATGGTTGTACAACACTGCAAACGTACTTACTGCCCCTGAGTTGTGCATAAATCAGTAGCAAAAATGGTTAATTCTGTGTTGCATATGTTTCATCTTGATAAAAAAAATTAAGGCAAGAAAAAGTAAATCATCTTTGCCATCCCCATTTTCATTCAGTTCTCTTGTAAAAGATTTCTTACACCCTTCACCCAACACCTATTTCTTAATGTTGCCTGGGTTGCTGTCTCCACTTGAAAGAAGTCATCACGCTTTTAAAAATAGCTCACAATTCTATGTTTTCATGAACACAGGAGGTTGGTATTCCCCTCTGGTGTTCCACATGAGCAAGATTTGGCTGGTGGGGAGAGACTTGTGAGGTGAGTCACTGGTTTGGCAGGTGAGGTCATCACAGGGTGACCGTCTTTGTGGAACAGCCCTCCCGGCTTCTCACAGGGGTGGCCAGGTCAGCCGGCTTAGCTGGAAGTCTGGCTCTGTGGCGTGAGGTTCTGTGGGAGATTTCATTCCTCTTCATGACTCAGCGGTCAACACCCCCACCAGATGGGTTCTCAGGCGACCAAAGCCGACTCAGAGATGGAGACCTGAACTGCAAGTCAAGGTCTGTAAGGAGACAGAAGACGTACCTCCTTGGGAAAGGAGCGCAGAGGACTCGGTTTCTCTTTGTTAGAATTCCAAGTATGTAAGAAATGATGGGATGATTCTTCTTATCTTGATTATCCTACAGAAACTTGGGAGACATGCATGCGTGCAAGGGGACAGTAAATGTTTATTGAATAATTATGACTTTAGAGGAGTTCAACAACAAGAACAATCCAAAACTATGAATTAAAATACATATTTTCCCAGGCAGGTTCATGCCTGTGATTTCAGCTACCCAGGAGGGTGAGGTAGGAGGATCACAAGTTCATTACCAGCCTGGGCAAATTAGCAAATCCTGACTCAAAAAAAAAATAAATAAACAGTGATGTGGTGATATAGCTCAGTGGTGAACTGCATTCACTTCCCGTTACTGAAAACACACACGTGTGTGTGTGCACACATGCACACATACACTCTCTTATGTCTCACCACCTCTGGTTTTTTCTTTTTTTTTTTTTATGTGGGTGGGGGACAGGATCTCGATAGTAGTTTAGACTGGCCTTTAACTCACTATGTAGCCAGACTGACCTTGAACTCTCAGTGATGCTCCTGCCTCAGCCTCCCGAGTACTGAGATTACAGGCTTGTCTTAATACCCCCTACCCAACTCTAGTGTTCTTAATGAAGCATCAGAATTATAGCTGGATGTATTTCTGTGGAACCAACACAGATTTTGTGTGACACTAACACAGAGCACCATGAAGTTTGTGGAAGTAACGAGGAGATGAATGGGTGTTAATAAGGGACTGTTCTTAACGTATTTCCACACTCATCCAGCAATTGTTGGCACCCTTACGTTTCATATTTGTAAGATGAAAGAAAGTGAAAAAGAGAAAGTATTTGTTTTATTTGTTTTTCTTCTTTTTAGTCTGTGTTGTTGAGTCACTCTGATATTGTTTATGGTATATGAACATTATTATCAGGCAAGCCTATGATTAGTCAGTGAGGACTCTTGGTTGCGAGACCAAAACTGTATTCAGATCAGTTATGGGGAGAAATCTCCAGCTGATTTCTGCTTCAGGCATAGCTGTATCCAGGTAGTCAAGTGATAATGTTAGGGATCTGTTGTTCATCTCTCATCTCTCCTTTCATGGACCACAAAATGGTAAAGAATCTTCCCAGTAGCTCTAGGCTTATATTCTACCCTTTTAATAACCTCATTAGAAAGAAATCTTCTTTCTCAACAAAAATATCAGGATTAAATCTGGCCTGACTTGAGTCAAACATTCACCCCTAGGCCTGCAATGGTGTCAAGTCTATCTAAACCTCGCAGACTAAGAAAGACAAATACTGCTCTCAGAATAAAAGGGAATGGTTGCTAAGTAGACAAAAACAACCGGTGTCACTCCCTGTGTGTAAATGCATGCCTGTGGGAGAGAGGATTTGAGGTTCATGTGCCACCTTCCGGCTCTGCAGCCATCTGGTGAGTCAGCCTGGTGTGGCCAGACATGTGTGCTCCGGGCTCCTGACTCAAAACTGGCTCCTCACTAGCTATGTGGCCCCAGGCAGCTCACTTGAAAGCAACACCGCTAATAACTACCAAAGTATGAATGCAAGGCACATGCTAGGTGTTGTATATTGTTCCTTTTACTCCATCACTCTGCAAAGTAGTTCTGGTCTTCACTGTTGTTCTCTTTCATAGTGCTGGGGTTCCTTAGCAGGGTTCTACCCTGGCCCTGCAAAAAGTAGTTGTCATTCTCTCATCTTACTAGTAGAAAACTAAAAGCCCTACAGAACAAGTGATCCTTCCAAGGTCACTAAACTAGTAAGGGACTCCAACCTAGGGCACTCTGACTCAGACTTGCCTCTCTAGGTCTTATCAGCCGCAAAATGGCTATAAGAATGGGAGAAGGGGGAGGTGGAGGAAGAAGAGAAGGAAAAGGAGAAATAACAGTAAAATACACAGCAAAGGGTGTAACTCAGTGCTAGAGAACTTGCCTAGTGTGCTAGAGGGGCTGGGTTCAACCCCCACCACCACTGGGAAAAAACAGACAGCAAAGTACCCACCACGTGTGAGGAGTCAGAAGCTCAGGGTCACCTTGGTCCTGCTGCCCTTCTTTACTTCCTCTTTTCTTTTCTCTTTGTGAATATTTCATAAGGATTAGGTTTTTCCTTCCCTATTCCCTTTCTCTCCTTCTCTCCTTCCTTACCTCCCTCTTCCTTCATTCCATCCCTTTCTTTTTCTTAATTTCTATTTTTATTACTACGTGTTTGCATACGTGAGAATCGCATTTGCCGTCTGAAGCTGGAATGTGTACATCCTTCATCTTAGTTCTTTTCCCTCTTTTCCCTCTCCCCCCTCCTGCTTCCCTCCATCTCTTGGTCCCCTGACCATTTGCAAAATTTCTGTCTCCCTGTTTCCTATTATCTACTGTTTAGTTTGCTCTTTAGTTTATTTATTCTTTAGGCTTCATGTAGCAGAGAAGCCGTGCAATATTTGAGCTTGTGTGTCTGATTTATTTCACTTGATAGCTCAGGGTGCATCCATTGCTACAAATGACTCAGGTTTATCCTTTATGGCACCGTAGTACTCCACTGTGAATAAATACCATGTTCTCTTTATCCACTATCTGTTGATGTATATATTGGCTTCTTCCAGGATTTAACTATTGTGAGTTGTACTGCTATAAATATTGTTATGCCTGTATCACTGTAACATCATGTCTTTACTTTTCTTGGGAGGATACCTAGAAAAGCAGGGGCTGGCTCAAGTGGAATTTCTGTTTGTAGTGTTTTGAGAACTCTTCATGCTGATTTCCTTAGTGTTTGTACTAGTCTACATTCCCAGCAACAGTGTAGAAGGGTTCCTTTTTTCTTCCACAGCATCTCCAACCTTTCTTATTTGATGTCTTGATAGTAGCCATTCTCTCTGAAGTAAGATAGAATCTCAGTGCTGAGGCCAGGCATGTTGGCTCACGCCTGTAATCCCAGCACTTGGGAGGCCGAGGCAGGAGTATCGTTGCGAGTTTGAGACCAGCCTGGGCTACAAAGTGAGCTCAAGGCCAGCCTGAACTGCATAGTGAGACCCTGTCTCAAAAAGACAAAAAAAAAGAATCTCAGTGCTGTTTTGATTTGCCTCACTCTGATTCCATTCAGCTGGGTGTTACAAATTGATTGTTAGTTAATTCACCACATCTTACTTGTCTGTCAATTTTGAAAAATAGTTTTGCAGGATATATTAGTCTGGCTTGCATGTTGTTTTCTTTTAGGGTTTAAAATACTTCACTCTAACCTCTCTTGACCTTTAAGGTTTTTGTTGATAAGTCTGCTATAACTCTCATGGGTTTGTCTTTATAAGTGGTTTGTTGCTTTTTATTACAGTTTTGAAGATTCTGTCCTCGTGGTGGACTCCTGGGATTTTGTGTTGTGGAGAGGTTCATTTCTGATCTAGGCTATTTGAGGTTCTATGTGCCTCATTTACTTATATGTTAAATTATGAACATACCTGAGAAGTTTTCTGTAAACAGGTTTACAGAAACCCTTATTTCTTAAACAGATTTTTTAAAAAAATAACATTCATGCTGTCTTCTGATTTTTTACTAATTCCAGTTAATCTTAGATTAGTCTTATTTGCATCATCTAGCAACTGTTGGGCCCATTTTTTATGTTCTTTCATTTTTAAGATGTCTCTGAGTATGTGATCACCTACCTAAGCCTCATCTTCTGACACTCTGACCTCTCAATGGTCACTTCTGCTGCTCTAAATTTCAATAGAAATTTTACTTCCTGAATTTCTGTTTTGTGCCTTTTCATGAAAAGGCTCTAATTCTTTGCCAAATTGCTTGTGTTTGGTATAATTTTGTATAGCTCATCTAGCGGCTTGTGTGTGTGTGTGTGTGTGTGTGTGTGTGTGTGAGGAACTGAATTCAGGGCCTTGCTGGGCAGGTGAAGCACCACTGAGCTATCCCAGCCCTCAGCTAGCTTTTTGACAGTCTTCTGTAAGCTTATTGATCATTTTTTAAATTAAATATATTATCTGTTGAATTATATCATGTTTGAGGTTGATGAACAACTCACTGATCTTGTTTTTTGGCTCATCTTTTATTACTTTGTATAATTCAGCCATTTGGCTTTTGATGATCTATCTGCCTCTCAATGGCTCATGGATCGGCTTTGGAGGAGACAGAAGTTTGCAGAGGCATCTCGTTGCCCTGTCTTCTCATGTGTCTAGTGGGTGTGTGTCGTGCACAAGTGCGTGCACACACATCCAAGCATGCACTAAGGATTGCAGGTCAATTATAATGGAAAGACTTTGTTGCTAATACAGGGAGCTCTTTAGTCAGTGTCTGATTGCCTGTGATGCCCTTTGGGTGTAACTAACTTTAGGCCTTTGCCTCTGTTCCAAGATCTAATCCCCTCCATGGATTTGGAGAGGGAAAGTTCTGGTATAACTGGCCTTCCATCCAATTCTCCAAAAATGGACCACATTATTGCCAATGAAACAAAGATAAACCAGATTCTGGCATACTGTAAAAACAAATTAGTAGTAAAAACTATGTTACACTGAGAATAACAACAAAATCAACAACAATAATAGAGTCAAAGATAAACTGGATATTGACATATCATAGGAACCAATAACAATTACCACAGTCCCAACTTTAACAATAGAAAAGAAATCTGTAATTATAAAATGGACACAAACATAACCAAATACTGATAAAGGCAAATATTATTAAATGCAACAATTACCACATTAGCAGTAGAAAATAATTCAACAGTAACACTATAGCTAACTAGATTCAGCAAGCAGTACCTTGGCTCAGGAACTCAATTCTCTCTATGATTCTGGTCCCAAACTGAACACAAGACCTGAATCAAATTTCCTCATAAGGTCAGCATTGAACCTCAGCATTGAATCTGGCTGGATTCTCATCCATCTCAGTGTGGGACCAGAATCAAGGAAAGAATCGAGTTTGTGAACTGAAGTACCACCGTATCAAGTATTAATGAATACGAATAGTAATACTAGGAAAAATGGAGGAAGTTAAGAAGGGAAAAATAAAAGAAGTAAGCTCTGGAAAAGTAAAAAAAGGTGAAAAGGAGACAAAAGTGAGGTAAAGCATCCTATTAAAGAGCACAAGTAAAATTCTGAATAACAGAAATAGATAAAAGTAAAAGAACGATAAGAAAAAGAAGAAAAAAACAGAGCAAAAGAAAGAAAAGAAAAAAAAGAAGGGGGGGTACCCTAAGCCTCAGAACATCAATGAAGAAAAAGAAAACGAAGTCCACCCTGCGTCAAAATGAAATGAAAGTAAAAGAAAGGAGAGTCCAAAAAACTTTGGTTTTGTTTGTTTGTTTGTTTGTTTGTTATGTTTGGGATAAGTGGTTTATTTCCAGGGCCTGTGGCGTTAGAATCCACCATGGGGAGAGATATTCAGCCGTTACAGAACCTGTTCCATTCCCACACTGACATTATTGTTTGTGAAAGCTGAATCCTGCCCCACCTTTCCTGCTGGGTGTGGTTTGTCTGCAGTGTCCACCCTAAGGCTCAGCTCCGGTTGCTCCTAGCTTCCCTGTCCTCTCTGTCATTCCTGCTGTCTGCAAGGCTGTGGATTTGTGAAGTGTCACCCCACCAGAATCCCTCTGTCCATATATCCCAGAGTGTGGCAACTGTCTAAGCCAAGGTGTATCCCTGATCCTGTTTTTTGCTTTTGTTTTTTTGGTTTTGGTTTGGTTTGGTTTTTTTGAGACAAAGTCTCTCCATGTCATTCAGCATGGCTGCAAACTTGCAGTGATCCTCCTGTCTCAGCCTTTCGAGTGCTGGGATTATAGCCATGCACCACCACACACAGCAATGCATTGGATTTCTTGTCCACCTCTAGCTTGCCATGGAAAAGGAGTCAGAGTAAAACTCCATCCTGTTTTGCATTTTGCAGTAATCATGAGCTTTCCTCGGGCCTAGCACTGCAGAACTGGTCTGTTTCTCCTTGGAGCTGCTGACCCTTTGAGAGAGATAGGTACCCCACCGGGAGGTAGGATTGTCATTCCAGACTTCTTTCTTTTTTGCATTTTTACTCTATTTCTCCAGTTTCTCTATAGTTTTCCTATCACCAAGTTATCATTTTCCACGTCCGAATCCCAGGTCCTGGACAGGCTGTATTCTGCAGCTGTTTTTTTTTTCCACCATCATTAATTTCTTTCTTTCTTTTTTGCTCTCTCCTATTTTTAAAGTATTTAATTGGTCCGAGATAATGTTTCTGAGTCACTATCTGGGGCAGGGTAAACACTGGGACCCTATTACTTTATTATTATTTTTCTTATTTGCAGTGCTGTGGGTGGCACCCAGGGGCTCTCACACATTAGGCAAGTGTTGCACCACTGAGCCACATCCCCAGTGGCCTTACTCATTTTGAAAACCTCACACTTACAGATGTCACTCTCAGGGAACCCTTAGCCATGATCCTAATCCAGCACATTAGCCTGGCCAAGACCATGTTCTAGCTCCCTGGGAAGGGGAAACCAGGGCCCCTGAAATTCCTTCCACCCGCACTACACTCATAGTAGTCACCCATCTCTGCTCAAGTTTTACCAGCTGTAACCCGAGTCCCTAGTGTGGCAGGCGCGGGCTGGGGGTGGGGGTCCTCTCTCAGCAGTTTTGGCCTGACCCCTGCTTCACCTTCCCTGCTGCCTCCAGCCTGCCTGCAGCCCCACCCAGAAGCCTGATGAAAGGCAAAGGAAGTGAGAACTAGGCTAAGCCGCGGGCTTGGAGATAAGCGCCTTCCCTTCTGAACGTGTTGTGACTAGAAATCTGGAGGATTCTGAGGGGAGAGCCTGGCTTTACCCAGATCCTGGCTGGGGGTGGGGGTGGGCCTCGGGGCAGACATGGTACAATACCTACAACTAGTCTTGCTGACAGAAATTTGGAAAACAGGCAACCTCCGGGTTCTTAATAACTATTTTTCTAGAATATTCAGGCCTTGGGAACAGGAAGTCCACATAGGTGACAGAGCCACCACGGCATGCACACTGTCCCCTGGCCACTCACTGATTGCGTGTGAGAGTGTCCAGCGTTCTGCACATGCCATGAGGCCTGTTCACTGAAGGGGAGGCTTCACCCTGCCCCCTCAGGCTGCTCTGCGAGCTTCTCCCCACCTGGGTGAGCACAGTTGGAGTCAGGGTCTCCCCTCTTTGGAGCAGCATCCCAGGCAGCAGAGCCTCTCTCTCTCTCTCTCTCTCTCTCTCTCTCTCTCTCTCTCTCTCTCTGTCTCTCTCTCTCCTCTCTCTCTCTCTCTCTCTCTCTCTCTCTCTCATATCTCTTAATCACCGTCTTTCCAACTTAGGTCATAAATATTAAGAAAGTCAGATCTTGAGAAGGCTTTTGTGAAATATCGAGGGGACAGTAGCCGGTGAGGAAAGAGGGCATAGTGAAAAGTTCACACTTACTAAGTGCAATCCCAACCTCAAGAATTAGTATGAATGATCCTTATTTTATGGAAGGGGACACTGAGGCTCAAAGATGCAATATCGGTTCACTAAACTATTTTATTTCATTGACTTGAGTCGCCCCAAGAAGCCTAAAACCCAGGATTTCCTTTGCCCAGTGCTTCTAAAACTTTAAAACCCACACGAATTACCTGAGGAGCTTGCGTTGTTTTTTTTGTGGTCTAGAGCAGTGGTTCTCAGTCAGGCGGGGTTGCTTTTGGTCCCAGGGAATAGGTGGCAATGTTTGGAGGCATATTTAGTTTGCTTGTCATAACTCCTGGGTTTGCTACTAGCACCTAGTGGGGACAAACCAAGGATGCTGTTACACAGAGGGCTGAGAATTACCCCTTCCAAAAGGGTTACTACTGACTGCTAAGGTTGAGAAATTCTCATCTCCAATCATCCCCGCTGAGTCTGAACTTAGGTTATTTACCTTATTACTCAGCCATCGTCCAAACCCTGCCAGACCCAGGGACCCTGTCTGCTGCTGGCTGTTAGCGTTAGCACAGGGCCTGCAGGCATTGCAGAATCCGCTGTGTCCTTCCTTCTGGCCACTTGAGCCAGTCAAGTGGTTTGAATTTATCCATGCAAATCAGCAAAGCCCCACCAGCCAAAGGCCTCCGAACACGGCGAGATCACTCCGCCCTGAACTCAAGCTAGGACAAAGCAGAAGCTAAGCGCCCGGGTTTTGACTGATTGCCCTTGCAACTGCACATTAATCAATCTATCAGCGGGCGGGCATGAATCCAGGCAGCAGGGACAGGGATTGTCTCAGCAGGCTGGTCGGGCTTCTGCGCACGGCCCGCAGGCCCGCAGGCCCTTTCATCTCAGGCGGAGACCGCCCAGCAGGCCCCTGCGCTGCAAGCCGCTGCGGCCCCAGCCTCGGTATTCACCTCCCAGTGGGGTTCCAGAGGGCTGACTCGGGCCATCTGATCCCCCGCCTTTTCTTAGCGGCTGCCCTTGTGGAGCCCAGACCTGGCGTTTGCGAGTCACCTCCCAGCCTGCTCCCTTCGCGAGGGCCAGTGGGTGGAGAGGGCGCGGCCAAAAGAACAACTCGGTCCACCCAGGGCGTGCAAGGAACCGGAATCCAGGCAGATTAATTCCTCTTGTTCAGAGACTCTTTAGCCTTCATCCTGGAGTCTTGGAAGCCACAGTTCTGAGCCTTCTCCTTTCCCTCCTTTCAATTCCCTGGGGCAGGGCCCTGCTTTGGTGTGAGTGAGGAAACCTGGGTTTGGCCCCAGAGCTGGGCTGTGTGACCCAGGGTAGAGAGGAGTAGGGTTCAGACCCGTCATTACACCCATTCCATAATCTCAAAGATAAAGCCCAACCTCCTTAGCATGGCCCAGGGTCCCTCTTGCCATCTTTTCTCTCGTTTTAAAATTTTGGTTGGTGTGTGTGTGTGTTTATCAGTAACAGGGATCGAACTCGCGACTGCGTGCTTGCAAGGCAGGCGCTTATGCCGCTGAGCTGAATTCCCAGCCCCTTGTTTTGTGTTTTGAGACGGAGGCTGCCCTCAAGTTCACTATGTAGTACGGGCTGGCCCTGACCTTGTAGCGATCTTCCTACCTCAGCCTCCTGAGTGCTGGATTACAGGCATCGAGCCACCATTCCAAGCCCTCCTGCAGCCTTCTTGCCTCCCAGTGGGAAGCCCAGCTCCTGGCCACAGTTCCTTATACCACTGGGCAAAAATACATCCCAGACACTCCACTGGTCCACCTTCAGTTCTGTTCATGTCCTTCCTCTTTCTTGCTTTCCCTTTGGACATGCCGTTCTGCTCTCCCAGAGTTTTCCAGAGTAATGCTTAAAAATAAATGCATTAGATCACACAGCAGGTTATTGTGTGCCCTTGGTCCAGTTACCCTCCCTGTGCATCAGTTTCTTAGAAAGATAAGAATAAACCCAGCCCCCTAGTTTATAAGGTTACTTAACAGATCAAATGAGATGCTGTCTACAACCATGCCTGACACCTTGAAAGCAACGACGAGAAAATTCCCTTCGATCATTGTCATCTGTGGAACACGCTCCCACTCATGCCCAGAGAATCACCTCGATTGTAACCCTCTTCCAGGATGCCTTTCCTGATTTCTTCCCACCTCTGCTGAGGCAGCTGCCCCTCCCCTTGCTCCTGACTCACCCTGGGCTCTCTTGGTCACCCTCCCCCATGGCCTGTGTGCTAACTGCCTGTTTACTTGTCTAGCTCCTCCCAGTAGATTGTCACTTCCTCTAGTCTAGAGCTTGGAAATAGACCACCTGCTGGTCTAAACGACAGGTGTGCTTTACTTGGGTAAGTGAGGAATTAGAATATTTTTAAGTTGAATGTTGAGCTTTGAAAGTAAGATGATTCTCCAAAAATAAAGCCTATTCTTAAGAATGTTAAAAAGTAAAGCTGCTTTTAAAAATTGAAGTCAGTTTCACCCAGAATATGTATTTCTGGCTTTTCTTGGAAAATCAGAAACTTTGCTAATTCAAAGCCACTGTTACCACCTGCACCTGTAGGTGTGTCACCTTTAGGGGACACAGGTGCTTAGTTTTCTGCAAACCTCACCCAGCCCTGTGACTCAGAGTCTGCCTTAAATATAAAAAGATGATATAAGCCTATCTTATACAGCAGGACACCGTGCAGAGTGAAAGGGTTTTTTGGGGGAAGGGGTTGTTATTAGTAACTACAGATAAGCTGGGCAGCCCAGGGAAACTAGAACACACACACCCCCAGCTACAGGGTAGGGGTCTTAGTCATCTTTGAGCTCTGTGTCACACACTTCCTGTCACACAAGTGCTCAATAAATGGTAAATCACAACAACTAGCATTTCCTGAACACTTGCTTAATGCAAAGTACTAGCTTTCACAGTCCTCTCAAGAGTTCTGCCAGGTAGGAACTATTGTTTGCTTTTTACAGATAAGGAAACTGAGGCACAAATATGTTGGCCACCTGTCTTGATAAACAAACCAAGGCAGTTCAAAGGTAGAGATCAAGGGGTGGCTTAATAAAAAATCTCACTTTGAAAGTCCTTTCCTGTTCTAAAATTCTCTGGTGCTTTAATTCTTTAAAACTTTTCCTCATTTTCTCCTTTTTGTCCTTTTTTTTCCCTCTGACTCTTTTCTTTTCAGATTTAATTTCTAATTGGAATATATTTGCAATACATAATATTTATAGTTGTTCCAGGGGAACTGGTATATAACATATCTTTCTTTGTTCCTTCCATGTATTTCCTTCTCTCTTTTGCTCTTGTCTTTGTATCTTTATACTGGACCCTTACTAAATGTCCAAGAAGCAATCTCTATCTTTTTACTTGCTTTCTGTCTCTTGCTTCTCTTATACTTACTCTTGCCCTCTTTCTGTCTCTCCCACCTGTTTCCCATTTGTCTCTTCCTATGTCTGTTGTGCTTGCTCTTAGGATCATTCTGTTTCTATCTCTGTATGTCTTTTTTTTTTTTAACTAGGAATCAAAAAAAATTTCTTTTTTTTTTTTTAACTAGGACCTTGCACTTTCCAGGCAGGTACTTGTGCTGCTGAGCTACATCCCCAGTCCTGACTCTTTGAGAGTTCTCTCTTGTGAGAAGCTACCACTGTCTCTGTTCCTCTTGTTTATTTTTTCCCCTGCGCTTCCCCTCCTTCTCTCCTGTCTTCCCTTTCCACCACCCAATCATGCATTCTTACCAGCCATGACTAAACACTTTTGTGGAAGCAGAATATGTATTCTGAAGCTCCCTGTGGGCCTTCACATGCAGAAATCCCATCCAGCAGGACCTTGTACCTTGTCTGCACTTTTGGTGAGAATTTCTAAGTGGACAAAAGCACAAAGACCTCAAGCTGGGAGATTCACAATCAAGTGGAGGAGCCACTCCCTCCACCCTTCCCGCCTGAGCCTCTGCCCTCCCTGGAAACAATTAGCTGGACAGTGGCTGGCTGCCCTTCGACAGGGTTGATAGGCAACCTAGGGGCCAGAGAACCAGCCTGGGTGTGTGCAGCCTTTCTGCTCAGGGAATTCGCAGGTCAGTGAGGTTAATAGTGTGTCTCTTCAGCAAGGGGAGGATCGCTAGAGTTTATGCTTCACTAAAGTAATCCCTCTGGTGCATAGGCTCAAAGTACATGCAATGAATGTCTTTTAAAGGGGAAAATACTCTTGGAATGTTATTTTGAAGCCAAGGGAAAAGGTAACTTTCTATTAATCTATAAATAGGTAGAAAAAGAACAAAGTAGGGGAGGATGGTGCTCCTTTCCTAAGGATCCTGAGAGTGAGTGGAGGGAAGGAAAAAGGGTAGAGGAGAAGAGAGCCGAGCAGCAGGGATACAGGCGTGATCAGTGGCTGGAGTGAGCAAGAAGCGGGGAGAAGAGTCAGAAGTGGGGGAGGGGTGAAAAGTGACAGGGATTGTTTAAAAAGTGAGGTGAGACTTGAGGCAGTTGTCTGGGTGTCTCTGGCGGAAAGAATGCACACGCACCGCTGTGTGGAGAGGGAGAACCGCAGAGAGGCCCGGCAGTCTGGACCCCACCCTCTTTTTCACCTCGGTTTCCCAATGGGTGTTCCTGCGCCCTGGAGGGGAAGTGTTCAGACAAAGGTTCTCGGTGGCATTGGTGACTCAGGGCCGCACCCAGTACCTCTGCCAGCCCCTGGAGTCCTCTCCTCACCCATGGATCCGGCAGTTGCTTCGTGTTATTAGGAGAAAGCCAGACACCAAGGGTGTAGGAAGTCACTCAGGTTGACTCCAATTGACCTGGGGCTACAGATCGCAACCCCCACAGCCCTGCTGCTGGGGTGGCTTCATCCATCCTGGAAGATAATGGTCAGGTGGCCACTGAAGATTGAGGACTCAAAGTAAACAACCCAAAGGAAACAACCCAATGGCATGGGCTCAAGCTGGCTGTAAAGGTCTGTCACATCTGTGACTTCTGCCAGCACCACCACTGGCCGCCCTTTAGTTGTTAACCCTGAGAGGACAGGTGTTCTCTCGCTGAACCTTACTGTATACCCAGCATTTGACATCCAGGCTGGAATACAGCAGGTACCCAATAAATGAATTAGCACAAATTTCTGTTTTCCTGCTGCCCTGGACCTGCTGTGTGACACTGCTTAAGTTCTTTATCCTCCCTGAGCTGCTCCCTCCCTCGTCAGTATGGGAACTTGTAATCAAAAGTCCTGTGTAGACCCCGCCTCTAATTCTGGAGGACAGGAGGCAAGAGGAATGGGAGTTTGAGCCCATCCCAGATAATGTAGCAAGAATCTGTTTCAAGAAATAATTAATCAGTTGATTAATTTTAAAAGGGGTTGAAGATGTGGCCCTGGTTTCAATCCCCCAATATTGAAGGGGAAAAAAAAAAAGCCAGGTGGGACAACCAGGCTGTAGTTGTCACTTTAAATATGATAAGGGCAGACATGCAGGGGACACTTTCCCTTTCTAAAAGCCTGCATGCAGCATGTATTGCTGGGAGTCCCCAGAGTACCATACAGATGCTACCTTTTTAGGAAGATGGTGTGGGGATGTGGTTTAGAGCTCATGTTCTGGGGCCAGAATACCTGGGTTCAAGTCCTCCTCCACCTACTTCATCTCTCAGCACTTGTCCTCCTGTGTGTAAGGTAGAGTTGTCATGAGGTTTCACTGAGATGCATCTCACATCATTCCTGGCGTGCAGAAGATGCTTGATGCAGGTTAACCATTGTTGGTGGTATCAACTGTGAGGCAGGTATGTCTCTACCCAGTGTATGAAGGAGGAATGTGGCTGGCAGGTGGAGAAGGCTGCCGGGAAACAGAACAGATCTAGACACCGCTGTCCTCAGAGCTACTACTGCTGCCAGAAGAAGGTGTGGGTATTGCCCTTGCTGCCTCCGCCCCGCTTGGAGGAGGAGAAGTGAAACACGAACTCATCAGGGCAGGAAAGAAGAGAAGGAACTAGCTGAGGTGAGCCGAGGCATGAGGCATGTGGCCCCAGAATCCTGTCGAAGGAACCGATGTCTAGGGCAAGGTCAAATCCAGGGCGAGGCGAGGGTGGAGGGAGTGGGAGGATAGTGTGACAAGAGTGGCACCAGTGGCTGCACAGGCCAGCAGCAGGGGTGAAGAGCTATACTGAGAAAGCGGAAGGAAGCCCTTTTATCAGCATTAACAAGAACAGAGGGGGAAGTTGTTTGCATCTGACCAGATACCTCAGCTATGACCGCCTGTCTCCAAGGAAAGGGTCTTTGCAAGTTTTGCTTTCAAAAGTCTCAGGGGAGAAAATACATATCCCTGATTCTTAGAAGCTACCTTCTTGCATGACTCAGTGTCTCAGCTGCTTTCTGGCCTCTGCCTGCTGTGCCTGGAACCCATGTTTTTAGTCAATCTGTTGGGGGAGTTGATTTTTTTTTTTTCCTCCTGGTTTTTTGAGACAGCGTCTTGCTGTGTATTTCCGGCTGGCTTCATCCTTCTGAACAGTGGAATGATAGGCGTGTTCCATCATGCCTGGTGGCCAATCCGTTTTATAGATCAGAAAATTGAGGCTGAGCCCTGGCCTCTGCTGCTAGCTCTGTGATCAGCAGCTCTGAGATCCAAGGGGTTTCAAGAGTGAGACTTCTTCTTTCTCATCTGTAAAACGGAGAGATTCAGGCTACATCCACCACTTATACCTTCCTCTTCCCTTCCTTCCAGAGTGAAGGGTGTGGACTCTAAAACAAAAGTCACCCTGACCCAACAATGTGGATTAGTCAATGACCCAGCAGTGGGTCTGGGAAGAGCATGTGCTTAGCATGTGCATGGCCCTGGGTTCCACCTTCAGAACCAAAAGAGCAAATAAACAAGAAATAGCCCAGTACTGAAGTTAGCCTCTGAAAGCACTTTAACATGACCCCAGATCAGAGATTCTAACACCCCATGGGCAAGCAGAAGTGTCACACACCCAGCCACCTCCCTTCCTGAGTATTTTGTCTCAGATGCTGAGGAAAAGCAGCTGTTTTCTTCAGAATTCCAGGGTCCAGCATGTGGGGCTTGGATTATTGGGCTACTCCAGCAGTTCCGAATGTCCCTACCTATACTGAGCACTTGCTCTAGGCTGGGGGTGGAGCCAGAGTGACGGTCTCCTTCCCTCTTCATGACAGCTGTGTATACACCTACTGCTTATGTCCGTTTAACAACCAAGCAAGCTGAAGTTCAGAGAGACACTTTGAAGCTGAGGTTCAAGGTTACCTGCAATGTAGGTGACAAGGCATGGATTCAAACCGCACCTAAGGGACTTTTCCAAAGCCACTCCATTCCAGTTAATGCTGGGTGAATGAGTTATATGTAATTTTCTTTCTAAATTAAGAACATTTTAATGCTTGGCATGGTGGCACATGCCTGTAATCACAGCACTTGGGAGGCTGAGGCAGGAGGATCGTTGCAAGTTCAAGACCAGCCTGGGCTACAAAGTGAGCTCAAAGCCAGCCTGAACATGCATAGTAAGACCCTGTCTCAAAAAGACCAAAAAAAAGTGAGAGAAAAAGAAAAAAAATATTCTTCCTGTAATGAAACTGGATTACTTGTGTTTTGAAAGGGAATTACCTATCAAAACATGGATAACAGGGTGTGTTATCTTAAATTTGATTTAAACTAATCCAGTTTTTGGGAAGGGGATAAAAATAAAACAGGATTGTCCATTATTTGATAACCTTGGAAGTTAGCTGTTGTGTATGAGTTTCATTATAGTTTTCACTGAGAACATGTTTGAAAATGGCCATAACAATTTAGAAAAGTAGTTTAAATTTAAAATGGAATAAGTAATTACAGTTAGCCTTCCATGTCGATGAGACGTGAGTTACTGGCTCTCAGGAATACCAAAATCCATGGATGTTCAAATCCTTTATACACAAAGACTCAGGGCTTGTACAGAATTTGCTTGTGTCCTACCATATATTTTAAATCATCTTTAGGTGCTTTATAATACAGTGTAAAGTCTATATGAATAGTTGTTATACTGTATTGTCTATAGAATAATGACAAAGGAAAAAAAACCTATACATGTTTAGTACAGGTAGGTTTTTTTTGTTTTTTTTTTTAAAATTGGTACCAGGGATTGAACTCATGACCTCCTGCTTACAAGGCAGGTACTTATGCCGCTGAGCTAAATCCCCAGCCTAGGTTTTTTTTTTTTTTTTTTTTTTTAAATAGAATCTTTTCACAAAATATTTCAAACTAGAGTTGACTGAATCTGCAGATACAGAACCCACAGATGCAGATGGCCAACTGTAATTCAGATGAATGAACTGGCGTTAGGAAAGGTTGTTTGTCATGGGGCCCCGGCGCCTGTCCCCACCCCACAGCTGAAAACACTTCCAGGCAGCCTCAAGAAGGTATTCATTACAGCCTCCTGGGTTTGCCACCCTGCACCACAACCACTCTCTGCTTCCAAGCGAACAATTTACCCCAAATTGCTGGCGAAGTGGAGATGGTGTGTTAGGGCGCCCGAAGCCACATAGCAGTTTTACAATGGATTTGGAATCATTTGTGGTTCACACTCAAGCAGTCAAGAGACTCCAGGAATCACTTAGAAATGTGCCCAGCA
Organism: Hydrochoerus hydrochaeris; assembly: GCA_004027455.1. Classification (NCBI taxonomy): domain Eukaryota; kingdom Metazoa; phylum Chordata; class Mammalia; order Rodentia; family Hydrochaeridae; genus Hydrochoerus; species Hydrochoerus hydrochaeris. The sequence goes on along the minus strand of PVLA01000293.1, from coordinate 515,803 downwards.
AAGGCACAGCAGCTGCCCATATTCTGGGACACCCGGGAATTTGGAGAAGACAAGATCTCTGACTGCCACATGATGACCAAGTGTCAGGAAGTGGCCCTCTGCGAAGGCCCCTAGGCTCAGTGTATGGGGCTCTTGCCTTTCTGTGGGGTTCTCTGGGAATTAGACTTGTCTCCAGACTTCCCAGAGACTCCTTGCTTATAGCCTCCCCTATCTGCACATGTTCTTCTTCAAACAAGTGGAATTATCTTTCCACTCATCTTTACTGTTTTGAACTATAATCATCCATTCATCCAATTATTATTTACTAACCACCAACTATGTGCAATTGCATTACAGCATACTGCAGATGGATGGATGAATGGATAGATAGATAATTTAGCATACATAGCATGTAACAGGCCTATTCTCCATGTACCATGAGCTAATTTTCTGGGGAAGAAATGCAAATATGAACCATTAATATTATTAGCCACTTAATTATAATTTTGAGAATTGCTTTTGAAAACTAGCACTATAAAGGCATATAAAAAGGCATGTGATCTGATCAGGTAAAGAAATGGTGCAAATGAGTAAAAGAAGTCTTCTTGTAGACAGTAATGTCTGCACTGGGATCTGAACAGGTGTTAACTGACCAGAAAGGGGGTTATTCCAGAGAGCAGAAATAGTTTGTGTGGAGATCAGATGAAACAGGGCTCATTCAAGGAAATGAAGCTGCAGTGTGGACTGGGTAGCCTGAGAAGCATCAGGGGGAAGGAGATGGTGGAGACCATAGAGACAGAACAGAGAGAACATTGCAAAGGAGCCCAAGGGCCGGCCGAGTTTCAGGTCACAGAGTGTGCATGGGTGTGTGTGTGTGTGTGTGTGTGTGTGTGTGTGTGTGTGTATGTGAGAGAGAGAGAGAGATGAGGTTATCCTTTTACACTTAAAATGACACTGGTTTCTGGGGGCAGGGGATGAGTGGATCTGAACATGGCAATATGGTGTTTACAGGCTCTGGACTACTACAAGTGGCGTATGAGTGTATGGGTCCTGGCCTGAATTGTAGCCTCTAATAACCCTTAGGCAGTACCCTTTGCAATCAAAACTATGCAATGGTCTTAACTGCTGGGGAATAATCTGAAGGTGGATGTAGCTCTTACTGAAAAATCTGCCTTATTTAACTTTTTTTTTTTTTTTTTTTGAGACAGGGTCTTGCTTTGTGGTTCAGGCTGAATTTGAATTCACTCTGTGTTCCAGGCAGACCTTGAAATCAGCAGCCCAGGCTGGCCTTGAACTTGTAGCAAGCCTGCTGCCTTAGTCTGAATTCTGAGCTTACAGGCAAGCATCACCATGCCCAGCATGCCTTTACTCATGTTAAGTGCTTTGACTTCTGAGTTCCTGAGTTCCACATTCACGTGTGAACTCTCATACACAGGAGATGCTCCTAATGCTTGCTAAGTGAATTATTTTTTGGCTGCTTTTTTTCCCTTTTTTTCCTATTTTGTGGTACTGTAATTGGGTAGCTGGTAGCTTGCTTCCAAAAAGTGTCTTGCCCTCTAAATGCTACTGGGTTCTGGATTGCTTGCCTCTCCTGGAGTTGGCGTCTGGGTTCTTCTCTCCTTGAACAAAGAACTGAACAAAACAAGAAAAAAAGCACTGATAGAATTTATTCAAGAAAGCAAAAAAATGAAGAGTGAGAGGGAAACTGGCTCTTCAGAGTAAGCTTGGACCAAGTAAATAGAAAAAGAGAGTGAACGTGAAGATAAGAGTATACACTGCGTCTGGGAAATGCAACATGGGCTATCATGGAAAGTTATGATAGAAAAACTTTCGTGGCATCAATGTGTCCTTTTATGCTATCTAAATCTCAAAGGATCCTAACAGAACAGGTCCTGAAAAGCAATGCTGAGGTCCCATGCCTCAGGCTGGTGTCAGGTGTAGGTTATCCTATTAAAACCTGCTTGAGTTCTGGGAAGAAGTCCATGTGCAGAACTGTTCTTTGGGAATTGTTCTGCTTGCGTGTCCTGGATCTTGTAGTTACAGGTCACAGCTACTTCCGAATCAGTTTTGCCATATTCTAATCCCCTGATCTCCTGTCTCAGTCCTAGGGATTGAACCCAGGGAGCACCAAATTACATTCCCAGCCTTTTATTGTGTGTGTGTGTGTGTGTGTGTGTATCTTGCTATGCAGTTCAGGGTAACCTTGAACTCACTGGGTAGCCTAGGTTGGCCTCGAATTTGTGGCAATCCTTCTGCCTCAGCCTTCCAAGTACTGGGATTGTAGCATGCATTACTATACCCAGCCCATTTTATATTTCAAGACAGTTTCACTAAGTTGCTCAGGCTGACCTAGAGCTCATGGTCCTGTCTCAGCCTCCTAAATAGCTGGGATTACAGGCTTACCCCACCATGCTAGCAATGGCTTCCTCTTAATACTCACCTGGTGGGTGTCGGGCAGCATTGTGACCTTTCAATTCTCTAAACATGTTGTCCACTGTTCGCTAACAGAAATGTTGCTGTGGTCACAACTAGGAAGGCAGAGAAGAGCCTTTTAAATCATGACCAGGCAGGCAGTGCTGAAGATGTACCTGTGTAACTGGGGATATGATCCCAGCTCTTACACCTTTCTGCTAATGATCTGTGTGGTAAACCTCTGAACTTTGAATATCAGAAATGAAAAGAACTATTAGGGCCTCATATTACAGAAGGAGCAACCAAGAGCTGGAGGAGAGCTAGAAATTTCTCCATCACTGGCAAGTCAGAGCCAGAGCAAAACTAGAAACCAAGTCCCCTGATAGGTTTAGAAGATGTCGATAGATATCAGGAGTGGAAATTAGAAGAGAAAGCAGGGCATTGAAACAGCTCTTGAGGGACAGTATCTGTCTGTGATGGTTATCAGTGGGGCTTTGAGGGCTAGAGCAGGACATGAGAGTTCCGGTTCTCTGCTTGAAGGGAAAGAGATGGTAAGAGACCTGGAATCCCCGCACTTTGGCGCCTGCGGCAGGAGGATTGCCACAAGTTGGAGGCCAGCCTGGGCTTTATAGCAAGTTCAAGGCCAACCTGGAATACATAGCAAGATCCTATCTCAAAAAAAAAAAAAAAACAATCAACCCCACCCCATCACACCCCCCCAAAAAAGAAAACAGGAACCGCCCAAGGAATGGGTGGGTCTCTGAAGTGGAATCCACTTGGACCCAACTCACCATGGATTGCTCACTCAATGGAAATCTTGTTATGGGCCTGGTCAGTCAGGTGGTCTTTGGTAAATATTGCCAGGACAGCCTCGGCAGTCAGCAAGCCACCCAATTAGGGTGCCTGGGAAAATGGATGAGCAGACCTGGCTGCCCTTCCCAGGGCCTCTACCCCCAGTACCCTGGAGGGCCCCTTTCCAGTTCTCTGTCAGCGCCTGCATGGGGCTTTCCTGGCTCTGGGTCTGCATCATGGCTCCTCTTCTGTAATACGGCCTCAGGTCCCACCAGCACTGCCCTGAGCTGGAAAATCCCTCAGAGCCCAAGTAGCCTGTGACCATAGAGGCAGGAAACTGTGACACTCAAGGCACGCAGGCTGTGGGGGTTATTCTTGGTATGTGGTTGGGAAGGGCGGGGCTGGCTGGGGGAGGGCTGGGATGGGAGAACAGAGATCCACCAAGAAGGAACCTTGCAGAGTCTCCTACCTTACCTCCCCAGAGTGCTGGGATTACAGGTGTGTGCCACTGTGACTGGCCTTGACTCCAAGCTTTATGTAACTAGTACTATAACTGGCATAGAGTATGACCTCGATAGACGGCAGCCTTATTTTCATCCTCCTCCAGAAGACATTAATGCCATTTTGAAGAAAGGGGAAACTGAGACTCCAAGAGCTTGTATTATTTCCCAGTGTCAGATGCTACTGGCTTGTCCACTGATACCACACTCTTTACTGAGTCCCTGCCATATGGTAGCCATGTTTGAACTGAGAGGTATAGAGTTGTCCTCAAGGTCTACCCAGGTGTGGTCTAGTGAAGTGAGTCAGCCAGTGAACAAATAAGCAAGCCAACAAAAAAGAGAATCACAGATCTGAGTAGGAAGCCACAGAAAAGGAAACACGGAACATGAGCATGGCAGTGCTCTGCAGGGGACGCCAGGGAAGAAGGCCTATTTAAGAGGTGACAGTGAAGCCAGGAGCCTGAGAAAGGTGGTTTCCAGCAGGGTCCACAGCAAGTAGAAAGGTGGGGATGGGTAATTTGCAGGAGGTCCCAGGAGGCCAGTGGGACTGAGGCAAGCAGGCAGGAAATGGAGGCAGAAAATGGGGAAACAGGTGGGGCAGGAACAATAACCCAGGTTGGGAGGCAATGTCAGGAGCCGAGGCTGGACCGTAACCCAGTGGTTTAGGGCCCCCTGACTCGCAGGCTCATGTGCATGCAAGGCACATGCTCTACCTAAGAGCTACATTCCCTGCCCTTGAAATTCTTAGTAACTTTAAAAACAAGGACTCTGGCAAGGCACAGTGGCACACAACTGTAATCCCAGCTACTTGGGAGGGTGAGATAGGGGCATCACAAATTCAAGGTCAGTATAGGCAGTTTATTATTATTTTATTATATTTTTTTGGTACTGGGGATCAAACTCAAGACCTCACACTTTTCAGGCAGGTGCTTATGCCACTGAGCTAAATCCCCAGTCCAGTACATGCAGTTTAGTTGACATCCCGGCTCAAAACAAAATAAGAAGGGATGGGGAGGGTGGGAAAGCACTCACATGGCATGTGTGCAGCACTGGATTCCAGTGCTGGTGAAGGAAAAAAAAAAAGAACAAGGGCTCTGAATTTTCATTTTGCACTAAATCCCACAAATTATGTAACTGGTCCTGATTGTTACACATTCATTCAAATATTAAAAAAAATATTTATTGCCAGGCGCAGTGGCGCACTCCTGTAATCCCAGCACTTGGGAGGTGAGGAGAGGGAGATCGTTGCAAGTTTCAGACCAGCCTGGGCTACAAAGTGAGCTCAAGGCCAGCCTGAACCACATAGTGAGACCCTGTCTCAAAAAGACAAAAATAAATAAATAAATAATAAAAAATTTAAAATATTTATTGAACATCCACAAAACCACTGCTCAAGGAGAGAGAAGTAAAAGAAAAAAAGAATTACTCACTTTCATGGAGTTTACTGTTTGTGCTTCCCAGATGAGAGCACTAAGGTCAGAGAAGGTTAAGTTCCTTGCTCAAGGTCACATGGTGAGTGAGTTTCCAACTTTCAACTCAGGATTCTTTAGGGTGCTCTCCTCCTCCCTTGGGGTAAGGCTATAAATTGTTTAACATGCCACCAGGCAAAGAAGCTGTTCTCTGGGTTTTCAAATGCACTATTAACCCATTTGTCCCTACAGCCTTGTTGTAGAGATGAAGAAATGGAGTCTCAAAGAGGTTAGGTAACTTACCCAAGGTCATAGGAGCTAACAAACAAGGCTTAGACTTGAAACCCAAATGTCCTGGCTGGAGTCATTCTCCTAGCCATGCTAACACATGGCCTTTTGAAATCGGCGTTCAGAAAGTTGTGACTTTTATAATTTGCTTCAATCATCATGGTTTCCATTCATGTCCTTTGTGCCTTGTGTCTGGAGCCCCCACGCGCATGGCATGACCCAAATCAATGCACATGCAATAAATGGATAAAGAAATGAATAAATAGATGCACCCAAACAATGTGATAACATTTACAACTGCCACCGCCGACCCCAACCATTGCCACCCCAAATCTGCCGTGACTTATCACCAGGGCCTCGACACCCAGCCTTCTCTGTGCTGTCCTGAGCTGGTGATGAAATCTCATTGCTGCTCTCAGATGTAGAAAACAGGGTCGTGCCTTCCAGTAAGCAGGCTGGGACTTGAAGGAAGGGGCTGTCGTGGGGAGGAGTTCACAGTGATGGTTATCAATGAGTAAAACTTCCCTCTTCCTGCTTGATGACAGCGCTCAAAGAGGTCTCCCTCCCCATGAGGCTGTGGCTGTGGGAAGGGTCTTATCTCCAGTGGATGGGCTGATCTTTGGCATTTGTTGGGCAGGCAGGCCCTAGGTAGTGGGTGATCTGGGGGGCTCTAGATGAGACCCCTCCTCAAGATAAGTACTTCCTGTCATCCTCAAAAATGTGTGGCATCTCCTGTCATTCCTTCAAAATTCAACAAAGAAGCCAAGGGGTAGTGGTACACACCTAGAATCCAAGCACCAGGGAGTTGAAGCGGGAGGATTGCTGAGAGTTTGAGGCTAGCCTGGCCTATGTGGTGAGTTCAAGAACAGTCTCAACTGCATAGTGAGACCCAGCCTCAAAACAAACAAACAACAACAACAACCACAGAAAAGATTAAACAAAGATTTATTGAATATCTATCATGTGTCAGACACTCCTTAAAGAATTGAGGATACAGCAAAATATAAAATGGGCAAAACTCCCTCCCCTCGTGGAGCTTGAGTTCTAGTTCAATATACACTCGCCGGAATTACTTTGAGGGAGTAGAAGACATTGAGGCATTATTTTGTCAGGCACTAGATGTTTTATATTCATAAGTATTATTGAGCACTAGCCGGGCATGGTGATGCACATTTGTAATCTTAGCACTCGACTAGGTTGAGGCACAAGGATCACTGTCAGTTTGAGACCAGCCTGGGCTAGTGAGTTCGAGACCAGCCTGAACTACCTATAAAACCCTGTCTCCACACACACACACACACACACACACACGTATTATTGTACTCTGTAGGACACAGAGTACTCTTTAACTGCTTCCAGTGAGAAGGTAAATCTGGTCTTTGTTATTTCATTAAGCTAGCATCAAAAAAGGAACTCTTCCTTTTTCCTTATGAGAATACCTATAGGTCTGGAAGAACAAGATTTGAAATATCATCTGTTACTTATACCTTTGGTTTTTGTTGTTGTTTTTGGTTTTTTAAGAGAATGTCTTGCTACATAGTCTAGGCTAGTCCTGAACTCACTATGTATTCCTGTAGTTCAGGTTGGCTTTGAATTTGTGGGATACTCCTGTTTCAGCCTCTCAAGTGCTGCGATTACAGACATGCACCATGATGTTCAGCTATTTATACCTTTTGTGAATGTTTATAAGATCCTTTCTAAGGTATTGTGGTCATAGGAAACAAAGAACTAGAAGATATTAAAGTAGAATGCAGGATTTAGAATAAATCCAAAAAACTATTTACATAGCCATTATTGAAGCTGAATTCACCATGTTCTTGGAAATCCTCCAGCAAGGCATGTGCTTCTGTTTCCATTTTACAGATGGGAATAATGCAACTTGAAGGGCATAAATGTCCAGCAGAAGTAACAGATGGAACTAAGCTCAGTGGCCCATGCCTGTTATTGCAGTACTCAGGTCCCTGAAGCAGGAAGAGCCAGTGTGAGGCCAGCCTGGGCTACATAGTGAATTCAAGGCCAGCAGCAACTGTATAGTGAGACCCTGTCTCAAGAAAGCAAAAATAAATAAATTAATTAATTAATTAATTTAGTAAGATAAAAAGGGCTGGATAGTGCTTGGCAAATATGTACAAAGCCCTGGCTTTGATCCCTGGCTGCAAGAAAGAAAAGAAAAGCCACAAGGCTGGTTGGAATTCCAAGCCATCAACTTCTACCACAGAGCTCCTTCAGATACACTTGGGTCAGGGGTCACCTTCCAGGGAGGACAAAGATCTGTGATCACCAGCACTGTGCTAGCTGTTGTCGAAAACCCCAGTGGCCTCGCCCCACTGCTTGGGGTTTTGTCTGAGGACAACTTTGGCTTCTGATGGGCACAAGTCAGTACAGTTTGTTCCCATTCCTGGAGCAGGACCCAGAGGTTAGAAGCACCTACTAGAGCAACTAATGAAAATATAAATTTCACAAAGGCAGGAACGGCTTCTGATTTGGTCTCCACTGGGTCACACCACCACCTACCCCAGGTGAGGTTTCACCACCACACAAATTAGTGGATTTGGGGACTAAACATTATAAGAAATATCTCCGTCAGGTGTTTCATCTATAAAAAGGAGACAGTGATCACTGCCTTTGGATGTCACTCAGTTCACTGATATAAGCAGAGGTCCATGAAGGCAGAGGTTTGGTCTGTTTTATATATGCCCCTGCTGTATCCCCAGTATCCAGACCAAAGCCTGTCACAGAGTAGGCACTTGATAAATAGGGGGTGGTTGAACGAGTGAGGTAAAACACCTGGGTTTCATTCTGTGCACCTAAACAGGCCCATACGGTTTGAAGGAGAAGGGTTTGAAGTCAGGCCTGGGTTTGACCTCTGGCTCTGCCACTGTTTTTTGTCTGTGATTCTGGAGTTAAACCCAAAGCCTTCTGAATAGGAGTGCTGTACCACTGAGCTACATCCCTAGTCATTTAAAAATATTTTTTATTTTGAACAAGGGTCTTGTCAAGTTGCTTGTTGCCAGCCTGGGCTCAAACTTGCGGTCCTCCAGCCTTCCTACTGCAGTTCTCTCACCAGAGTGCTGGGATTACAGGCTCACACCACGATACCTGATATGGTTCTGTGCTTTTTAGCTGTGTTACTGGGAAACTTTCTGAGCCTCAGTTTTTCCAGAGCCTGTAAGGGAGTCATCTGTATGTCAGTATCCTGATAAAATGTGGCCCTGTGTACAAATGCTTAGCTCAAAAACATTCTTGAAATTCTAATGTGTCTAGCAAGGAGGGTGCATTTTTCTCCCAAAGGACTTTAATCCCAAAAAAACCCACAGGGTTGTTTTCCTGAAAGATAAGAATGTATGGAAAATAAGTTCCTATCAAATCTCCCTTAGGTAGCTTAGATACGCTTTGAGTGTGCAGGCAGCTCCCCAGCCAGACTTGCCCTTGCTCCATCCTGGTGGAGCTTGATGCACCAGTGGTACCAAGACCTGGTGGTCAGCTGCCCCTTGAAGTTGGCAAGTGTTTTTCTTGTCCTATGGTTGGTCTGGCCTCAAAGCTAACAAGCAGCCTGTGTCTGCACCAGATTGAAGTGGGTTCTCTCCAGACTTTTTGGGCAGATCGTGAATGAAACCTAGTCCTCCAGCAAAGCAGCCCACAGATAAGAGACTGTCCCGGCAGGCTTGGTTCATCTACCCTGATTCAGACCCAAATCTGTTCCAGGTTTGGGTCTTGGCCTCCTCCCAAGTGGCAGTTCTTATCCTTCTCATCCTGAATCTTTGAGACCTTTGGATGTCATGTCAATTTGTTTATCTGTTTGTTTGCTTTAGAGCTTGGTCATTGTTAAGGGAAGACCGCCATGGTTTTGAGAAGGGGAGAGCAGTCTAGATGAGCAGCTAGGCAGGTGCTAGTGCTCTGAGGCAGAGGGCAGACACATTCCAAGGGCAAAGTGGCAAGGGCATGGGAGCACTGAGAGAGCTTTCAGTTCACAGAAGTAACTCTGACGCTGATTCTAGACCTAGCTGTCTACATTTTTTTTTTTTTTTTTACATTTTCCAGAGCTTACATTTCTCTAGCCCTCACTAAGCTGTGACTCTCCCCAGTGGAAGCTCCCTGAATAGATGTGTATGTGTTTGCCCAGCTCTAGTGCTTTTATGTATTCACTTATTCATTCACTTGAAGATAGGCAGCATGGGTCAGTGGGTAGGTGTGCACGCAGGAGCCAGAACACTGGAGGTTGCTTACTCTGACTTTTACTGTGTGAGCTCAGGGAAGTTACTTCCTCTTTTCCACCTCAGCCCACTCATTGCCTAAATTGGCACAACAGTGTCAGCCTCACAAGACTGTGTGAGAGTCAGCTACATGAACACCCCAGAAAGCACACAGAATGGTGCAGTAGCCATTCAAAAGTAAATAAAATGGTGTTCTGACTCTTTTTCAGCAAACATCTCTTGAGCACCTCCTTAATGCATAGGATCACTGGGCTCATGTAGGCCAAAGATGGCACACTTTAGGCTCCATACCAGCTTTTGGTAATTTTCCCTCTTTATCAGAAGGGAAATGTTTACTGATAAACTAATGAAAGGCCTTGAGCTGTGTGGGGTTCTTCTGTTTTGGTAGGGGTGTTTTGTCTTGTTTTGTTTTGTTCTGTATTTTTTGAGGCAGAGTTTCACTATGCAGTTCAGGCTGGCCTTGAACTCACTTTGTAGTCCAGGCTGGCGTCAAACTTGCTCACAATCCTCCAGCCTCAGCCTCCTGAGCGCTGGGATTAAAAGTGTGCACCACCACACTTGGCCTACCTTCTGTTTTATGTGTGCCATTTTAAGGGCCAGAGGGCCTGAAAAATTCTATCATGTTCACACAAAGGCAATTCTCCTCCTACAAGCCCAGTTTCCTTAGCTGAAAGATGGGTGAGAAGAGTGTTGATTGCTTCCTTATAGGGTTTTCAGAGCAAAGCAAATGAGGCCAGGTACCAGGGAGACTTAAGTGCTTGAGTAGTAAAGAGTGAGGAAACCTCCCTCACTCCAGGGGGTTTCCTGAGAAGGTAGGGACAGCCTCCAGGGGCCAGCCACAACAGCACACACCAACACAAAGTGCAGGGTCACAGTCACCTTGTTAATAAACAGTGGCTGTGGTTGACAGGGTGAACCCCTCTGACTCAAAACACATGCTCACAGATGACAGAAAGTTTTCTCCACCTGGCCTAGGCAAAACAGAAAAATGTGGGGTGAAGAATGTAGGACAGTTTTATATGCACGGAGGCCAGAGCTGATTTTCTTCCCTAAATCCAGCCCACCTTCCATAAGGGAAGCGGGGGAGAAAGATTCTCATCAGCAGAGTTGAGAAGCACAGACATGGTGGGTAAAGGGCCCCCCCGCTTCATGTGAGGGTCCCTGGAAAGGAAGCTGTTACTTCAGCATGAGAATGCCTGGCCCTGGCCCCCCACTGCACATACGTAGTAGCTCTTATGCATGTGCATTGGCCCATATAAATGCCTACAGGCTCTGTAAGAACAAAAGCGTGACTGATTCTCTTCTCATTCTTCTTTCTTCCCTCTCATCCTGCCACTGCACACAGGCTGGCAATACTGTATCAGGTATACTGCTTGTCACCTGGTCACAGGATGTCCCAGATAAAGAAAGAGAAGGAAGCACTAAGGCCCAGAGACAGAAGGCAATTTACCTGAGGTCACATAGCTCCAGGGTGACAAGGCTCCAGCCTGCCTGCCCTGAGTACTCTGCCAAGACTCCCTCTTCCCAGACATAAAGTCTCCCATCCTCTACCCTCACGGGAAGCCCCTAAAGAGCCCCCCCCCCACATTCTATACATCTCCAAGATGGTGATTTTTATCATCTTAATCGTTGTGGGAGGCACCCACACTGACCTACTTTCCCCTCATTTAAGATAAAGACACTTTTGACCCTGCATTCCAACCAAGGTAGCTTTCATTCTCAACTCTGCCTCACTTCCCTCACCTTCAAGATTTTTTTGTTTGTAGTTTCCTCTACCTGTATCCCTGCATTTGTCTGCAAAGGGCCACCAGGAGGGTGACATGAACATCAGAAACATCTAGTCTCAGGTTCTAGAGATTAGAAGTCAAAAAGCAAGGTGTGTAGGGGGTGGGTGTTCCCCCTGAGGCAGTGAGGGGGATCCGTTTCAACTCTGGTGTTTGCTGGCAACATCTGGCATTCCTTTGTTGATAGAGGCAACACCCCATCTTGCCTTCATCTTCACATGACATCCACCCCATGCGGGTGTCTGTTTCTGTCCAAATTCCCCTTTTAATAAGAACATTGCTCAGGACTAGGGTCCTCCCTAGTGATCTCATATTAACTTGATTACTTCTGGACAGCACTACTTCCAAATAAATTCACATTCTGAGGACTTTGACATCTTTTTGTGGGAGGGAAACAGAGTTGACCCCATAACAATGTTCTCACCCCATTCTTTATCCCATGTCAACCAGACAAGTCCTGCTTACCCATCCCATCTCTGGCAAACTCATGCTGAGTACCCTAGACGACACTGGCTCTTTTATCTGCCCTCCCCGGCTCTGCCTTCAGCCTTGTTGTGAAATAATGGTGTTTATTTATGTAACTATCATGTTAACACCAGTGTCCCCTCTGAATACTGTCAACTTCATGAGGACAGGAACACAATTTCTGCATGTACCCTCGAAGCCAGTGCAGAGCATAAAGAGAACAGGAGTAACTCTGAGGTCTGAATGAGTGAACCATTGAGAGATTAACCTTTGTTAATCACAAAGATAGAGAGGAGCTTTCAAGGAGGAGCCTCAGAAGCAGGCTGACTAGTGTTTCCTTCAGTGGGAAAGAAAATTCTTTCTTTACCACCCACCAAGTCCGGACCTCCACCTTGATACACCCTGGCTGTCTGTGTTGCTCCCTCTGGCTCCCTTGTGCCAGTCCAGCTGGGAGACTCCATCTCAGCCTGCCTGGCCATTCAGAAAAGCCCTCTGACTGAGTCAGCAGAACAATAAGGCAAAGGCTCTGAAACCCAACCTCTGGCCTAGAGCTGGGGGTGGGAAGGTTCACTGAAGGTAAAGGTACTTGCTTGAAAATTCAAAAGGCCAGAGCGAGCATCGAATTTCAGAAAGGCAGAGCTAGGTGGTAAGAGGCCAGCGGTGAGCCCTAGGTACCCAGGGTGGTTGTGCCTGCCAGGGCCTGTGACAGGTGACCAGGTGCCACTCACCCACCCAGCCCCAGATGGACAGAAGATAAAATACTACCCTTGGTGATCTTTACCTTCCCCTTTATGGGAGGGATGAGAAAGAAAGAGACCAGCGGACACTCTGAGGGATCTTCCTTTGGCTGAAATGAAGCAACTCGACCCGTTACTGACTCCAACAGAAGCATCTTGGCACAGGAGCAAGGCTTCTGTTGTTATGCTTGAACAACACTGGGGCAACTGTGGGGAGAACAGAAACCCCAGCTGACCTAAATGAAGGAAAAAGATGCGCAGATGTCATGGCATCAGTGGGATAGGCAGGGACTAGATCTTGTCACGTCAGAGGGAGAGTTTTAGTTGCTCCTGTGCTCTTCTTTCTCATGTCTTCCTGTGCTGTGTCTCATCGTTATCTGAAGTCTTCAGCTTGGGTATGACTTTTACTATGTTAATGAAGTGAGCAGTACTACGCATACATGTGTCCACTGCCACCTGGAATTTGTCCCTTAGCATCCAGGAAAAAGTTCCTAATTGAGTTTTGGAGCAGAGCAGTTCTCTCCGCTTCGGTGGGTTTGATTCGAATGGTCTAAATCTTTTGGGATCCCGGCTTCTTGTCTCTGCTGACCCCACAGACACTGAAGGCCGAACAGACTTTTCACCATCCTGTCTCCAGGTGTGTTCTCTTAAAGTCAGAGTTCTGAAGACTGGGCCGCTTTTTAACTTCCAAAGTTTCCAGTATATCTGTTAAGCCTGGAGGCTAGCCTTGCAGTTGAAACCTGTCCCCAAAGGGACTCTGATGCCTCCACACTTGCCATTCTCATAGAAGCAGAATCCTAACGGGAAAAATAAAAACCTTCTAAAACCCAGCCCAGGACAAGGGCCAAGCTGGAAAAAGTGACTTGGAGGCCAGTCACTCTTTTTTCCCCAGTGAAAGGCTGACTCATTGTAACAGGCCTGGGCTGGCTGGGACTCGAGCCGGTGGCTTGGAACATGCCTGGACAGTGAATGCCTTGTCTGAGAGGCTGGTCTGTGAGAAGCCTGGTAGGGGACCTAAGGCCACTGGCCTGGGAAACACCTCACACATAGCCATAGGAGTCCCAGGAGAAAGGACCAGGTGGACCCTCATCCCCTCTGCAGTTCTTGGTGATCTAGAATAACCTCGGCTCCGTACGGTCTCGAAGAAGACCTAGCTCCAGGTCCCTGAAGAATGAAGCCCCAATGTCTGAAGGCATTAGCATTATGCCTAATTCCTATAGAAAATGCAATCTGAAACAAAATAAATGGAGAGAAACTCCAATAAGTTGATTTCCCTCAGAAGATAATCTCAATGCTTTTTTTTTAAACTAAAACAATTAAAATCTTTAAAATTTGTGTTAATATGTTTGCTCATAAAAATTGTAGAATTTTAATGACTTAATTTTAATAATGATTAGATTCATTGTGGGATGTTGGTACTTCTTACTTCCTCTTCTCCTCCTCCCTCTCCTTCCTCCATCTCTTGGTCCTCCTCCCCATTCAGAAAAGGAACTGGGGCTTGCCTCTTTGTGTCTTAAGTGCATTCTTGGCTAATCTGACAGCAATTCAAGCTGTGCAGAGTGGGGGCTTTGTCTTTGAGTCTCTTCCCTCTTTCTGCCTTTGTCCATTTGACACCCAGGGCTCCTTCAGCCAGGACTTTTGAGTCATACGTTGGTTTAAATCATGTCTGGGCCATTTGCTTATTGTGTGACCTTGGGTGAGTCAATCTCACTGAGCTTCAGTTCTATAAGTGCAAAATGGAGATTGCACTATGTGCATAGTGCCTGCCGAAGCATTTAGCACCATTTAGTATGTGTGCAAAGACCTCTTGAGCTTCTCCTTTTCCTCTCACAGAGTGTTCTGAGGAAAAAAGTTATGTAGGTCATTCACATTTTAGGGCAAATAAATTCTTTGACTTCATTCATTTACTGTATTTAGTCAGGAGATTCTTGAGCTACATACTGTGTATGCCACGTACACATTTCTTTTTATCCTCACAATAATCTCTACAATTTCATGAATATCCCCATTTGGTGGTTGAGGAGACACACTCAGGGAGATAAAGAAACTTTCCCAAGGTCACACAGCAAAGTATAGATTCACTTGTTCTTTCAGGAAATATTGAGTGAATAACTGCTCTGTTTCAAAGTAGATACTGGGGATACAGCAATGAATGGGCCAGGACCACTTTCCCAAGTCCCTCATGGACTACTGAGCATGTTTGCACTTGTTGCTAACCTTTCCAGCTGTTAAAGTCCCATTAAAAGGAACAAGGAGAGAGCCTTCTGGTCACCCCTGCAGGGAGCTGCCTTCTTCCCAGGGTATAGGTCAAACCCCCGACAAAAGCTGAGCTAGCAGAACCAGGAAGCCTCCTGCTCATGACAAGAGAACAGTAGAAATCAGCTGTTGGGTTGTGTTCTTTCCACATCTGTTCTGGGCACATATTTTGAAGATTACTTTAGAGCTCCATTCTACCCTTGCACCTCATGATCTACATGAAGAAACAGAAACAACGAAACAATACATGTTCATTGTAAAAAACGAAAGAAAGAATGAAAATGAAAGACAAATAGAACAACCCCAAGTTCTGCTAAGATGATTAAAATTCAGTTGTAGTTTTTGCCACATTTCCCACTATGTACCTATAATACAGTTGATAATAACAATGACAATGACAGTCCTAAGGCTGGCTAATTTGGACAAGGAGGTTCCTCTAAGTCAGACACTGTCCTAAGCATCTTAGATTTTTTTTCTTTTGGTGGAATTAGGGATTGAACCCAAGACCTTTTCACTGATATACATTCCTACCTTTTCTTTTTCTCTTTCCTATTTTTCTTCTCTTTAGACAGGATCTAGCTAAGTCATTAAATTGCCCAGGCTGGGCTCAAACTTGCAGTCTGGTACGTGACATCGTGCTCAGATGTTTCTTAGAGACTTTAATTTGTGTAATTCTTAAAACAACCCAACAGCTAATTTCTACCATCCTCATGTCACAGAGTGTGGAAACCGTGGCAGGAAGAACTTTTTTTTTTTTTTTTTGTCTTCTTGAGACAGGGTCTCGCTACGTAGTTCGGGCAGGCCTTGAGCCCACTTTGTAGCCCAGGCTGATCTTGAACTTGCAACGATCCTCCTGCCTTAGCCTCCCGAGTGCTGGGATTATAGGCGTGAGCCACCACGCCCGGCTAGGAAGAACGTTTAATAGTGTACATGTTAATCTTTGTTTAACAATCATGTCTCTGCTCCTTTTCTGCTTCTGTAACAGAATGCCTGAGAATGGCTGATTTCCTATGAACACACATGTATTTGGCTTGTGGTTCTGGAGGCTGGGACATCTCAGCGGCCAATGCCCACATCGGTGAGGCCCTTGAAGCTGTGACCTCCCATGGCAGAGAGCGGAAGGGGAAGCAGGTGTGAGAGTAAGGCCAGCCCTAGGCCAAACTTGCTTTTGTGACAAACCCATTCTCTCCATAATGGTCGGATGCCATGATGCTAACATAAGCCTTTCACGAAGGCAGGACCCACAAGGTCTCACCTCCTCTCCGCTGCCTCAACGTCCAACACTGCCGTAGTGGGTGTGAACTTTCCAACATGTGAACTTGGGGGCACTTCTAAGCCGTAGTAGCAGAGATCCATGTGAATATACTCTTTCTGACCTACTTTTTTGTTCTTTATAGCAAACAAAGGTTAGTAATTTTCTAATATTACGTTCACAACTCTTTAGTATTCCAACATTTGAACTGGGGGTGTAGCTCAGTGGTAGACTTCTTGCCTTGCATGCAGAAGGCCCTGGGTTCGCCCCCCAGCACCACCAATAAATAAATATTCCAGCATTTGCACTTACTGGTACCCACCAGTCTCACTTCCTGTCTTTTTCCTTCCTTCCTTCCTTCCCTTCTTTCTGATGGGGATATAAGCTAGATCCTTGTGCATGGTG
Source organism: Hydrochoerus hydrochaeris (assembly GCA_004027455.1). NCBI lineage: Eukaryota > Metazoa > Chordata > Mammalia > Rodentia > Hydrochaeridae > Hydrochoerus > Hydrochoerus hydrochaeris. Next base: position 499,310 of record PVLA01000293.1, on the reverse strand, counting down.
GGCAAGAATTCTACCAGTGAATCTTTTTTTAAAAATTTATTTGTATTTTATTTACTATTTTTTTTTTTGAGACAGTGTCTCACTATGTAGTTTTGGTTGTTCTTTAACTCACTATGCAGCCCAGTGATCGTCCTGCATCAGCCTCCTAAATTGGGTTCAAACAGGTATGTACCACCTCTTTATCTCTTTTTTTTTTTTAAACACCTATGACTGGGCAGGAGATATAGCTCAGTGGCACAAATGCTTGCCTGGCAAGCACAAGGTCCTCAGTTCAGTGGCCAGTACAAACACAAGAACAAAACAAACAAAAAACTATGAATGACACATAGATGTTCAACTTTATAGATTAATCCCCCCCCCTTTTTTGAAACAGGTTCTCACTATGTAGCCCAGGATGGCCTCAGACTTGCAGTGATACTCCTGCCTCAGCCTCCCAAGTGCTCGGGTTGCAGGTGCATGCTACCATGTCCGGTTGTAGATTAAGCTTTGAAACTCATTGATAATGTCTTTAGGATCATTGGAAATGCGATCATTTTGTCTGAAGATGTCTAAAGCCCCTGACGTCTGTTACAAACTGCTTCCAATGTAGATGACTCTGACTGCTGAAAGAGTAGGAACAGTGTCCCATGGAGAAGAGTCTGTGACACTCATCAGAATGACAGGTGTGCATGTCATGGACCCAGTAATACTATCTGGGAGTTTACTCCATAAATACTGTCATGTGCCTCCAAAATGGCATATGTATAAAATTACTTACTGCAGTCCTGCTGGTGATAGCAAGTGATCAGAAATAACCCAAATGCCTATAAAAGGGAACTGGTCAAATACATGATCAAACATCTATCCAGTAAAATAATGTGAACTTGTAAAACAGTATTGAAGGTCTCCTTACATATTAATGTGGACAGCTCTGCACTGGACATTAAGCTAAGTAATACGTGCAGAACACTGCGAATGGCTTGCTTTTTTGTGTGAAAGACAACTGATTGTTTACACTTTTACTTATATGCATTGACATAAATAAACTCTCAAAAAACATTCCTGCCTGCGTCCCTATGGCTGAGTATGATGGAGACAGAGGATGATACTGGAAGGAGGAGTAAGTTTTTTCACTTTTTATGTTTTAAATTTTGAAATCATTCTACACTTTTTTTCAGCAAATTAGTAAAAGAAAAAACTGCTTTTCAGTGTTAAATTTTTGAAGATATGATAATGTTATGGTAATAATTTTTTTTAAAAATACTGTGTTTATCTTTTTAGCGATATATACTGAAATATTTACAAATGAAATTATATGACATCCTGATTTGCTTTAAATTAATGTATGAGCAGGAGAAGCAGGAGAAATAGGTGAGATGCAGATAGATTTTGAAGCTGCAGATTGATAAACAGAGGGTTTATTACACTATTCAACTTTTTTCCCTCCAGTGTTTAGAACTGAATTCATACTCATGCAATAAAGGCAAATGCTCTACTACTGAGTTATGTCTACTCTTATTTTTAAAAAATAATTTATGCAAGTGAAATTCTCTCTCTTTCTTTACTGGTGTTTTGAAACAGGGTCTCACTCTAGTTCAGGCTGCTTATGGGCTCACTATGTAGCCTAGGCTGGCCTGAAGGTCAAAGCAGTCATCCTGTCTTAGGCTCACACTGTGCTGAGAATACTGGCCTGTGCCATCACATCTGGTGAAATTCACTATTTCAGAGTGAAAAATACAGTGTAATTTAATACAATATGTCCCATCACCACCTCTATCCAGTTCAAAAACATTTTTATCCCTCAAGTAAAACCCCGTACTTCCTAAGCAGTTTCTCAATTGGGTGTTGGGGCACACATCCATTATCCCAGCAGGGCAGGAGCCCGAGAAAGGAGGCTTCTAAGTTCAAACCCAACCTGGACAACTCAGCAACTTAGAGCCTGTCTCAAAATAAAAAATAAGGGCTGGAGATGTAGCTCAGTGTATAGTCTTTGGGTTCAATCCTAAGTAACTCTGCTGTCTGTCGTCTGTCTGTCTTATATATTCTTCAGTTTTCTTCCTGTGTATAGTTCTTGGCAACCACTAATCTTCATTCTGTCTCTGCGAATTTAGTTATTCTGTATATTTCATGTAAATGGAATCATACAGTATGTGAACTTTTATGTCTGACTTGTTTCACTTAGCAAAATGTTTTTAAGTTTCACCCATGTTGTAGCTTGTAGAAGCACATCACTTCCTTTTAGGCTTGTATATATCACAGTTTGTTCATCCATTCATCTGTGGTGAACTTTTGGATTATCTCTGTCTTTTGATGCTTGTGAATGCGCTGCCACAAATATATGTGTCCATGTATTTATTTGTGTCTCAGTTTTTGATTGTTTTGGGCATACCTAGGGGTGGAATTGCAGAGTAATAGGATAATTCTATATTTAACTTTTTGAAGAACTGCCAAACTGTTTTCCACAGCAGCTGCCCCATTTCATATTCCCACTAGCCACATACAAAGTTCCAACTTCCCCACATCCTCGACAACACTTGTTATTTTCTGTTTTGTTAAAAAAAAATTATTGTTACAATCATAGCTATCCTAGTGGGTGTGAAGTGATACATCACTGTGGTTTTGATTTGCATTTCCCTGATGACTAATGATGTCAGGCATCTTTTCATGTGCTTGGTGGCCATTTATGCCTTCTGCTTTTCATGTCCTTTGTCCATTTCTAAAATAGGTTGTTTTTCTTTGGCAGTTTCTATCTACTTTTATATATTTTTTAAATTCTCCATAATAGAAAAGACACAAAATATAAAATATTTAAGAAACATATTTTTTCTGAAAAAAGAGTCATTTTCAGTTTTTCTATGTGAATTTCTTTATGACCCTTGTGTGATCCCCACCTTTGCAACCCATGCACAATTCAGTTTTGTAAAAATTGCTTTTAAAATAAGTAAATATATTCATTTCTCCCTTTTTTCCAACTGAAAAGTGGTCTGGGAGGACAGGAGGGCAGGAGCGCAGGGCCAAATCCCAAGGGTAGCAGAGGCTGGCTGCCCTGATCCCCTAGGTCCCAACTTGAGGCTGATGCTCTATCGAGCTGCCTTCTGATGCCCTCATGCCCCCCCTCCATGACCCTCCTGAGGTCTTTCCAAAAAGGGAGGGCCCCTACTATAACAGAAGAAACCTCCTGGGCTCCAGTCCAGCCCCATCACAAGACTGGATGGCCCAGCCGGAGCCCAGCATGTCACTGGCTTCCCTGGCCAATGGAGGAGGCACAGCCAGCTCATGTTCTGTGGCAGCCATTGGCCAACCAAATGGCTTGGGATAAACAAGGTGGTGCGGGGTAGGGTGTGGGGTGACTTTGAGTGGCCTCAGCCTTGCTGTGAGTCCTGGGGAAGAATCGAGTGAGGGGAAGACAGACCCAGGAAGGCACCATAGTGAGGTGCTTCCCTGACTTGTTTGTGGTGCTTTTTCAGTGGTGAGCTCACATTCAAACAAACCATTACAATGTATATACAAGGCAGAGATAAAGGCAGCTGCCTCCCCTTGAAGAGGGGTGAGAAGCCCAGAGCCTTCCTCCCTCCCTGCCATGTGACAGCACTCAGGGAATTCTGGGTTTGGGAGAACAGACTGGTCCCACACATCACCTTTGTGGACACCACATGGGAATTCCATCAACTCTTCTTTGAGCCTCTTAAGAGGCTCCGGAAGCCTGGAGAGAACCTGGGGGCCGCCAAACTCGAACCTGAGATTCCGGCCTCTTCTCTTGAAGGAAACACCTCTTTCGCTCCTCACCAGCCAAGTCCTGCGGCAGTGGCCAAAGGAGAGAGATGGGCCAACTAGTCTATCATCTTGAGACTGGAGCTTTAGTGGCCTGTACTCTGAGCCCCACAAGGTTTCCTTCCAGCAAGAGAGTCTGGAATTTGATCTGGATCTCCCTCCTTCCCTTCTGAAAACCTTATACCCCAAGTGGTCCATGTATACCTATGCCCTAGGCCCATCTACCTGCACCTCTCCTGACTAAGGGAGATGCAAAAAACCAGCCTTCTGTGACAGGCCTATAATCTCAGCACTCTGGAGGCTGAGGCAGGAGGAGCGCCCTGAGTTCAAGGCCAGTTCAAGGCCAGCCTGAACTGCATGGGACCCTGTCTCAAAAAACAAAGCAATACAAAAACGGAGGAAGAGAGAGGAAATGACTCTCAGCTCCCACCCTAGAATGCTTCAAGTAGTTTCCTCAAATGCAGATTCAATCCTCAGGATGTTCAACCTGTGGGACCGCGTATGACCCACTGCATTCTGATTGCTTCCTGTAGACTGTGGGCTTATTCTTGGACGTGGGATGGTGTTGCGAGTTATGTGGGCACTTGTAAGGAAGCTAAGAGAGAGTTGGGCAAGTAACTGGTCTCAGCTTGCTTATCTCATCTTCACATGGGGTATTACAGTACCTCCTCCAAGGGCTACTTTGAGGATTAAATGACATAATGTGTCTCAAGCCCAACTTCACAGGAAGTCAGTTTAGAAGCAGATTCATACCATAGAAAGGGTCTGACTGTCTGCTACATATTTCATCCCAGATGAGGCACTTCCCCTCTCTGAGCTTGGCTTTTCTCATCTACAAAATAAGAATGTTAAAAAAGAATTTTTAAGCCAAGCAGGGTGTTGAATATTTGTAACCCTGGAACTCTGGGTGACTCAAGGAAAGTGGGCTGCAAGTTTGAGCCCAGTCTAGCTATTTAGATCCTGTCTCAAAATCCATATAAAAGGGCTGAAGATACAGTTCAGAACAAAGGCCCTGGGTTCAATCCCCAATACTGAAATTTTTTTTTAATTAGAAAAAAGGGACATGTTAGAATCTACCCTTACAGCTACTGTAAGAAATAGAGATAATTCACAAAAAGTGCATAATAAAGGGCCTGGTGTAAGGACAGTACTCAAGCTTTATTTATCACTGAAGCTGTGTGGCTCTAAGCAGACACTTAACCTCTCTGTGCCTATGTATCACGTACTGTAACGAGAATAGAAATTGCACCTCTCTTGTGCAGTTTCTGTGATAAATTACTGTACGTGGTGTGCTTTGAAGAGTGCCAGGCAAATAGTGCTATGGATGTGCTTGCTGGGATTCTAATGGTAATATCACTATTGTATTACTACGTTTATTGACAATCAATCGGGCTCTGCGAAAGCCTTCATCTTCATCAGCTGCCTCCCCTTGAAAAGAGCCACAACCCAGTAGATGCTCCATCACAGACACCCAAAGCTGTGTGACCTTAAGCAACTTACCTCCCTCCCTGAGCCTTTTATTTCTCCACACAAGGCGTCTCAATAATAATACTTCAAGATACTCGGGCTCCATGGATAGGGGTGACCTCTGAGAATCTTCCAGTTCCTAGTTAATGGAGACCTTGTCCCCACCCTCAGCCCCTGCCCCACCCAGTCTTGCCTCCCACTCGTGCTCGGATTCCCTCCAGCCCCGGGGCGGGGGTAGGGGGTGGCCGCACCCGCTGCCAGGCCCTATTTCTGGGGGACAGAGATCCCGAGGCCCTGCCAAGCTTCCCCGGGGATCGGGTTTCTGCTGACGCGGTGCCAGGCACGTCTGCTTCCAGGAACCGGCAGCCGCATTTAGCCGCGGGCCGCACATGAAAGGGCTGCAGTCGGAAACGTGACGTTGTGTCAACAGGCGAGGCAGGTCAGCGCTGGGTGAAACCATCCCGGGCCGGGCCGGCGAGCACGCCCGTCTGGAGGCCTCTAGCTCCCTGGCCTCCGCTTTGCCTCCTGCCACCTCGCCTGGGTCCGGGAGCCAGGCCTGCACCCCCGGGCTCACACACACCCCTTTTAAACAGAGGTCCTCTTTGTCCCTGTACCTTCCTGTGAGCGCACTCGGATCCTGCAGAAACTGGGCTAGAAGGAAGAAGCAAGGTCAAGGGCACGCTGCAGGCAGAGGAGACCACAGACAGACAGCTGCAGCTCTGCGGGGCTGGGGCGGGCAGACTCCAGCAGGGGGATTCTGGGTTGACGATGTGTGGAACCCTCAGATCTTTTTTTAGTTCAGGTTGCTCCAACCACTTCCTGCTGTCCCCACTGCTGTTCCTTGAGTCATGGCCTAGAGTAGAGAAAGGGACATGATTTTAATCCCCCGTGCTGCCACTCCCAGCGTTCTACCACAGGGATAAACTTGATTTGGGCTTTCACCAAAAAAGTCTAGCTAGAAAGGGCTGGCAACTCCTGGCCGGATCTAGGGGCTCAGCCTGCCCACGGGCCAGTACAAGCTCTTAGGAGAGGGGATAAAGCCCAACTTGCAGAATTTGCCGTTTGCCTGCTGTAGGACATGTGAGAAGGGCTTGGAATCCTTATTTCATCCAAAAACATATGGAGAGGGCAGTGATTGACCACCAGCCTCCACTCCTGGTCCCGTAGTTCCTGGCTCCTGCCACAGTACCCATGGCCTGGGGACAATTGTGCCTCTTCGTCTGGCAGCAGTGAGGAAGTGTACTCTCTGCCTGCTGGGCCATCGAGAGACAGGGAAGGTGACATTTGAAGCAAACAATCCTAACAGGCAGGTGGTGCCTCTGTCTGGTTGAGAATTCCCTGGGGGTGGCTTCCCTGCAGGGACTCCAAACAACCAGAAGGTTCTGGAAGACTCTGGATGCTCTTTGCTTGAGGTCATCAGGAAAGGGAGCATCTGAGACATGCTACAAATCAAGGTGCCAGGAGACGCAAAAATACTTGACCGGGTCATTTCCCACTTCTTTTCTCATGGAATTTTTTTTTAAGTTAAGAGGACTTGACTAAGGAACACCAATATTCATTCACGCACAAACACACCCAAGGAGAGGAAGTCCAGGAAGGATGTAGAAAATAATTATGGAATGTTGCCTCCAGCACCAGTAAGACAGGATATGGCAAATCAATTAGAATTCTAGCCTGCTTTGGCAAAGAAGTGTTATTCCCCAGCAATAATTAATAGCTAATAATCTATTCAGTTTTTTTTTCAGTATACATATATCACTGCAGTTAAATTCTACAAACTTTCAGCCCACAATTTCGTATCTTGGTTTTCTGTCAAGTTCTAAAGATCATGTCTAAATCAGATTGGGGGAAAAAGTACTTTTTGCCTAACTCTGGAAAGAAGCGTAAGACTGAATGTAAATCTCTGGGAAGAGTTAATTAAATAAATTAAACCAATATTTACTATGTTAACTAAGTTTATTCTGATTGAATACAAGGCATATGAAAACCTGAATAAACTGGACCAAGATTAACTAGTTGTTGCCTTCAGTCAAAAGGAGGGGATAGAGTCACAGCACCCAGCCAAGTTACTTTAAAAATTCAGGAGACCGCCTTTCTCTTCCACAGGAAAAAGATTATTTTATTAAGTATTTTAAAACAACTATTTAACATTTACTCATAGATAAAAATATTTACAATTTCACACCTTCAGAAAGGTTCCAAAATATAAACACTGTACCTCTCCCTAGAGAAAAAAATTTATTCTTCTCTTTGAAAACAGGAATACATTCATTTTTTTCTCACTGTGTAGATCAAGTAATTATACAAATAAACATCTGAAACATTTTCCTTTTTAATATATTTATATAATATATAACAGCTTTACAAATAAAGGCAACGACTTTATACCAAAATAAAAACAGGAAAAGAAGTTAAAACACGATGGGCGATCAATCAAGCATAGTGCATTTTGAAAGCTGGTACAGAGCTGGCTAGACGAGTCAGGGAAACAACTCTGGATCAAAAATAAAACTTCTTTAAAGGAGACAGAATCCTTTTTAGCAATAAGGACACTCCATATGCTGTCAGGCAAGAGGCATTAGCCTACAGAAATGATCCTGTGGTTACAAGGCTTGGTTAGGCCTTTGAGAAGCCAAGCTTGTTTAAAAGCTTCCTGGTAGAATTTTGAACGGAGATTGGCTCTGCTTTAAAGGTAGCAGTTAGTTACTCCGCTCTGTGCGCTTTGAGGTGCTTGAGGCATGGGCTCTCTGGCCTCGCCTGGTTCCCTGGACAGTATGTCCTTTTGGTAAGACTAGAAACAGGTGCCAGAGGCCTGGGGAACTCCACCCTCCTTCCCTGGCAGCTCAACTCATACAACGGGGGCATTTTCGGTTCCTTAGTAAGCTAATCACTATGAAAGCCTGAGTAGGGAACTACATTCTCTTTATTCATCTGAGGCAGGGGTGGGGGAGTAGACCTGCGGAAATCTCCCCAAACCACTACCGTGCTATGCCAGTGTCTGCTACCTCACCACTTTAGCAGAAAACTGTCTGACTGCCCTCTCGCCGTCGTCTGGTGAGTCACGTCCACCATAAAGGGAGCAGGGTGGGGTCCCTAACAGCTGGCTGGGAGCTGTGCTGTGGAAAACCATCTTTTTCAAAGTACCTTTTTCTCAAAGCCACAGATTCAGCTCCCAAACTGAAAAGTGACTCATAGACTAAGACTTTGAAGCTTTTGAAAATCCAGCTGATTTGTATCAAAGGGGGCTATTCTCTGGGTAGGGCCCGGAGATCTACTACAAGCCTCCCCTACATCTCCTGATTTCAAGCAGTCCTTCGTGTCTTCCATACACCAAAAGGAGCTTTAAAGTCCTACATAAACACACAGGCACACATGCACACACACACATTTTTGCACACACACACTCTGCATCTTCTCTGTGCCTCAGGTTATCCTGGTATACACAAGGAACAATCTTGCTGAACTCACGAAAACATCTGTGTGTTTTTTGAAGTAGGGGAGAAGGAAAGCAAAGCAGCAGGGTCCCCTAAAGAGTTTAGTCTTTGGTTTCTAAGCTTAAAGGAGGGATTTGCTTCAGAGCCTGGAGCAAAGCAGAAGAGTCGAGGGACGGATGGGCCGACAAGGGAGAAGGGAGTCTCTGAGGCATAAGCAGGGGCGTTGAGATCTTCTCTGGGTTCATGAAGCTGCTGAGGGCTGCAGCAGAGGCATTGAGGCCTGGGTATAACACTGGCACAGAGGTGGGATACCAGCACTTCTCCAGCATGGGCAGGTAGGCAGTCGCTGAAGGTGGGATCAGATAGAAGGGCAGGCAAAAAGGAGGCTGGTGCGGATGTGGGCCCAGGAATGGGGAGCTGATCAGGTCACTGCCAGTAAAATGACCTTCATCATCTGAGAGCTGCATTCGGCTCTTTTTGGTGGGCGGTTCTTCTGACTCCTGCTTGATTGTGCTGACCCGTTCTCCCATGAACCTATGTCCACGATCACTTTTGAAGTATGGTTGTTCACTGCGCAAGTCACCCTTCTCTGATTCTCCACCATAGCCACTGTCTGTGTCCGTATCACTGCCGCTCTGCTCCCCACTGGAGGGAGCAAAAGTCCTCTGGATGACTGGCACACAGTTTTTCCCAGGGCCATCGGAGCCTTTGGCCAGGGAACTGGGTTTCTCCTTAAAGTCCATCACTTTGGGGGCTGAGTCAGATGGTTTCCTGGAAGAACCAGCCTGCAGCAGCTCAGAGACCACACGGTGGAGGTGCGAGACGAGCTGTGAAGACTTCAGGTCCCGAGTGTTTTCATGCTTTGCTAGGTACTGAAGCACCTCCCGGGCACATGTCTGGAACCCTGAGCAAAACATCTCTTGATTTGCTTCAATGTTTCTCCCGGACAGCTCACCTGGAGACACACAGACCCAAAGGAAAAGGAAGAAATTTCAGATAGTCCTATATCTGAGTACCTATACTTCTAAGACTGGCATCTCCTTTTTGTTAAAAGACATTTGTCAACCTGCATTTCTAACACTAAAGGTAACAACCTAGAGAAAAATGACACTGAAAATGGCAAAAAATGAAACATAATCTATAATCCTACCAGAGATATTTTTTTATGGTGCTAAGGATTGAACACAGGGTCTGGCACCTAAGCACATGCTCCACCACTGAAGCTAAGCCTCCAGCCCCTAAATAAGATTTTTCATAAATGGCCACATGGTATTCCATAACTAGTACAGATACACAACTTCTGTTCTTGTTAAATTTTTAGATTGTTCCTGCAACACAGCAATGAGCATTCTGGTATGTTTATAAGCCCAAGAGGCAATTTAAAGCACATCAATCTCACTGTGGCAAGATGAATAAGGTCAGGTAGTTGTAAAATGAAATAAAGGAACAATTATGACCCAAAGTAAGCTTATTTTCAATGACTAAGTTGCAACCCCCCATAAACTTTAATTAGGTTCTCTAAATCTTTTCCATGTATTCGATCCATGATCCGCAATACATTAGGTTTGATCATCTTTTTTTTGGTGAGCAGACTGGCAGAAGCACTTGTGAGGTTTTTGTGATTGCTGTTACACTGGCCTGGGAAAGGAACCAGAGAACAGATGAGGGACTGGGAAGAATTCCCCACAGACTGTACAGTAGTATTTGGAAGGGGACAGACAGGAAGGCTGGAAGGTGAGTCTGATTCTCTGGAAACAAAATGACGAAACTTCAGTGGTTTCATTAGATTGTGCAATTCACTGAGATACCTAATGTGTATTCAAGGAGCCACAAGAAATGCAGGAAAAACTCCCACTGTCATCCTGCCAGGATCACACCCCACTGTGAGAGATAAAGAAGCAAAGACACAGGAAAATACTGGGGGCCTACCCAGGATATATTCTTGAATGAGAAAGGGCTAAGAGACCAACTGTAAAACACCCACGATGCAAATTATAGGTGCCTTGGCATTTTAAAGTGGAGTGGGGGAAATCTCCCGGAACCAGAGATTCTAAAGCCAAAATGCCACCGAAACATTCTATCATTTAACTAATATGTATTCAGGTGGATGGAACAGCAGCATTCCAAATGAAAAGTCTGACCTTTTGGAAAGATAAAAGGTCTTCCCCCCATGCACACGAATGTGGTACACAAGCAACTGGCTGCAGGAATGTTTCTCATATCCAATGTTGAGCCCAGGGGCTCTCTATTTGCACTAAACTCTTAAAAGATGCTAATTAAGACTCCGCACTCACCAGCTTGTAAACCGCTCTGCAGGGCAATAATTTTCTGTTGCTGCTGATCAATTAGGTTTGTTAGTGCTTTCACATGCTTCAAGGTAAGTTCAAGAACCACTGCTTTTTCCAAGTGACCTAAAGTCTGGAATAACAAGGACTCTTAGTGGTGAGGTCAGAGGTCAGAACGTTCCCACTTCTGGGACACTTATTAGTACTGAGAAATATCTCTAAAACACACACACACACACACACACACACACACACACACACACACACACAGGAAATAGTCTTTCCTGGCTGGGACACTTATTAGTACTGAGAAATATCTCTAAAACACACACACACACACACACACACACACACACACTGGAAATAGTCTTTCCTGGCTGGCAAAATGTAAAGTTTGTATGTACATATATATAACTAAGGAATAAATTTTTAAAAAAACCCGTGCCACCTATCATATTTTGGAAGTGCAACTACTTCAGGAGAAAGCTTTGACAGATAAATTCCTCCAGCAGCCGCTGCTGACCTTAACTCAGGGGAATCCGGAGATAACATTTCTCTGCAGTGCTGTCAATCCAAGGAGTGACTTCTACTGTGTCTAGTAGCCAAGAAAGAGGCTTTCCCTAGATTTTTTCCTGACACCTTTTCAAAACTTGCAGTTCGTTCAAGCTTTTTTCCCTCTTCCCCAAACACTATTTTTTTCTTTTCCCCAACCAAAAGCTACCAAGATAGAAAGCTTTTGACTATTCATAAAAAAAAGAAAAAAAAAAAGAAATCACACACCAAAACAGATCATCTTACTTAAAAAAAAAAAAAAAAAGGAATTAGGTAAATAAAACAGAAGGTTGTTTGGCTTGGTCATTTAAATCAGAAAAACTAGAAAACCCCAAACATCATCAGAAGGGAAAGACGAAACTCCTGAAAAAGTTTGTCGGTGTTGGAGTTAGTCTGGAGAGGTCTAAGACGCTCTCACGTCATGTATTTGAGGCTGCCAGAAAATCCCAGAATTGGGGAAGAGTACCCCAATATCTAGCCAACCCTCAAGTTCCGATCTGGTCATCTAGCCTGCAGTTCCCCGAGCCGCCTGCAGGCGGCGAATGACACCCCTCCCCTCCCCCCATTTCCCCCCCCCCCCCGCCAGCGGCCGCTGCCGCTGCCCCCGCCCTTTGGACGGAGCAGCGGGGTTGGAGGGGGGCCAGCTTCTCACTTACTGTAAGTTTGAGATGTTCGGGTAGGAGATCCTTCAGCTGGGCGATGCACTCGTTAATCCGGTCACGTCTCTTTTTCTCGATGAGCCGGTGCGGCAATTTGTAGGTCTCCTGCAAGGCGCACGGGGAAACGATGGGTGTCTGGGGAAGGGGATGCAAAGCTTCTCTCCTTCCCGCCCCATGGCATGAGAAAAGTCAGACAAGGAAGCAGAGTCGCACCCAAAGCCACCTTCTGCACCTTTTTTCCTAAAACCTCTTAATGGTAGCATTGAATCCACATCCTGCATCCCCCTTGCCAGCCTCAAAAGCGAGAAAACTTTTCTTCGAAACTCATTGCGCGCGAGGGGCTGTGGTGCAGGGGGTCCTCAGAGGTGCGCTTACCTTGCTGTCCTCGCTCCGCTTTATTCCCCGCCTCGACTTGTACACTTGGTACATGTGGGCAAAATCCATCCTGCAGGGAGAGGGGCCAGGCAGGGTCGTGACTTTGTGTGCGCACTGGCTGCAGGCGCCCCACTAGGCAAGAACCCCCGGATGCGCCCAGCGCTGCTCCAAGTTGAAAGCGGCACAGAACACAGGGCTGGAGTGGAGGCTTGAAGGAGCCAGAGTGCCAACTTACCCTGGTAGGTCTCCGTGCTCCAGCACTGGCGCTTTGGGCAGGCAGGCAGGGGGTGGCTGCGCGCTGGGGATCCTCTCCATGGCACGGCGAGCCGGAGCCACTGCGCGCTCCTATCTGCACTAGGAGAGCGTCGAGGTGAGGCACTATCCTAGCTGGGGTGTAGAAGGTCTCTCTGCAGAGGTTCCTCTGAGTCTGAGCTCCCTGAAATGCGCTGTGCTGCTGGGAACTGTAGCTTTGAGGTGTTGCTTCAGTTGGGGGCGTGCATGGCCCGGTGTCCCCGCGGCCTCTGGCTCTGCGCACAGACTGGCGGTATGTGCTCCCAGCGCTGTCTGCGCCGTGCGAGCCAAGTGAATGAGAAGTGGGGCGGGCGGGGAGGAGGGAGGGGCGGTTAAGGCGGGGTGTGGGGGGTAGAGCCGAGGAGTAATGGAGAGGCTGCGGGCTGGGTTAAATGGGAGCGTGTGGGTGGGTTGGAGCTACGTGTTCTACCCTGTGACTCCAGGCACGTCTGGCCGCTGCCGGGGAGGGAAGGAGCGACCTGCCCGCCCTCCCCTTGCTGCATCACATGAGTCTCACGTGTTGGACAACGCTCTGGCAGCTGCGAGGGAGCCCCCACCCCACCCCCCAGCCCCGGCCCTCAGGTGTCTGCGGCTGCGGCCTCCTTTCCCCGAAAGAGGGGGTGGCAGCGTGGTCTGGGTCCTGCCCAGCTGGGTGGGGGGCGCGGAAGCTGGAAGGAACCAGAGAATGGCGGGGGGGGGCGGATGGGGAGAGGTGGTAACGTGGGCGAACTTGCCCCAGGGAAATGAAGTAAGTTCCCGTCTCCTGGGAGGGAACGGGGGAGGACGGATCCGCCCGCGTCTGACTCAAGCCGGGAGAGGAATATCCCCTCGCTCGCTCCAGCCCAGCCCTCTTCCTCCTCCCCCGCCCAGCCCGCTCCGAGGAGCCGGCGCGCAGCCGAGAGAATCGCCGGCCCCCTGCCTTCCCCAGAGGCTGGGGTTTCTTTTTGTCCCGGCGTCCCTACCCCCACCGCTCAGCCCCGCGTCCAGGAATTGCCCGCCTTGGGGAGGGACCGAGGGCGGGGCGGATGTCACCCCATGGGAAGCCGGCGGGCGGCCAAGCGCCAGGGCAGCCGAGGCCGCGGCAGAGCAAGGCCGAGCACGCTGCGCGCACCTGACCGCGGAGGGTGTGAGTCGCGGGCCCCTTCCTTCCCCGGAGCTCAGCCTCGGGCGGGCACCCACTCGCCCCCCCACCGGGTGTCCCACAGCCTCCACCCACCCTGGCTAGTCAAGCACAGAAAGATACCGGGCTCGGTGCCCAAGTTCCCTCCCTACTCTGCCCGCTCCGGAGCAGAGGCGTCCGGGTCGCCTCCCCTCCGGCTGGCTGCGGCGTTACACAACCGCGGCGGCGGCGGCGCCTGCCCTGCAGCAGCGCGGGGCGTGACGCTTCACGTGGCCCCGGCTTGGGCCGCTGCGCCCCGGCCGTAGAGCTCTTCGCGCAGGCGGGGGGACCCGGACCCCAGGAATTTTGCGGCCGGGTCTCCTGACACCTGTTCCCTCGGCGGCGCAGCCTGCGGTATGCACTCAGCAGGAGGGGACAGAAAGGCCAGAGGGAAAGGAAAAACCCTCTCCGCCTAACAGTGAAATCTTAATTTTCATCCAGTCGACACACATTTGTTGAGCCCCCTCAGGCCGGCGAGGTGCTCTTCGCAAGCAGACACGGTGGCTCAAACACTGACCCTGCCCTTGAACTTCGAGGAACCTCTGGGAAGGACAGATGGGGCCACGAGGGAGGCAGCCCTGGAAAAATATCGGGGCCACTGTTTGGCAGAGGAAAAAAAGACGAGTTTTTGTTGTCGTTTTGAATGTAACACTAACCTGCACACTTAGGTAGTGGGCTAGGGGGAAGCAGTTAACCTGCAGCACAGGGCCTGGGCAGAGAGGCCTCCCCCAGCGGCCCCAGAGTTTTGCGGCAATCTTCCTTAGGCCGCCAGAGACACCTCCCTCCCCTCGGAAAAGTCCGGTTTCCGTGACCTTCTAACTCGGACTGGAGCAGGGAAAACAGCTGAAACTCCAATCCTGCGCGGTGAGCAGCGCTGATACAGTCAGAGGAGCGAGCCAGTGGAAATTCATGACTAAAATAAGGCCTGGCTGGGGATTTCACTGACCTCCGCGCTCCCCTGCCCTGGCAGTTCGGCGAGTTGAGAGATGACTGTAAACCTTTCCCACCGGGCTGGGTCAGTCACCCCGCTGCAGAGTGACCTGGCTGTGAGAAGGATTGAAAAGAAATGGACCCATGGTCACCACAGGGACTGGGTGAGAATTCACATCGGGTGCTGTTTGAGAGTCAGTGTTAACATGCAGAGTCCTTGACGACCTGAAGGATTGGGATTCACACGTTGACCAGACTGGGAGTGTATTTCCTTCTGGTTGCTTTGGAAAGCTTCCACTTCCTGTTTATGTTTCACAAGCGTCAAACCTATTAGCAAGTGTGAGAAATGCCTCCTCTAACTGCTAACTGGGGTGACCTCACTTCTGGTTTAGAGATCCCTCCCTCCCAGAATGCACTTTTGTTGACTTATTATGGACCATATCTCAGGAGGGAAATGAACCCATCCATCGAACCTCTCCAAGGCAAGTCCTGGAACGTGGGCAGCAGGATCAGAGGTGAAGGAAGGGATGGGTCACCCCTCCCCCATGTGCTCTAAATCTAGGTGACTTGCTCCGTTGTGCCACTTTAACAGTGGAAGTGTTGTCATGACTGCATCAAAGCCACGGTTCCCTTAGGAAATCAGCCAGTTCCATCCTGAACAACCTTACTATTTTTAGTCCACCATCTTTTGTAGATACTTGTTTAGTATTTACTGTGCACTAGTGTTTAGACCATATACCAAAAATTTCACCCATGTTTATTTACTGTTCTGTACCACTTTATAAAGTTGGTACTAGTATTAGCTTAGTTCATTTAACAAGTATATTTCTTGAGAATCACAGTGTGCATGTGCTGAGTTGGGACTTAGGGATATATAATGTATCCCCTTTGAAAAGCTGATGCTCAAGGAGGATAAGTAGCCTGCCTGAGTTCCTATAGCCTGGGATTAGATCTGAAAAAAGACCCTAGGTGTGTGGAACTCCAAATCTTTTGCTCTTAAGCGTCATGCAGTACTTGCAGTTGTCTGGTAGGACTCCATTGGTTGTGTAGTGCTCAACTCAAGGGGGAGCCCTTCGCGTTGCAGTCTGTGCTAGAGACCCTTAGCCTTGTACAGTGTAGTAGGAGCAGCTGCACTGGGTCACTCTGTCACCTAGAGTGTTCCAAGTATGGAGAAAACAATTTTATACAAGGGGAGAAGGAAAGGTTTTTGTTCATTTGTCTGAGCCTACACTACTGCTCTCTAGTGGGTCCCACTCTTTCCCCTGCCATATGAACACCTCCCTTGCTGCAGATCGTTCTGTGCCTGGCTGTGGAGCCTCAGACATTTTTTATCATAGCTCACAGCAAGAAATAAATTTTATCATTTATGAGGCACGCATGTGTATGCATGTGGGAGCGTGCACATACATATCTTCACATACATGTCTTAAGTACGTTTGAGCATAGGGCAATGAAAGCTTGGTTGGGTTAGCCATAAGCTGTCACCATCTTATGATCCTGAATAACCATTGCTCACTTAAAAAGGAATTAAACTGTTCAGGAAGAAGCCAGTCCAATACGTTCCAGACAAAAACCTCACAAAGCAGCACTTCCCCCTTAGTTTGTATATGCTAGTATTTTCTTGTCTACATTAGTCTCTGTTAAAAGAGAAAATATTCTGGTGTTGAATTACTAAGTTGATTTCACAAACCACTAATGGATAAATTTACAACTTGAAAATGTGATTTATGATAGTGTTGTCATTTGGCCTTGACCCTACCAGAAAGACATTAGTAGTATCTGCACACTTGAAGATCTTCCAAAGCAAATATAAAAATGTTAGGTAAGATTGCTTCTCCTTGTTAGATTAATGGCATACATGTCTCGTTAATTCCTATCCTTTGTTCTTTGTGTATAGTCACCCTGCTCCTTCTCTGCATGTACAAAAACAACTGCATTTAATTGTTTTATTGCAAGATAAACATACAGTAAAATTAACAGATCTTAAATGTTTGTTCATGAATTTTAGAAAATGTGTCCATCTGTGTAGTCACTATTGCTATGGTGTAGATCTTAAGTGTTTCCCAAAGGCTTATGCTAAATGCCTGGTCACCAACCCCAGCCATTTACTGTTAGGAGGCTGTGTGACCTTTGAGAAGCTTCCTCAGCCAGGGATGGTAGCATAGAAAGGTGACAATTGCCTGTAATCTTAGCACTCTGGAGGCTGAGGCAGGAAGATCACCATGAATTTTAGGCCAGCTTGAGCTCCACAGTGAGCTGAAATACACAGTGAAATCCTGTTTCACAAAAAAAAAAAAAAAAAAAAAAAAGAGAGAAACTGTTAGGTCCTTGGAGGCATGTGTTCGAAGGGGATATTGGGGCCCCAGTCCCCTCATCTCTGTTTCTCTCTGGTTTCTGGCATTCGGGAGGAAGTGACTTTGGTCCACCACGCCCTCCTTGCTCTAGTGTTTGCTTCACACAGACCCCCAAAATAGAGGAGCCAGATATGGCTTGGAGTCTCTGACACTGTGATCCAAAATAAGGCTTCTTTTCCAGCTGTTTATCTGAGCTATTTTATCACAGTGATGGAAAGCTAACTACAACACTGTTCAGAGCAAGGAACAGCACGTTCTTTATCACTCCACAAAGTTTCTCATGTTCCTCATCAGTCAGTTTTCCCATCCCCACAATTATTTTCTGATTTTTATCATTATAGATTAGTTTACTTTTATTGGGGTTCATATAAAGGAATGTACTTTTTTTTTTTTTTTTTTTGAGACAAGGTCTCACTGTGTAGTTCAGGCTGGCTATGAACTCACTGGGTAACCCAGGCTGGCCTCAAACACATGGTGATCCTCCTACCTCAGCCTCCCAAATGCTGGCATTACAGGCATGTGCCACCATGCCCAGTAAAGTTTTGTTGTTAACATGTTTTTTGAGATTCTGCACATTGTTACGGATGTCAGGCATCCACTGTTTTATTATTTGGTATATTTTGGAGTACACATTTAATACAATTTGGTTATCTAGTTTTTTGTGGATAGATATTTAGGGTTTGTTTCCACTTGGAGATGATTATGAATGAAGCTATCACTAACATTCTTGTATGAAGTTTTTTTGTAAATGTGTGTTCTCATTTCTTTTAGATAAACATCAGAGTGGAATTCTTAAGTCATAGGTTAAATGCATGTTTAGTTTTATTATAATTTTCCTAACAGATACCTGAAGAAGTGTTACCATTTTACAGTACTGCCAACAGTTTGTAAAATTTCCAGTTGTTCTATGTCCTTTTCAACATTTAGGTCTAAACAGGTTTTTACACTTTATTTTAGCCATTCTAAATGATTGTAATTAAATGATATCTTATTATGGTTTTAATTCACATTTCTCCTGAATTAATGGAGTTGAATACATTTTCATGCCTTTATTGGCCATTAGTGTATCTCTTTTTCTGAAGTACTCAAAATCTTTTGTTCAGTTTTAAATTGGATTATACCCTCTAAAAATGTTGCATATAGAAATATAATTCAATTTTGCATATTAACCTTATATCCTGCAACTTGACATATTATTGTTGATTTGTTGGTGTTCCTTTTCTTTTCTTATTTAATTGGAGACAGGGTTTCATGATGTACTCCAGATGGTCCTTGAACTTTCTGTTGTAGTACAGCTGGCCTTGAACCAACTATCCTCTTGCCTCTGTCTCCTGAGTGATGGGATTACAGGCATGTACTACCACATCCAGTTTGTCATTCCATATGTATCCTAACTTCAGATTTTTTTATGAGAAACAGGATCTTATTTACCAGGCAGTGTAGCATGTGCCAGCTACTAGGGAGGCTGAGGCAAGAGGATAGCTTGAGAGCCTGGGTAATATACCAAGACTGTTTTATCTATCTATCTATCTATCTATCTATCTATCTATCTATCTATCTATCTATCTAGATATAGATATATATGTAACATATATATTATATATGCAATCTTTGAATAGAATTTTTAGTTTTTCAGTTACAGTTTGTGTATATAAAGGTAAAAAAGTCATGACTAACATCATAAAAATACTGTTTTGTTTTAACTATAAGCTTTTTTACTAGAACAAATAGGTATTCTTTTTTTGTTGTTCGTTTTTGACAGTACTGGGGACTGAACCCTGGGCCTTTGCACTGAGCTACATCCTCAGCCCTTTTTAATTTTTTGTCAGGATCACATTAAGTTGCCTAGGCTGGACTACAATTTGCATTCTTCCTGCCTCAGCATCCCAGGGTGCTGGGATTACAGATGTGTACCACCATACTTGGCTAGATGTTATTCTATTTAGGTCTGTGACTGAGCTCAGAGTAATTTTGTTTATGGAGTGCAAGAAAAGATAAGATTCAACATTTTGTTTCAGCAATTCTAGAGACTTTCCAATTCCAGTTGAATTGACTTAGCACTTAGTTGTAAATCAACCTTGTATATATAATTCTGTTAATGTACTTTATTTTAGATTTAGTTTATTTCTTTCTTTAGACACACTTGCTAGCATTTATATAATAGGGATTACATTGATTCTAAATAGGAAAATGGACATTTATGCAACAGAACTATCTTTTTATCTGTGAATATAGTGTGGCTTTCTGTTTACACTGGTACTTTGCTTCACAAATTTAATTTTTTCCATGATTCTAGTTGCAGAATTTGTTCCGTGACTCTAGTTGCAACTGAATTGCAAGCATATTTAGATTTTCTTTCATTTGTTTAACAATATTTATAGTTTTCTGTGAAGAAGACTTACACACCTTTGTGTAGATTTATTCCTAGCTATTCAATTTTTTATATTGCTATAAAGTAAATTTTTTTTGAGGCAAAGTCATGCTATGTTGGTCAGGCTGGCCTTGAACTCTTGGTGATCCTCCTGCCTCACCGTCTCCAATGCTGGGATTATAGGCAGTGAGCCACTATGCCCAGCAATAGTTTTCCAATCATTTACTGGATATATAGAAAATATCCATGGATGTCAATTTTTGTGTGTAGCCTTTTTATCTACAAACTTGCTAAATTAATTTATTAGTCAAAGCAGTATTTTGACAGTGTAATTTTACATACACAAACATTGCTCGTGCATTTCACAGATCCTTTTCCACCTCTTTCTTCATCTTTAGTACTGTGCTGGATCTTGAATCAAGGGCTTTGCATCTGCTGTGCCACTTGACCTACTTCCCCTGCACCCCTTTCTAAGAATTTGAGACAAAGTCTTGCTAGGTTGCCTAGGCTGCCCTCAGGCTTGTGATCCTCCTACATCAGTCTCTTGAATAGCTGGTATTACAGGCATGTACCACTGTACCTGGCAGCTTCTCCATTTTCTTCTTCTTCTTCTTCTTCTTCTTCTTCTTCTTCTTCTTCTTCTTCTTCTTCTTCTTCTTCTTCTTCTTCTTCTTCTTCTTCTCCTCTTCCTCCTCCTCCTCCTCCTCCTCCTTCTTCTTCTTCTTCTTCTTCTTCTTTCTTCAGAAAAGTTTTATTAAAGGTAGGAAAAGAAACAAGCTCTGCAGAGTGAGTTTGGGCTAAGTAAATGTAGGAAAAGAAATACCCTCTGGAGATTGAGGGCAGGGTATCAGGAGGCCTAACTGTCAGTGCTTCTGCTCTTCAACTTTTTTTTAATGCCTTAATACTTTGGTTAGTTCTTCTGGTATATTGGTAAATAGCAATATTGACATTAGATAACCTTCTTTATTTTAATCATAGGTCTAAAGCATTCAGTTTCATGGATATATATTCAGAGTTATGTCAGAAAATATGTACCTTTCCTTCCTGTGCTAGTTTGCTGACTTTATTATGAAGGGATGTTGAATTTATCAAATGTTTTTGTTCATTTACTGAGACAATCACATTTTTTTTGTTAATATGACTTACATCTTTTAAAAGTATCAACACATCCTTGAATTCCTGGGGTTAAGCCTATCTGGATTGTAATATATCATCCATATTTTCATTGCTATCTTTTACTTGCTATTACAGTGGTACCTAAGTTCACAAACTTAATTCATTCCATGATTCTGGAAAAGATGGCTGTGTTTTATTAGTGTAGGAAAGATGGCCTTAGTCATGTTAATCACCCAAGTAAGAATTTGCAAATAAAACCAAAATTTTCTCAAACACTTCTATTTGTGAACCAGATTGTCTGTAAACAAAAGTGCTGGTAACCAAGGTATCACTGTATTCATTAAGAGTTTTCACATCTGATTATGTGGACATATGTATGTAGATAATTTTTTCTTATAAATTGCTGTCAGGTCTGAGTATCAGGGCAATGATGACATCATTAAACAAATGGGGAAATGTTGCTTTTTTTCCCGAAGGAACTTGTGTAGGATTGGCACTATTTCTTTCTTAAGTGGAAAAGTCACTGGGCCTGAAGTTTTCTTTAGGGGAAGGTTTTAAAATTTTTCTTATGAATGTATTCTCTTTACTAGATATTGGCTACTTATATATTCTGTTTTTCTTTTAATTAATTTGTGTGTTCAGGAAATTTATCTCTTTTTTTTGAGATATTAGTTATGGCATCTAGGGCCTTCACACTGAGCCACATCCACAGCCATTTTATTTTATTTTATTGAAAAAAGGTAAAACAAAATTTCATTTCAAAATAATAGGAAAACAACAATAGTTAAACATTACATGTTGTTATCTTAAAAGTATTTAGTCAGGGTATAAGACATGGCATAAAAATTTCTCCAATCCCTATTAGCACAAACCTTCCTTTTTAATGAACTAAGAGACACTAATAGTATAACTGATGTGCATTTTTTTCCTTTTCCCTACCGTTCTTTCCCCTTTCATTAGTTCTAGTTTCTTTTTCCTTTTGAAGAGTTTCTTCCAATTGCACAATATCTATTGTGTAGTCAATATTGTACATCCATTGTATTTTAGACCTTATTAACTCTTTAACTTTCTCATACAAGGGAGACAATACAATGTTTACACATGAGTCTGATTTATTTCACTTATGAGTGAGATCTCAAGCTGTATCCATTTACCTAGAAATGTCTCAAGTTTATTCTTCTTTATGGTTGAATAGTACTCCATCATATAAAAAAATCACTTTTTTTAAGCCATCCCTAGGTTGATGGGCATTTGTGTTGTTTGCAATAGATTTAG
This sequence comes from Hydrochoerus hydrochaeris, assembly GCA_004027455.1. Classification (NCBI taxonomy): domain Eukaryota; kingdom Metazoa; phylum Chordata; class Mammalia; order Rodentia; family Hydrochaeridae; genus Hydrochoerus; species Hydrochoerus hydrochaeris. The sequence goes on along the minus strand of PVLA01000293.1, from coordinate 477,292 downwards.
CTATTGCAAATTGTGCTGCTGTAAACCAGGATGCACATATATCATCATGGTGTGATGTTTTTAATTCTGGGAAGATACCCAGAAGGGGAATAAATGGATAGAACCATCCCTCTAATACTAGTTTTTTTGGAGGAAGGTTTTTTAAATTTTTAAAATTTTTTTGGTACCGGGGATCAAACTCATGACCTCAGCCTTGCCAGGCAGACACTCATGCTGCTGAGCTAAATCCCCAACCCGCAGAAGCTTTTTAATAAAATGAGATCCCACAGCTGCAGCTATGGCTAGCTGATACAGTGCCTGACTAGCAAGTGCAGGGTCATGAGTTCAATTCCTGGTACCAAAAAAAAAAAAAGAATCTCAGTTGTTGATTCTTTAAATATTTCTCATGCAGTGTGGGTTTTGTTCATAAACTCTCTACCTACACCTATGTCTTCAAGATTTTTACCTACTTTCTTTTCTAGCAGATTTAGTGTTTTTGTTTCAATATTTAGGTACTTGATACATTTTGACTTTAGTTTAGTACATGATGATACACATTTAGTCTTTTGCATGTAGAAAGACAGTTTCTAAATACCATTTATTAAAGGGACTATGTTTCTTCCAGTGAAGGTGTTTGGCCCCTTTATCAAAGATAAGGTGGCAGAGTGTGTTTGTTGTTGTGTTTGCATATTCTAATCTGTTCCATTAGTATTCAGGTCTGGTTTTTTGCCAGTACCTTGCTGATTTTATCACAATAGCTTTGTAGTATAATTTTAAGTTAGGGATTGTGATTCCTCCTGCCTTGCCTTTGTTACCCAGGATTGCATTTGCTATCCTAGGTCTCTTCTGGTTCCAGATGAATTTTAGGATTGTTTTCTTTAGTGCTGTGAGGTATACTAATGATATTTTGATTGAGATTGCATTATATGTGTATAACAATTTTGGGAGTTTGATTATTTCCACTATGTTGGTTCTTCCTATCCATAAGCAAGGAATTTCTTTTCATTTTTTGATATCCTTGTTGATCTCCTTTTTCAGAATGCTGTAATTTTCAATGTATAGATCCTTTATTTCCTTTGTTTGATTCCTAAGTATTTCATTTTTTTGGATACTATTGTGAAAGGTGTGGTTCACTAATTTCTGTCTCAGTGAATTTGTTGTCTCTTTACAGGAATGCTATTGATTTTTGAGTGTTGACTTTGTATCCAGCTATGCTACTGAATTTGGTTATTAAATCTGGAAGTCTTTTGGTGGATTTTTTGGGGTCTTCTATGTACAGTATCATGTCATCTGTGAATAATGATAATTTAACTTCTTTCCTATCCTGATTTCTTTTATTTCTCTCTCTTGGCTAGTGATTCTAGAAGTATATTGAATAGGAGTGGTGATAGTGGATATTCTTGTCCTGTTCCTGAATTTAGAGTGAAAGCTTTCAGTTTTTGTCCATTTAATATGATGTTGGCTGTTGGTTTGTCATAGATGGCTTTTATCAGATTGAGAGAAAGACTGTCTTTTCTGGATTTTTATGAAGTTTTTATCATGAATGAGTGTTGGACTTTGTCATAAGCTTTTTCTGCATCTATTGAGATGATCACGTTATTTTTGTCCTTGGCTCTGTTAATATAGTGTATTACATTTATTGATTTGCGTGTGTTGAACCATCTCTGCATTACTGGGATGAATCCCATTTGGTCATGGTATATAATCTTGACAGTTTGCTACAGACTGTGTGCCAGTATCTTGAGGATTTTTGTGTCTATGTTCCTTAGGGAGATTGATCTGTGGTTCTCTTTTTTGGTTGGATCTTTCTCTGGTTTTGGTATCAGAGTAATGCTTGCTCTGGAATGAATTTGGAAGTATTGCTTCCTTTTCAATTTCATCAGAGTATTTTGGTAGTAAATCTTCTCTAAATTTCTTGTAGAATTCAGCAGTGACTCTATCAGAATCTTTTCTCTGTTGATAAGTTTTTAACTACATTTTCAAGTTTATTGACTGATACTGAGTTATTCAGAATTTTTTATCTTCTTGATTCAACTTTGGTAATTTGTACATATCTAGGAATCTGTTCATTTCTTCTGTGTTTTCCATCCTATGAGAGTAAAGATTTTCAAAGTATGTACTGATGATCTTCTGAATTTCCACAGAATCTATAATGATTTCACCCTTTTCATTCCTCATGGCATGAATTTGAGTCTTGATAAGGTTGACTAAGGGTTTATCAATTTTATTTATTCTTTCAAAGAACCAACTCTTTGATTTATTAATTCTTTGTATTGTTCTCTTAGTCTCAATTGAGTTCATTTCTACTCTTGTCTTTATGATTTCCTCCCTTGTATGGGCTTTTGGCTTGACTTGCTCTTCTTTTTCTAGAAGGGTCAGGTACATTGTTTATTTGTGCTCATTCTGTTTTCCTAATGTGAGAATTCGCTGCCATAAATTTCCCTCTTAGGACTGCTTTCATGGCATCCCATAGGTTCCAGTATGTTGTATCTGCATTTTCATTTAATTGTAGATATTGTTTAATTTGTTCTTTGATTTCATCTGTGACTCATTGGTTATTTGGGAAGTTATTTAATTTGCATGTGTTTATGTAGCTTTTAAAGCTTCTTTTGCCATTAATTTCCAATTTCAGATAATATGCATAATCAGATGAGATAATATACATGGAATAATTTCAATTCCTTTGCATTTACTTAAGCATGTTCTATGGGTTAGTATCTGGACTGTTTTATTATTTATTTATTTATTTATTTATCTATCTGGACTGGAGATTGAACTCACAACCTCACACCTGCCAGGCAGGCACTTATGCCACTGCACTAAATCCCCAGCTGGGGATTTAGTTCAGTGGCACAAGTGCCTTCTTAGCAGGTGTGAAGTTGTGAGTTCAATCTGTGGTACTGAAAAATAAAAACAAAAAAATATAAAAACAGTCCCCAGCCCCTATGGTCTATTTTAGAGAATGTGCAAGCTGAGAAGAATGTGTGTTCTGATGATGTTCAGTGGGGCACCCTGTAAACAGATACCATGTCCATTTGTTCACAGGTTTTGTTCAATTCTGATATTTCTTTGCTGATTTTTTTGTCTGGTTCATCTATTTATTTGTGACAATGGGGTACTAAGGACTGCCATTACAAATGTGTTATTGTTCATTTGATTTTTCATGTGTATTAGTATTTGTCTTATGTAGTTGGATGCTCCCATATTTGGTGCATACATATTTATGATTATTATCTCCTCCTCTTTAAATTTTCCCTTAACAAGAATATAGTGACCTTCTTTATCTCTTTTGATCATTCTTGGTTTGAAGTTCGCATTGTCTGCAAACAGAATAGCCACCCCTGTTTTTTCTGGGTTCCTGTTTCATGGAGTAATTGTTTTCCATCCTTTGACTTTCAGGCTATAGATTTTTTTTTGTACCGGGGATCAAACTCATGACCTTGCACTTGCAAAGCAGGCGCTTATGCCACTGAGCTAAATCCCCAGCCCTATAGATTTTTTTTTTAGTTAAATGTGTTTCTTGTATACAGCATATTGTTGGATCTTATTTCTTTCTTTTCTTTTCTTTTTTGGTACTGTGGATCGAACTCATGACCATGTGCTTGCCAGGCAGGTGCTTATGCCACTGAGCTAAAACTCCAGCTGGATCTTGTTTCTTGATCCATTCTGCTAGTCTGTTTCTTTTGATTGGTGAACTGAGGCCATGTACTTTGATGGTTATAACTGATATATATTGGCTTATCTTTGTCATGTTATTTTCTTGCTGTTGGTTCCCTGCCTTTCCCCTCTGTTTAATTGCTTGCCCTGCTTGATGGATTCTTTCTGTTGTTCTTTGGAATTGTGGTGATTTTTATCTCTGTCTAGAATATCTTTAAGTACTCTGTAGAGTTGGTTTGGTGATCATGAATTCAGTTATTCTTTGTCATGGAAGTATTTCATTCCTCCATTAATTTGATTGATTGATTGATTGATTGGTACTGGGGACTGAACTCATGACCTCACACTTGCTAGGCAGGTGCTTATGCCACTGAGCTACAATATCCCCAGACCTCTCCATTAATTTTAAAAGATAGTATTTCAGGGTATAACACTCTGAGTTGAAAGTTGTTTTCTTTCAGGACTTCAAATACTTCACTCCAAGCTCTTCTTGACTTAAGAGTTTGTCTTAAGAAGTCTGCTGTGATTCTGGTGGGCTTTCCTTTATAGGTGATCTGTTTCTTTTCTCAAACATCTTTTTAATATTCTGTTCCTGTGTTGCATTTCTGGGAACTTGATTGTTATATGTCTCTGTATAGTTTTAGTTTAGTTATGGATAACTGGAGTTTTTTATGCCTCAGTTACCTAAATGCTTCACTTATCAGTATGTCAGATTCTTTTCACATACTTGTGAAAATTTTCTGCTATTCTGTAAGTAGTTTTTAAATGTCCTTATGTTGACTCTTGCATTTCTATTGACACCATTTATTCTTATATTATTTTTCTTTGTGTCATCTTGCAGCTGCTGAATTGTTATTTCCTGATCTTTTGTTGTTTCAAGAGATCTTTCATTTCATAATGGCTAGCCAACATCCTCTCTTCAAAATCTGAAAGTCTCAACACCTTCCTGTGAGACAGTCGTGGGCCAGGAGGAGAATTAAGAAGCTGACCCCCTCCCTTGAGCCAGGTGATACACAGACTGGGAGACAAGAAAAGCACCCCCCATAAGCACCCAGCTGATGCAGAGGAACACAGGCTGAGATGATAGCACCTGAAAGAAAAACAACTTAATGCTTGTATTGTTTGGTTGACTTTGCAGGCTTAAAGCTACTATTGTGAGCATCTATTTAGAGTATAACTGTATGCAATATAGTTGCTGTGGGGGATTTTCTTTGAAATCCAATATTGTTCTCATTGTTTTGTTTGTATCCACTTTATTGTTTTAGTTTTATTCTCTTTAAAATAAAAAAATATAAAAAATGAAGTCTGAAAGTCTGTCTTCAGTTTTGTTCAGGCAGTTTTTGCCAGTTTTTAATGGAATTTTTAATTTCTGTGATATCCATTTCATGCATTCTATTTCTTTCCTGTATTAATCATTCACAGTTTGCATCGCCTTCCTATCATCATCTTTAAAATTTTTTATCTATCTCTACTCTAGATTTTGTGAGTAATTCCTTTATAAATGTTGACATTTCTTTTTTTTAACCTAGGACGTTATTTCTGATGTGATATAGCCTCATGGGTTTGTTTCTACTTTGTTTGCTGTCATTTCAGAAATGTCAGGATTGTGTCTTCCATTTTTCTCTTATCCCAATGTCTGCTGGACTTGTATTTAGTGAGCTTGAGGTCTGAGGTTGCATTTTGCTTCTGAGTCTTGTCATTTCCTGTTTCAAAAGTTTTTATTTTGTGTTCTTTGTTGATTCTTGTGAGTTTTTGTAATAGGTAGCTTTATCACTATCCAGGCCTCTGTATGTAAGCTTTGTTCTTTGGAGATGTCTTCTGTATGTAGCAGGTTCTTGGTTTGTGTCTGTTCCATAATCCTTCCTTCCCAGTTAATTAAGAGTGAGATGTTAGTACCTGTTTAGCTTAGTCCCCAGTCCTTTGGTGCTGGGGTGTGGTGAAGTTATTACTTCAGAACTTCCCATTATTGTTACAGAAGTGAGAAAAACTGATTAAAACAGATATGACATCCTAGCTAGCATAGTGGCTGGGGATTTAGCTCAATGTACTAAGTTCCTGCCTGACAAGTATGAGGTTATGACTTTGATCCCCAGTTATCAGGTCCTGACCTAGATTCCCAATCTCCCAAACAAGTGTACGGCGAAGGCTTAAATAAAGTGAGACAAGTGGTATGATTTTAGGGCTCCAGGAAAGTCAAACCCTTTAGCTGAGCATGAAACTCTGAGGCTAAGACAAAGACTTCTCTGGACTGCCCATTTTTATTAGGTCTAACAACGAAGGGCAGGGAAACTGAGGAAAGTGCAGGCAATGAGTAGGACCTTGGGAGTCACTTCAAGGACGTCTCCAAGTAATGAATCAAGTTAATTCAATAGCACTGTCTTCTCATGGAGACATGGTAGAAGTGAGACTGTAGGAGTAATTCCTGCAGCTGCAGTCTCTACTTAATTGCCCCCAGTACCAATAATAAATAAATAAGTAGTATAATTAGTAATAACAGTAGCATCAAGGTACAGTTTAGAAAGTGACAAACTGTGGTAACTATTAGTTTTGCTCCTTTAACCACAGGAGCAAAATCTACAATTATATTACAGAACTGATCATAAATTGGGAGTTTGTGTGTAATGTATTTCGCCTTGGTAGAGTGGTTTTACCCCGTGGTGGTGAGAAAGCTGTTGGATAAAACAGAGATAACTGAAAAGAAAATAGAAGCAGGCGGGAGGACAAAGGATAATCATGCAAACTTGGGGAAACTAGAGAACAGGATAGAAGAGAGAGAATGAAGGAGGAAGGGGTTATCTGAATTAGGTCTCTGGGTTTGGGGGATGGGATTAGTTTTCTGTGGCTGGAGTTTTCCCTAACTGTGTAGAAAAGAGAAAAAAAGGGGCAAGAGATTTAGTTCAGTGGCTCAAGCACTTGCCTGGTAAGTGTGAGGTTGTGAGTTTGATCCCTGGTACAAAAAAGAAAGGGGGGGGGGAGAAGATTTAAAAAAGAAAAAAAGAGAGAGAAAAGGGGAAATCCCACCTGCCTGCTTCTATTCTGTGTGTCTTTGTTCCAAGCATAATGTGGGTTCACCTAACTTGGAATCTTTGGGCTGCTAATGTTATGTTGCTTCTGAGAATTTCATACTGCTGGTTCCACCTGTCCATGCTGTGCACACTGGTTGAGGGCCATGCTGTGTGGCTGATGTTCCGAAAGTCAGTCTCTGGGCCTTACCATGGTGCTTTTCACCTGAGTCCTAGTAGCTGCGATGGGGGGGCTGGGCTCTGGGCCTTGCCACACTGATTTTCACCTGAATCCTGGTGGTACAGCCTTTTAAAAGTTTTGGGACTGGTCTTTCTGAGTTACCCAGTCTACACTCAAATTTGCTAACCTTCCTGTCTCAGCCTTCTAGACTGCTGGAATTATAGGCATGGACTATCATTTTCTGGCAAAATTTGTCTATTTTAGTTAAATATGTAAATATATAGGTATGAAGTTTTATCTTTCTAAAGATCTACATAGTTTGTGATTATGAACTCATTTTTACTCCTTGAAATTTTTTTTGCTAATTTGTGTTTTCTTTTGTTCTTGGTCATCTTGCTAAGTGGCTTATCAGTTTTATTAATCTTTACTGATATCCAAATTATAGTTTTGCTGATTTCCCCCATTGTTTTTCTTTTTCTATTTTATTGATTTTCTGTATTGCTTTTTCTTACTCCCTTTTAATTAGTTAGGATTTAATTTGCTCTACTTTTTCTAAGTTTCTCGTGATTAAAAGGTAATATCTTTATTTTTAAATCTTTCTTTTGGTGATATAATATTTGAAGCCAAATTTTTTTGTTTAAACACTTCTTTTTCAGCGTTCCACAATATGTGATACCCCCCCCATATTATTCAGGTCAAAATGTGTGCTTTTTTTTTTTTTGATTTGTAGGTTATTTAAAAAATATTGTTTAATTTCTAAATAGTCTTGAATTTTACATGTAGATTTTCCTCTCTCTCTCTCTCACTCTCTTTCTTGAAGTAATAACAACATCACAAAGTTGTTATAAAGAAGTTGTTATAAAGAAGTTATAAAAATAAGCCAGGCACTTGAAAGACTGATGGAGGAGAATTGCCACAGGCTCAATGCCAGTCTGGGCTATATGGTGAGTTCAGGGCAGGTCTGAACTATAACAAGACGGTATCTCAAAACCAAACCAAACCAAACCAAAACAACAAAGGCCTATCACTAACAATAACAAAAAGAAATACAAAAATAATACAGAGCATTTCTATGTACTGTTCACCTATTTCTCTCAGTGGTAGAAATATAGTATTAATATAGCATCTGTCATATTATAATATCAACACAAAGGAAGGAGCATTGGTACAATTCAGGTATTATTCACACTTCACTCGCTTTATATGAGTTTATTTGTGCATGTATAGTTCTGTGTGGTTTTATCTGCAGTGGGTAGATTAGTGCACTCACTGCCATAATCAAGATAAAAAATGTCCTTTCTCAATAAAATTTCCATATCCTGCCTCTTTATAGTTATACTCATCCCTGGAAACCACTAATCTATCCCTCATCTATGTAAGTTTATCATTTAAAGCGTATTATACAAATAGAATTATGTAACATAACCTTTTGAAGTTCACTTTTTTGTCACTTCGCACAATCCACTTGATAATATATTTGTAGATTTCTGTCACTTTTGGAACTATATTCTTAGTTGCATATAACATTTAGGAATTATAGGTCTTTTTGGTAACTTTTCTTTTATCTTTAACATCTTTTATCTCCAGTAATATATTCTCATGTCTACTTTGATTTTAATATAACCATGCATACTTTTTTATACTTCATGTTTTTATAGTATACTCTGTTCAATCCTCCTACTTTGTCTTTTTTTTTTTTTTTTTTTTTGTACCTGGGATCAGACTCACGACCTCACGCTTACCAGGGCAGGGCCTTAGACCACTAAGCTAAACCCCGGACCCCTACTTTGTACTTTTAACCTCTGATTTTATAATTGAATTTTATGTTTTTAAGTAGTGCATTATTGCATCTTGCTTTGTCTTGCTTGCCTTAATTATTAATATGGGTTGGATTCTCCCATAGTGATATTTTTTAAATTATCTCTATTAGTTTTTGTTTCTGTTTCTACTTATTTCCTTACTTTGCTTACATTACATTTGAAAAAAAAATCACTCCTTTTAAAATTTTGTCTCCTATTTTTAGATACATATTTTTGTGATACATTTTTAAAGTAGCTGTTCAGTAGTTCTAACTATATGCATGCTCCTATTAATACACAGATTTATGGGCCATATTTCTAGTGCTTTTTATTCAGTACATCTGTGACATAGTTAAAATTTTTGCATTTTACTAAGTTCTCAGATGATGTTGGTGATATGTATCTGAAGACTCCACTTTGTTAAACACTATTGTAGAAATAATATTCTAACCCACAACCTCACTCTTACCAGGCAAGCCTGAGCCACTAAGCTAAATCCCTGGCACTCCTCTGTGATTCTTTACTTCTTCCTTTAGAACTGGGTTTCATTCTGACATGCTTTTTGTTCATTCTGAAAAAATCATGTTAGGTTTTCCTGTATTGTGAATCTTCTGGGGATGAATTTTAACATTTGTCTGCCTGAAAATGTATTTATTTCTCCTTCAATTTTACAAATTTTTTTGGTAGTACTAGGGATTGAACCCAGGGCTTTACATATGTTAGGTAAGTGCTCTACCACTGAGCTCCATCCCCAATCCTCACCTTCATTATGAAGGATATTTTTATTGGATACAGAGTTCAAACTGATACTGTTTTTCTTTCTTTTTGAAGGAGGTGGAGTTTAAGACAGAGTCTCACAGTGTAGTCCAGACTGGCCTCAAACTCATGGTGATTCTCCTGCCCCAGCCTTCCAAGTGCTGGGATTACAGATGTGTGGCTCTACAACTCTGACAGTTTTTTTTTTTTAGCACATTGAAGATGTTCCATTGTCTCTTGGCTTTCACTGATTCTAGTGATAGATCATATGTTAATTGTATCATTATTCTCTTGTGTTTATGTCTTTACTCCTTCTGAATACTTTTATTTTATTTATTATATTTTGGGGGTTTTTGAGATACTGTCTCACTATGCAGTTCAGAATGGCTTCAAACTCAGGCAGTAATGGGATTATGTGTATGTGTCATCACATATGTCCTGAATCCTTATAGATTTTCAATTTATCACTGCTTTTGAGCAAAATGATCATTTGTTGAGGTGCTGTTTTTCTCTGTGTATATTTTGCTTGCAATTCATTGAGTTTCTTGAATTCATATCTTTCATCAATTATGGTAAGTCTTGAGCCATGTTGTGCCTTATCCTTCTAGTAGGCACATTTTAAAAAATTTATTTCACCAGAAAAGATTTATCAATTGGGTCTGCATAGCTTTGATATGAACTATTGGTCCCACATTATTTATAGGCTATTAATGAATCCATGGAAGAGGGAATAAATTTTCCTTTGTTGTCTTTGTTTGACTATGCAGTAGTCATCTCAGATGGGGATAACTAGGAGACAGACTACCTTGTTAGGAAGAAAATATGGAAATCTTGACCAAAGAAATGTAGAGCAAGGTAGTCTAAAGCTCTGGTGACACCTAAGGAATGGCTGTCATTTATGTAGTCTAAACATTTACTGAGCATTTTTTATCTAACAAACATATTATGTGAACAGAGTTTTCTTGATTTTATTCTCATGGACCTGACAGTTTGATTACTTTGAAGCAAATAAATAACTTGAAGTAGCCTAATGAATTATTGAATTCTATTCTTTCAGAGCAACTTTGTGTGTGTATATGTATGTGTGTGTGTGTGTGTGTGTGTGTTTGCACTAAGGGATGAACCCAGGGCCTTGCTTATATTAGGCAAGTACACTACCACTTAGCTACACTCCAACCCTTTTCATTTTTTGAGATAGGGTCTTGTTAAGTCACCTAGGCTGGTCTTGAACTTGTGATTTGTCTGCTTCAGTCTCTTGAATAGCTAGGACTACAGCTTTATGAGTAAATGTTATTCAAAATTACCATTTTTACGCATACAAACAAGGGTATTTTACCTGGGAAATACTGTAATGTGTTCTCTTAAATATGAAAACTAAGTTTATTCAACCATTATCAGCAGTCTTCTTAAGCAGAGACCCTTTCTTGTGCTTTAGTCTTCTTATCTATGAAGTAAGGCAACACTGGCATCTACCTCATAGGGTTATAGTGAGAATCAAACTAATTTATTCATTTAAAAAAATTATCACATATAGGCATACCCATGTTTACAGCAGCACAGTTTGTAATAGCTAAATCTTAGAAACAGCTCATATGCCCTTCAACAGATGAATTGACAAAGGAGATGTGGTATTTGTACACAGTGGAGTCATACAATTCTTCCATGAAGAAGGATAAACTGGAGTCATTTTTAGGTAAATTATGCACCTTGAGACCATAACGAATGAAATAAGTACGACTATTTAACACAATTTAAGACAAGGTTAAATATCACATTGTTTCTCTTGTGTGAGAAACTCACAGAGTAAGGAGCAAAAACAAACATAGATATTGAGAAATAAAAAAAACATGGTCAGATGGGAAGTAAAGCAAGGGAAGGAGGAAATGAAGGTATGAAAAACAGATTTCAAAAAGAGAATGGAAGGGAAAAAATGGAAACAAAGCTTTTGTAAATGGATCAGGACAAAAGGATTGAAGGAAAGGGAAAAAAAATTAAGATATATTATTAAAAATTAAGATATATTACATTCCTTAATTAAGATATATTATTAAAAATTAAGATATATTACATTCCTTATGATGAACGTGATCATTATGTGTGTCAAACATGTACTAATAAAATATTTTTATAATTTATCACAGGGCCTAGCATATAATAATGACCCAGTTAAAGTATATATGTCTTATATAGGTATCAGATGAAATATATACAGTCTGCCAAAAATGTATACACTGGAAGAAAAGATATTTAAATATTTTAAAAAATTTTATTGATATACATAATGATATACATAATGGTCACATTTATTGCAGTGAATTTGTACCTGTAAATAGTATATCTTGATTCTTGTTTTTTTACCAGTTCCTTCTCCTTCCTTCAACCCCTCTTCACTCATTAATTTACAAAAGCTTTGTTTCCATTTTTCTTTTTATTCTTTTTCTTTTCTTTCACTTCTCCTCACCCCTGCCTTGATTCCTTTTCCATTTGAAACTTTTCTTCCTATTTCTCAATATCTATTATACACTTACATCCTTACTTACCCTTTTGGTTTCTCACACCAGAGAAACAATGCAATATTTTAAAATGCGTATCTGATTTATTTCACCTAAGAGTATGGTCTCAAGGTGCATCCATTTACCGTCTCAAATATATACTTCTGTATGGCAGAGTAGTACTCCATTGTATAAAAAAAATCACATCGTATTTACCTATTCATCCATTGATGGACATTTGGGCTGTTTCCAATATTTAGCTATTACAAATTGTGCCCCTATAAACATGAGCATGCATATAGTGTTATGGTATGCTTTTAATTCTTGTGGGAAGATATCAAGAAGAGGAATAACTGGATCAAATGGAGCCTCCAGTTTTAGTTTTTGAGGAATCTCTACACTGATTTCCACAATGGTTGCACTAGTCTACTCTCCCAATAACAGTAGAGAAGTGTTCTTTCTCCCCTAGGACACCCGCCCCCATCATTTGTTATTGGTTGATTTCTTGATGATAGCCATTCTTTCTTGAGATGAAATCTCGGTTTTGTTCTAATTTGCACCTTTTGAATGACTAGTAATGTTATACATTTTTATATATCTATTTTCTGTTTGTATTTCTTCATCTGAGAAATATCTGTTCATTTGAAATGCCCATTTAATATTAAGTCTTTAAATTTGGAGTGTCTGATTTTTTTTGAGTTCTTTATATATTCTAGACATTAGTCTTTTTTCCAACAAATAACTGGTAAAATTTTTTCCCACTATTTAAACTGTCTCTTCACTCTTTTGGTGGTTTCTTTTGATACGCAAAAACTTCTTCACTGTGATGAGATTCCAGTTGTTAATTCTTTGTACTATTTCCTATGTGATCAGGGTTTGTTCATAAAATTTTAGCCTTGACCTATGTTTTCAATTTCTATCCAATTTTTCAGCAAATTTAGTGTTTCTGTTTTGATATTTAGATCACTGATTCATTTCAATTTAGTTTAGTGCTTGCTGAGAGATAGGAGTCTACATTTAATCTTTGCCATGTGGAAAGCCAGTTTTCCCAGAACCATTTATTAAAGAGGCTACCTTCCTTCCAGTGGATGTGTTTGGCACCTTTGATTGAGTATTTTTGGAGTTGTTTCTGTAGCTTTTAGTCTATTCCATTGATCTATGGATTTTTTTTTTTTCCAGTACCATGCTGTTTTTATCACAGTAGATTTGAAGTATAATTTCAAGCCAGGGATTGTGATGCCTGTTGTCTTTTGTTTGTTGCCTAGAAACTTTTGCTATTCTAGGTCTCTACTGATTCCAATGGGTTTTAGGATAGTTTTTCCTAATTCTCTGAAGTATGCCATTGGTATTTTGGTCAGGATTGTATTAAATTTGTGTAATAATTTAGGAAATATGACCATTTTCACTATATTGGTTCTTCCTTCCTAAGAACAAGGGATATCTTTTCATTTTTCTGATACCCTCTTTAATCTCCCTTTTCAGAGTACTGTTTTTCAACATAAAGGTCTTTTACTTTCTTTGTTAGATTGATTCCTAAGTATTTTCTTATTTTGATGCTATTGTGTAAGGTGTGGTTTCCCTAATTTCTCTCAGGGAGTTTGTTATTTGTGTGCAGGAATGCTATTGATTTTTGAGTATTGACTTTGTATCCTGCTACACTACTGAGTTTGCTTATTAAATTTAGGAATCTTTTGGTGGTGTGTTTGTGATCTTTGTAGAGTATCATGTCATCTGCAAAGAATGATAATTTAACTTTTTGCTTTCCTCTGCTTATTCCTTTTATTTCTTTCTCTTGTCTAATTGCTCTAGCTAAAGTTTCCAGAACTATATTGACATAGGAATAGTGATAGTGGACTTCCTTGCCTTGTTCCTGATTTTAAAGTAAAAGCTTTTCAGTTTTTGATAATTTAATATGATGTTGGTTGTTGGTTTGTCAGATGTCCTTTATCAGACTGAGATAGAGACCAGCTAGTCCAACTTTCTGTAGGGTTTTTTCATCATCAATCGTTGTTGGACTTTGTCAAATGGTTTTTCTGCGTCTATTCAAATGATCATGTGGTTTTCGTCCTTGGCTCTGTTAATGTGGTGTGTTACATTTGTTGATTTACATATGTTGCACCTTCCCTGCATCCCTGGGAGGAATCCTACTTGATCATGGTGTATAATCTTCTTAATGATTTGCTGCATTGTTTGTTAGTATTTTGAGAATTTTTGTATCTATTTTCATTAGGGAGATTGACCTGTATGTAGCTCTCTTTTTTGGTTGGATCCTGGTTTTGGTATCAGGGTAATGCTTGCTTCCAGGAATGAGTTTGAGAGTATTGTTCTACTTTCAGTTTCATTAAGGAGTTTGAGGAGTTTGACATTAGATCTTGTCTAAATTTTTTGCAGATTTCACCAGTGAATTTGTTAGAACTTAAGCTTTCTTTCTTGATAGGTTATTAAATAGCTCTTCAATTTCATAGACTGATATCAGGTTATTTGAATTTTTTGTATCTTCTTGGTAATTCATATATATTTAGGAATCTATCCATTTCTTCTGTGTTTTTCATCTTGTTACAATACAGGTTCTCAATGTAGGTATTGATGATCATCTGGATTTCTGCAGGATCTGTTGTGATTTCGCCCTTTTCACTCCTAACTGCATAAATTTGAGTCTGTTTTGTTTTGTTTTGTTTTGTTTTTGTGATCAGGTTGGTTAAAGATCTGTCCATTTTATGTAATGTTTCAGAGAACCAACTCTTTAATTTATTGATTTTTTTGGTATTGTTTTCTTAGTTCCATTGGCATTAATTTGTGCTCTGATTTTTATAATTTTTTCCCTTGTATATGCTTTGGACACAAATTGCTTTTTTCTGGTAGCTTGAGGTTCAATATTTGGTTGTTTGAGTTTGCTTTGTTTTTCTGTGTCTCCCCCCTCCCCCACCGACTGTGCGCTTGCAAGGCAGGCGCTTATGCCACTGAGCTAAATCCCCAGCCTGCTTTGTTTTCCTGATGTGGGAATTCAGCTCTATAAATTTCCTTGATAGGACTGCTTTCATTGCATCCTGCTGTTCTTGCATGTTGCATTGGCATTATTGTTTATAGAAACCATCTAATTTGTTCTCAAATTTTTTCTGTGACCCACTGGTTGTTACTTAATTTCTGTGTTTACTCAGTTTTTATGGGAGTTTTTGTCATTGATTTACAATTCCATTACACTATCACCTGATAATATGCATGGGATAATTTCAATTCTTTTGCATTTACAA
This sequence comes from Hydrochoerus hydrochaeris, assembly GCA_004027455.1. Taxonomy (NCBI): domain Eukaryota; kingdom Metazoa; phylum Chordata; class Mammalia; order Rodentia; family Hydrochaeridae; genus Hydrochoerus; species Hydrochoerus hydrochaeris. The sequence continues at coordinate 462,175 of PVLA01000293.1, read as the reverse complement.
AGTTGCAATTCTTTAGCATGTTCTATGACCATGTGGTCTATTTTGGATAGAATCCCACCCATGTGCAGCTGAGAAGAATATATATTCTGATATTGTGGGATGGAACATTTTGCAGGTATCTACCAAGTCCATTTGTTCAAAGTTTTGGTTCTGTTCTGATAGTTCTTTTTTTTTTCCCATTTATTTATTTATTTATTTATTTATTTATTTATTTATTTATTTTTGGTACCAGGGATCGAATTCACAACCTTGTGCTTGCAAAGCAGGCACTTATGCCACTGAGCTAAATCCCCAGCTTTTTTTTTTTTTCCTCTAGATGATCTTTCTATTTGAAAGGGTGGAATATTGACGTCACTCATTACAATTGTATTAGTGCTTATTTGGCATTTTATGCCTATTAATATTTTTATATAGTTGGTATGCATATATATATATATGTGTATTATCTATTCCTTTTGGATTGTTCCCTTAGTGATTACATAGTGATCTGCTGGCTCTCTTGATCATTCTTGGCTTGAAATTCACTTTGTCTGTAAATAGATTAGCTGCTCTTGATTTTTTTCAAGTTCCTGTGATATGGAGTATTGTTTTCCATTTTTTGACTTTGAATCCATGAGTTCCTTTTTGTGCTTATGTTTCTTGTATTCAGAATATTGTTGGATCTTTTTTCTTGATCCATTCTGCCAATCTGTTTCTTTTTATTGGTGATTGATCCTGTTTGCATTGATGATTATAACTGATATATATTTATATTTGTCATAGTATTTCCCTTTTGTTAGTTCCCTTCATTTAATTGCTTGCCTCACCTGGTGGATTCATCATTTTGGTGTTCATGGAATTGTAGTCTTTGTTATTTCTTTAAAGAATATCCTTCAGACCAGTTTGGAGTCCTGGTTTGGTGGTCATGAATTGTTTTTAGGTGTTCTTTATTTAGAAATATCTTATTTCTCTATCAATTTTGAAAAATATTTTTGTGGGGTGTATCAGTCTGGGTTGGAGGATGTTTTCTTTTAGGACTTGAAATACTTCACACCAAACTCTTAAGGATGTTTATGTTGAGAAGTCTGCTGTGATTCTGATGGGATTTCCATTATAAGTGATTTTTTCTCTAGTAACATTTATTTATTTATTTAGTTTTGTGTCTTTTTGAGACAGGGTCTTGCTATGCAGTTCAAACTGGCCTTGAGCTCACTTTGTAACCCAGGCTGATCTCGAACTCACAATGATCCTCCTGCTTTAGCTTTTTAAGTGCTGGGATTACAGGCATGTACCACCACACCCTGCTCTAATAATGTTCTAATGTTCAGTTTCTGGAATCTTAACTATCATATGCCTTGGTGTAATTTTTTTTTTATCATGGCTAACTAAAGTTATATATACATCACTTATCTGTATATTAAATTTTTTGTCCATGCTTGGGAAGTTTTATAGCATTATTTCAGTGAACAGGCTTTTTATGATATTTACACTATCTCCTAATTTGTTTCTTTATCTTTTTCCAGACAGGGTTTCACTGTGTAGCTCAGACTGGCCTTGAACTCACTTTGTAGCCTAGGGTGGCCTTGAGCACACAGTGATCCTCCTGCCTCAACCTCCTGAATTCTGGGATTACAGGTATGTACCACCATGCCTGGCTATTGCCTGGTTGTTCATTCATTCTAATCAATCTTATGTTACTGTTCATTGCATCATCTAGTAGCTGTTGGATTGACTTTTTATGGTCCCTTGCTATTTTTAAGAAGTTTTGCTTTTCATGATCACTAACTGCAAACCTGTCTTCTAGATGTAATCTTCTGTCTTAGATTGTTTCATTTTGTTGCATATTCTTTCAATAGAATTTTTAATCTCCTGGGTATCTGTTTGACTATGTTTCATGGATCCCTTTTCTTTTCTTTTCTTTTCTTTTCTTTTCTTTTCTTTTCTTTTCTTTTCTTTTCTTTTCTTTTCTTTTTTTTTCATACCGGGGCTCGAAATCACAACCTGGCACGTGCCAGGCAGGCGCTTATGCCGCTGAGTTAAATCCCCGGCCCTAGATCCCATTTCTTTACTATGTTGGGCATTCATCACTTTTATCAATTTCCACTATTTTTTATCTGTATCTAAGCTAGATTCACTTAGCATGTTTTTTATTATGGCCATCATCTCTTTTTTATTTGAGAAATTACTTCTAATTTGTTTATTTTTCCTAGCACCTCACTCATCTGCTCTGTTATTTCCATTATTACCATTTCAGAGAGTTCAGATAGGTGGCTTTTTCTATTCCCTGGGTTTACCTTGGGCAAGCTGGAGGTCTTGTGTTACGTCTTACTACTGTGTCTTCTCATTTTCTGTTTTTTTTTTTAAAGTTTAATTTCTGTGTTTATGCCTGTAACTTGCTTATGATAGATTGCTATATTACTAGTACTGAGACCTACTTAGTAAATGGCTACTTTTCAGAGATGTCTTCTGTGTGTAGCTGGCTTTTGGCTTTTTAGTCTGTTGCAAGATCCTACCTCTTCAACTTACTGGGGAGAAGTTGTTGATGCTATTTGGCCTTTCCCCTGGTTCTTTGGTACTGGACTTGTAGTATTGTTTTTCACTCACAGACAGTCTCAGTCTTGGCATACAAGGAAGAACAACTGATTAGAGCAGCTATGTCACCTTCGCTGTAGTATTTGTTATGGTTTGTGTTTACATGTCAGCCCAAACTTCATGTAGTCATAGATGGGGCTTTTTCAGAAATGGCTGGATATGCAGTTTGTGCCACTGAAATTGATTCATGGTGTGATGCTCAGATCAGAGGCACCAGGATTAAGGGTGTGAAGGCTACCTGCCCTAAGGGTAGTTAGCTTGGTTAAGAGATAAGGGTCAGAAAGAGCTGTGTTCCAGTATTGCTTTGCTACCTTCTGTCCACCATGAACTGTTCTCCTCTGTGATACCTATGTGCAATCCCACCCTGCCTTACAGCCAGCTGATTATGGATTGAAACCACTAGAAACTGTGAGCTAAATAAACCTTTCCTCCTTTAACTTGGGTGTCAGGTACTCTGTCTCAGCATCTAAAAAAAGTAGCTAAGACAATAGTACAATCAGCAGTAAAAGCAGCATCAAGCACAGCCTAGAAAGTGACAAACTGGTAACTATTGGTTTGCCACCTTTAACCATAAGAACAAGATTTATATAACAAAATCTAAAACATACTAGAAAATTATATGTAGCAAATAACTTCTCAGTTGGGTGATTTTTACCCTCTGGGGAGAAGATTTAAATGGGGTGGGGGAAAAATAGAGAAACAGAAGAAAAGAAAGATATTAGAAGCAAGTTGAAGGACAGTGAAGATTACCTAAGTTTTTAGAGACTGGTGAAGAAGTCCAGAGGGAAACAAAGAAGGGAGAAACAAAAACAAGAACTAAACAAACAAAAAACAAAAAATCAGTGTTTACACTGGTGAAAAAACAAGAATATACAATTTAAAAAAAAGAGATTTCAAGCCTGTGTTATCTTCTGGGGTTACCACTGTGTTTCTCTGTGGAGGCATCCAGGGTCCTCTGCTGTCACTGTACCTCTAGGCTTGAATCTCTTGTTTCATACCATAAGCTGGGAGTCAGGGAGAATGCAGTTTCCCACTGAACCAGGAGTCAGAGAGAAAGTGTCATTTGCCACTTCTTCTTTGTTGAGGTCCATCACCTCGCCTTCCCTGTGGGCTCAGATTCTCCCTTCAGAACTTTCAGGGGTCTTGGGGATCTACCTCTCTCCTTCCTCTCTTCCCAGGTTGCTAGACACCAGCATCTGGTCTCCCAGTCTTAGAGAGGCTGGTTTGCTGCTGCTCACAACTCCACCATCTTCCCAGAAGTTTGTATAAATATTTTCATACTGAGTTTTTTGAGACATCATGAAATTAATGCAAATTACTCTTGGCCTCTACAAGAGATATTTAAAACAAAGTGGTGGCCATTAACTTCCAGACACATATTAGTATGGTGAACTGTTAAAGTGTACACACTTTTTTTTATGGACTCCATATATCTTAATAGACTAGAATGTCAGTAACTGTTTAGCATATCTAAGCATAAGTTGTAAAGATATAATTTAGACATTAGTAGCATGACCAGAATTTTCTCTGCAAAATTTACTGAAGATGAACAAGGTTTCTGAGACTGGAGAATATTGTTCATAAATTGTCTTTGTGTAAAGCAACAAGGATATAATTTAGGAGACCTGACTTTTCCTCAGAAAAAAGGTAAAATTGACTTCCCATCATGATGAAAGTACCCAGAATAACATAATACTTTTTTCTCTTTTCTTAAACAAGGGAAATTTAAGTTTTATTGTTTAGCTATATAAAAAACAGATGACTCCGAGGAACATGAATTAATGTTGATAAGAATCGTGACTGGACTCATAGCTATATGATTAGATGTGTTTTAAAAGTATCACTCCTTAGAGTCTAAGACAACTTGTGGAAATTTTTAGAATACATTCCTTCCTCAAAGTTTCCTTGGAGATATTCAGAGCTTTATGGTTTTGTCTACATGGTACTAAAACTTTGGAACAATTCAAATAATTGATCAGTACTTTTTTTTTTTAAAGCTAATTGATAGATAAGCTTAGTTAACTAAAGCATCTGAGCTGGTGACCAGCTGTGCAGCTGGACTTTGCCTGGATGTATCTCTTAATATAATTTAGTAGTAATACAGATTTATGATAAGAATAGCAAAGAAAAATACACAAGTTGTGTTTAAGTAAGCTCCATATCACAAATGGTGTAACAAAGTATGAAACTCTCTGATCAATAGATATTTTAAAACAATCACTGATTATAAAATGTAGTTCTCATTTTCTATCTCTGTGTCTCTGTGTGTATCTCACATTCTGTCTCTGTCTCTGTCACTATCTCTGTCTCTCAGACTCTGTCTCCCTCTCTTTCTCTCAATTTAAATCAGGGACGTATACTGTGGTACATTTTTTTTATTTAAATTTTTAAAAACATTTGAGACAGAGTCTCCCTAAGTTTCCTAGGCTAGCCTCAACTTGTGATGTTCCCACCTGAGTGGCTGGGATTTCAGGCCTGTGCCACCATGCCTGGCTATAGTTAACTCTTGCTTACATATGGATACCTTTTTGTGTCTTCATCTGAAAGAAGAGCCCTCTGGTATTTCTTTCATATAAAAATATCAGTGCCATCATGGGGTTCTACCCTCGGGACTTCATCTAAACTACTCAATCTCGCCCCCTCCCAAAAACCTTATCTCCAGATATCTCCCTACTAGAGATTAGGGCTTCAACATTAGAATTGGAGGTAGAGTGGACACACTTTAGTCCAGAGCAAATGCTTTGCTTTGCCTGGTACTGTGCTCGGCACTGGAAATACAAATGTACTTTTCTATCCTTCTAAATGGGAAAGCTTAGGAAAATGGCAAAGTTGAAGATGGTGGTACTTAGGTTCAGGCTGTGGGATAAAGGGGATCAGGAAGATAGTTGTCCTTCCTATCCATAGGACCCCACTACAGGCACATCTCCGTACACCCCCATGTAAATAATTTCTGTAGCCACGGTCAATCTTGGCTGGTGTAAATAAAGTAATTTATATAACCAATGGCCACCTTTGTGTATTTTTGTATAAATGTAGACAAAGAGCTGAGGACTGGTGCAAGCGAAGGCAGGTTGGCTAGGGGTGTGAGGGCTGCCATGCATGTACAGGGGCTAGCGGCTAAAAGAGGGGCTGAACAGATCAAGTAGAGCTAAGCAGTTGAACAAAAGATATTTAACCCAGTCCACAGTTCTGTGTATCTTCTCAGGGTTGTCTGAGTCTCCAGTAAAACTCCCCAGTCTGAATTGAAGACAAGACAACTGACAATCGAGCAGGATGCATCCATGGCTGGGCTAAGGCAATAACCTCATAAAGAGGAGTTGCCCAGAGCAAAGGGTTAAATGAAGAGACCAGCCTGCAGCACAGCACTGAGATACATGGTGCTCATAAATCCTGCATCCTAAATCATATCTGGAAAGAATACATGCTGCTGAGATAACAGAGCTCTCCAACAGAAAGCTCAAAGGCTGAAGAGATTGGGCTGCTTTCTTGCAGGGGACCTCTCAGGTGGTGATACAGGAAATAAAGCAGTGAGCTACAGTCCAGTGAGACCATAAGGTCAGAAGAGCAGCTGTGAAATATGGATAGGGCCAGAGCCTGTTCCTTAGGTTTCAGGCTGGAGTATGGAATCCACGTTGGAGCTCCAAGCAGAATCTAAACCTGAGTCCAAGGCAGAGCCAGAGGCAGGCTCAGGATAGGCCACAGTTGCTACAAGGAAAGCAGCAGCTGGCAGATCCTACCCAAATGGCTGAGTTATGGCTCTCAGAGCCTGGGAGAGATTGGCTTATGCCAATGGCACAGACAGTCTGGAGATTCCAACCAGAAACTGTAAGTACCTAGAAGAACTGATGCACAACATACAGGGGATGAACGTTGGATAGAACAAACACTGCCTGAGAGAAGCAGCAGCAAGCCAGTGAGGGTTGGGAGGAACTGTAGACTGAGGCTTGGGGCCAGCTGAAACTGGCAGAAGTCACTGGGCACCAGGAAACATCTAAGCTGGGAGGGAACTCGTGCCAGGTGGAGGAGGCAGTTACTGAGGGGCACAGAAAAGAGAAAGGAGCCTAAGAAGACTGAAAACAGCCAAATGATGTGCTGTTAACTCTTTAAAGATAATAACATCCTGATCAACAGTTCCAAAAGGGAAAAGTTCCCTAGGAGAGGCAAGCAGTTCAGACCCAGGCCATAAACTTGCAGCACTATGTGACTTCTGCAGATGATGCCATACAGCTGTTTCATTTTCTAGGGGTAGGACTGAGAGGTGACCAGTTAAGGGGAAAGCTAGATTACTGGGGGCCTCATGTCATGGTTGCTATTTATTGGTCCTCCATAAATGTGCATTGTGTGCTTGGTTCAACAGTGGGGCAAACTATAACCTACTTATGGCAATCCTAATAAATTCCTGGGCAAGACAGCCTGCTGAGATGGCTACAAAGGACCTACCATCAAAGTGAAAGCAGTGACTGGGACCCTGGGTATAGGTCTTCCTGGTACCTGAGTACATTCCAGGGCTTGAGATTGCAAACAACAATACTCTCTGGATGTGCCTACTAAGAAGTAAAAACAATTTGTCTTCATGTGAAAAAAAGAGAGTGAATGTTCATTGTGTTGCTATAATGATACTTGCATAGCCCCTTTGACAGCAATGATGTTATATTACCCTGATTCTCTTGCAGGTCTGGAGCACACTTCTGGTGGTCTCTAGCAGCATCTGTGGCATGTAGACAGGCCATTGGTAAAGCCAAGGGCCAGGGACCTGGGCTCTTTGTCAAGTTTTGGGAGTTTTCTGGTCAAGTGGGAGAAAGGCAATACCAGATGCTGTTACTGGTGAGATAGAGAAGCATCCTCACCTTACCACAGTAAAGCAGTTACAGACTTTGTTAGGGCTTCTGAGATACTAGAGTGGTTTTATTCCTCATTTAGCCCAGATTTAAAAACCTAGGGCTAAACCTAGGAGAGAAGGTCCAGGAAGGCATTTGGGGCAGCAAAGCAGGCTATGCAGCTGGCACAAGTCCTACAGGTGGCCGACCCCAGGCAACCATATGAGCTAGATGTTCATGTAAGCACTGAGGGCTCTGTTGGGCTTTGTGTCAGTGCACAGAATGGCCGGGCATGGCTTTAGGAATTTAGACACAATTATGGGAGGGGAAGTCCCTTTACAGAGAAGAAGGTAGCAGCCATACATGCAGACCTTTATGGGGAGATTCCCATAAAAGTGCAGACCACCCACTCCATGACTGTAGGGCTACACTTACAGATATCTGTCTCCAACACAAGGATCCTTTAAGTACCAATGCTAGCCACGTAGTGTATTTGGAGTGGCAGAGTACAGGGAAAAGTTCCTTTTCTGCTGAGTTACAGCAGGTGTTAGGGCCGATGAAATATTTAGATAATGTTGCATCATCATCTCATCTACCTTAGGAAGTAGAGAAAACCCCTTACAGAGAGGATTAGCTTGCAGTACCAGGAAGTACCTGGTATGCAGATGACTGAGCTGTGGGCACACCACACAACAGACGGCTGTTGCTGTACAGCCGGAAACAGACAATATTTAGTTTGATACTGATAAAAGACAAAGTAGTCAGTGGACTGAGCTGAGGGCCATATTCGAGATTATTCATGGTTACTCAGGAGGAGGGCCTTCTTACCATATGCACTGATAGTTGGGTGCTGTACAGAGGCCTGATATTATAGCTTTCTATGTGAAAGGCAGCAGACTGGCTAGTTGGCCATCAGCCAATGTGGGGCCAAGCCATGTGGCAAGATCTATGAAAGGACCAGTGCTATAGCTCAGCAGTACAGCACCAGCCTGGCAAGCATGAAGTCATGAGTTCGATCCCTGGTACCAAAATCAAACAAACCCCCCAAAGCCTATGAGAGGCCACACAGAACAGGATAAACAAACTAGACAGTCCAGGGTACAGCTAGCACTAGGCTTGCAGAAAGACCAACAGGGCTACCTTGTACAGTTTTACGGTTTATGTACCATACCAAAGTCCACAAGAAAGAAGAGAGGTTTGCCCAGAGAGGAGAGCCACTTTTCATCCCATGCAAAGGTACTGTCTAGAGCAGGGGCAGCCTGTAGGAAAAAGCCCCTGTATTCAGCTCACTGAAAATGTCACGGTGCCTGGATCCAAAAAAGGGACTAAATGAGAGATCTGCAAAGAGCTGGAGAGCTAACTTGGTGCCCAGTCTGGGGCCAGCTAAGCATGTGTGCCAGCCTGGCCCCCTAAAGTGACTGTGCACATGAATGTACAAGAGCAAAGGAGTCTGTTAAGGCCTACAGTGCATTTTCTTAGTATTGCCGTTGTGACATGTGGGCACAAGGATCTGCCCTGTGGGCCTACATACCCACTAAGCAGCTGTACCCTGCAGCCTGGAGTGGATGGAGTCTAGGGAAACGTGAAAGTGCAAGATGGTAGTACTTTGGTCTAGGTTGTGGAGAAAGGGGATCTGGGAAATAATGGGCTCTGTATCTACAGGACCCCAGCTTAGACTCATATCCCTGTACCCTCATGTAAATAGCTTCCATTGCCAAGGTGGATGCTATCTGATGTAAGTACAGTAATTTATATAACCAAGGTCATTACTGGCACGTGGCCACCTTTATGTATTTTGGCATAAATGTAGAGTTAAGAACTGAGGACTGGTGTGAGCAGGGGCAGCCTTACACACCTGTATGGGGAGATTCCCATAAAAGTGCAAGCCACCCACCCAGTGCTTATGTGGCTACACTTACAGATATCTGTCCCCAACACAGGGATCACTTAAGTACCAAGGCTAGGGCCTGAGGGCTGCCATGTGTGCACAGTGGCTAGGGACCACAAGAGAGGCTAAACAGATGGACTAGGGCTAAGCAGTTGAAAAAATGTGTTTAACCCAGTTCACAGTTCTGCGTCTCTTCTTTGGGCTGCCTGAGTCTCAAGTGAAACTCCCCACACCGACTAGCAACAAGACCAGGAGGTAAGACAATATATGAATAAACAAATAAACAATATCAATTCATTCCTGAACATGATGGGAACTATGAAAGAAATGAACAAGATATTAAGATAGAGTATAATGGGGTGAGGGGTGAGAAGAACACAAGACTCTTCTGATGATGGAAAATGTTAGCTTAGACCTAAGGAATGGGAAAGAACCACTTATTGAATATGAAATAGGAGGAGAGTATTCCAGGGGTAGAAGGGACAGTCACAGCAAGGGCCTGAAGTTGCCTGGCACATTGAAGGACCAGATACAAAACCAGTATGATTTGACAGTCATTGTAGGATGAGTGACTCAAGAAAACATTGTAATGAAAGCCAAAGACTGGGTCATCTTGCAGTAGTAATTAACATTCCCTGAGTGATGTTTGGTACCTTGGTACTCATAATAAGTTAAACTCAATTTGCCTTGTGTTATGGTTTGTATCTAAGTATACCCCCAAAGACTGATGCAGTCATCAGTTTTTTTGAGAGGTAGCTGAATCTAAACAGTGTGATTGATTTTTAGTGCAATTCTGGGATTAAGGGTGGGTGACTGCCAGATTGGTCCACTGATTGGATTGGCACCACCCTAATGCCAGTAGACTGGATACAGTATAAAAGGCTTGTCTCCTGCTCTCTTGTTCCTTTGCTGTATTTTGCCACCATAAATTGTTTCTCCATTTGCCCATACCATTCTGCCTTGGAGTCAGCCAATTATGGACTGAAACCTCTACAAACTGTGAGCTAAATAATCCTTTCCCACTTTAACTTTGAGTGTCCAGTATTTGATCTTAGCAATGAGAAACATAACTGAGACATCTTCAATACTGCTGAATGCTGGTAATTTAATTTCCTTTTTTCATTTTTGCTTCAGGGATGACTTTTGAAATCAAAACATCCAATCACCTATGTAACTTAAGGAGAGGTCAGAAGGGGGTAAATACTGTCACCTGCATAGGAGAAGTGAATCCTGATTATACCCTGAGTTAGGTTTGCATTATTGTACAGTATCAATAATGAATTCATAGACCATCTGACAGCATGCTGAAATAACTGAAGATAACCAGCCATGCACAACAGCATGACCAATTAAAAACTGCTATCAGACTGGAGACTTGAGCCTACAGGGTTAGGATGAAGGATAACTTGCTAATACGGAAGAAGCAGGGTCACCTACATGGCAGTGAAAACCCACAGGGCTTCCATCCTTCTCCAACCAAGCCAATCCTATTCTAGGAAGCATTTTCCCTCCATATCCAGCACAGAGGTACTTTGTTTTGGTTGTAGAAGCCCTTGAAGACTGATGTGCACTCCTGATGTTATGTCAGTCTTTGAAAGATAGAAACTGCCTCAAAGAGCTTTTTTTTTCCCCCATAGAGCCTTTGGCAAGTGTGGTACTTTGCCACCACATCCCTCAGTGTTTAGGAGCAGAATCCTGGGTTCTCATTCAGAAAGGAGCCTGAAGTCCTCCTCTCTGCACTTATGTGCTGTATTGAAACACACAGATGAAATGTAGGACCAGCATATAAAATTGACAGCTTTGACCTTTATTGTCTGCACTTTGGAGATAAGGTTTAGTGATGTCAAGAACTTGATATATTGATGGATCCTCATTGATTCAACCACTTCATTATAGAAATTACAGAATCTGTTATGAACACCTTAAGTGCTAGATGAAAAGTTTAGTCATAAGGAGAAAATACATGTTGTTTCTTAAAAGGATCTGATCTAATGAAATGCACATACTGAAAAAGAGCAAGAGTACTTGAACATTATGAAGGGCAAGATAAATTGATCAATTCATGGGACAGCACAGGCATGAATTCCACTTATTACCAATGAGTCAGATATAGTCCTGAGAAACACAGTTTTCTTTAGCTTTTATACCTGGTGCCAGTTCTCAGGAAGCCAAATAATTGCCCAGGAGTATATAGATACTTAGTGAATGTGGTAATAATTTTAATTCTGGAAATATGCTCTCCTGGCTTTTTAGTTCTTTCATGAACTGGACTACAGAGAACTACTTTAATATCACCTGTTTGTAATAGCATCTAGTTAGCTTAATGACCAAACAAATGAAGTTTGCTTAGTGTATAATATTTCAGCAGGCCATCTGATTGGACATGGTTATCATGCCAATATAATATTTAAAATCCATATAGTTTACTATATTTACTTAGGTCATATTTGCCATGAAGTAGTTTCACTTAAAGAGAAAAGGAAGAGCCAGATTTTTCAGAGTTAAGGAGATAGTGAGCTCTAGAACACATGGCTCTGTAAATCCATCCAAATGATTCTTTTCATGAATTTAAAGAAACTGGAAGAAAGAAAATGACTGAGGGAAAGAAAGTGAGTTTTCAGAGTGTACATGCTTTCTCAAACAAGCTGTTTGTTCTCAGCTTTGTGCCCCACCCAGCTTTAATCATTAGCTGTAACATCAAACAGGACTTATGTTGGGAGGGACATTAATGAGGAGACTGTACAAATGGAAAACAGCGTGAATCTAATGGAACACGTCCGGCTCAGAACAGGCACTCTGAAGAGAGGTCAGAGTCCTTTTCCCTGATTCCTATTTGCTGATTCTGTGATTTTTTTTTTCTTCCTCCACTTTTACTCATTTCTTCATTCAATTTTTTGGGTGCTAGTCATTGTCCTCCTAGTCATTAGGGAATCCTCTGTGGACTTTTTCATAGTTTCTGTGGTTTTCAAGAGTAAAGGAAATTGAGCAATTAGCTAGTTCTTTTGGTGTGTGGGACGGGCAGATTAATTCCGTTTGATTTCCTTTCGCCGAACCAGTGAAAGGGGCTGCTTGGCCTGCTCAGAACTCCAGCTGGAATCCAGTGCCTTCACCAGGCCTCCATGGAAGTATCTGCCCCCGGGCAGTCCCAGGAAGGGATTGTACAACTCTAGTGTTGAGCAGAACCACTGCCAAATGAGAAAAGAAGGATTCAGAAGGTTTATTGTCATCCTTACAAGGATGGTCTCTGACGAAATATTGCAAACTGGGCGTGATCACAGATCCCAAACTGTATTCATGTAATACTAGTTTCTGTGAAGGCATTGGGTGTTTGGGGTGCACATTTTAAAATGCCCCACGTCTCTGGGTTGTATGAGTGTTTTTCTTAAATTAGGGCCCTATGTATACCTGATTTATCTTCTCAGAGTCCCAGTCCTACAGTTCTTTTTTTCCCCATCCTAGTCCTGCTATAATGAATCTACTCTCAAATAAATTTGGAAAGCATTGTTTACCATACACAGTAGTGTATATTCTTAAAGATGCTCCATCTGTACATTCTGGTTTATACATAGTGCTCTTGAGTCTTTTGATGACTCTGAGAATTCCTGTAGTAAAGAAATCTTATAATCCTATTCAACCATGTCTATCTGTTATATGTTGAACCATTGAATTTTTGAAAGAAATATACATTTAATATCTCATGGGATATTCAGGAATGCTGGTTAGGAACTACCTCAGAATATTTATGTATGGAATATGCTTGTTATTTTGAAAAATTTTCTTGGCTGAAAAAATAGTATATTAATTAGCTTTGCATCAATGTGACAAAATAGCTAACAAAATCAACCTAAAAGGAGGAAAGGTTTATTTTGGCTCACGGTTTCAGAGGTTTCAGTCCATGGCTACCTGGTCCATTGCCTTTGGGCTTCTGCATATGTCAGATGATCACATGGTAGTCAGGAAGTGGCCAAGAGGGACCAAGATCTTAATATTTCCTTCCAGGACACATCTCCACTGGCCTACCTTCCACTAGGTCCTGCTTCTTAAAAATTCCACTGCCTCCCACTAACATCCAAGCCTGTAACATACGGGCCTGCAATGGACATTTCAGGCCCCAACTGTGGCCAACAACTGTTCTCTTTTCTGGATTTAGATTCACTTGCAGGTTGTACTGAGCTCTCTTGCATCTGAATAAGAGAAGGATTTGAGTATTAATATTCATACCTTCAGTGGCTAGATTACTAGTTCATTGATTTATCCAAGACTGAGAAAATACTGTTTGCTAAGTTAAGTACAAAAATGAGTGGAATGGAGTCTCATCACCTAAGGGGCCAAGGAGGAGCACAGACTTGCACAACAATATGTCTAAATGTAATTTGATAATTGCTGTAAAAGGAGAGCATAAATAAGGAAACAGCTTAAAAAAATATCCTTTGACTATCATACTTCCACAACATTAGCTGGTCCTTAGGGAAAGTGCTATTCACATTTTTTTCAATCTTCTCTATAATATCTGGTAGGAGTTGTATATAAAATAGATGCTCAATATATATTTTTTGGTACTGAGGATTCAACTCACTACCTCACATTTGTCAGGCAGGCGCTTAGGCAGCTAAGCTAAATCCCAGCCCCTTCAATACATATTTGTTAAATAAATGATACTTCAGGAAAAATCTTGCAATTTAATTGATGTACCTTTAGTTATAATATCTATTAATGATTACTTGTAAAAACATCTAAAAAAGCCAAAGCTAGTATGAGAATGTAGCTCAATGATAAGAGTACCTGCCTAAGCATTCATGGGGTCCTGAATTTTAATTCCAGACTGCTAAAATAAACAAAGCACTCCAAATCTTATACTAACTCCTCTACATTTTTTTCTCTGCTTATAAATAATTATCTAATTTAATGAGATTGTTAGAAAATCAAGTAAAAATGTACCTAGAGCAGCTATTTCCTTCTCTGGCACATCACAGGTACCAATAAACTACAATCACAAAGACTGTGATACACTGTTCTTTTTACCCACAAAGTTTCCATAAATGGCACTTACTGATTTGATAAAACTGTCACTTAGAGCTTTATTCAGCTTCATCAGATATTCTCTTGCTGGTCAAGAATTTAGTTTTGAAGGCTAAATGAACACACAAGGTTTTATAAGAGCTGTGGGTAAGACTACACACACATCCATATACCCGTGTATCCAACACATGTCCATCTACACATAGATCCAATGCATTTCACTTAACACTTTTCACATGCACATGCCTTTCTCCTTTCATTCCTGTAGAGGATCTAAGATCAACTCCCTAAATGATCTCCCCAGAATCTCTAGTGTGACCTTACTGTACACTAGTCAGGTTGAGTATTTCCTGGGAGGCATGGTTTTGAGACCACAAAAGAGGTTTGATAAGCTAAGAGAAAACCTGAGATCATCAGTGAGATCTGGATGTTGTTGGTGCTATTTCCTTGTCAACTTTTCTGTAGGCTTGAGATTTTTCAAAATAAAAATGGGAGCATTATTTTAACACTAAATTAATACTATAAAATTCACATAATGTTTTTCATTTGAGAGAAGAAACTTCAAAAAATGTACACACTTACTCTGTGAAGGTTATTTCAAGATGGATTCCTTAATGGGGAGCCTTATGAAGTTGTGACCCTAAATATAGGATGCATCTTTTGGGACTGGCCGGCTGCCTAAATTTGTTGGTCAAGGTCCTGGCTTAAATAGAGCCATTCCTCTGGCTGTAGCAACCGTACCTTCAGGAGGTACCACTTCCTACTCTCTGTGCTGTTGCTGTAGCTGCTAATCACAAGGTCCTGTCTCATGAAGGATGGGTAAGTGGTCTAAAACAGGCTAACAATGTACTTTCAGTTCCCAGTCACCATGCTTAGCCCATGGGAGGTTATGTGACCTAAGTAGTCAATAAGCCTTCTACCTCCTATTTTATTTATGGATACCAGAAGATATTTTATTTATTTATGGATGCTTTTACTTTCCCCCAGGAACCTTTGGGTTGAATAATATAAACTAGGGTCTGTTTAAAACCAACAACCAAGAGTCCAGATCCTTACAGTCAGCAGTTGCACTTTTCCACAGGATGAGCCTCAGGCAGAAGGAAAAGCAGTCAGCAGGGCTATAACCCTCTGGTGCCAATCCTTTCACGCTGACTTTCTGACTCCTAAGTTCCCTGCTTCTACATTACAGACAACATCTTATGCCACACACTAAACTCTACAAGGGAGTCCAGGTGGCATGTCTGCCTGTGTGCATGCTCCTTCTGCCAAATGCCTTATTTGCTCAAGGCCCTGCCCTCTTGTTGGTCATTCTTTCCATAAACATGCAATGTCAACTGTGAGCAAGATGTTGAGCGAAGTGCTGTAACACAGTGCATCTGCATATCACACTAGTTGCCTTAAGCCCAGTCTTAAAAGCACAGCTTTGTGGGTCCTACTCTCAGAGATTTTTGCAAGATAATCTATATATGTTATAGGTCACTCAGAAAATTTGCTTGACTATTCTGGTTTAGAAAGCAGTGGAGTTACAGATATTGAGGTGGATGTAGCTCCCAGTGACCTTCTAGGGTACACTGAGATTAGTGGGGAGAATAAGACAATTGAATTAATTTTAACTATGTTGCAGAAACCAGAGCTGGGCTCAAACAGAATGTTCAGAAAAGTCCCCTTGGAAATGGGACCCTCACAGGTCCTGGTCCTAATGTGATGCCAGATCTCACTGATGCTTTTACTCAGGCCCACTGGCTCACTGAGGGGCATGGCTTCTCCTCCTGTCCTGCATTAGCTGGCCTGGCTTTCTTGTTTGCTGGATTCCTGCATTGTCTCTTTCCATGGACTTCAGGTCTCATTTCAGATACTTCCTGGGTCTACGACACCCCCTTCCCTCCTCTTCCTCATACTGCTGTATTCCAGTGTCTGGACGCCAAATCTTAGAGAGGCTCTTTCACTGCTACTCACCACTCTGCCATCTTCCCAGAAGTTGAAACCCAGGTTTTATTAATTTCTGAAGAAGAAAGTGGCTCAGGGACGAGTGACTGTGAGAGTGGCAGGAAGTATGTGAGTGCTGTGAGCTGTAGCGGGTAAGAGACCTAAAATGGCCTCTGTGCTATGCAGAAAAAGATATGTAGAAAGAATAATCTGCATAACACAATGAGGCAGTATCTAATGTTTTGGGGATGTGTCATTTTTTGTGCCTGGAAAGTCATAGCCTCTTATCTCAGCTTGATCCAAGCCAGTCCCTGCTGACAGCATGCAGTGAGACCCTCCCTCCTGCCTGGCTCACACATGCTTCTTGGGAGTTAAGGGGCAGGGCAACACTGACCTGCTGCTACCTTGCTTCAGAGATCACACATCAGGATAGACCGATTCGCATTTCTTAAAGCTACCTGAGGAAGTAAGGAAATATCCTAGGCATCTCTCTTTGTAGTAATACATAGAAAATAGGGCCAGCTTTAGCCAAAATGTAGATAATTGCTCTTCTGTTAAGGAGAGTCTTCAGGTGGTTATCCACAAACACGAAACCAGCTTTTGGTATTGTTTTGCTGTAAGTGTCATTTGTAGTTGATAACTATTCTTTTCTTCTTTTGGTAGAGTAAGAGATGGAGGACACAGTCTGAGTGGTCTCTATGAGAATTTTTCTTTTCATTAATTGATTCTGCAAGCATTGTATCTTGAGCATGAAATGCTATTCAGTAATACAAATGAATGAACTAATGCTTAATTTACAACATAGATGAATCCTTTACATTGAGCAAAATAATCAGACATATAAAATAATAAAAAAAAACACATCACAGTGTATTCCACAGTGTGTTTGGCTTAGTATAAGTATAGTTTACTTATACTAAGCCAAACAACAAGCAAAACTCATCTGTAATTACAGACATCAGAAAGTGGTTGCTTCTAGATAGAATAGGGAACTGACTGGAAAGGAGCACAAGGAGATTTTCAAGGGTGATAGAAATATTCTAGATCTTGTTTTCACTTATGGCTCCACAGATATATTCAATTGTCAAATTCTACTTAACTGAACACTTAAAATCTGTATATTATATACAGAAAATTACTTTCATAAAAAAGAATGGTACAAAATACACAAATAACTATTAATAGTTATTAAACTTAACTTATAATAAGAGAATGTAAAGTGGGGGCAGACACACGCAAGCCTCTCTCCATGAGTTTGTGCCATTTGCAGACTGTGGGTTAGGGGATAGATCCAGGACTCTCCAAGAAGCGATCCCAACAGGAAAACCGTGTCATCTTTATTGTTTTGTTGGGTTGGGTTTAATTCTCTTTTGTTTTGTTTGATTATGTTAAATCTGATGACATGAGCAGCTGTTTGAAAGATGACAAGACATATTATGGTAGCCGTTTTTTGTTTACTGGTGGCCTGTTTTAAAGTCCTTTATTGCATTCACTGTTTTGTTTTTATTCTATTCCAATCTGATAGATTTTTACTATGTCTGAAATTATCTGCAGCTATTTTGAAGACAACAAAAGGCATTATGGTAACTATTGTTGATTTTGTAAGGTTTTAAAGTCCTGTATCACTTATACTGGTTTATTTCTTATTGTTTTTTTTTTTCTGTTTTATTTTTCTTGGTTGTATTGTTTTTCAAATAAAATTTAAAAAATAGGAGAATGTAAATTAAAACTGCCTAGACATATCACTTTTTCCAGTATAAATAGAAAAAAATCAAAAGTTTGATAATGCACTCTGTTGATGAGACTGTGGGCGATACACATTTTCATTCATTAGTGGAAATGCAAAAGAGAACAGTTCCAATGGAGGGAAATTTTATATTATCTAGGTATAACTTTATTTACTGCTTGTATTAATTTCACTTCTGGGAATTTCTCCCCAGTAGTCTTATGCTAGATTTTCAAATGTCCTTGGGTTTATTTATGGACTTGCTAGTCTACTATTCATTTCCAACAGCACAGTTATAATTACAGAGGTTTTATAATACTTCCTAATGTCTACTAGTGTGAATTCACCCACTTTGCTTTTCCTTTTTCAGTTTTTTAAACTATTCTTATGTGCTTTATTTTTTAAAGTACAGTATTTATGAAGTTGAGAATAAACTATTTTAACTCTAGAAACAAAAATTTGCTAGTAATTTTTATCAGAACTGCATTACATTTACAGTAGAAAGATATAGTATAAAGATAACTTTTTTGTGTGTGCATTTGTGCAAGTGCATGTATGTGTGCATGCGCACACGCGTGTGTGTGTGTGTGTGTGTGTGTGTGCTTTACTGCGGATTGAGTCCACAGGTGCCCTACTACTACATCTTACCCACCCAGGAGCAGGGGATATTGTTTCATTTTTTGATGTCCTTCTCAATTTCCTTTTTTAGAGTGACATAATTTTCACTGTAGGGGTCATTCACTTCCTTAGTTAGTTAAGACCTAAGTGTTTAATTTTTTAGATGCTATCGTGAATGATATTGTTTTTCCAGTTGCACAGTGCCCACCTTGCAAATGCAAAGTCCTAAATTCAATTTCCGGTACCAAAACACCCCACAAAAATCCAAAAAAACAAATCAAAAAAATCTTAAATTTCATTTAAAAGTTTGAGGAATATTGATCTTAGATCTTCCTTGAAGATCTTGAAATCTATATTGCCTAGAATTCCCAGAGATCCTCCTGCTTCAGCCTCCCAAGTGCTGGGATGATAGGCATGTGCCACCACACCCAGCCTCTAGTATTTTTTTTAATTGAAGTTTAATCTACTTTTTAAGGCCATGAATTTAACTCTGATTATTACTGTAATGTATTCCTTAAATTCTCATATACAGTTCTTTTACTTTGTTCAAAAAAATAGCTTTTATTTTCACTTTCACCTAAGTATATTCAGTAAGAAAAGCTAAATTCCTTCTCTCTTTACCACATTCATGATGAGGCTGTAATTTGTTTATCTTGCTGCCAGTGGCTTGAAGCACCAGTGGGTACATTCATGACTTCCTATGTATGGCTGTCCCACTTTTACTACCAGTCATACAAGCTGCCTGATGGGACAATCTTGTATGTACCACCAGTGGTTCAAGCTGGCAGGAATATATTAAAAAATTTTTTCAGTCGATTCACCGGAAATATTTGATGTTATAATCTGGAGTACAGTCCTACATTGAGAACAAGGTAATGGCTTTATCTTCCAAAACTTAGCTCAGGGCCTAACAGTTACTAAGTATTCAGTAAATACTTTAAAAATATATAAATGAATATACCAGATCTAGGTTATGACATACTTTTGTAAAATAACATCACTTTGATAGACTTTAAATAGTTAAGTATGATTGCTTTATTCATACATTAAAACTCACTTTTCTATTACACATGTATTTTACATGTGATGGGTAATAGTGCCTTTTACTTTAAGTACAGTGCCTTTGAAGTATTTTCAAGGGTGGGTCAGAAGACATAGAGTTTTCTCAGGCTAATGGCTAAAAACTGTTGTCTTAAAATAATATACTGTGTACTCTTTTAAGTAACAGTAAGAAAAGAGGTTTTTTTGAAAGGATGACTTCACAAGTCCGCAGACCTTTCCCTTAGGTGAGGGTCTCCAGAGAGAGCATGAAATGAAATATGATTTTAGTTAAAAGAACTTGGAATTGTGTGGTACTCTGCTCCATTTAGGAGCCTCCATGTTTCCTGTACTGTATAACCCTCTCCCTTGAATCTGGACTCGTGCTGGGGATCACTTTATCAGAAAAAAAATCTAATTTCAAGGCCTAAAGCTTAAGAAATCCTGCCAACTTCCACTATGCTGTAAGAAACCGATGCCATATGAAGAGATGGCGTTGAACAGTACCAGTCCGGACAGAGCCCCCACATCAAGGGTGAGCAACCTACAACTCTCAGCTCTATCAGACCCACTGCTTGACTTTGGGCAATAAAGTTTTATTAGAGTATAACTATGCCCACTTATTTATATATTATCTTGGCTGCTTTCTTACA
Organism: Hydrochoerus hydrochaeris; assembly: GCA_004027455.1. Taxonomy (NCBI): domain Eukaryota; kingdom Metazoa; phylum Chordata; class Mammalia; order Rodentia; family Hydrochaeridae; genus Hydrochoerus; species Hydrochoerus hydrochaeris. Next base: position 441,919 of record PVLA01000293.1, on the reverse strand, counting down.
GTGACACAATTGAATGGTTATGTACAGGCATTATAGTACCAAAGCTTAAAATTTTCACTTTTTTTTTTTGGCCTTTAAGAGAAATATGTGCTGATTCCTTCCCTTTATGGTCCCAATATTAGTTGATGTAGTGAAGCAGAACTGCTCACACAAACCCAATCAACCTACAGAATCATGACCAATAGTACACTGGGTGCTGTCTTAAATTGTTCAGATATGGGATTGTCTGTTACGTAGCGACTGGAACAAATGATGAAATCCTGTATCTGTATTTTATACCCTTGATGATTTCCTGGTTTAAAATCCTTTTTAGTTTTCATATGTTTTGTCTCACTTTATTATTTATTAATATATTTTTTCAATACATAGTGATTACATTCATCTTGGGGGTTCGATACATATTCATTTGTCAACTTGAACATCTTTACCGTTCGTGTTGCCCCTTCTTTACGTCTTCTCTCTCCTTCCTTCCCCAGATTCCCGTCAATTCTCTCCCAGGACTATCTCCCTATTTCTTTTTTTTTTTTTAATTTTATTTAAAGAGAGGGGAAAAATAAAGCAAAACAGAAAAAAAGAGGTAGAAACAATACAGAATTTAAACAAAATGAACAGTAAGAAATCACTAATCGATACATTACATATTGTCTTCTTGGATGTAGTTGTTCAAGTTACAGAATTAAAGCATACAAAGTGGACATTCAAAGAGTGAGGCTGCAAACAGCTCCGTTCTCTGATCCAACAAAAACTTAGCAACATAATTATCATTCCTACACCCTTAAATATACATGCAGTTATATCCTTTAGAGCACCTGCTTTTCCTCCTTTTGCTTTTTAAATCCATTATCTTTTTAGTTATATCTTGTTTCAGGTTGCTGAATACCTTACTGATCTGTTTTGTTGTTGTTACTTACTTTTTAAAATTTTTTCTTATTTATTATTATTTTTTATTTTATTTTGAAGATAGTAAAATACAGCAGAACAAGACAGGACATAGCCAACTGAGGCAGTGCAGTGAAATTGGTACAGAACCTCACAGCAGGCCACTGGGACAACAGCAATAGGTACGGTAGTAGATCTGGTTTTCTTCACAATAGTTCTTCCTTCAATCAGGTAGAGCAGTATCAAAGGAAATACTGAAATTATAAAAACAGAATATTGAATAGAGCAATACCATTGATCAGAACAGAGCAAAACAGAGATAAAAATATTTGCCTTCAAAGAGATGGCAGAAGAAAATCCCCCTTATTTGCTTTATTGCCTATAGTCAAACTCATAAGAGATGCTCAGATCTCTGGCTCTCACTTGCTGGGCGGGGGTGGATGTTTGATTCTTAGCCCGCACCCCAGTAGGTTCACAGCCACTCACCAGAGGGGTGAACTGGCTGCCTGTTTTCCCAGCGCCCCAAGGTCCAACATGGCGCATAATGGATCTCAGGAAACGCTGATATGGTTCTTGCCCTGGGACCCCCTCGGCTTTCCAGGCCACAGCCACTTACCAGAGCGGCATGCTGGCGGCTGCCTGTTTTACCAGCGCCCCAAGGTCCAACCTCTCCCTATTTCTAAACTTGGCTCTTTGATTTCATTCTTTGTATTATTTTTATCTTAAGTCTCTCCTATTAGAGAAACCATGTGATATTTAACTTTTTGTGACACATTTATTTCATTTAGTATTATGATCTCAAGCACTTACCCCTTTTAGAGATCTTTTTAAAGATTCCTACTGTATTTTAGCCATATGTGTGTCCTTAAATCCTCACCATGTCAACTCACTTCTTGTTGCTAAACCCATCTCTGGCGGTTTCTGAGACTTCAACTCATTTGACACTATTGACCATGTTTTGATTCTTGAAACATTTTCTCCCTTTCATTCAACCATATCCATAATGAATATAGATATTCATTAAACCATAATATCCTTTATTCTTTCTTATAGGGAGCTATTTATCAACTTTCTTCTGGAAATTTTTCCTAAAACTTAACGCTAGATTTCCTTTAGATTCTATTCAACAAATATCTCAATCCTACTATATGGCAGGCACTGTTCTTAGATACATGTTCTTGGGTTCTAGGAACAAAACAAAATCATCCCTGTCCTTGGAGAAATGTTTAAATGTACAAATAACATAATTTGTTATAAAAGCTAGAAACTAACAAATGCTTTAGAAAAGAAAAGAAACAGAATGGGGGAAGAAGGTAGGAAGCAGTTTAGGGAGAAAGGAGGAAAATTTGAAGGAAGGTTCTCAGAATAGGCCTTTGACAGGATTAGGCAGCTGATGTGCAGTTATCTAGAGGAGAATTTCAGGCAGAGAGGACAGCCATTCAAAGATCCAAATGCACTGAGCAGTGTGGAAGGTCTAAGAACAAGAGGTCTTTTCTAAGGACTCTGGAGGCTGCAGGGCTTTGGAAACCATTACCAGGATTTTGTTGCTTTGTAATGAGAGGAAAGGAGTTATGTGGAGTCAGAGAAGATAAAGCCATTGCAAAGGTCTCTATAGCTGCTGCATTGAAAAGAGCACAGACAGCAGCAGAAGGACCAGAGGAGAGGTTCTAGCAATGAGACAGACTGAAAAGGCACCAGAGGAAACACAAGGCCTGACCACCTCTGAATAGTGTTAAAAACGCCTGCTCCCATGTTTCCACTTACCATCCATGTGCTTGGTACTCCCAAATCGGAGATCTTTGTATTTTCAGTCCATATCTCTCGAGTTTCAGACATGTATCCAGATATCTTCTGGTCATCTCCTCTTTCAGTGTTCTATAGGTACCTCAGTCTGTTTTGTCTTTTTGAGACAGGGTCTCACTATGCAGTTCAGGCTGCCCTTAAGCTCACTTTATAGCCCAGGCTGGTCTCAAACTCACAACAATCCTCTTGCCTAAGCCTCCCGAGTGCTGAGATTACAGGTGTGTGCCATCATGCTGGGTTTGTTACCTCAGTCTTTACTCTTCCCTCTAAAACCTTTTTTCTTCTCATGCCATTGCTCTTTATCATTACAGCAGCCACGCACCCACATTTTCTTATTAAGGCATTATCCTTCAATGACCACTGTCAACACGTGTTACTGCACAACCTGTGCTGGCTCATAAATATTTTGGATTCCATTAACATCTCTGTATGGTTTAGATTTTCTGTTTATCATGGTAGTGTAAAGGATTGGGCATAGATTGGCTTTAACCTGGAATAAGATGAAATGTTCCCTGAGACAGAGTTCACGACTATACCAGTGTGTACTAAAATCCCCAAGGATAGAGGATGGAAATTAGAGAGTGAATTCTTTCCATTTTGTAGCTCTGTCCAGCAGGACACCACCATTGCCACTAAGTTACATGATTTTGAAGAAGTCAGTTATGTTACAAATAATAAATTCACCACATGTCCATTATATATGAATTAGGTCTCTGTATACATTGAAGAATTTTGATATATGAATTAAATTTTCTTCTTAGAAATTTTTTGTCTACTCTCTATTATAAGTTAGAACTTAGCATGTATTCTTTTAATTTGTACCAAAAGAGCTACTTTTGCCTCAGAAAAAAACATTTAACCAGAGGGTTGTGGTTCCTTTTTCCATGAGTCTTGTTTTTTCAAAATTTGTGTATAAAAGAATTTAAGAAATGTCTTAATGTTTGTATCTAACTCTTATAATGTTTTTTTTTTTATTTTAAAGAGGATAACACAAGGAAAATGAAACAATAAAACCAATCAAAATAAACCAGTATAAGTGACACAGGACTTCAAAACCTTACAAAATCAACAATAGTTACCATAATGCCTTTTGTTGTCTTCAAAATAGCTGCAGATACATTCAGACATAGTAAAAATGGAACAGAACAGAGTAGAAACAATAGAAACAAAACAATGAATATAATAAAGACATCCAAGTAAGCTAATAGTAAATCCAACGTGGCTACCATAATACGTCTTGCTGTCATTTAAACAGCTGCTCATGCCATCAGATTTAACATAATCAAACAAAACAAAAGAGAATAAAACCTGGCCCACAAAAACGATGAAAATGGTATGGTTCCCAGGCAGGAATCACTTCGTTGTGGTGTCTGGTTCTCTCCCCCTGCAGTCCTAGAATGGTGCTGACTCACGGAGAGGCTTGGGTGCTGCTGCCCCAGCCCGGCAGCTGGCGCTGGTTTCCAGGTGGGGGTCGCCTCCTTGTAGGGCCTGGTTCTTACCCCACCGCAGTCCACGAATGGCGCTGACTCATGGAGAGAGGCTTGAGTCTGGCTGTCTCCACTCCCTTTTATAAGTGTTTTTTTTGTTTTGTTTTGTTTTTTTAAATAATGGATACAAGGAAAATAAGCTTTCCTACGTTGTATTTCTTACCACACCATACTTATATGTGGGAGTCTTGTAAAAATCATTACTGTGAGACTAACTAGGCCAAAAACAGCTATTATTTTTTATTAGAAAATTAACTACAAAATGAATGTTTAGGTGCAAGCTTAACATAGTTAAAAATGTAATTAAGTCTGATAACTTGACACTTGAAAGCTCTTTTTATATATTTATCATTTATTCAACAATTTTTATCAAAGGCTTGCTGTGTACGAAGCAGTATGCATGTGCTGGGGATGGAGTATAAACAAAAGCAAAATACTTGATACGACAGAGCTTATTAGGAGTGGGGTAGGCAGACAATAAATAACTAAAAAGTAATGACTGCTTGTAAATAAGTACCAGGAAGGAAGTAAACAGCAGAAGACACAGAGACACAGACTTGGGAGGTTACCTGAGGGTAGGACTCTAAGAAGGTGGCCGAGGTGAGGGCCACGAGTTAAAACATAAGCTAGATTTCAGCACAGGAAGTAGGCGGTGCCGCCCAGCAGAGGGACCAGCAGGAGCAAAGGCGCAGAGGCAGAAAAAGCTAATAGGTACTCGAGAAACAGAAAGGAGGCTCCCATAAATCACCACAAATAACAGACAGAGGCTGAGAGGACTGGAGCTAGATCAGACAGGATTTTTTTTTTTTTTTTTTGTACCAAGGATCAAACTCGTGACCTCACGCTTGCCAGGCAGGCACTTATGCTGTTGAGCTAAATCCCTGGCCCCAGACAGGATTTTGTAGGCCTTGCTTGATAAAGAATTTGGATTTTATTCTGAGTGTAATGGGAGGACAATGAAGCATTTGTGCAAAGGAATGGCATAACCGGATACTGTCCTATCCTTTTTTTTTTTTAATTATAGAAACATCATCCTAAAGTTTACTGTTTTAATCATTTTTAGAAGTACAACTCAGTGACACTTAATACACATTATTATGCAATGGCACTGCTATCTGTTTACATTACTATTTTCATCATCTCCAACTGAAACTGTGGCCTTATTAAATAATCACTTTCCAGCCTAAGCACTATTCTACTTTCTGTCTCTATACATTTGCATATTCTAAGTATCTCATATAATTAGAATCATACAATATTGTCGATGTATCTGGCTTATTTCAACTAACTTCATGTTTTCAAAGTTTATCTAGACCATAGCATTTGTCAGAATTTCTATCATTTTAAGGCTAATACTCCATTGCATGTTTATATTAACTTTTGTGTATCCATCTACTAATGGATGCTGTGCTCTGCTTTTTGGGGAAGGGATTATCTCAAGATTTTTTATGGAAAGAAATGACAGTGAAAAACTGTTCAGAAAAGATGCATATGGTGGGGTTTATATCTGGAATAGCAATTATATTATTATAATATCAGTTTGGTTTTCTGTCATATAGAGGTAGATAATCCAGAACTACCGTGAGATAACATAGCTCCATTGTCACCTGAGACACCAAATCCATTCTGGCTTTCTCCTCCATCATCTTTAGCACAAGACATTCAGGCCCAAGGTCATCTTAGAGTTCATGGTAACCAGAAGAGTTCCCATAACTGTGTACTTTCTCCAGACGGCGGGAAGAAGAAAGGCTATAAAACAAAATGGTGCCCTTGCCAGCTGAGTGGTATTCTATAAAGCATTGCCTGGCCAGCTCATTCCTTGCCTGAAATGGAGTCTGGAAATCTAGATGTCGAGCTGCACACCTTCTTGTGCCCAGCAGTATTCAAAGTCTGCTAGTAAGGAAAGAGGGGAAACATTTTTTTTTCATCGCCTCAGGAAATATCAGAAGTGTTCATAGTGCCTTGAAAGTTTGGCTGTTTATGGTGATTGGCCTTCAATCTTCTAACAGTGGCTCAATGTGGAAAGGCTGATTTTTCATTCTCTCCTCCCTCTTGCCTCGCCCTTTCTTTCATTTTTGGTGTTGGGACTCAAACTCAGGGCACTGCACACTGCTAGGCAAGAACTCTACCAGCAAGTTATACCCTCAACCCCTCACTTTCTTTTTGTTAGAAATACAAATTTACAGAGAACTCTAGTCACTTCTGGGATTTCAGGAGTGGACAGAGAAGTTAAAAATAAAAAGAAGAAATTAGAGGCAGAATTTCCAATTAGATGCTCTTTCCTCGTTAAAAATTAATACTAATATTTTCATATTTTATATACTTAAGAAACTTCAGTTGTATTTTTTCACTTGTATTTTTTCCTTTACTTTTGTGCTATGGTTTACCTATAGAAAAATCCAAAGATCTGAAATACAAAATTAGTTGAATTTTTACATTTTGCATTTTTGTTACACACCCATGCAACTGCTAATTGGATTAAAACAAAATAATTTTTGTATCCAAAAATTTCCCATAAATCAATTTCCTACCAGTCAACTTTACCCCAAAATGTACCAAAAGTTAATTGTGTCTACTCAGTGAAATACATCTTTTAAACTTTTATTTAGAAGTGTGCAGAGTGGTTAAAAGAATAGTACAAACAACACCTTTATACCTTTTACCCAGATTCAACTATGTTGATATTTTTCTTTTTATCATTTTCCCTTTTTCTCCCCCTCACTCTCTATCTTCTTTTCTCTTGATCTCCCTTTCTCTTCCCCTTCCCTTTTCTCTCTCCCCTCCCATGCAAGTATGTTGTTGTTGTTGCTGTTTTTGCTTTTGTGGGTTTTTTTTCAAACACATGAGGAAAGTTGCATACATTATATTCCTGTACACTAAATATATTAGTGTATGTTTCCTAAAAATAAGACTACTCACTTATGCAAACAAAACATAGTGATCAACCCCAGGAAATTTAATATTAATATTTTTATCTAATCTACCACCCATACTCCAGTTTTGTCAGTTGACTCAATAATTTTCTTTTAGCATTTCTCTCCATTCAATACAGGGTCTAGTCTAGGATCTGATATTGCATTTAGTTGTTATATCTTTAGATTCTAATCTGAATGAGTTTCTCAGTCTTTCTCTGTTTTTTATGATACTGACATTTTAGCCTGGGACATAGCTTGATGATAGAGTGCTTGCCAAGCATACAAGGCCCTGGGTTCTATCCTTAGCATGGCACAAAGAAACAGACAGGAGAGGGAGAGAGAGAGAGAGAGAGAGAGAGAGAGAGAGAGAGAGAGAGAGAGAGAGACACTTTGAAATTAGAAAATATCTTCTTTTGCTTTGGTCAGGTGTTTCCCCATAATGAGATTTAGGACACACATCCTAGCCATAACATCACAAGAGATGTGGCCTCAGATTATTGTGTGGTGACATAGGATGTCCATCTGCCCCTCCCTGCTGATGTTAATTTTGATCACCTGGTGAAAGCTTACTCTGATTTTTAATGCACTGAATGCTTTTTTTCTTTTACAAGTAATTAGAAACTATTGGTGGATATTTTTAAATCATGCAAATGACTGGCTGTGGCGGCACACATCTGTAATCCCAGCACTTGGGAGGCTGCAGCAGGAGGATCATGAGTTCAAAGCTAGGATTGGCTACATAGTGAGTTCAAGGCAAGTACTGGCTATATAGCAAAACCCTATCTCAAAGAAAAAATGATGTGAATGTCAGCTCCTCATCAAAATCACTTCTGGTGTTAGTCATATTTCTGTTACTGTGATAAAATACATGAGATAGTCAAGTTAAAAGAAGTAAAGATTAATTTAGCTGATGGTTTCAGATGATGCAGGCCATGGTTGCTTGTTTTTGTGGTTTGGGCCAATAGTGAGGTAGGACACTATGGAAGGTAGGCAGGAGGCTTGTTCACTACATAGCAGCCAGGAAACAGAAAGAAAGGAGGGGTCAGTTCCCAACGCCTCCTTTGAGGCCACACCCCAGTGACCTGAATTCATACCACTAGACCACCTCCTGAAAGCTCCAACTCCTCCACAGGCTGGTGACCAACCCCTTAACACACAGGGCTTTGGAGAGCACATATTCAAAGTAGATCATTCATTAAAAATTTTTTCATCGTCAATATTTACCTTAATGATTGCAAAAATTATGATTTCTTAGTTTCTACACACCATTAACATCATCTCAGAATATTAGGAGTTAAAACCTCTCAAGAAAAATTAAAAATGTCCAATCCTAATATCTCTTAGTATGATCTTTTTATTTTGCTTGCTGAAAAATATTTGAAGTTGCCTTTCTTCCACCCCACATTTTTTCTTGTTTACTGTAGGTGTAGAATCATGACATATTTTGTTCATAGAAAGTTTTCTAAGAATCAGACTTTCAAGTACATTTTGGCATTTGATATCCACTACTTTAGACCCTGAGAAGATGAAGCAGAGAAAAAAGAAACATTATTTAGGGAAGGGAAAATATAGTTATAATTGAATATTTTGTGTCAGATATACACTTTAAAAACTAGCATTGGACTCCACACAGGAATGTCTAGAAATGATGAGGAAAATGTGATGTTGATATTTGTGAGTAGAAGGTATTCTTATTAGGGACATCATATATGTATGCCAGCAAAATACCAATGAAGAAAAACTTTTTACTTGTTTTGTGTAACTGTAGGTTACTTTATTTGGGAATCATTTTCTCTTCCTTAAAATTTTGTATATTCATTAAGATCTTTTTTAGAAAGTTTCCCTAGATAGATGTCTTTTCACCCAGGGAAAGCTGTGGTAGCAACTCTAATAGGTTTTTTTTTTTTTTCTTCCTTTTTAGTACTGGGAATTGAACCCAGAGTTGTCCTTTGATTTGGCTGTATCCCCAGGCTTTTATTTATTTATTTATTATTTTGAGACAGGGTCTTGCTAAATTGCCCAGACTATACTCAAATTTTTGATCTTTCTACTTCAGCCTGCCAGATTACAGGCATTGCACCATGCAGTTCTACAATTTTTATCCTTAAAACTTGCCCTCATCCCTGTAATACGAACTGAATCCCACTGATATATGGGGACCCGTAGGAAGTAGTGGCTGCATTTTTGAACCAGTTCTGAAAAAATGGACACATTTCCCATCTTAAAACTCAGCTATGCTACTTTGCAAAACAGTTTAGCAGTGTTTCAAAAAATTAAACCTAAAATTACCATATTGTCAATTAGGAAATCACCAAATCATGTGCAAAAACTTGTACATGAATGTTAATAAAACATTAATCATAGTAGTCCAAAACTGAAACTTAAATGTCCACCAGCTGATGCCTGGCAAACACAATGTGGTTTATCCATCCAGTGAATGCTTTTCAACACCTAAAATGATCAAACTACTGATACTTCTTCACAGATGAACTTTGAGAATGCAAGGCAAATTGATATTTTTTATCCATTTATAGGAAATACCCAGAAAAAGCAAAATTATAAGTGTAGAAGGAAAATTAGTGGTTGCCTGGGGACGGGGTTGGGGACAGAGGTTAACTCTTAAGTGGGCATGAGAAATCTTATTACGGGAGTGCAACTCTCCTAAAACTGATTTATGATAATGATTGGACCACTCAGAAAGTCACTAAACAAAGCACTGGATTGTATATTTGAAAAAGGTGAAATTTATGATATGTAAAGTATACCTTTATAAAACTGCAGTGTTAGTCACATAGTCAATATTCAGATCAGCAGCCTGTATAAAGTGCTTTACTAACTGTTCTCTGGAGATAAAAGGTGTTTGGCTAGACCAGTGGTGAAACATTTTAATTGGACCAAATGGGAGAGAAAACATATTCTTTAATATTACCGATATGCCTTTCTTGATCTGTGACAATCTTATCTTGAAAGGCTCTGTTAATGCTTTATATCTGGATGTCCCCACAAAGCCTCATGCCCTCAGTGGTAGAACTTGTGGAAGGTGACTAGCTTGTGGGGATGCTATAGCTGGCTTGGTGTTGCAGGTGGAGCCAATTCAGAAGAAGTGGGTCACTGGGGCATGACCTGGATGGGTGTATCTTCCTTCCCCCCTCTTCTGTTGGGGCTTTGCTTCCTAGTTACCACGACACGAGCAGCTTTTCTTCTGTTGTGCTGCCCTGCTGTTCTGCCTTGGAGCCAGTGAGTTACAAATTAAAAACATAGGCAAAAATAAACCCCTCTTCCTTTAAGTTCTGGTTGTCAGTTATTGTGTTTCAGTGATGAGAAAGTGGCTGCATCTCTCTGATCCTTTATTTTAAAGGAAAGTTTCTAAAAAACATTTTAAATCCATAATTATTTAAGCTTTCCCCATTAATTGGATAATTCTTATTTCTCTTAGATTCCACTTCTAGGACTTAGGATCTGAATTTCTGTTCTATGAACTGTATTCTGCCAAAATTGCTAGCCTGAAAGTTTACTACTGAACGATTCACATTTAGTGTTCTAAAGGATTTGAGGAAATCTTGTTTCTCTGTGCTTTCAGAGAAGCATTTATTCTTACATAAGTAAAGGTTTTCTTTTCTTTTCTTTTTCTTTCTTTCTTTCTTTCTTTCTTTTTTTTTTTTTTTTTTGGTACCAGGGATCAAACTCAGGACCTTGTGCTTGCCAGGCAGGCGCTTATACCACTGAGCTAAATCCCTGGCCAAGTAAGGGTTTTTTAACAGATAAGATGAGAGAAAGAAAAGCTGTGAAGATATCTCTTGGCCAGTATATACTAAACTGCTATGCTTGACTATTTAAAATTATCTTCAAATTAATTGTACAAGGCACTGTTAGGAAAATAATAGCTGTATTTAAAAAGGTGAATATGATCTGGAGAGAAATCAGATATAATAATAATAGCTATTTTTAAAAAGTCCTTTTGCAAAGTGGTGCTTTAGAAAGAATTCAAGATGGTTACAAATCCCTATCTTCTATAGTTGACAATAATTAATAGCCAGTAAAGATAATTGTGAATGTTCCCAACCCAAAAAAATGATAAATGACTGAAGTGATAGATATGTTGATTACCCTGATTTGGTCATTAGACATTGTATATATGTATTGAAATATCATACTCTACTCTAAAAATATGTACAACTACTATATCTCAATTAAAAATAAAAATATGTTTAAGAAATGACCTAGATTCTCAGCTTTGTGTCATCACTTGCCTATGGTGTGTCTCTGGATAAGTCTAATTACTTCTAGGTCCTTTTCTCATATCTGAACTGGGGACAGTATCTACCTCTCAGCAGTATTGTGGGAATTACATGAGGCAACATGTAAAGGCATTTTAAATAGCCTGCTCACAGCCAGCGAGGAAACTGTGCTGGTTTATCTTGATTGTCAGCACGACTGGATTAAGAGAGGTGGCTGGATTATGAGGACACTAATCTCATCTGGCTTAACCCATGAATGAATCTATGGCTGAATAGCCTATTAGAAAGTGGGGCCTTGTTGGAGGAAATGGGTCATGGGGGCATAACCTCTAGGACTGGATCTGCTCCCTGCCCTTTCCTTTGAGATTCTTCTCCTGCTTTATACTTCTAGATGCTGTAAATTGAGCTGCTTTCTTCCACAACACCTTTCTGCCATTATGTTTCTGCTTTGGAGCCAGATGATCATGGGTTTAAATCTGTGAAGCCATGAGCCAAAATGAAACCTTTTCTCCTTTAAACACAGATACTTTGTCGCAGTAAGGAGGCGGCACATAGATATTTTCCATGGAAAATTCCCATTGGTAATAGTTTGTATTGTGTGGTTGTTGGATCTCTTTCTATCTTTCTCTCTCTGTGCCTTCCTCCTCTTTCCCTCCCTCTGCAGTTTTTGTCAAGGTGAAGAATGAAAACCATTGCATGTTTTGTGTTTTTGCTCTTTTTTTTTTTTTTTTTTTTTCAGTGCAGGAGCAGAAACAGAGTCTCATGCATGCTAGGCAGTTGTTCTACCACTGAGCTATGCCCCTATCCCCATATATCTTGATTTTTGGAAGAACAAAGCCATCATTGTATCTATCTTATCATCATGAGCAACAAAAATGTATAAACAGGATGTTGTGGTGGTTAAGAAAGTGGTACTGTGTATGAAGATTCCAATTTCTCCCCCTCCTCAGTACTTGTTAATTTCTGGTTTTGTTTTTATAGCCTTCCTAGCAAGTTTAAATTGGTCTCTCATTGTGATTTCTGTTTTCATTTTCCTAATGGCTGATGATGCTGAGCATATTTTCATGTGCTTTTTGGCCATTGTATATCTTATCTACAGAAAAATCTACTCAAGTCCTTTTTCTTTTTTTGGGGGGGATTGAACTCATGACTTCACACTTGGCAGGCAGGTACTTAAGCCGTTGAGCTAAATCCCCATACCTAAAAAGAACAATTTGTGCTTTCTTTTTTTCTTTTATTTTTGGTACCGGGGATCAAACTCATGACCTGATGCTTTCCAGGCAGTGCTTATGCCACTGAGCTAAATCCCCGGCCTTCAAGTCCTTTTTTTTAATCTATTTTGAATTGGGTTGCTTGCTTATGTTGAGGTATAAAAGCCATGTATATTCTGGATACTAGACCTTTATCAAACATGGCATTGCAAATGTTTTCTCCTGTTCTGTTGGTTGTTAGCTCTAAATAATCCATTTTTATGGATTATTTAAGGACTTTTGTATATTATATCATGTTATGTGCAAACAGAGATAGTTTTAATTTTGTTTCTTTCTTAACTAGATGTCCTCTATTTTTTTTTTCTTACCTAGTTACCCTGCTTAGAACTTTCAGTACAATGCTACTGAAAGAGAACAAACATCTTTATCTTATTCCTGATCTTAGCAGGAAGGATTTCCATCTTTCACCACTAAGTATGATAAGTTTTTTTTTTTTTATAGATGTAGCCCAAAGGTTTTTGTGGACTCCTCCAGAGATTATATATATATATATATATATATGAATATATACTAAGAAAATGTTAGCTAATATACATCGGTCTACACCGTGCATTTTTAACATAAAAGTGACTCTTGGAGATGTTTCTAAATTAGTACTTAAAGAATTTCCTAATTAAAAAAAATAAGGTTGCTAATTTTTTTGTTGTATCCATGTACCATTTTTATTTAATGTCTTCTATTGAACCTATAATATGTCAACCAGTACTGGTCATATGAATTCAAAATGAGCAGGTATTTATCCTCTAATATTCATCTAGTGCTACTATTTTTTTTTTTTCTTTTTGAGACAGGGTCTCTCTATGCAGTTCAGGCTGACCTTGAGCTCACTTTGTAGCCTAGGCTGATCTCGAACTTGCAAGGATCTCCTGCCTCAGCCTCACGAGTGCTGGGATTACAGGCATGAGCCACTATGCCTGGATAGTGCTACTATTTTATCAGGCATAAAATATGGGGCCTATCTTTCATTCTCTCTCTCTTTTTTTTTACTTTCATTTATGGAATATACCTGCAAAAAGATTGCACTATTTCTTTCAACTCCCCAGATTTCAAACATACAGAATTGAAAGAAAAGTACAAGGAAATGCAAATAACAATATTTTAGATTCAACAATTGTGGTGGATTGAAAACTGGTGGTCAGCTTAACACCAGCTGAACTAAATCAGCATGGTGCTGAGTAGGGGGGCCGACCTGAAGACTGTTGCCAACCTAAAGGGAAAACTGGAGAGGAAGAAGTACATTGGTGGTTTTCCAAGATTTTGCTGTTTCTCCTGTAGCTGTTGGTTCTCCTGGAGGAGATTGTTGAGCTTCTTTCCTGATATGAACTTGGCCGTTTTCATTATCAGAGGAACTCAGGACCTTGTTGTTGAGAATGGCTGTGGTTCACTTTGGGGGAACTCTGATTCTTACATTGAGTGTCTCCTCCTGGTTCCAGAGGGGAAGATGGTAATAGTTTGTATATTGTGTTGTCTCTCCAGGAGAAGCTTGTCACACTGGCTTCCCAGCATGAACTCAGTTGTTCTCATGTCAGAGGAGTTTGGAATCTCATTGTTGCTGAGGATGGCTGTGATACTTTTTGGAGGAGCTCTGGTCTTTATTTTGAGTGTCACTTCTTAGCTCCAGCGCAGAAACCTCAACCTACTGGCACAGATCCCTCATAGCACAGACTTCCTAGCTTCTACCACTGACCTTTGGGCCTTCCCAGCAAGGATCTGTGAAACAGACTTGCATGAGTCCTTGTGATGGGCTCTAGTCCTCCAGCTGCATTCATGCGGGGGCACTGTCATGGGCTCTGGGACTTCAGCTGGACTCAAGCAGGACATTGCTGTGGGATCCAGGCCCTCATCTGGATTTTCTAGGTCTTTAGTGTGTGGACAGATTTCCTGCACTTTCTTTGTATTTAACTCCTTGGGTGACCATTATAAATAATACTGTAAATTATGTGTCCTGCATGTAATTGTTCTCCTTTCCAAACCTGACTACAACAACAGTCTTTTAAGTAATGCCATATATAAAATAAAAAGCTTTTAAAACAATGTTTAACATTTTGCCCTCTCTATTATACTGATATGTTTCTTTGCTTTGATTGCTGACCTACAGATTTCTTGACATGTCACTCCAAAGAATAAGGAATTCTCCAACTTAACTACATCTCATTATCACTAAGAAATTAAACTATTTATTTCAAAAACCATCAAACATCTCATCCTTCTTAAAATGTTTTTATTTCTCTCCCGAAATGTCTTTTTAAAAAATTTTAGCTATGTGTTTAAAACTAGCATTCAATCAAGGTCTACACTTTGCATTTTGATTGTTATCTCTCTTTAATCTCTCTTACATGCTAGAGCATTTGCCCTGTCCTATATTTTTTACAATACTAATTTTTAAAGAGACTAAACCAGTTAACTCTTAGAATGTCCAACATTGTAGATTTGTTTGATTGTTCCCTATTTTAGTTACTTTTCTCTCATTGCTGAGACAAAATACCCAATGTCCAAAGTCAAGGAAAGAAGGTTTATTTAGCTCACAGTTTGTAGAGATTTCAGTCCACAACTAACTGACTCCAAGGCAAGGTGGCATGGAAGAGGGGCATCCATTCATGGCTGCAGCAGATACCAAAATAATGAAAGAGGAGAGATGGAGACAAACCTTTTCCTCCCTTTTATTTTGTGCAGACCACCTGCCCTAGGACAGGTGTACCACTTACACCCCAATCTCAGCATTGAACTGCCACCTCTAAATTCAGCCTCTGAAAAACCCACCCCTCCATGACTGCATGAGACTTTAAGGGGACATCCAAACACAAACTATAACATTCCTTCATGGTATTATTTTACCCTACTGTTTTGCTCACAGTATTTTCCAAATTTGGAAGTCAATTTTGAAGTTTTAAGTTAGATCTGCATTAAATATATTTTGAAAAATATTTAAAAATAAAGAAACATATTTATTGGATCCTATCCAATAAAGGCACATGATATTGTTTTTCCTCTGCTATTGTTTATTCCTTTGTTTAAATGGTATCCACTGGAACTGTTCACTGAAAACTCAAACTCAAAATAGCCAGTCCTATAATCATATGTCAAAGATTAGAAATAGTACGAGGGAAATTTATTTGCTGCTTTGCTTATTTATATAATTTTTCCTTATATATCTGACCTCCATTTAGTGGCTTAGATAATTTTCAGACACAAATACAAATTTACAAGGATGAATGTAGTATATCTTAGATCATTCTATAAGCATCAGAAGTAGGACACGATCAGTTTATAACTGTTGGATCAATGAAAAAGTTACTGCATTAGAAATCAAGATCTGGGACTAAATTTCAGTTTTTAATCAACAACTAACTAGTCAGTTTAACTCATATAACTTTTCCAGGTGCTAAGCTATTCACCCCTGACTCTTTATATTTCCCTGCAGCTTTAACAATTCAGATTTGGTTTTATTACATTTCACTTAATGAAATATATTAGATAACATTATTATATACACAATGTTAGAACTTTAGTTTCCTCTAAAAAGTTTAGAAGGTATAGCCACTGGGAATTTCACTTAATTCCATGAGTAGGGAATGTCTATTCCATCAGTAACTGCTTTTGTGAACCAGGATGCAAATCAATGGCTGGACTTTTGCTATAATAATTGTTTCATTCCACATGACCCGAGAAAAATTTTTGATGTCTAAGTTAGTTTTTTCTCGGTATTTAATGTTGAGCTGTGTTTCCCTAAATTCTTGTTTGGACCCTAACTCCAGGATCTTGTAATGTCAACAAATTTGGAAATTGGTTCATTGTCACTGCAGATATAATTAATCAAGGTAAGATGAAGATGTTATTATGGTCCCTGAGCCAATATGGATTGTGTTTTTGTATAGAGCAGAAATTTGCATATAGAAATAGGCACACAGGAAGAACACCATGTAAAGATGAAGAACTATCAGGCAACACGTTGTCTATGTGCCAAGGAATACCAGCAAACCACCAGGAGCTTCCAGAGAGACCTAGGACAAACTATTACAGCTTTTAGTAGATTTTCCAACTCTACCAACACCTTGATCTCAGACTTGTAGCCTTCAGAATTGTGAGATAATAAATTTGTTATTTAAGTCACCTACTTTGTAGTACTTTGTTACAGGAGTCTTAGCAAACTAATATACTTGGTATCCCTGATTTGGTAATCAATTCTGTGACCAATTAGAGTATTTGGTGGTGCCTGTAATGCCCACACTCTGGGAGACAGAGATAGGAAGACTACAATTCAAGCCCAGCTTAGGTAATTTAGCAATTTAATGAGATCTTGTCCTCAAAATAAAAAATCAACTTTTGATGTAGCTCAGTGTGAAGGACCTGAGTTTAATCTCTGGCACCCCTCCCCCCAAAACACACAGAGTCACAGGCTTATCCTGAGGTACATATCAGGACCATGATAAATGTTTATATTCCTCCAAATTCATGTGGAGACATAATCCCAATGTAGAGTTATTAAGTGGTAGGACTTTTAGAAGGTGATTAGGTCACAGAGGCCTTACTTTCATGAATGAGATGAGGGTCCTCATAAAAGAGCTCGAGGGAACCTTCCTCATCCTTTCTGCGCTTCGCTTTGTGAGGATGCAGCCTCAAGTTGCCATCTGTGAACTAGAGAATAAGCACTGTTCATATTGAATCTGCCAGTACCTTGGCCTTGAGCTTTCCAGATTCCAGGATAGTAAGAAAAATACTTCTATAGATTAGTCTAAGGTATTTTGATAAAGCAGCAGGGACACACAAAGATAACATTTGTGTTAATCAGTTTTTTGTTACTCTGACACAATACTCAAGACAATAAATTTTTTGGCTCAGTTTTGGAGGTTTTAGTCCAAGGTCACTTGGCTGTGTTGATTTAGGTCCCGGGATGAGGCAGCACATCATAGGTAAGAGTGTGTTCACCCCATGGCTGGAAGCACAAAAGAGAGAGCGAAATACAGGTTTCACAATCCTCTCTGAGGACCTACCTGTAGGGATCTAAAGCCTCCATAGACCACACTCCCTCCAGGCTTAACCTCCTTCCCGCAGTGCAGCGGGCTAAGAACAAAGCCTTTAACACATGGGCCTCTGGAGGACAGTCCAGATCTAAACTATAGTAATGACCAAGATGAAAAGGCCTTTTTTTTTTTTTTTTGTCTTTTTTGAAAATTCTGTCTTACACCAGGCATGTTATTTGACCCACTCGTGAGATGTTTTCTGATAGTTCACGTCTGGTAGGTTTTTGGGTTTTTTTTGCCTATGTACATATGTGCATACTCTTGGGCATATGCTAACTTACCCTTGCAATAGATTTTGAGACTTGATACCAAAGAGACAGACAAGAAGTAATTATTCTCTAAATGAATTTAAGTATGTTTGCTGTTTTAGCATACATCATCACATCTACAGTACACAAAAACTATAATCAAACTTTTGAATGAATATCTCCATAATTACCCACATTTCCTATACAGATATTAGAGAAAACATCAGCCATATAAAGCTCTAAAGGGACTTAGTTTTATAGAAAAAAACCTCTAAAGAATATAGACATGTAAGATGCAGATTGATATGCTAAAAAATTTCTACTCATCTTTAGGTTTTGCTGTAATCTTAGAAAGTGGAGCTCTAAACACATGCTAAAGTTCAATAAATAGATTTTAAAAAATACATATGCTAAATGCTCTGCCTTAAAGAAGGATAGGCTTGAGACATTTCTAGATAAATGGATGCACTCTGAGACCATACACTTCAGTGAAATATATTGTCCACACAAGTATAAATATCACATTATTTCTCTGGTATGAGAAACAGAAAGTGCAAATAAGGACCAAAGTGTATGATAAGTATTGTTAAGTAGGGAGAAAATGTTCAGATGGGGAGGAGAAAAGCAGGGGGGGAGCAAAAAAAAAATGGAAACACAGCTTTGGTAAATGGGGCGGGGAGGAGGAGTTAAGGGAGGGTAGCGGAATGGGGGACAAAGAAGTTAATCTTGTGCAGATACAAATTCACTATGACGAATATGGTCATTACATACACCTAAAATGTACCAATAAAATCTGATTGGAAACTGTAAAAAAAAAAAATGCTTTTGTTTGGTTCAGGCAAATAGCTTTAGAAGACCATGTGGATCGAGTCATATTATAGGATTTGCATCATCTCTTACAATAATATAATTTTGTTCTGCTTTGGAAAAGTTTTCTCACTTGTGCCCTATAATAAATACGTTTCCTTCCATTTATGAAATGCTATCAATCTAACCCAAACCATGGTATAACTAGCTAGTACTAACGTGAGTTTTTCAAATATTGCCCTTTTCAAGGATGACATTCTGACATAAACCTTCATCTATTTCTTTTACAACAAAATCATCTTGCAAATTTATCAGAGAAGCCTGACTTTTGTTTTCAAAAATTTAACTTTTCCATGTCTCCTATTATTAGTGTAATAAGAACAGAGTACTTATAGATTTATAGATCTCAATAAAGAGAGGATAGTGGTCCTGGGGTATTAGCTCCAGGATCAGAGCATTTGCTTAGGAGGTACTAGGATGTGAGCTCAACTGCCTGGATTTGGGGGTTGGGGGCTGTGGCACAATCAGTTTGTTTACTTTTTGGTGAGTAAAAGTGCATGTATATCTGCTTACCTGCATGAACTCTGTAGAATGTAAACAAAACACACTTATCTTCTTGAAAAGCTCATTTTACAAAAACTAAAGTCTTAGAATAGCTCTGTTTTGCAAAAGGTAAAATGGTGATAATGAGGAACTTGAGTTCATCCTAAAGATTACTGTGGTTTATGATAGTCTAGATGCCAAAGGGCCACTGGCAAAACTCTTAGTGCTTGTGGTTGAAATTGGAGTGGTTTGCTTAGGCATGTCATTTGGAGTAAAAAGTATTCTGTGCAACATTCAACTTGTGTGGCACAGGAAGACAGACTTCAGAATTTCTTCTCCAGAGTTATTGTGTTATAAAGATAAACAAGTGAAAACCAAAATGAACTCCTTGGAGCCCCAAAAACCTAACTTTGGGACTACCAGCCTAAAACATTATCTAAAGATAGTCCTACAAAAGTTCCAATAAACACAAAGGTAGCCTCACCCATGGTTAAACTAAAATAAAAAGAGTCTTTTCTTTAGGGATGCTACTTGAACTATCAGCACTTATTTCACGAATATTTCCTAAAACTGTATCATCCATAGTTTATCTTTTCAAACATGTGTTTGAAGAGCCCAGTGCCAGCAGTTCTGTTTTCAAAACCAAAAAGATATGAACAAGACTGTGACTTATGTCTCAAAAATGAAAATAACCAGTATACAAGTTTAATCTGATTCCAGATTTTCTAATAACATTACAGCATCACAATATAAATAACACATTTTTAAATGCCATTATTTTAATGATCTCATTTCATATCTGGCATTTCAGATTATTTCAAGACATCCTTCAGTGTGTATTGAACAATATTCCCTTTATTTGATTATGTTTAGATGCACCTGCTTCTATTAAAACCTGAGCTAAGTTAGGTTCTTGAATTATGACGGTAAATTTTTCAAAGTTCACCTTTGTGGCAATCAATTATTTTGATATTTACTAATCTGTTTGTTTTTCATTTTACAGGTAGTTCAGGCTGCCAAGTTCAGTGAGCTATTTAATATAGTCAACTATTCCTGTTTTTCTTCACAGTGACAATCTGTTTTAAGAGAATTCAAGAAGTGTTCTGAGTTTGAGCTCCTTTCTTCCCTTCAAATCTTGGTGTTAAGGAGCCACAAAAGATAATTTTTGGTAAATTATCAGCTAGTATCCCCAAAGATGCACAGTCCAGAAGCATCAGAGATACCCACAGTCTTTGCCACAGGACAGGGAATGCTCCTTTTCCCACCTGTCCGCCAGGGAATGTGCTGACCCCACTTCCCTTTATGTCCTGGGTGATGCTTATGTCGTCCATGTGCTTGTACCCTCCTCAAACTGGTGAGAATTTTCAGAACTGTCCTTTTCTTCTCTCACTTCTTACCTTGGATGTTACTGCTGCTGGGAAGCTGCCTGAACAGCCTGAGATGCGGCTTGGGTCGGGGCCGCCATGTTGCACAACTACAGAAGGTATCACTCATGATATGTTGTGGGTGGCTCTAGCCTGGCCTGGAACACTGGCAAAGAGGTGGCCCTTCTACCCTACACAGCCCATCTTGTCTACCCTTGCTGTACCCTGCGCTTATCACTTCCGCTGACTTCAACATGGATTGTGATGGTTTCTTTTCTCATCCACATCGCCTCAGGAACAGGAACCACAGCCCTGAACTTGACACTGCGTTGTGCTCCATAAAGGCCTGAATTGTTTTGTCGAATTGGGTGGCTCTGGATCCTGTGCTGAGTACGGCCCAAATAGTCAGTTGCTGTGATCTTGTTTTGGAAAAGGGGTGTTACTGAACCCATATGGGGGCATCCTGTTCCTTGATACAGATGTCACTCCTACCAGGTCCCATTCCCTAGTAGCTTCTGAGAGAACAGAGCTGTCTGAGGGACTGGAGTGGGAGAGAGGAGTTGAATAAAACTAGGAGCCCAGCTTTGGTTGGCAGTGAGATTGAAAAAAAGAAAATAAAAGAACCCCACTTCTACAACCTCTTCTTTTTCCTGAGCGAACCTGTCACTTCCAAGTTCAATTTTTAGTGGCAGAAGATTACGTGGTCAGTATAGTCTGATTTAACATTTATTTATTATATCAGTACATAAGTAGTTAGTTCTGCTTTGTGGAAAACAAATCCTTCTGCTGTAGTACATTTTTCCATTAAAAAAAAAAAACCTGATTCTCAGAGTCCTGCCAACAACACTCTAAATGTAAGTGCTAGATTTGCAAATAGGCTTATATTCATATTTAGAGAGTATGCATATTCACAAACTTATTATTCAGGAAATATTTGGTTATCTTCAGACTAAGTAAAACTTATGGCTAAAAATAAGAGGGATAAAACATAAATAGTGGGGAAAGTTAGGGAGCAGGAACAGCAGCCATGACAAGAAAAGGATGAAGAAGGAGCGGAAAGAAGAATTGGATGTTATTTTCTGTTTGGGTTTAGGTCTTCATCATTATCTGAAATGCCATTCCATCCAGTTCAACAAATGTTAACTGGGTACCTGACATGCAAAGGGTTAGACAACCAATGTCTGCCCTGTCTTCTTAGGAGAGGATAGGCAGGATGCCAGGGAACAATCAGGTGGCCTCCACAACATCCACTCCATCACTGTGAAGTACCATGTATTTGAGATGATGATTAGCTCAGACAGCCAGGCCTAAGCCTGGCATAATCTTTCTCTGATTAGTGTGTTTGGTTCAGGAATGATGGTGTTTTAGATTTCATTGGCTTTGGTCAGTGAGATGCAAAAGTGAGTCCTACAAAGGTTCCAGGGAAAGTTGCCTGGCTTCTAAAGGAGAAATAGACAGTAGGAGATCCTCTGTGAACACCTATTGGGCATGATTAGGAGGCCCCAGCCACGTCAGCCTCTCACTGCTTGTTGTAGGAGAATAGTCATAACTACAAACTAGTAGTTCAAAAAAACCACATAGAAATATATCAAGAATCCTAATCAAACCTCGCTTGAACCTGTTCTACTACTTTTAGTTATGGGAATCTGTAGATCTTTTTTATTGTTAAAGGCAGTTTGAGTTGACCTTTCTCATCCTAACTGATTCAGGTGACAAATATACCAGTAACCATAACATTTGTCCGACCGAGTACGATGACATCAATGTTACACCAAAGAAGAAAGCAGAGTTCAGCAAGGATGGAGTCTTATTGTACAAATAACAGAAAGATTATCATTGGGAAATTAAGCTTACAAGAATGAACTAAAATCCAAGAAAACAAATAGCAAACATTATCTAAGAGAAACCTAAGTTAGAAATGAATCAGAATTTGAGAGTTAGAAGAGATCTCAAATCTTAGATAGGGAAACACCCACATTTCCTGTGTAGAAACAGGTGCTGAGAGGTTAAGTAACTTCCCAAAGTCACAGTCAAGTAGAGCAAGGCTGAGGACCTCATTTTTCTGAATTCCAAATGAGGTTCTTTCTGTGGTGCTACATGGTTTCTTTTGTAAAGGTATGAAATGAAATAGGCAATTGGTATTTTTAAATGTCAGCATAGGAAGAAGAGTGAGGAAAATACTGCATTTTTATTTAACGGGAATTTGGGAAGCTCATAATAGAAATTTTAAGTATTTTGTTTTTAAATAAGACCATGGCCTTTACTGAAAGGTTGAGCATATGCTGCAGTGTGAAACCACCTGGATAGCAGCATTGCTAAGTGCCCTCCCCAAATCAAGGCAGTGCTGGCTCAACCCATCCTCATCCCAAACTCATGACCTCCCCCTTCATCTGTCAATCAGTGGCCCTTGTCAGGTTAGACTCCATGCATTTTCCCACAACATCAAAGGTCAACCCCTAAGAATCAGACCTATAGTATATCCAGCCTGGCGTCCATCACAACATTGGCACTAAGGGCCGCCTTTTTCTTTTTCTAGTCCATATATTCAGGGAGACAAGAGGTTCCTGTAGAACTAAATTATGCTAAAACTGCAATAAAGCAGATCTTTAGGGTTAAGAAGAACTGGGCTCTGTCTCAGGTGTTCTGCTTTAATTGCTCTGAGCTCACAAATACATTGTTTAATCACTGAGCCTTCATTTCTTAATCTGTTAAATAGCAACTGTCCTGTCCCTCTTTAGAGTTGCTATGAGGATCAAAATAGCTGAGGATTATGACAGCCGTGGGAGATTTACAGCCCTGTTAGCACCATCTACTTCAGGCCCCTCAGTTTAAGGGTCAGGGTGAGTAAAGCTGCAGAGTGATTCCCTGTTGTCACCCCTTGTGTTTGTGATTGTGGACCTGTTGTCACCCATTGTGTTTGTGATGGTGAGAGACAGTCTCCAGTATAGAAATTCAGAGTTACATTTGAGACAGCTACAAGGTTTTTTTTAAAGATTTATTCAATAATGGCCTGAAGAAGCTGTAAGTCAGTGCTGGGTTCTGCCATTTCTTTTAAAATGATGCCCCCAAAGCAATAAAACATACAAAATGCCAAGGAAGGTGGGTGTGGATATTCTAGCCCCATGAAACTCATTTTAAAAACATTTTCCAGACCTATTCTGCTTTTTAACTAAAGGGAAAAAAAAATGTTCTAAGAACAGCCAGGGATTAACAAAAGAAATGGAACTTTTCCCTGTGGACTTGCTTTAATTTTACAGCCAGCCAGCAGAATTCATCTCTTTTTCAGACCTTTGAGTGTTACCCCGAGCTGAAGATTCCTGCAACTGAAGAATTTACTCATACTTACACTCTTCAGGGTTAACTATTTAAATGAGTGTTGTCTCTTGCTTAGCTGTAGCTAATATATACTCTCCAAGAATAAAAGAAGGTGGAATGAGTTTAGGGAAAAAATGCAAATAAGGAGATATGATAGTCTGCCATTCTAGCTGTGATTGAAAAATATAGTTGGTATTTAAATTTTTTCAAAAATTATTGGAGTAAAAGACACACTGTCATTAACCCCCCTTGGAATAGTACCCCTCACTTCAGACACATGTATCATTCCTGCCACTGTCTGAAGCAGCTCTGGAAGTTCCCTTTTTGAATGTCTCTAGGTCTGCTACGATGGCTGGCTTAATGTCCCAAATAGACTCAAAATTTGTACTTTCATGTCATTTTGACTTTGGGAAGAGCCAGTAGTCACATGGTATCAAATCTGGCAAATATGAAAGATGAGCAGACACTGTAATGTTTATGCAAGCCTACCTTTGAGCTAGGTAGCGCTTGGCAACAACATGCATTATACTTTTATCACACCTCATAAAGACACATACAAAAGCGAACTTTTGTTCCAGACTTTCCTCAGGAAGTGGCAACAATGATGGATAAGTGTGTTCAAAGCAAGGATTAATAATAATGTGTCCTTTAGTGCAATATTTTCTTAAAAATGTTTAAAAATTCACTGCATATTTTGATCACACACTGTGGAAACCCAGTAGCCCAATTCAATTGTGGGGAGGCGGATGATAGAGCTTCCTAGCAGCCAGAGCAAGAATGAGTCACTGCTACCTGGTGATTGCCATTTGATTTATAGTCAGCACATGGCACCAGGCTGAAGCAAAGGGGTGGAAAGTAAAGTTGACTTACAGACAGTGCTGCGTTCTCCTATGAAAACACAGAAAAACATTAGATGATACCATGAACTCTGAATACCCACTTTTAAAACACCCATAACCCACCCAATGAACCCAGTGAAGTGGCTTTTTAACTTCTCTAGGATGTAGCAAAGTGGATAATACTAAATTCAGAGACTGAAGCCTCTTGGAGAGTCTGCTGCCCTTGGTAATTTACCACTCTAGGCAACTGCTTGTGCTGACTCTGTTTTTCCCTGTTGGAATCATTGTTCCAAACTATTTGTATGATTAGTTGTTTCTCAGATGCCCAGAAGCCTTTTCCCAGTGCGCATTCATTAGTCAAGACTGTTTTTCACTAGCCAATTATGTTCTTTCATAACTAGCTGATCTGGAGGAAAGCTCCTTAGCAAATTGGGAGAGCAGTGTTTAAATCGTTGCCATAGAACATTTTCATGAAAAGTGCATTTGCACACTAGGCTGTAGTCATATATGTGAATGAGGGAAGCAATCCTGGATCCAAGGAAGGAGTCTTCATGCTAGACTTTCTTCACATGTTCCCATTCCACCATTGTGCCAAAAGAAAGAACCTCGGTGCTTTGTAATAGTAGAAACCGTGAAATGACAGGGTAATAGGTACGCAGACGTGGTGAGACGGCGGTACGTGGGCAATTCCACCTCACAGCTCATCCTCTACAGTCATTACTTTATGACAATTTTTAGTCACCATCTGTTTACTAATAATGTTTTAAAACTCAAGACCCTAATTCAACCCCTACAGATTGTTTGTTTTAAATTATTTGGTCTATCTAACAACTGCTGAGAAATTACCAGAAGCTCTCAGAGAAAATTCTTGAATTCATTCACATAGACGTGAGGGTTTAAATCAGATGAACACATCATCACTTTTATTTTAGTCACACTTTTCTCCTCCTGTTTTGATCTGCTGTTTGACTTTTTGTCTTGCCAACCAGATTCAACTGTCTTCAAAGACATCTTTTGCTATCTCTTAAAATAACAGCTCTCTTTTCTTTGGATAATTCTGTAACCTGAAAAATTATAACAATATTATCTAGTTGTGCTGTGGATTCATGTGCAGTCTTCAGAAGGCTAACACATTTTCATGTGGTTGATTAGGTTTTATTTCAAGGTCCCCATAAACATATGATCTTTGGAAAGCGGTACTAATTCCTTCTGTTTTTCTTTCTTAATTTTTGTAACTATAGAGGATTATAAGCGGTAAAAAGTACTAAGATTCTGTATGCATGCATTCTGTATGCATAAAAAGGCATGTTCTGGTCAAATGATTTTTATTATTTTTTTAACAATAAAGAGGAAAACAAACTATAAATCTATAAAATGATGTGTATCTGTCATAGTCCTTTTTATTTTATTTTAATTTATTTTTTAATTTTTTTGAGACAGAGTCTCACTTTATAGTTCAGGCTGGCCTTGAGCTTAAAGCGCTCCCCCAAGTGCTAGAATTATGTGCCACCACACACTGCCTTATCATGGTCCTTTTGTTGTTGCTATAATAAAATATCTGGGGGTGGGTGATCTATAAAGAAAGGAGCTTGCAATTCATAACAGAAGTCCAAGATCATGGCACCAACATCTGCTTGGCTGTTGGTGAGGGCCATATGCTATTTCCTGAATGGGGGAAAAACAGAAGAGAAAAACAATTGTACGGAGAAGGATCACATGGGCAAGAAAGGTGCCAGACTCACTTTACAACAACCCACTCTCAGGAGAACTAACCCACCCTCAAGGAAGCTGTTCGTTATCCCTTCATCAGGCTGGAGCCTGCCATGGCTTAATTACCTCTTAACAGTCCCCCTAACTGTCAGTGCTATTTATTAGGTCTGGGGACCAACGTCTCCACATGAGTTTTATCTGGGACAAACCTTAGCTCTGTCAAGATATTTTCTATAGACCCTTTCTTTTTTCTTGTCTATCTGTTGCCACAAACTTACAAATGAGAAACAACAATTTTTACAACAGCAGAAAAGGCAGAGTGGTTCTTTCTAATTTTTCAATAGGTTACAGTACTTTGTCTTCAACTAAAGAAGTGAACATCTGTAGAAATCTCCATGGCTCTAGAAGGTAGATGATTTTATATTATTTTAGAGATAAAGATAATGAAATATTAGTGGTTCATTAAGTCCTGTTATTATATCACCACACCCAAAGGAGTAATTTAAAGTTCAGATTTAAGAATGAGAAGTGCAATTTGCCACTAAATTACATCAATAGAGATTTCCAGATTCTGATACCAAACAAAGATTTATCTGAAGACAGGATGTATAAACTGACTGTTCAAGAAAAAAAAATTTTTTTTTTAATCTCTGATGTCTTTCTTCCATTTACTCACATATCAGGAAGGTTCAAAAATGTTTTTAATTATCTTGCTCTCCTAAATGTTTCATCTATAAAATGGCAGTTATAATATTAGTTTCAAAGAAATAAGAAAATGTGAAGACTTTATTATAAGCTGTGGAACTTGATAAATATTCAAAAACTGCTGAAAAATTACGGTAAGCACATAAAGAAATGGAGCGCTTCACATCCCCAGACTTGGAGAAGGTTAAATTGTTTTGAAAAAGAGAAAGTGTTGTTACTTCCCAATAATTGAAAGGGGTAAAGGACTCTTCAAATGCTTGGAACAGAAATTCTAATCTAAACCAGGTGTGATGGTGCATGCCTATAATCCCAGCACTTGGGAGGCTGAGGTGGGAGAACTGTTAAAGTTCAAGACCAGTCTAGGCTACAAAGTGAGCTTAAGAGCGCCCTGAAATGCCTAGCAAGCCCCTGTCTCAAAAAGACAAAAAAAAAAAAAAAAGAATTTCTAATCCAGCTGCTACTTATCTATCATTTATATGTCTATTATCTATCGTTATTTATTTTCTATTATCTGTTATTGTGATCTATTACCCAAGAATGAAGTGTTTATTCTGTAATTGTCCCACTTAGCTATGTCCAATTGACAAAGGCATAAGTACCACAGAATGATAAAGAAAAAACACTGAAGAACATGTTAGCCACTGACCCCTTAGGAAATTAGCAAAATTTAATTCTATTTTACTTGAATAAACAGTAATTTTATATGATTTGGTCCAATAAACTCTGAATCCGGACACATCCAGGTTCAAGAATTCATTTTCTGTGTTTTCTTCTCCCTCACTTTCAAAACATGAAACAAACATATAGCAAAAAGTAAACAATAGTGATCTACCAGGTTCGCTGCAAGTTTGGAAAATACAATTAATTCAATACAATTTCATTATATTGCTTTTTTTTCATTTTCAAAGACCATTTTAGCTATAGAAAGTAGCATTTTTCTAACTACAAAATATAAGTAAATGATATTTATATATATATTTTTCAAATTATAGCTATTTCTAGTGTGAAAGCTCAGTCTTTCAAAGACAAAGACAATTTAAAAGTTTACCATATATCAACCTTAGTATTATAGGGCTAGGTTATTCTCTTTTTTTTTTAAGTATTTTTTTTATTTATTTAAAGAGAAAAAAACATGTAAAGGGTAGAGATAATACAGAATTTTAAAAAAAGATAAACAGTAAGAAATCACTGGTTGATAAATTACATATTGTCCTCTTAGAAATAGTTGTTCAAGTTACAAAATTAAAGCATACAAAGTAGATATTCAAACAGTGAGACTGTAAACAGCTACGCATGCATGAGTCTCTACATGTATTTCTATAAACTTAAAGCTTTAAGGCTAGGTTATTCTTAATAAAACCCTTTACTGCTTTTTAGACTATATAGTTCTATTTTATATTAATTTTCAATTTTGAAGGGTATTTTAACAAGATACTTTTATACTTTCCTTCTTGCCGTTTTCTGCTTCCTTGGTTTGTCACCTAGCTAATGGAACTTTCTATATTAAACATTGCAGCTTCCCTGTCAAGGGGAAAAGTCCACATGCTGTAATTATTGCTGCCTTAAAGGCTACGATTATTACATTCCTGTCGATCTGACTTAAATGTGCACAGTGCAGCCATCCGTTATAGTGCATATGCCCCATGCACAAGACAGACTAGCCTTCAGCACACTAATAAAATAATGACATGTCCTCCAACACACATATGCACTCCTCTAAAGCTCAGGTATTTTCAGATGTGACATCTTTCAGACAATTTTATCTGGAAAAGTTTCACAAATCATATACAGTCTGGCAAATTATTAGCAATACCAAGTCTGCACTCTTCTCAGCTGGATCTACTCTGGAAAACAGGCTGAAGTATTAACACTTGGTTTTCTAAAAGGCTCCCCGTGGCACCTTTGCTGAAAAGATGTTAAACCAAACAGCTGCTGATATGGAAACCAACTGTTTGAACTCTAACTCAGTTAGATATGTTAATAGGGGAAGGCTATGATATCGTGATGCAGGAAATGACTAAACATTTAGTGCTCATTACTTTGCAGTATTCCCGGAGTCAGGAAGGTGATGTGAATGGCATTGCGTGGGCACTAATGACAACCCAGGTCAGGGAAATGTTGAAGAGATAGTTTCTTTGTCATTCTTTCTTGAGTTTCAGGTATTATAAATATTAGCATGTCCAAGATCTTGCTTCATAGATATTGATGGAGCAAATGAAACATTTCGTAAAACCTTATGGAAATAATGCTATCAGTGTTACAGAGCTAGTTTCATTTTCCTACTTTCAAAAAGAGCCACAAGACCTCATTAACCATGGAAGAATCTTTATATAGCTGACGGAATTTGGTCCTTTAATGACGCAAAAGGACACATGGATGGATTTTGCAAGTTCATAAATCCATATACATATACATAAATGCTGGCTTTTTTCCACATTTTCACTGTTTGGATTTTTTAAGGAAAAAAATACAAAGATTATCATATTTAATTTCAGAGAACATTATCTAGGGAAAGGAGAATCAAAAAGGAATGTTTTATGCACATGCACCCATCCCCAGAAGGACTAAACATTATATACTACAAACATGTACTAAGAAAAATAATTGAAAAAAGTCCAGAACGTTAAGAGTATAAAAATTTATTTGGAGCCAGAGTTTGTGGTGCACACTTGTAATTTCAGTTACTCTGGAAGTTGAGACCAACTTGGGCTACTTAGTGATACTGTCTTAAAGTGAAAAGAACTGGGGATGATGTAGCTCAGAGTTTCTGGGGTTCAATGCTTAGTTTAAGAGGAGAGGAAATGCCCTGGGCCTAGGGATGTAGTTCAAAGGTAGAATGCTTGTTTTGCATGCAGGAAGTCCTAGGTTTACCCCCCAGCGCTCAACACATTCACCAGTTAGTTTTTTATAATAACAGAAATCCAGCCATCAGCTGACCTGGAAGCCAAGAAAGAGTTGTAAAAAAAAAAAAAAAAAAAATCAACAGAGATTGCTCATGGCCAGCAAAATCTAAAATATTTATTAACTGGCTCTTTGCAGAAAAAAAAAGTGCCCACCTCTGCAGTAAGCAATTCCTACTGTGTGAGGGAAACCATTTAGACTATGCAAAAGTGGGTAAAACTGTCCCTGCTCTGAAGTAATTTATAATCTAAAGGAAAGGACATAGGGCCACTGAGCAAGAGGTAAAGGAAGATGGTGTTAGATAAGGGCTTCAAAGGAAGAGAGCCCAGGTACTGCACAAGGAGTGGCATTTTGGGGAGGTGCTCTTCAGAAGTCTTAAGATAAAAGAGATTTGGTAGGATAAGGGTTCACAGAGTGAGATGGGATCAGAGACTAAGAATGCAGAGGCAGGTCCTAAAAGCAGGGAGAATTCTCTCACAAGCCCCCTGGGTGCGGGGGTATGCTGGGAATAGAGGCTGTTGTGTAGAGGAAAAGATCCCTTCCTTTGGGGCCAAGAGGACCCTTGTCACTTTCCCTTTTGTGTTTGATGTAATTGTAGTTTCCTATAGTTACACAGACATGTCTTATTATAATCTGAAAAATGAAGAAAACAGCCCCTTGTAGATGGAACATCTATTAAACGAATGGCTTTGGGCTGTAACTGCATAAATAACATTAGGATATGCAGTTACCAAGTCACCATTAACAAATCAAATGCTCAGACTTCCAATCTATTCATCAGAACTCTTGAAAGTCCTATTTGAAGGAAGTTTAGACAGAGCCGAGACAGCCATGCTGGGGAGACTGCCAAGAACACTGACTTCTGCCTCTAAACTCTTGCCTGTGAGCTGGCCGTGACCTTCTGTAAACTCTCAGGATCTAGCTATGTCAGTTTCCTCAGCAATAAAATGGGAATAAGGGACCATAGCACCAAATAGGAGTGTGACAAAAAGTAATAAAAATGTCTACAGAAACCTCTCAAGATAAATGTTCCTAGAAATTGAGGAGGAGAAAGTCCTTAATAGTTTTTTTTTTTTGAGGGGGAACATAAGATTATCAAAATTAAAATAGGAGCCATTTTATGGCTTTTAAGGGGCAAAGGGCTTTGCCAAACAAAAATCACAACTGATTAATAATGTAAAGCTTACAGATTGCTACAGGCACCCATAATCTACCAAATTCTGAAACTTTTTTTATATTAAAATTAGGATATTTTTGTCTTTGTTTTTTGGTTTATTGATAGGAAAGAATATTTAAAATGAGATAACATCACTTGGGGCAATGTGACTAATATCTGTTGTATCTGTTTTCTTAAGCTTCAAATAGTCTGCCCTACTTCCTGTGTATTATCCAATTGCTAAGATGCAGAGGGAAGAATTCCTTTACGTACTTTCCTTTCTCTTCAGAATTTCAAATCTGTCCTATAGAGGGATTGTGGCAGGGTGTACACACTGAAGGGTTGCTTCATGGCCAGATGTCTTTCTATGGCTTTTTCAATTAGTCCTCTGCGACAGGGAGACACTGATGTCTCTAAGGAAAGTCGAGGAACAGACTGACATATACTCGCTGCACCTGGAACAGATTCTTGGCTTCTAAGAAATGCTCTGCTGTGCTGGCCTCTGGAATGTTTGAGTGGTGAAATATTTCTTAGGATCCCACCGACAACCACTTGCTTGTCTTTTTTTCCTCTGTGTCTCTCTCTTTTGTTTTTAAAATAAATTGTTACCTTGTGGTGACAAGGGAGGAAGAACAAGCCAAAATAGTTTCATTTGCTAGCTTGCTGGGAGGACAGCAGCTCGAAGCTGGTTAGCCCTAGCTTTGACCCAAGAACTCTGTGGCCAATGATGACTCATCTTGATAATTATCAGATTGAATCTGTTCTACTGGTTTGATAGCAACTGATGAGAGGAAAAGAACCTCAATTGAATGCACATGGGTAGTAGTCAACTTCTTTATTGCCATTTGCAGTTTTTGTTGGTTCACATAAATTTCCCTATCTGTTTAGGAAGATTTCCTATCCATGCAGTCTGAATATGCTGAGTGGATTTTTTAAAAAATACAGTTTTCATGCTGTTGCAGAATGAAGTCTGAAGAAGGGAAACAGGCAGAAGTAACAGCAAGAGGCCCTGGAATAGGAGAAAGTGCTTGCTAATAAAATCTTGATTTTCTGTGGCTTTTCTTTGAAATAGGATTGCTACATCAGAAAGTCACTGGAGCTAGGCTGCAAACATTCTGCCTTTCTTAGTTTTTGGAGTGCTAAATCACCTCCTCCATCTATTACCTCTCATCACTTTTTTTCAAGGTAAGAAGTGCCTCCCAGCAAATGGACCTCTGTGACTCAGCAACATTCCAGGTCTTTCTAAGCTTTCACTGGCTGCCAAAAGAAACACTGGTCTGAAGTCAGCTACTTAAAAGATCTGTCCCTAAGTAGCAGCTTGAAACTTCCTTAAAGTATCTTTCTGGAGGAGCAATCAGCTTTTTAGTTGATTTAATTTTTCAATTATTTTTTTCATTTGAGACTAATACTTTTTCAAATTAAATCTCAGCGTTAAAATGAGAATAAGACAAAATTTCTCTCTAGATAGTGTCCCTTCTGACACTGAGTCAGTTGCAGATCTATAGTTAAGACTCAAGAATCACCCACAATTCTACTTCAACAGAAAGTAGAACATGCACCAAAAAATTAGATGGCTTTCAGCTGTGCTATTCATGAGAGTAAAAAACTGGAAGCAATTCAAATGTTCATCAACTAGAGAATGGATAAATTGTGATATAGTTATGTTGTGGGATATCATATAACAATAATATAAAGTTATTGTTATGTAAAACAGATAAATTTTAATAGAATGCTGAACAACAACAACAAAATCCGAAAGGCTAAGCACTTACCAAGTTCCTGAGCAGAGACAATTTGTGGAGATGATTTCACGTAGAAAGTCAGTACTTGTCTTCGGGAAGGGGATATAAATGAGTGAAAGGAATATGAGGGTGTCTTGAATTTGATGATAGTTACATTAATATATTCTCTTTGAAAATTTATTGAGCATCACAATAATGATTTGTAAATTTTTACCTGTGGAGCTTTGTCTTTGCCTACTGAGCTTCTACACTTCAACAGTTTTGCTGAAAAACATGCATAGAAATTCCTATGCCCTAAATGTTTGTGTCTTCTCCAAATTCGTGTGTCGAAACACTAACCCCTAAGGTGATTGTTTTAGGAGCTGGGGGCCTTTGAAAGTTGGTTAGGTCAGGAAGATGGAGACCTCATCACTGGAACCCGTGTTCTAATTAAAGAGGTTGAGGCAGTTGGTTTGCTCTTTGTGCTGTCAGAGAATACAGCAAAAAGACCCCTGTCTGTAAAACCGTATGCGACCCTCAGCAGACACCAATCTGCCAGAGCGTTAATGTTAGACCTCCTAGCTTCCAGTAGTGTGGTAAAATAAATTTCTGTTTATAAGCTGCCCAATTTAAGTATTTTACAACAGCACTAATTCCAGATTGGAATAAGATAATCATTATCACTAGTTATTTCATTTTCATTAGAATGAAAGAGCAAAATCTTGTGAATGCTTTTAAACCACCAGTAAAGGAGACCTTCCTACAAAGGGACAAATTATAGATTGTAAGTTTGGCATAACACGTGCCCTCTGTTCAACTGTGTTATAGCAGAAAAGTGGTCATGGACAAGGGGAAAGCAATGAACATTCCAGTGTTCTAATAAAACTTTATTCACAAATCAAGTGGTGCGATGGATTTGTAGTTTTTCTGACCTCTATTCTAAACAATAAATTAATTTATGATCCTACAAGTAACAAGAATTTCCAGTGGGATAAATAAATTTATTATCTGCAAGTAACAAGAATTTCTAGTAGAGTATTAGCTGTGGCCTTGGTGAATTCAGCAGCACCAAGATTTAATCTATGATCTAAATTCTTTCCATCTGCCCGGCCTCATGCAGCTGTGTGCGTAGGACTTGCGCCTCCCAGCCAGGAAATGGCTTCAACCCAGGCAGGCAAAGGGCTAAAAGTCTTGAATCTTCATTTTAGGAACAAAGAAAAGTTTTTTAGGTGCGTTCTTAGAGAACTGGTTTATTGTCTAAGACTGGGTTTGACAAGACAAAGTTAATGCCCCCCAAATAATTTTTTTATTGGTTCCTTTAGTTTGGGCTTTAATTTAAAAAAAAAAATCCTTCAGATACATGTATAATAACTCTGTCAGGCTGATACAAATGATTTAGCAAGAAAAAGCATTAAGCAAAATGATTTCTTTTTTAATTAAAAAAACAAATGTCTTTAATTTTTTTGTCAGAATATTCACAATTTTATTTCATGTTTAACTGCCAGAGTAAAGAATTGGAATAGCAATTCATTATGTTTAAATCTTTTTGAGTCAAGATTCTATAACAGCTTTATATTTAATAAATCCACATATTTTAATTTTTTAAACAAAACAAAACAAAACAAAAAACATAAAAGAAAGTGAGGAATCATGTAGGAATGGTACTTTTAGGCAGGCACTTATGTGACTCACGTTAGTTTCCTATTGCTTGTAACAAATTACCCACAGCTTAACATACACACAAATGACCTCACAGTTTCTGTGGGCCAGGAGGCCAAGCGAGGCTTGAGGTCCTTCACTCAGGTTCTTACAAAACAGTTAAGGTGTCACAGCCATTATTTTCTTCTGGAACTTAGAATCCTCTTCCAAACCTGTGTGATTGTTGGCAGTATTCAGTTCCTTACAGCTGTAGGGCTTATGTCTGTTTTCCTGCTGGCTGTCACCTGGGCTCTGCTCTCTGTTCCTGGAAGACACTCCTGGTGCTTGCTCTGCCTTCCACAGGGCCCTCTCAAAAAGAGACCTCACTCGTTCAAGTGCAGTAAGAGAATGGCTCTCTCTACTCTGCAGGTGTTCTAAATATAATCTATCAAAGGAGTGAGAATCCCATTATATTCATAGGTCTTACACAGTTGAGGGAAAAGATGTGTGTATGCTCCAGGAGACCAGATTCAAAATTATATAAACCAGGAGTTGGCAAATTTTCTAAAAAAGGGACAGTTAGATCATAGGGTTGTTTTGTTTAGTTTGTTTGTTTCTTTTTGGTGGGAAGGCACATCTTTTTGCAACCACTCTATGTAGCAGCCCAAGAGCAGCCATGGATTAGACATAAATGAATGTGGCTATATTCTAATAGAATTTAAGTGAATTTGGAGGCCATTTAGAATTTTGCCTACCACCAGCACTCTCCTGAAAAAGTCAATCAGTTCTTGTCACAGTAAAAAATTACACATTTTTGCATGGAGGATTTCTATTTAAACTATAATCTTATAAACATAAATTTAGCATAAATGTCTTAAAAGATCGTTCGCTGTTTAATGTAGAGGAATTGTCAAAATACCAAATAAATTATTGAACTGTTTCCATAAACATGATCAAAGTGATAAAATCTTTTAATTATTTTAAATTGTATTCATTTTTGGAAAAAGTAATATTCTCAAAGGATCCAAATTTACAAAGATATAAGGGCATGCTGTGAAAATCTTCCCTAAATTTTGTCTCTGGATATAACCAAAGGTTCTAATTCCTTGCTTAGCATTAGGTTTTCGGAGATCATGAAAATAACTTTGTGCCAGGGATTTAGCTCAGCAGCATAAGTGCCTGCTTTGCAAATTTGAAGTCATGAGTTCGATTCCCCGTACCAAAAAAAAAAAAGAAAAGGACTTTGTACCAGTGTATAAAGAGCTTCCTCATCCTTTTAAACAGCTGTATAGCATTTCCCTGTATATATGTGGGACAATTTATTTAATGAACCTATTGATAAGAATTTAGAATGTTTTAATATTTTGTTATAATAGAAAATTAAATATTAAAAACCTTGTATAAAATTATTCCATCCATAACTGGACATATATAGAGGATAACTTCCTGTTAGAGGAACTGCCCCATTAAAATAATATTGCCAAATTGCCTGTGATGGAGTTGTACCAGTTTATACTTTTGCAATAAAGTTGGAGTGTCTTTTTGATCATGCTTTCTGCAACAGTGAATATATTTGATTTTTCCTGACAGGATACGTAAAACAGGCATCTTGCTGCAGTATGAGTGAATTACAACTTTTTTTTTCTTTCTATTTTTTGTCCTTGAGAGCCAGGGTTGAACCCAGGGCCTCATGCATGCTAATTTATGGTCTGCCCTCACCCTTCATTTGTATTTCTCTGTAAACTATTAAAAGAGAAAAAGAAAAAAATTTATTCTTTTCTCATTAATCTATAGTAATTCTTTATCTGTTTTATGAATTGTGATGGTTTCTCCTTAGTTTTTTGTCTTTCAACCTTGCCAATGTTGGGTCTTTGTTTTTATCATCCAAAAATATTTGATTTTATGTATAATTTAATCTCATGGATACCTGTTTTTTTTCCTGTACTTTAGAAGACTTACCATGACACAAGATTATATTTTAAAATTATCTAATGGTTTACTCTGATACTCTTAACAATGTTTCTCTTTCTAAAAATTATAATCCACCTGGAATTTATCACAGTGTCACATGTGATATTTGATGCAACTTTAATTTTTTCCCCCTGAGGGATACCCGATTTCTCTAACACTATTTGTTGAACAGTCTTTATCCTTTTGTAGATAGATAATGTTATTTCATCATATACTAAAGTTCTTTTTACATTGGATTCCATTTTCTGGACTTTGAATTTTTAATCCATTGAGCTGCCTGTGTATTCATAAGTCATACCCTTGTAATTTTTATGGCTATACCATATATTTCAGTGCCTGATACAATTAAGGACTTGTTTTTCTTTTTCAGGAATTCTCTGCACATTCTTGCTTATTTTTCCACATTCATGTTCTAATAAGCTTCTATAGTTTAAAAATATCTTTTTATTTTATTTTTAACTTTATATTTCTATTAGTACATGTTAGTAATGCATATTGATCATATTCACCATAGGGAATATGCACCTGTACATAATATATCTTGACTCTTCTTTTTTCCCCAGTCCCTTTTCCCCATTTACAAAGCTTTTTTCCCCCCCATTTTCCCCTGCTATTGTCTTATTTTTCCTTTTCTCTTCCTTCTTTTCTCTGTCTCCCATTTTGTGTCTCCCCTTCCATTTGAACAAATTCTTCCTACTTCCCAATTTCTGTACTCCATTGTGCTCCTTGTTTACCCTTTGGCTTTCTCACACAAGAGAAACAATGCAATATTTAAACTGGTGTGTCCAACTTCTTTCACTTAAAACTATGGTCTCAAGGTCCATTCATTTTCCTACAAATGACTCATCCATTCATTTTCCTACAAATGACTCAAGTTTATCTTTCTTGATGGCAGAGTGGTACTTCATTGTATATAAATACTGTATTTTCTTTGTCCATTCCTCTGTTAATGGGCATATGGGCTAGCACCAAGATTTAGCTATTATGAATTGTGCTGCTATAAACATGGGTATGCATATCTCACTGTGGTTATAATGCTTTTAACCTTTTTTGGGAGATACCTAGGAGGGGAACAACTGGGTTGAATGAACCTCGAGTTTTAGTTTTTTGAGTAATCTCCATACTGATTTCTATAGTAGTTGTACCCATTTACATTCTTCCGATCAGTGAAGAAGGGTTCCTTTTCTCCACAGCCTCACTAGCATTTGTTATTGTTTTTTTGTTTTGTACTGGGGATTGAACTCATGACCTTGCACTTACCAAGCAAGTGCTTGAACCGCTGAGCTAAGTCACCGGCCCATTGGTTGATTTCTTGATGATAGCCATTTTTATGGAGTGAGATGGAATTTCAGTGTTGTTCTAATGTGCATTTCTCAAATGACCAGGTATGTTGTGATTTTTCATATATTTATTTGTTGTTTGTACTTCTTTATCTGGGAGGTGAATATTCATTTCAGATGCCCATTTTTGGATTAAGTCTTTAAATTTAGGGGGGTCTAATTTTTTTGAGTTCTTTATATATTCTAGATGTTCTTTTGTGTGTGTGTGTGTGTGTGTGTGTGGGCACCACCAGGAATCAAATTTGCACTTGAAAGGCAGGCACTGTACTGCTGAGCTGTATCCCAAGCCTCTATATATTCTAGATGTTAGTTCTTTGAGGAGTAACTGGTAAACATTTTTTCCCATTCTATAGTTTGTCTCTTCATTCTGCTAGTGGTTTCTTTTGCTGAGGAAGAGCTTTTTAACTTTTTTCTTTGTCCCAGGAATCGAACTCATGACCTTTCATTTGCCAGGAAGGCGCTGTTCCACTGAGCTATATCCCTGGCAGAGCTTTTTAATTTGATGTGATCTCAGTTGTTGATTCTTTGTAATACTTCCTGTGTGATCAGGATTTTGTTCATACAGTCTTTGCCTTACATCGGTGTCTTCAAGAGTTTATTGATTAAGGGTTTCTGTTTTAATATTTAGATCTTTGATATATTTTGATTTTAGTTTAGTGTATGTTGAAAGATATGCATCTTCAATTTTTGACATGTGGAGAACTGGTTTTCCTAGCACCAGTGGATGTGTTTGGCTTCTTTATCAAAGAAAAGGTGGCTAAGTGTACCTGAAATTGTTTCTGCATCATTTATTCTGTTTTACAGTGCATGCTTAG
Organism: Hydrochoerus hydrochaeris; assembly: GCA_004027455.1. Classification (NCBI taxonomy): domain Eukaryota; kingdom Metazoa; phylum Chordata; class Mammalia; order Rodentia; family Hydrochaeridae; genus Hydrochoerus; species Hydrochoerus hydrochaeris. The sequence continues at coordinate 403,232 of PVLA01000293.1, read as the reverse complement.
AGTACATAATGATTACACATTCATTGTGGAGCATTGGTACATGTGCATAACACGTCTTAATTTTTTTTTATGTCTCCTTTCCCCCTCTTTGCCCCTAGAAACATAATCTTTTTGTTGTTAATACAAATGTGATTTTTTTCTTCTATTTCTAGCCTAATATTGTTTGCAGGATTCATAAAAGCCAAAAGAAATTCATCTTATCTCATTAAATGAAATATTTTAAGCCATAATTAGTAATAGCACTTATAATTTAATTCTGTCCCAGATAGTTCATGGGTGTGGCAGGATGGGGAGATCTTTTCCCAGATTCATACAAGTAAATATAGTATTAGACATAAAATATCTGCTTTAAAAATTATTCCTGGACTGACTTTTAAATCTTAGAAAGCATGTACTTTTCTCCTCAAAAATCACTCACCATTCAGCTTTGCCTACTCAGATACACAAAGTGCCTTTTGGATGCGCTCCTAATTGCTTTCTTCTCCCTCTGAGAAGGCTGGCTGCTTACCTCACCTGCTCTATTCTTTCCCATCTAGATCTTCAGAGACAAGTTCTAGGAACCAAAGGTTTCAGTTCAAGCAGACAAGGGACCTGTTGTCTCTGGTTTCCCCTCAACATAACCTGGGGAGGCAACATGTTTGTGGAAATCAGCTTTCCTCAGAAGAACTGACACTATTTTCAGAGTCAGTTGGAAAGTAGAAAGGTATAAGCCCTCTGAGAGGACTCCTAGAGGGGTGACTTGCAAGGCTGTAGGATATAGGAGTTAGTTGTTCTGGGAAGGAACCTAGAACTGAGAGGATCTTGGTCTACGTAGCCTTAGGTTGGGGCAGCCCCGTCTATGCAACAGGAGTTTTCGGTCAGTGAGTAGCCACAGAAGAACCTTTGGTAGCAATCTTAGACTTAAGTTGCTTGGCTCTAACTCTGGAAAAACCATCAATTAGACCAGGAGAGAAAAGACTAGGAGTGTTGAACACCTCTCCTTTTAGTCAGGGAAAGGGTTGGAGACCACATTATCCACTTCCTAACAACCCAAAGACCTCTGACAGGCAGAAACTCTGCTTATCACATTTTCTTGGGTAATCTAGAGGCCTCTGTATTTATAGAAACTCAATCAAGAGAGCTGTTGTATAATACTAATAAGGAAAAAAGGGCTAATGTCTTTAGAGCACACATCTTGCATACTATTCTTTTTTTTTTGTACCAGGGATTGAACTCACAACCTCACGCTTGCCAGGCAGGTACTTATGCTGCTAATCTAAATCCTTGGCCATTGCATACTATTCTTTAAAATCTCTTGTTTTAATCCTCACAACAGCTCTATGAGTTAATTAGTAAGTACTATTATTTCTGATTAATGAATGAGAAAATTCAGGCGAAGGAAAATTAAGTAACCTGTTCATGGCAACATAGGCAGAAGAAGAGTTAAGGTTTGAAAGCAAATGCGTGATGATTGTGCCTTTTCAGACCATGATGAGCTCTTAGGAAAATTAATTATGTTGGAATATAGCTAGTGATACAGCACATACTTAGTATGCATGCGGCCCTGGATTCAATCCCTAGTTCCAAAAATTTCAAACAAACAAGAGTTATAAAAAGAAGAGTTAATGGTAAACATTTTTAAATAAGGAAGATTAAAGTGGTTTTTATATTTAAATGTTTCTTTTTATAATTTTAAATATTAATATAGTCACCCTAAAAATGTTGTTGATGGGGTTTGTTCCCATGAGGGATGTTGTAAACTCACAGATATATAATAGTTTTTCCTTTCAGTGACAGCTATGCTCCTATAGATACTGATACCTAGAATGTTTATTCTGCAATGCTTCAAAGACAATAATTCTGTACTTACAGTTTATAACATTTTTCCAGAGATGTGAGTATAGGTGTGTGAGTACATGTGCTTATGAATAACAGGATTTCCTGTGGATGTGAATTTCATCCTCTCTGTGATTCCTGCGCCCTAACCGTATTGCTAGGCAACACCAAGCAACACACATCCCACAGTTTCCTAATTCTGTTTGATGTTTCACAAATGGACTTTTGCTTTTATCTATAAGCAGAATAACCCCAGTGCATTTTAGATTTTGGCTTTTGAAATAACAGGTGTCCACTCAAATCAAATCTACCTGACCATAACTATCAGACACTAGCAGAAAATAGGATGAGCTGGCACAAGGCAAACATACATATTCATTAAAAAACTTTGACTAATCATTCATTAGTGATATCTAATGTGATTCCTGCTATTCTAGCTTTATGGATGACATGAAGAAAGAAAGTGGGCTTGCTTCTCTCTAAGGACTTGGAGTCCTAAGACATGGAATGTAATTCTATAGGGGAAATACTTTCCTGATACTGGCAACGTTCCACACACATAATTTGCAGATAAAAATCAGGTGCACATCTCCTCTATTAAAATGGAGAATAGCATTTTCAAGTAAAGATTCAGAATCTAGCAGAATGTAACCAAGAGATCATAAATCACAAGCTAAAGTGAATTTACAATCCTCTTGCCTTCTGTATCTAAGAGCATGTCAGAGAGAGGCTTCCCTGGTCATAGAAAATGCCAAATTTTGACCTATAGTAGACAATCACAATACTCCATCACTACAAAAAAAATCACTTTTCATCCATCCACTTTAGCCAAAGCTTAAAGATCCATAGGAAGTAGGACTGAGAAGTCTTCACACTGCTAATTGAAAGTATTTGAGAAGTGGTATTGCCCAAGTTAAAAAGCCTCATCATAGTTCCCTGAAGTGATATCGCCAGGTGAAAAGAAATATATTACAATGTTTTATTTGCAGAGCTTAGAAATAAGTACAGAAATTTTCTATTTGGAAAATGAAAATAGAATGTGAATCATGTCACTGGTAAGAACTACACTTGCAGGAAAATATGGTTGTATCAGTTTTCTGTAGCTGTGTACCAAGTTCTCCTCCTACCCTCCAAATACCTTAGCAGTTTAAAGCAATAATAAATATTTTTCTTCCACACGTGTTTAGTGGATTCACAGTTGAGGAGAAGTTTATGAGCATGGTCCTCTCTCAGGATCTTTCATGAGGTTGCAGTCAGAGTGTCAGCCTGAGCTGTACTCATCAGAAGGCTCAAGGAGGGCTGCAAGATGCACTTTCAAGGTGTTTTAGTCACTGGCAAGGTAGTGCTGGCTATTGATAGGCAAATTCAGCTGCTCACAGGGTGGCTTCCTAAGTATTCTCATAACATAGCGCTTGGCGTTTGATGAACAGTGCCAAAGAGAACAAGGCTGAAACCATAAGACCTTTCATGGTCTTGTGTGGGAAGTCAGCCTCCATCACTCACGATATCCCGTTATCATACGGGTCGGCCCTCACCAGTGTGACCAGTGTGAGAGGAAACCAGATAGACTTTGAGTATTCGGAGGTGGGACCCCTGGGGACTCTTTTGCAGCTGGTTACCTCCAAGACAGAGACATTTCTGTGCATACAAGATTGAGAAGAAATTCATGTATTGGTTGGGTGACTTTTTGCGCTGCAAGCTGCAGACTGGGCTGTAGGGCGGCATCATCTGAGGTTGTGTATAAAGTACTGTACTGGTTTCCTTGGCCCTTTTCCTGGATATTCTTTTTGAACCAGGGATGATGACCAGGTTTGGGAACTGCTAGGTGAGGTGATCTATAAGGTCAAATCCAACCCTAATACTGTTTCCTAAATGTACCTGACCATAGTGTTACACTGAGACTTTATTGGAAATGCATGTGGTTCTGCCACCAGCTTTATAAATCAGAACCTTAAGGAAGGGACCTAAAAATCTGTACTTTTGTTTAATCAAATTTTTTTTCACCATATACTCAACATGACTGGCAATGCCAAAAGGTATTAAAGTGTTGTTACAAAATCTTTTTTTTCAATTTTGTTCTCCCAACATCCCGATTTATCTTCTTGGGGGTGACGAGCATTACTCTTTTTTACTGCATTCTTTCAGCAATATTATATATGTTTATATATGTTCATGTGTATATGAAGGCAAATACATATACTGTACAGTGAAAAAAAAATTCATTCTCGGTCCTAATTGCCAGTTATCTTAAGATTGAAACATCTTCACAAGTTTCTTATGTGTTGTTCTTAGAGACAGAACTATTTTGAATAATTACTCAAGCAATTCTTATACTCTGATGTTTGGGATGCCCTGATTTTACAATAAATTGAATCAGCTGGAAAACCTGACTTACGTATCAGTTGTATAAAATGCATCAGTCAGATTGCATCTTGGATATCTTCTATTGTTCATTTAGCCATTATTTACAGAGCTGGGCCTAGTCAGGGATGAGCAGTGAAACCAGCTTATAGGTCTGCACCCACTAGAGAGGGAAGCAGCCACTCTCAACCCAAGAGTTGTGGGTACAGGTGTTCACAGGGTGCTACAAACACTCCTGGGCACAGGAGGAGAGATTTCCATACCATGAGGAAGTAGAGCAAACTGCAAATGGAGAGGAAGTTATGCCCAGGAGGGAGAAAAACATATATATACAGCATTCCCAGTTTAGGTCCAGCACATTGCTCTCAGACAACTAAAGACTGGGGCATTTTGGTGTCTGATCACAGAAAAGCCTCAACGTGAAACAAGGGAACAAACTGAAATTTCATTGTGCAGCTGGAGTGTAATCACAGTAGAGCCCTTGCCTAGCAAGCCCTGGGTCCAACCACAGCCAACCCCCTCCCCAATTAAGAAAACAAAGGAAGACAAGAAAACCAAATGGCTGTCAAAACTGAATTGTTAATTTTTCTCAAAATTCATGAAAGAGACCGTTATGGCCCAAATTAAGTGACCAATGTGGGGATGAAGAAAACTGGAAACATTTTGCAGTCATTCAAAAGGTAGGTTACACAAGACTTGGTGACAGGTTGAAAGAGGACTTACCATCAAAGCACTACCAGATTTCTAGCATGAAACAATTGGTTGCTTTTCCCTGCAATGAAGACCATCCATGGGAAAGCAGCCGGATACACGTGGGAGGGCAATGGGTGAGTCTGACATTTTGAAGAAAGGAAGAGAGAACAAATGTGGAAATGAAAATCTTGAGTCCCACTGAGAAATAAGAGGCAGGTGGTGGCTGGTCATGGCAGGACATCTCTCTCTGAACCTTGCTGCATTTGCATCCGTGTCCCAGCATCTGCATTGGCCCTGCCTCAGAGTCTCTTGCTCTTGTCAGGCAGGCTGATAACCACAGCTCTTATCCTCATTTTCTACCTGTTGGGGGGGGGGGTCAGTGAATGCATGCTTCTGCATTCTAAACTATTGCATCTACAAAACTGGGTACTGCAAATAATCTTATGTGATTACAAACTGTTTTGTGTTTACCAGACTAGGGTTCAAACCACACTCTAAAATTTGTTCCCATTACTCATTTATCCCAGGGAGTGATGAGACTTCTTCAGTGTAACAGCAGTGACTGAAGGCACCACAGATACATCAGCAAGGTAAGGTAGCAGTCACTATTTTTTATGCATTTTGGTGTTTGAGCTGGAATTAACAGAGCTTAAGCAAATCAAATATTTGAAAATACTCACCTTTGTTTTGTGCCATGAACAACGAACTAGAGGTGCTTTCCATTGCAATGGTGACTAACAAAATAAGATCTGTGCTATTGTGCAGAGAAGTTTGAATAATTCTATCCATTCTTTAGTTCTTGCTAAAAGGCTCATTGTCTGTTATCTGAACACTTTGGGTCTGGGACAGATTTCTCTCTGAACTTCACAGCATGGGTGGAAAAGAGTAATTTGGCCTTTTTCCTGGCAGCCGGTGCCAGTCCATTTATATGGTATGTTCACAGGAGAGCTGACAAGTGTTGAGAGGTTTTATTTGATATGAATTTTTTTAAGTAGAAAAAAATTTCATAAAAATAGGTACTTGTTAGCTAGTTTTCCTCCTAAGTCTTACACATCATAATCAAATTAAGGAGGTTCAGCTCAAATACACTAGCTACATTGAATTATCTGTTCTGTATTTAATATTCATGTTGAAACCATATACTACATGGACAATTTTTAATGATATAAGCGCAAAACCACGTTATTTTTTCCTGTATAACTTGTAAAAAACCATTCCTTCTAAAATGGGGCTGCTATGCTAATTCGTTATAGTTAGTGAATTGCAGGCAGCTCTGTGAATTTACTTTTCTTGGCAGTTCTAGAATATCCTGCCATAACACATACTGAAAAAACTGTTTGATGGGTTATGAAAATCTGGGTGTACCAAAGGTACATCTTGTGCAAACCAAGAAATAAATACATGCTTACATTTTAAAAAATCTGTTATCAGGTTAAGGAAGTTGTCATTATAATAAACAGGAAAAAAAAAAAGGAAAATTAGTTTTGAGTGGAAGATATACTTTCTATTTGTACATCTTGTAGATATTTTTAGCTAAGTTTTGCTGGTATTTCTGAAGATACTGCACAGCCTACTTGCGGAACACTGTATTCCCCATAAAACCCACCTGGAAGGCAGCTAGCACTCACTGTATCAGCTAATTTCCTTAGTAAATCCCCCAAAGCACTGTTTGTCAGAATCATTTGTGCAAGAAAATTATTTTAAATCAAGATGACCAGGTTCTGTTTTTTCAATGATACTGAGTTACTCAGTCTATCAATATTAGTGTTGCCATTACTTCATTAGTGATAAAGGAATTGATTCTGGTTCCACACTGTGTAATCTGTCTAACTATCTCTTTGAAAACAGTTTTTGAGTTCTATGAGTTTGTAACTCTAACAGAGAGAAAGATGTTAGGAAGAAACAAAGGTAATCATTTGTTAACCAAATATTTAGGATCTACTATGTACAAGGCATATTGTTTCATTTTTTTTTCAGGCCTGGGGAATTGTAGAAAGTAGAAGAGATTAGATTTCTATCCTTGCAATCTAACTGAGAGACAAAGTGGGATGAAGAAATGAGCTTTTTAAAAGAGAGTTTTTGAAGTTTAAATTGTGTTTTGGATGAACTGGAATAAAATCTTAGTCAATTTTTTAAAAAGGAGTTCTTACCAAAAAAAAAAAGGAGCTCTTGTACTTAAACATAAAAAGGTCAAAGGATCTTGAAAAGAATAACTGTAATTCGGTGAAAGTTTTATGGGTGGTAGAATACCCTTTGTATACTGAATTTGACACTTAAACAAATGAGTTTTTTTATTAATATGTTAGTAATACAGAAAAAATGATGTTCATTTGGGGAAATTGGTACATACATATGAATCCTGCTCATTTTTAATCTAATTATCCTTTTCTCCCTTTTATTCCCCTTCCCTGTACCTAACAGTCTATCTTCTAGTTGGAGGAATTATTTTTAACCTTAGGTAAAAATAGGATTTTATACTATATATGAAAAAGAGGAAAATAGATAAGAAGTGGCCAGCTAGCTTCAAACTTAAATACACTTTTTACATGAAAAAACTGTAAACTTTAGCATAAAAAACGTTAACATACTTGTATTCTTATAAAAGTTTCAAATCGATTAAAATTCTCCAGTGACAAGGTTACTTCTTTGATTATTGAATGTTCTCACATCTCTAAGCAAAATGAAATAAATTTGAAGAAGTATAACAACAGAGTTATATAAAAAAGCCTACATTTACTAAGAAAAGTCAAGTATATATAATTAAAATAATTTTGATAATGAGCTTCAACCAGACTTATTTTTAATTTTCTAACACAACATGTAGTTTTAGAAAATCATTACAGATGTATAATCAGTAGCAAATTTATTTGTGGAGGCTCATGTTAATAAAATATTACTTTAAATTTAATTTCAAACCATATTTGTAGTATTCTACATCTCGGAGATGTTTTTGTATCAGTAAATGGGTCCTTTCTCTTTTCCCTTTTGTAGCTATGCAGTAGTCTTCTGTATGAATATGCTATCATTTATCTAATCAATCTCCTGTTGATGTACGATTGAGTTGCTCCCAGTGGATGCCCTTGCCATAGTATTTCACAAGCATAGCCACAGAGGTAGACTTTCTAGCTAAAGGAATAATCATTAGTATTCTTAGTAGATAATACCAAAATGCCTTATATGAAGGTTGTATTCATTTATATCTTAGCAATATATAAGAATGATTATTTTCTACTTGGTGTTATCAAATGTTTAGGTTGTTTGTGTTTGGACAACTGGAGAAAACGGAGATCCCATTTTTTTCATTGTGTTTTGAAGATTTTTCATCCGTTTAGTCTTTTCCCTAATTTAACCCAACTCTTTTATATTTAGAGGGTAAGTCTTTCATGAGTAATAGGAGTCACAATTTTTAATCTCATCATTTGTCTTTTCACTTGCTCCTGGTGGCTTTTGTCACACAAGTTTTATTTTTTAGGTAGTTGAATTTTATTTTATTTTTTTAATTTTTATTTAAAGAGAGGGGGAAATAAAGCAAAACAGGAAAAAAGGGTAGAAGCAATACAGAATTTTAAAAAAAATGAACAGTAAGAAATCACTAGTGATACATTACATATTGTCTTCCTGGATGTAGTTGTTCAAGTTACAAAATCAAAGCATACAAAGTGGACATTCAAAGAGTGAGGCTGCAAACAGCTCCGTTCTCTGATCCAACAAAAACTTAGCAACATAATTATCATTCCTACACTCTTAAATATACATGCAGTTATATCCTTTAGAGCAGCTGCTTTTCCTCCTTTTTCTTTTTAAGTCCATTATCTGTTTAGTTATATCATGTTTCAGGTTGCTCAGTACCTTGCTGATCTGTTTTGTTTTTGTTATTTACTTTAAAAATTTTTTTTTCTTATTTATTTATTTTATTTTGAAGGTAGTAAAATACAGCAGAAAAAGACAGGGCATAGCCAACTGAGGCAGTGCAGTGAAACTGGCACAGAACCTCACAGCTGGCCACCGGGACAACAGCAATAGGCACAATAGTACATCTGTTTTCTTCACAATAGTTGTTCCTTCAATCAGGCAGAGCAATATCGAAAGAAATACCAAAATTACAAGAACAGAATATTGAATAGAGCAATACCATTGATTAAAACAGAGCTAAAAATATTTGCCCTCAAAGAGATGGCAGAAGAAAATCCCCCTTATTTGCTATATCGCAAGACATGCTCAGATCTCCGGCTCTTACTTGCTGGGGGCTGGGGTTGGTGGCGGGGGATGGATGTTTGATTGTTAGCCTGACCCTGTTAGGCTCACAGCCGCCCACCAGAGGGGTGAACTGGCTCCCCGTTTTCCCAGCGCCCCAAGGTCCAACACGGTGCATCGTGGATATGATGCTCGGCCTGGGGCGCCCGTGGCTTGCCAAGCCACAGCCACTTACCAGAGCGGCATGCTGGTGAATTTTATTAAAAAATGTTTTAAAAATAATTTTTGTACTTGCCTCATGGCTACTGTACTCCCAGGTCAGTAAAAAAGTACTGTACTTTTCAGTTAGGGCTTAGGATGTTTCCAGTGTTTACCTTTAAATCTTTTATCCAGTTGACATTTGTCCTGGTATAAAATATGAGGTTATTTTTTCCCTTAGAATGCTATCCTATTATGTCAGCATCAAATATTAAACTATCCCTGTTTCTGTTCCAGCACGATTTGGACGTAGTTTTTAAATTTTGTTTATTTATTTATTTTGTCTTTTTGAGACAGGGTCTCCCTATGCAGTTTAGGTTGGCCTTGAGCTGACTTTGTAGCCAGCCTGATCTTGAAGTTGCAGTGATCCTCCTGCCTCAGACTCCTAAGTACTGGGATTACAGATGTGTGCCACCATGCCTGGCTAAAATTTATTTTTCTATCAGTAACTTATTTCCCTTCTTTCTTAGCATATAGCTATGATACATGGTAAATGATTTCATGGAGGAAGCGGTATGTACACATTATGGCACCTTGGTATTGTTTCCTTCCCATTCTCTTCCTCTCCCTCCTGTCTCCCTATCCCTGAATCTTCTTCAAATCCTTTCAAAAACCAACTATTTGATCAATTCATCCTTTGTATTTCTTTTTTAGTCTCAATTTAATTAATTTCTGCTCTGATCTTTATAGCTTCTTCCTTTTATTTTCAGATTTGAATTGTTCGTGTCTTTTCTGAGATCTTGAGATGCATGATTAGGTTATTTATTTAGGATTGCGCTATTCTTTCAGCGTGTACATTCACACTTATAAACTTCTCTTTCAGAACTACTTTCATTGTGCCTCATAGGTTTTTGTATGTTGTGCTTTCTTTGTCATTTGATTCTAAGGACTTGACTTCTTCCTTGGTTTCCTTTGTGACCCACTGATTGTTCAATCTTGTATTAATCTCCTTTGTGTGGCTTCATGGCTTCTTTTGCTGTTGATTTCGAGCTTCATTCCACTGTGACCTAATAGTGTGAAGGGTGTGACATACTTTTTACTTCACTATTTGAATCAAGTTCTGAATTTTGTCAGCACTGGTGATTGAACCTAGGGTCTTCACAGTGAGTTACATCCTTGCTCTTTTTAAAAATTTTTTTGAGATGGGGGTCTCATGAAGTTGCCCAGACTGGGCTCACACTTCCAACTGTCCTGCCTGCATCTTCCATAGTGCTGAAATTGCACCACCACATCCAGATTCTTTTGTACTTTCTTACTTCCATATTTTTGTATGTTTTAGGTCTTACATATGTTCCCATGTGAACTCTGTTTTTAGGCACCTCTTAGGTAACTGTAGTGTTTTTCCTTTTATTTTAAAAGTTTGCATTAGTTGCTTCTTTGAGCAACATCTTTTGAAATTTACATGGAATGAAAAAATGTGTTTGCAATATGTGAAAATATTATTTATATCAGAGCTAATTCTGCAAAAGCTGAAATCTTGTGAAAAATAACTATTTCAAGTAAAATTCCCTCAATTTAAGGGAACCTCCACATACTCAGGTGAAGAATTAAAAAAAAATTTCTTAGTACATCTGTCTAATATATCCTTGTGGGGAGATGGTGCACATATGTAATCTAATTCTTTTTTTCATTCCTTCGCCGCCCTCTCCTCTTCCTCTCCCTCCATCTCTTGATCTTCCCTTTTGAAAGAGATCTATCTCCCTACTTCCTATTTTCTATTTTATTTTGCTGTTTATTTTTTTCTTAAGTTTCTTGTATAAAAGAAATTATGTGATAGTCAAGCTTGTGTGTGTGTGTTTTAAATGATGCATCATGTTTAAAGTGAAAGATGGTTGATTGGGCAGAGTTGGAACAAAGTATTTTATTTGCCTTGAAATATCCCAATGGGATTACTTGGAGACTTGATCCAATTTATTACAGGTGGGCTTGTAATTTTTAAAAAATATTTAAATTGGAAACAACTGGCTATCTAATACTTGTAACTGCAAGATTATAGGAAAAACATGAGGCCTGCAAGAGTTGGGATAATCATATGCAAAATTTTGTGTGAGAGTGGAAAAGGGGAGGAGCAAAGATATATCTGCCTGATTACTCACTGTCTGTGGGGCGTACATCGATCATTTAGGGTGCAAGATAACCTGGAAGACTTTTAGCCCAGAATACATGATTGAATCAATATCCTTGAGACACCAGAGTCTCCTGAGTCAGTTATATCAGGCACACAGACTGCATTTCCTCCTGCATGACTTGCTCATGTTCTATTCCTAACTTTTCTGAATCAAGTGAGGTCTGTTTGGAAAGTTTGAAATTAGTATTCGTATAAACAGGGAAGTGCTAGAACCAGCTGGCATTCTGTGAGTGAAATCAACAGAACAGAAACTTCAAATATTTTTTCCCTTTATTATTTTGCTAGGTTTTCATCCAAGTCTAGGACAGCTCTCTCCTTCTGGGGATTAATGAATTCTACAATTTATAGGAGTTAATGAATGACATACATTAAGTTTAATATAAATGTGGATATTTTAAGAACACAATGGCTATTTGATATTGAAGGAAGAATCACAGTATGCTAGACAAAAAAAAGAAAATGATTTCATTACTTTGAGAACACATAGTAGACTTTAATCTTAGCTGGGTCTCATGTATGAAACTAAAATAAAAAAGAAATCAAAATTATTCTCTAAGTTATGGTCAGTTCTTTTTCAGAATGCTGATCCTGAAATTAAAGTGAATCATCAAAAATACAAGTTCAGTTTCTTCACTGTAAACAATGTGATCATTTGTGAGAAAAAAATCTCATTGACTGTATACTGAATAGCTTTTGTCCATAAATAATATTTATAAAGATAATGAATTAGCCTGGTGCACTCCTGTAATCCCAACACTCGGGAGACTGAGGCAGGAGGATCGTTTGCAAGTTCGAGACCAGTCTGGGCTATAAAGTGATCTCAAGGCCAGTCTGAACTACATATCGAGACCCTGTCTCAGAAAGATAAAGCTAATGAATTCAGTTAACTTTAATCACTTATTCAATAAATGTATAGCTCTTTGTTTTTCATATCTAAAGAATAAAAAGTTATTATGAAGAGAATGTCTATATTTCTTTTAAAGGAAGTTTATTGAATATGAGCTTTGAACTACTGTGTGAAATGAGTAACTGATATGTGAAATTTTTCTGAGAATTAGAAAATACGTGACTCAAACTTGAGACTAGAAGTCGGGATGATTTAAATGCTATGTCTATTTAAATATTCTGTTGTACTCTGAAGATAACATATCGCTGGACTTGGCTACACAAGGAACAACCTACATGAGGTAACTTACGATTACTATACAGTAACTACATAGTTGAGAAGCAGATTATTACCACTGGTGAATGAAGAAATTATTGCAGTAAAGTAGGAGAGAAAGCAGCTAAAAAGTTGCTAGTAAGAAGCACAAGAATGAATGAAATAATGAATAGCAAGGTGATTATTTTGTGAGTAAGCAACAATAGCAAGAATCACAGCTTATACTTTTCTTTATAATTCAGTGCCTAATATAGCTTTCATTGTTTTTTGATACAGCTGCTTGAATAGCATGAATCTCCTGTTTGATTCTGTTGTAATGGTTCTTCATTAAAACTGCGTATGAGAGATGAGAATTGAAAATGCATTTTTAAATAGAAAATAAAACTAGCATGAGATCAAACTACTCTGACTGATGCATAATAAAATATAATTATATTAACTTAAATTTCCTCCCCCTAATTTATTTCATACATTCTAGGATCTTTGGTGTTATTTCTAGTGGATTTATTAAGTGCCTTTTATGCTTAAGGTAGTAAGACTTTTTCCGTATTCTTTTAGCAATCAATTTTTGGGGGTTGAAAAATATATGTCCCTTTATTTGTAATGTTTAATCTGTATTAAGTATTCAAAATGAGTCAGGTCACAGAATTTTAGAAGCAGAAAGACTATGTGAACTGTTAGTTTAAGCAAGTTTTCCTGAAAGATTAAAGTCAGTTCTTTTCTGTATGTTACTTACAAGTGGCCAGGAGTCATGGAGTTGAACTGTCTTTAAAAAAAAAAAAAAACAAAGGACAGGATTTATGGAACATTCCTTCCTGCTTATTTCTAGTAATAATATCTTCTTTTGAAAGAGAACCCCCAATGGTCAGAGTCCAGGTTCTACCTTTAATGTGACCTCAAATGAACCTATGAAAGCCAAGGTACAACTCTGAATTCTAGGAATTCTCTGACCCTTTGCGCTGCTCCCAAAATGAATGTTTTCCTGAATCAACACTCAAGTCATTCTTTACAAATTAATACATCCTAGTTCACCCTATACAAACTACTAGACTGCTGGTATCTTTCTTCCAGATCTGGATTTTCTAGAAATGAATGTTTCTTCATGGATTAGAACATGAAGAATCTCAAACATCTGCTAAATCCTTCCTCCGCAAAACATTTTATGGCTTACTGATCTATTCTTTTTCTTTTAATCTAATTATAGTTGAAAAGCTATGACAACTTTCTATGGTCAATATGCCATTCTGATTCTCATTTAATGAATACCAATTCTAATGATGTTCTGTTAAAATGCTTTATTTTTCTCGAAGGAAAGCATTATAATGACCTCACTTTTCATTTTGGTAAATGTGGGTTGCTACTTATCCAACATGTTTCTCTGTTTGACTTGCCATCACACTTTTTCTTCTTTTAGTTTAACTTTTCTGTTTCCTCTATTGATCATATGTAATTATTATACCAAATCTGAAAAAATGATACTCCCAAATCAGTAGAAGTAGAAACCCTAAAAAAAAACAGGAAATACATAACAAATATAATTTTAAAATAAAATGTCAGAGCTAGGAAAAATTTTAATAGTGATGTCTAACATTTACTTAGCATTTTATTGTTTGACAGTTGTTTTCATACATGTTCTACTGGAAGTGGAGTAGCTTAGTGGTTAGAAGTCATAGTTAAAAATTTTGGTTCTATAACTTACCATATATGATTTAAGCAAGGTCTTGATGACCCTCAGTTTGATCTCTGTCCCTATCTCATAGTTATTATAAGGATTTGATGGAATAATGCATATAATATGCTCACAGAGGTTAGGTTATGGGAATTACTCTCTTCACTTTACTTGTTGACTTTTTATTTTCCCTGACACTCTTGTAAAAACAAGTAAGACATGTAGGATTATTGTCATTTTACCAAAGAAGAAAATCACGCTCAGAGAGATTAGGTAAATTGACAAGTGACTCGTTTTTGAACCCAGTTTCAATTGCAGTCTTACTGCTAGGACTAGAAAAGGCAATCAGGTGAATTTCCTGGGATCTTTCTCTAGGGTGGAGTAAACAGAGAACCTGAAACACTGGTTAAACCACTCTTGTGGAATTAACAAAATCCTCAAGATCTGATACTCTCAGCTATTCTACATACTGGTAGTGACATACATAGGCAATGCCCTAAAGTTCAACTTGAGCTGAATATTAACAGGATAGACTTAAATCATTCTTCATTTTTTTTTTTTCAATGCTGGGCTTGGGTGTGTGGTGAAAATAAATTATAATGATTCCAGCAACTTTCATTTCTAAATGAAAATTACTTGTCTGAGGATTTCTGTGAGTTTGAAATTTATAAAAGCTACTTTCAAAACCCTGCTCTGTTGGTTAATGTGGCCTTGCACAAGGGCACATACAGAAACCTGCGGACCACAGTGTGCTGGTGGTCTTTTCCTTATTTGGCCAGGAGATACGCTGATCCAGTGGCAATGAGACTGATACCTCTCCTAAGCTTGTGTTAAAGATGTGCTCTGTGATTTCTTAGCAATTACATTTCATGTTCTAGATGAAATTTATCTTTTCACCACATTCTTTTACCATTTGATTTAACTTTCTTTTCCTGACAAACAATATAGTCAGCCCTCTATTTCGATAGGTTCCTAATCTGTAGATTTAACTAACTGCAGGTCAAAAATAGGAAAGAAATGCATCCATAATGAACATGCATGTACCTTTTCTTGTCAGTATTCTTTAAACAATACAGTGTGGTGACTATTTACATAACATTTACCTTATATTAGGAATTATGCATAATCTAGAGATGATTTAAAGTGTCTGGGAAGGCTATGTATAAGTTATATACAAATACTGGGGCTGGGGATTTAGCTTAGTGGCGTGCCTGAGTTCAATCCCTGGTACCAAAAAAAAAAAAAAAAAAAATTAGAAGTTCTATCCAAAAAAAAAAAAAAAAAATCCTTCTAGGGGCTGAGGATTTAGCTCAGTGGCGTAAGGGCCTGCCTTGCAAGGGCAAGGTCCTGAGTTTGATCCCCTGTATAAAAATAAACAAAGAAATAAACAAAACACTTTAAGGTATATAAACATACTATGCTATTTTATATAAGGGCCTCCAGCAGATTCTAGTATCTGGAATCAATCCCCTGAGGATACTGAGGAATGATTATATTTTTTTTTATTTTAAATTTTATTTTATTTTAAAGAGAGTAAAACCAAACCAAACAAAATAGAATAAAGTTAATCAGAACAAAACAATGAAAGTGATACAGAACTTCAAAACAAGATAATATGAAATCAGCAATGGCTATAATAATATCTCTTGTTTGCTTCAAAATAGCTGTCTATACCATGAAACATAATGAAATCAAACAAAACAAAACAGAATAAAACCAATCAAAACAAAACAGTGAAAGTGATACAGGATTTCAAAACAGGATAATAGGAAATCAACAATGGCTACCATAATACCTCTTGTTATGTTCAAAATTGCTGCTCATACCATCAGACAATAAAACCAAACAGAAAAGAACAGAATAAAACCAATCAAAACAGAACATTGAATAAAACAAAAGAATAAAAATGAAACAAAAATTTTGGGTTTCAAAAATGAGACAGAAGGAAATCCCCCATAGTTTCTATATTGCATATTTAACATCTTAATAGATGCTCAGACTAACAGCATTAGGTTGGCAAAGTCAGTCAAACAATGCAAGCATTAATTTTTTTTTGGTACCCCAGTTGCTATCAATTCAGCCTGTCCTCTGAATCAGCAATTGCTTACAGGCGTTGGCTCATGGGAAGGGCAAAATGGCTTCATGTTACTCCTCTCAAGCCCAGCATGGCTTCTGCCAACTTATGGGAAGTGCAAATTGACTTGTTTCCTCCTCCCAGACCCTGCATGGCTTGCACCAGCTCACAAAAAGGGTAAATTGGCTTTCTTTAGTATTGTTTTAAACCACTAAGTTTTCTGGTAGGCTGCTGGGGAGCATCATAGAACTAGAATATTAGAATTTTGAAAAAGTGATCCAGTTATGCTAAATGTAAGGTAATATACCCGCAGTGGTGTTGATCAGTACATTGTGAAATTATAACTTGAATTACTGTTTCATTGAGTTAAAAGCAGAAAATCATCTTGTTTTGATAAAAGCTGTTGATATACATAGAAGTGTTGATTGACCAGGTCTCTTAATAAGGTTTTTCAAACTTAATTTTGAAAATTTGGTTTTTTCTTAGTAATGATATTAATAAAATAAGGGAGAGTGTAGCAGTCTTTCAGTTGTCTACCTAGCATTCTTTAGATCAGAAACCAATAATGGTCATTTTGGAGTCAAATAGAATGGAAGAGGGAGAGGATAATTCTAATTGTGGTTCTGCCATTAACTAGCTATGTGGTGTTGGCCAAGTCACCAAATAATGTTTAATCTGCTTGTTCAAATGACAGGTACAAATGAACCATAAGCACCAGGATCTTGTCCTGTTCCAAAAATGTGTCTTGAATCGAAGAATAAAGGCAAAACCTAGTTAACCCATAAGATGTGTGTGTGTGTGTGTATAGTGTGTGTTAGGGGAATATAAACAAACACAATGAATGAATTATCCATTTGTGCTCTTCTGGGCTGCTAGAAGTTTAGTCCCAAACTAATGTAACATTTCCCTCATTAGTTGTCAGGTCATCTCAGCTTTGGAGGTCTATTCTGTCTTCAGGACTTTCACCATGTTACTATTCAGCCTCATAGAGTGGGAGATCAAAACACTGTTTAGTTTTTTGTTTGTTTGTTTAGCTTTTACAAGGAAGTAAAAAGCTTTAGTGGTTGAACCCATTTGGGATAAGAATGGTGGAAACTAGGTTTTGACAAAATAACCAACCAAATACTTCTGTAAACATTGTGTCAAATAATATAAACCTGTTGCAAGTTGAGATACCTCTCCACAGTGGTCTGAAACTTTATATTTTGGTACTGGGAATCCAACTCAGGGCCTGGCACTTGCCAGCCAGGCTCTGTGCTGCTGAGCTACATCCCCAGCCACATTTTTTGTTTTTAGGAATTTTCAACTACGTGGTTTATAATTTTGAAATATGTAATTCCTTCAATAAGTATTCATTAAGAATTTCATTTTAGAACTAACGAAGTTCCTCTATTGGATATTTATTATTTGAGGTCTACTATATACAGTACTTATTCTAGTTTCACAGGGTTCTATGTTAAGGAACTCATGATTCAGCAAGTTTCCTGGTACGATCAATTTTGTGGCATTTGAGTGTAGCATTTAAGAACTTATTTATTGGTTGTACATGCTCCGGGAATTTCAGCAACAACCTCTAAGTTCAGGCAGTCATGAAAACCTGGCTCTAGTTAGTTAATCCTGTGTGATGGAACAGTGAACTGAGATCTACTTGACCTTAGATTATCTTTTTGGCACAAGGCTACCAACCCTTCTACCCTTCCTACCCTATTCCCTTCCTACCCTATTGCAAAGAACTCTTAGGCCCCCGATTTAACAAAATCACTCTCCAAATGAGAACATGGTAATGATTCTTAGTCATAATAGACAACATACAAATCCTCTATGTTCAAGAATTTAGTTTTTAATCACTCTTAAGGCAGTGATTTAATAGATCTGGCACCCATTCTATGCTCGTCCTCATTCTTTCTCTAAATTCTCAGTGTATTCTCAGTGTCTGATTATCTGACATTAATTCTCATCACATTTCTAATACGGTTCTTTTGTCAGAATTTCACTGTTGCCCATGCAAATCCAAATACAGGAAAGATACTCTTTCAAATATTATGAACGAAAATGTGAATCAAAGCAACCGGTGAGTTCTAAAACCTGTGAGGTAGAGAGTGGTGATAAGGAACCAAATCGGGGGAAGGGGTATGTGTGTGTGTGTGTTCAAGTCTCCCTGTTCCTCAGCCCTTCTCCTACCCTCTTTAGTACCTCTGACAATAATCTTCAATACTCACCATAAGGGACGATGGAGAAAAAACACAAACAGCCCAAATTCTATAGTGTTAACAAGAAAATGAAATTCAGAGGTCTGGTACCAGATCTAGAGTTACTTCCCATGGTATTTGCATCCAGGCATCTACCTAAAAATCTGCCACAGACACACAATCAAGCAAAACTTCATGCTAGTCAATGTGATCAGTGTGGGAGACGTTTGCTTATGTCTTGTCCCAGGAATGCCCCCCCTTAGTGCATGGCATCACACCTGCCTCAAAGTGATATTAAAAAACAGTGACAGTGATATTAAAAAACGCCTTTCTCAAGGGATGTGTGGCTTGAGAAGAATGGTTTTAAAAATGTATACAACCTAAGGTACATACCCTAAAATTTTCAATTTAGCAATGCAGTCTAGTTAGAACCTCACCCTTTCTTGATTAAACCACTTGCCAGAAAGCAGCATATGAACACCTGTAATTGGTTAAATTAATGGAAGAAGCCTAAATCTCAAGGCTCCAGGAGCCGGCCACTGGCCAGCAGGGCTTCGGATGGATGAGAGCAGCATGTTATGCAAACTGGAAACCGGGACCTCCTGCCTTCCGCAGTGCATCAATGGATGAGCATGGTTATTCCAGCATGTGCACGCGTAACTCTGCGCTGATGGCCAAGGCATTGCTGATATTCCCAACATTACTTGGCTTGGTGATGCGTGCGGAGGGAGGGCTGTCGAATGACTTGCATTTAGCCCTAAGTGGGGAAATCCGGAGCAGCTGCTTCTGACTTTCCTCCTAAAACGCCAAAAGGGCAATGTGTGTGGCGCTGACACCCACTTCCTTTCTTTTCTGGGGAAACGCCCCCACCTCCGGTGTCGCCAGCTTCTGTATCCAGTCTTCTTCCTACTGAAACTCGCGGGCCTCAGCAGCCTCAACCACATCCCAACCCTCCCCAAACCCCTACCTACACGCACCCACCGCACAGGGTGGGGGCGGGGGCCTGGGCCGGGAGCCCCGCGCCGGTGCAGGGGCTGGGGGCAGGGCGCGAGCTCACCGAGCCCTCCCTCCCGGCGCAGCGGGGTCCCGCGGGCTCTCGGCCCCCGGCTCTGCCGGAGCGCAGCGCCCCGGGGCTGGGGCGAGGGCGGAGAGGCTGGCGCCCCAGGGGTGAAGGCAGCGGAGGGGGTGCCTGGGAAGGGCTGTGCGAGCCCGGCGCAGCTGGCGGCGGGTGGGGCTGCGCTTTCCCCACCGGCTGACTGAAGCTGCTGACCGGAAGACGAGCCGAGAGGGCAGCGTCCAGGCCCTGCCCTCAAAGGCCGTGATAGTGTAGGGCCCGTTCAATGAGGCAGCGCTGCGGCCTTGGAGAGTTGCAAAAAATCAGGCTTCGAGGCTCTTT
This sequence comes from Hydrochoerus hydrochaeris, assembly GCA_004027455.1. Taxonomy (NCBI): domain Eukaryota; kingdom Metazoa; phylum Chordata; class Mammalia; order Rodentia; family Hydrochaeridae; genus Hydrochoerus; species Hydrochoerus hydrochaeris. The sequence goes on along the minus strand of PVLA01000293.1, from coordinate 383,293 downwards.
ACTGGCTTCTGGCCCGGTGAGCTTTGCTAGTCCCTTGGCTCGGACCTCAGTTTCCCCACTCTTCCTGTGGGCTGTGGCCTGAGTGTGGTGAGGAAGAAGACACCCGCACTCACGCCCTGCCTAGGAGTGCTCACAGTGCGCGGCTGCGCCCTCGCCTTCCGTCCCGGGGCCAAGCGCGGGCTCTGGGGCGAGCGAGCTGGTGCCCTTGCTGGCCAGTGGCCCGAGCTGGCCAATGGCCCTGAGGGCCTGGTTGAGCTTAGCTTCAGGTTCCTCACCAGGACACAAAATTCGCAGCAAAGGCCCTGGAAGGGTGAGATCCGTGATGTACCTCCTGTAGTTCCTGGCACCCAGTGGGCTTCTAACCCACACTGCAGGCTTCAGGCCATGCAAAAAGGCTTTGGACACAGTTATTCCTTTTACAACAACTGATGTTTTGGGAGGTGGAAAACGGACCATGTGAGCTGAGTGACCCCAGCCAAGGAGCAGACGTCGTTCTGAACTGTCGGCCAGGCGGGCGGGCCGGCAGGCAGGAGGAATGCAATCATTTTATTAAGCACACCCCAGTGCGTGTCGACTTTCCAAAAAGATTCTAAGCCTTGCTTTCCAAGTCTTACTAAAGCTCTGCTTCAATACGGAAGCTAAAGAAAATGATTCATTGATTTATTTTTCTAAATTCACTCTTAGATTTAGTCCCCTCCCCCCCCAGGAAAAGAAGAAAACATGATTAAGCTGCTTTTTGGGGGGAGGGGGGCAGTTATTGTACTGGAATAATCGGCAAGCAAAGTATCAGTATGAAGCAGAGCTGGCAAAATGAGTGTTCTTCAACCCTACTGTGGCTCCACGTTCAAAACTTGAAAAATACTGATTTTCTGGGCTTTTTTGCGATTTCTTTGTATCAGTAATACTTCTACCTCTGCTGCCCCTAGATAATCTATAGTTGTTGTTATTTTTTGTCGTTTTGAGACAGGATCTCAGTATGCAGTTCAGGCTGGCCTTGAGCTCACTTCGCAGCCCAAACTGTTCTTGAATTTGCAATGATCCTCCTGCCTGAGCTTCCTGAGTGCTGTGATTACAGGTGTGCACCACCATGCCTGGCTCAAAGCTTTTCTTTCTTCTTTCTTTTTTTTTTTTTTTTGGAACAGGGAATTGAATTTAGGACTTGTGCTTTCCAGACAGGCGCTTATGCCATTGAGCTATCTCTGGCCCAGATCGTTTATTATTTTTGCACATATGTATTTTGATCTTAATTTTATCTTTCCCTTCTGGTAAATACTTTAAGATCCTGTTGCTACAAAAATTAAGGCAAAATCCATTTACAACAGTGTTTACAGTAGGATAGCCATGGCCTGACTTGTACAGAACATTGAGTAAATCAAACTACTGTTTTTTAGGGGGTGGGGCGCGGGGAGCTGAAACTGAGTGGGATTAGGGATAAAGCAACCCAGCTGGATTTTGCAATTGGGTGCCAATCCTACATGTCTATCCTACATGTTTTGCCTGGGATGTGACTAGATTTTGTAAAGCTTACCATGACTACATATAGTATGTTATACGTTGCATCTAAAATATATAGAAATAACCAATTAATCCTGCTTCCTCTTGATTAACTGATGTTTGCTAAAGACAGGGTTTACCTACACATAGCCCCTTGTTAGAAAAATTAGCCATTTGATTGATACTGTCTGTGCATAATTTTGAAATAAAACTGTGATGTATTCCAGGGTCCCTGGAATTTTTGATTTGACCTATTTTTCACTTTAATATTTTGAATAGTTATTGTATAGTTGCTAATGTTTCATATTCTTAAAATTGGCATAAAAAAGCTAGTTGTCCTTGGTCTCATTTCAATTCACCATACACTATTTAACAGCGGGTATAGTATGCTGAATAACTACGACATGCATCATAAACATTCACTGGGAATATATTATGTGTATTTAGTATTTCTGTATAACCTTTATAGTCAGGGTTTCAGTTTAATGGAACCTGGGGAATACCACAATATTTATTATATACTCTCCCACTTCAGAAAATTTGTGGCATTATTTTCTTCTTGTGTTTTTTATTTTTAGAGAAAAGAATCTTGAAAAGTTATTTTCATTGTGATATGTCTTGCTTATTTGTAATACTTCATTAATAAATACTAGTTGTATTCAAAGTTTTTGCTATTCTTTGTTTTAAACTAATGACAATTTTTGTGGGCCTTACAAAACTGATTATTTCTTTAATAACAGAGAGATCAAGAGTTTCAATTTAGCTGGGTGTGGTGGCACATGCCTATAATCCCAGTGTTTGGGAGGCTGAGGCGGGAGAATTGCTGTGAGTTCGAGTTTAAGGCCAGCCTGGATTACAAAATGAGTTCAAGTCCAGCCTGAACTGCATAATGAAACCCTATCTCAAAAAGACAAAGGAAAAAAAAAAAGAATTGTAATTTAAAACATATCACCTACTTGAGAATCTGCTCCTAAAATTGTTTTGTTGTTGTTTTGTTTTGTTTTGGGGTTTTTTTGTTTTGTTTTTTTGGTGCTGGAAATTGAATGTATGACCCTTTTCTCAATAGGCAGACTGTGCTGCTGAGCTATATCCCTGGCTCTGCCATACAATTGATATCAGATGATGAGGGTTTTGTTTTGTATGCTTGTTTATTTTGAGACAGGGTCTTTCTATGTATTCCAGGCTGACCTTGAATTCACTATGTAGCCCAGGCTGGCCTTCGGCTTTAATAGAGAGATCAAGAATTTTAATTTAAAACAGCAACTACTTAAGAATCTGTTCATAAAATTGATATCAGATTATGGTTTTGTTTGTTTGCTTTGAGATAGGGTCTCTGTATATATTCCAGGCTGACCTTGAACTCCCTGTGTAACCCAGGATGGCCTTGAACTCACAACCATCCTCCTGCCTCAGCCTCCAGAGCACTAGGATTACCAGTGTGCACCACCACATCCAGCTGATGAGTTTTGAAACAAGGGTTTTGGACCTCTGAAGAAGAAAGGCAAATCTTTTAAATCCTGTGTTTTATTAAAATGTAAATAAATTTGAATGTGTAGATTATTAGTAGTAGAGAACACTGATGGATAAAAATAATCTAGTAGATTTGTGTTAGTTAATGACATATATATGTTGAATATCATCACTTGAATTAAAAATTGTATTTCCTCTCCTCTGTTTCTCCTGTAATACCACAATATAGGTATTGCTCAACACATATAAGAAGTGGAGAAAAAAAATTTCAGACAGGATGAAGAGTATTGCCCCAAGTCCTTTTTGAATTCAAATCCTGAAACTCCTCACACTATAAGAAGACATTGTAGGCACTGAATAGTTTTGACTGAGCTCATAGTCCATACACTGAACTAAGAGTTGGTATGTTTTCATGCAAATCTCTTTGCTACCACTGAGTCTTTTGCCCTGTTTTGTAACTGTTTCTGTTAGTAATGTAAGGATTGCTGAATTTAACAATGTAAATAGAGTGATAAACAGGATGAAGTAGCCCCAGTGCTTATGAAGTTTATAATCTAAAGGGAGATAGAAGAAACACAATAATTTTATTGTGTTAAGTGCCAAAAGGATAAAGAACATAAAACCCAGGTTATGCTGTCATGTGAAGCATGTCAGAAGAAAGGCTGCTGGGAGACTTGGAGGATAAATCTAAGTTCGTCAAGTGAAGGTATGATATGCATGTTCTCAGTAAAGGAAAAGCAGGTAAAAAAGACAAGATGTGAAAGAGACCCATTGTTCCAGGACCTGGGAAGTACAGTAGTAATCAGTGTAGACTTATGTATGTGGGGGACAGTGGCTTTGGTTAAGGAGGAAATGGTCAGAGATGAGGATAGGTATAGAAATCAGAAGACTTTGAGTGTATGAATAAGGCTTCTGGGGAATGGGGTAGGAGAATGCCAGGAACTTCAAGACTGCGAGTAGGAAGAACAACCATTCAGAGACTGTTGCAGATGTCCAGGTGAGAAATGAGGGCTGTCTCAATAAAGGTAGTAATATTTCAAATAAGATAGAGTTGGAAAAGGGAAATTATTTGAAAAAAATCGGAGTATAATTAATAGGGTTTAGTGATAGTTGAGAGGAAGTAAAAAAGAGAATAATGCCTAGGATTTTGAGTTGGAAATTGGGAGAATAGTATTACTATTCACTGAAAGGAGAGGCATAAAATAGGTGCTAATTTGTATGTAAGTTTTTTAGTTTTAAAAAGAAAAAAGTCAGAAAAGAAAAATAAGTAAAAAAGATAACAACCAACAACAAACCCAAAACAATAACAATATAGGCTTTCAAAACAGTGAAATTTAGCAATGATTGTTATATTGCATATTGTTCTTTTCTTCAAAGAAAGAAAAGAAAATTAAAGTAGAAAAACAGAAAAAAAAGGTAGACCAATACCAAATTCAAGAACAAAATTGACATCATAAAATTGCTAGTTGATACATTACCGATTGTCATCTTAAAAATAGTTGCCAGAGTCACAAAATCAAAGCATAAAAAGTGGCTAGACACTCAAACATTGACAGTGCAAACCCTTCTGTTCAATGAGCCAACAGAAGTTCAGTAATATGGTCATCTATCTTATACACTATACATACCATTACACCGTTTAGAGCACTTTCCTTCCCTTTCACTTTTACAGTATCTTTTATACTTTTTGAATCCCATTATTCTGTCAGTTTTTATTATTTTTTACACTAGAGAGACAATGTGATATTTACTAATGTGAGTCTTGTTTATTTCACTAATGAGGATATTCTCAAATTGCCTCCATTTACCTATAAGGCCTCAAGATCATCCTTTTTACAGCTGAGTAATATTCCATTGTATAAAAATATCACATCTTTTTCATCCACTCTGCGGTTGATGGGCATTTGGGTTGTTTCCAAGATTTAGCTATCACAAATTGTGCTGCTATGAACATGGGTGTGAACATATATCTCTGTGACATCACCTTTTCAATTTTTCTGGGAAAATACCCACGAGGGGTGCAAATTTGAAAGGAAGAGTGTGATGAGGAACTAAAAAAATTTCACTTTTAGTTGTGTTGAGTAAAAGGTACCTATGAAACATCAAAGACATTAAGTAGAGTTTTAGTTGAGGATCTGACAATGAATTTAGAGGTTTGAGTGACAGATTTGGAATTAATTGGAGGTCATTGAAAAGATGAGGCAAATTATCTTGTTAGGGTTGGGAGAACAGAAATGTCAAGTATACCGAAAATTCCTTTTGAGGAATAGTATAATTTCATTTATATGCATAGGCATATAGGAAAGGTATAAAAGAATTTAAAAATCCATCTTTAGAATGAGGAAATTGAATTACATAGAATTACAGCTAGTGACTGGAAAAGTTGGCTAGTAGATGAAGACATCCAAGTTTTGAAGAGAGAGGGAGGGAGAGCAAGAGAAAGAAAGAGAGGTGCAAAAAAAATTAGCTTATTTATGGCAATGATTGTTAGTGTGGATTAAACAAACTAGACTGTAGACTTATATGCTGTCTGCAAAGAATCTACTTCAACTCTAAAAATGTAAGTATTTTAAAAGTAAAAAGATGGGAAATCATATATCATGCAAAATACTAATCAAAAGGAAGATGACATGGCTATATCACTTACAGACCAAGTAGATTTCAGAACCAGGAGAACTACTGGAAAAAAAAGAATATTACATTGTGAATAAGGGGCCAATTAAAAAAAATGCATGATAATCATATATGCAAATATCTCTGACACAAATTCTGAAATAGCCAAAGGTGAAATTAATAAATTTGTAATTTTAGGGATGCCAATGCTGCTTCAGTAATCTGCAGAACTAGTAGACAGAAAATTAGTATAGATATAGAAAACCTAAATAGGCCTATCAGCCAACTTGATTTAATTGAGTTTTAGAGAATAGTGTGTATAAAAACAGCAGAATTCAAATATTTCTCAAGTGAATATGAAAGATGCATCAAGTTAGATCATATTCGGCTGCTTAAACCCAACATATTTAAATAATTGAAATAATATAGGTAGTCTCACATTAGAATTAAACTAGTAATAATGATATTTTGTCAATTCTCAAGTATTTGGAAAGTAATGTGACTCTTATGGGTCAAAGAGAAAGGCATAAAGGAATTTAAAAAGCTGTTTTGAAGAGAATGGCATCAACAATGCAACACATTAAAACATGTGGAACTAAGTACACTAAACGTTATGCTTTGTGACTAGATGTCCCCGCAAAGCATCATGCACTTTTAGATCAGGCTTTTTGGAAGCAACTGAATCTAGAGTTTGTGACTGATTTACAGTACAGTGCTGGATTTACAGTAATTGCTGGATCAGTCCACTGACTGGACTGGCACTGTCCTAATTCCAGTAGTCTGGATTACATAAAAGGGACAGAGGCACTTTCCTCCTTCCCCTTTGCTTGTTTTTGCTGTCTCCCACCACCACAAATGGGTGCTCCTCTGCCATGTGCCACCTTGCTCTGGAGCCAGCTGATTATGAATGGAAACCTTTATAAACTGTGAGCTAAATAAACTTTTCCTCCTCTAACCTTGGATGTTGGGTATTTTGTCTCAGCAATGAGAGAAAAGTAACTAAGACACTAAAGTAGTACATAGACTATACGGTATAATGTTATGTGCTTCAGCTAGGAAACAAAAAGGCCTCAACTCAATGCTCTAAGCCCAAACTAAACAGAAGAACAAATTGAAGTCCAAAATCAACACAAGCTAGAACACACTAAGAACAAAAATGTGATTGAAAGCAAAAACAGACATAGTTGCTATAAAATCAAAAGCTGGTGTTTGAAAGATAAAATTGATAAATGTCTAGCCAACCTTATCAGGGGTAACAAGCGATAAGACATAAATTTCAATATTGATTGAAAAAGGAGGCCCCTTCAGAAAGGGTCTGAGAGTAGCTGCCACTGCTGCAGTCCTAGTAGTTGCCCTGTGGCTAAGCAGGGGTTGGAGGTGCTGAGCCAACAAAGACTGGCCAAGCTCTAGGTGAAATGCAGGGGTCCTGATAAGGCAGCATGTGAGGAAGTGCAAGACTCAGAAAAGCAGACATGAAAAACAGTAGCCTAGTTCTGAATCAGTTATCCCAGCCCGGGTTAACTAACAGCCCTTGTAAAGCTGACACACTGAAGCAATAGTGAACCACCTTACACATATGGCAAGAAAGGAACACTTAAGTGAGAAAGTACCAGAGCAAGGTTTAATAGCAGTCTTTGAAAAAATAAACCAACAAAATATCGGTTTCAACAGGAGGAAGTAAATACATGAAGATGATGATTACTGAAGTAAGAGTGTTAGGAGACTAGAATATAGCAGAGCAATTCTAGGATAGGACTTATTATCCAATTAAATATTAACTTTATTTTCTATATGCCTTAACAATAAACTTGTTTTGTACAAAACAGGGGGACATCACTATAGTTCCTACATATATTAAAATAATAAGGGACTGATAGAGCAATTTTTATATCAACAGATTTGATAATTTAGAGCAAATGGACAAATTCCATGAAAGAATTTAAGAGGACTATATAAACTCAAACCATTCCACAGGAAATTTCTGGTGCCTTCACTGGCCAATTTTACAAACATTTAAGGAAATAATGATAACAATTATTAACATACTGGCCCAGAAGTAGAAAAGAAAAGAAAAATAAAAAAACTCTTCTCAATTTTATAACCCAGTTTTACCTTGATTCCAAAACCAGGCAAAGATTTTATAAGAAAGGAAAGCCAGAAGCCAATATCCTTCATGAGGAGAACAAAAAATTTTAAACAAAATATAATCAACATTCCATATCTGTGGGCTCCACATCCATGGAATCAGCCAACTATGAATGAGAAGTATTTGAAAAAACAATTGCATCTGTACTTAATGTGTATGGACTTTTTCTTGTTCCTTAAATAATATAACATCTATTTACATAACATTCATATTAGGTATTTTAAAGTCATCTAGAAATGAACCTAATTTGTTTTATGATTTTGGGGAAGATGGATGCACTTGTGTTTGTCACCTGATATGGAATTTGTGAATGGAAGCAAAATTTTGTTGAACATTTTACCTCACGATTCGAATTATTTTAGGAAGAAGAGTTTGTGAACCGAGGCCCCACTGTATATGGGAGGATGTGAAGGGTTTATATGCAAATACTGTGCCACTTTACAAAAAGGACTTGGACATATGCAGATTTTGGTATCTATGGGGTGTCCTAGGATCAGTCCTTCACCAATACCATGGGAATAAATATATTAGTGAATAAAATCCAGTCTATAAAAAAGAACAGAATATGTATCATGTGTAATTGGGCTTTATTGCAAGAATGCAAGGTTGGTTCAGTATTCAAAATCAAAATATGATTTCCCCAATGGCTAAAAATATATTAACTTTTTAAATATACTTCTTGACCATCTGTTTCACTTCTTTTGAGAATTCTGTTATTTCATTTCCTCATTTGTTGATTTGCTTTTGGGGATGTTAAGTATTTTGAGTTCTTTTTATATTCTACATATTAATCCTCTGTCAGAAGAGTAGCTAACAAAGACTTTCTCCCATTGTATGAGTTGATTGTTTCCTTTAATGTGCAGAAGCTTTTAAATTTCATTGAGTCCATATGTTGATTCTTGATATTATTTCCTCTGCTATTAGGGTCCTATTAAGGAAGACTATGCTTATGATTGCAGGTGTTTCCCTTATTTTCTTCATACAGTTTCAAAGTTACCAATCATATATCTAGATATTTGATCCATTTTAAAAAATTTAATAGAGAGAGAGATAAGAATCTAATTTCAATCAGCTACATGTATATTTTTGGCCCATTTATCAAAAAAAAATGTGGTTATGGGTGCTTGGGTCTGATTCTATGTCTTCTGTCTTCTGTTCTGTTTCACTGGTCTACCTGGCTTTTGTTATTGTCATATGATTTTGTTACTGTGAGTTTAATTTGAGATGAGGTTTTTGGATGTCTCTGGCATTGTTTTTGTTTGTTTGTCTGGGTTTTTGTTGTTTGGTACTTTTTGGTTTTGTTTTTTTGGTGTTGTTTGTTTGTACTCAAGACTGCTTTAGCTATTCTGGGACTTTTGTGTTTCCATGTGAATATTCTCTCCAGTTCTGTGAGGAATGTTGTTGGCATTTTATTTTTTTAACTGAGATAGACAGCTTTTATTTTCATATTTTTTTCCTAACAAAATAATTAGATAGTAGTGACAGTTAATACATTGTGTATCATAATCTTAAAAGAATGGCCAAAATGTTAAAAGTCATAGAGAAAAAAACTCTTATGAAAAAGAAACAAAACCATAAAACTTTGTCATCTATGAACTAAGAGAAAATAGTAGTGAAAATGAAGCAAAATGACATATATTAAAATATTTTTGAAACAACAAAATAGATAATTTGGGGAATTATTTGGACTTCTCCCTACTTCCTGTTTATCTTTTCTCTCTCTCTCTCTGTCTCTCTCTCTCTCACACACACACATAAGATGATATCACAGTATAGTTTTAATTTGTATTTCTCTAACACCCAGCATATTGAAAGTTTTTTCCATGTAATTATTGGCCATTTGTACTTTTGAGAAGTGTCTGTTCATTTTGATTGCCCATTTTTTACTGTGCTCTTTATTTTGGAGAATCTAATTGTTTAAATTAACTTCATTGGTACACCTTTGGCATACATAATGATCATATTCATCAGAGGGGATTTTTACCTGTACATAATGTATCTTTTTTTAAAAAAGAGAATAAAACAAAAGAAAACAGAACAAAGCAAATCAGAACAGAACAATGCAAGCAACACAGCAGTTCACAACAAGACAACCAGATATCAACAGTAGTTACCATAATGTCTCTTTTCTTCGAAATAGTTGAGCATAGTTTCACACGCAATAATATCAAACATAACAAAATAGTATAAAACCATTCAAGAGAATGAAAGGACATTCAAAACCAAATAACAGAAATTGAACAATGGCTATTATAATATCTCATTTGCCTTAAAAATTTGTTTATACTTTCACACATATTAAAATCCAATAAGACACAACAGGATAGAACTAATGGAAACGGAAGAACAAAAGCATGATAGGACTTCAAAGCAAGATGACAGTAAATCAGCAATGACTGCCATAGTGTCCTGTTTTCTTCAAAGTAGCTCTTCATACCATCACACATCATAAAATCAAACAAAACAGAATAAAACCATTTCAACCAATGAATGAAAACATTGTAAGACTTCAAAGCAATATAATGGGCAACTATGATTACCATAGAATCTTATGTACTCTTACCGTTTCTTATACTAGGGAGACTATATGATATTTATACATGTGAGTTTGATTTATTTTGCTTATGAGTATGATCTCAAGTTGCATCCATTTATTTATAAATATCTCAATGTGATCATTCTTTATAGCTGAGTAGTACTCCATTGTATAAAAGTACCGCAATTTTTTTATCCATTCCTCAGTTGATGGGCACTTAGGTTGTTTCCAAGATCTGGCTATTACAAATTGTGCTGCTATAAACATGGGTGCACATATATCACTGTGATATGATGTTTTCAGTTCTTGTGGGAATATGCCTAGGAGTGGAATAGCTGGGTCAAATGGGTCCAATCCCAGCTTTTTGAGGAATCTCCAGACTGACCTCCACAGTGGTTGCACCAGTCTACACTCCCACCAACAGTGCAGAAGAGTTCCTTTTCCCCCACATCCTCTTCAGCATTTGTTGTTGGTAGTTTTCTTGATCCTGGCCATTCTTTCTGGAATGAAATGGAATCTCAGTGTGGTTTTAATTTTCATTTCTCTAATGACCAATGATGCTGAACATTTTTTCATGTATTTATTTGCCATTTGTATTCCTTCATCTGAGAATGGTGTATTCATCTCGGATGCCCATTTTTGGATTGGGTCTTTTAATTTCAGGGGTCTGATTTTTTTAAAAATTCTTTATATGTTCTAGACAGAAGTCCTTTGTCTGAGGGACAGTTCACTAAGTTTTTTTTCCCAATTTGTGGGTTTTCTTTTCACTCTTCTGGAGATTTCTTTTGACATGCACAAACTGTTTAATAAGATGTGATCCCAGTTGTTGATTCTGGGAAGTATTTCCCTTGCAGTTTGATTCTTGTTCATGAATTCTCTACCTACCCCTATGTCTTCAAGATTTTTACCTAATTTGTCTTCCAACAAATTTAGTGTTTCTGTTTTAATATTTAGATCTTTGATCTATTTAGACTTTAGTACATGGTGATAAGCATGGGTCTAGATTTAGTTTTTGGCATATGGAGAGCCAATTTTTCCAGCACCATTTATTAAAGAGACTATCTTTCTTCCAGTGGATATGTTTGGCCCCTTTATCAAAGATAAGGTGGCTGAGTGTGTTTGTAGTTGTAGTTGTATCTTCTAATCTATTCTATTGATCTTCAGGTCTGTTTGTATTCCAGTACCATGTTGATTTTATTATAGTAGCTTTGTAGTATAACTTCAAGTCAGGGATTGTGATGCCTCCTGCCTTGCCTTTGTTGCTTAGAAATGCCTTTGCTATTCTAGGTCTTTTCTAGTTCCAGATAAATTTTAGGAGTAATTTCTCTAGATCTGTGAGATATGCTAGTGGTATTTTGATTGAGATTGCATTAAGTCTGTATAACAATTTTGAAAGAATGGCCATTTTCACAGTATTTATTCTTCCTATCCATGAACAAGGGATGTCTTTCCATTTTCTGAGGTCCTCTTCAATTTATTTTTCAGGGTATTATAATTTTTCCTTAATAGATGTTTTCTTTTGTTAGATTGATTCCTAAGTATTTCATTTTTTGGATGCTCTTGTGAAGGGTATGGTTTCTCTTATTTCTCTCTCAATAATTTTGTTGTTAGTGTATAGGAAGGCTATTGATTTTTGAGTGTTGACTTTGTATCCAGCTACATTACTGAATTTATTTATTATAGCTAGGAGTCTTTAAATGGAGTTTTGGGGGTCTTCTATGTAGAGTATCATGTCATCTGCAAATAATGATAATTTAACTTCCTCTTTTCCCATCCTTACTCCTTTTATTTGTCTCTCTTGTGTGAATGCTCTGGCTAGTATTTCCAGCACTATGTTGAATAAGAGTGGTGACAATGGGCATCCTCATCTTGTTCCTGATTTTAGAGTAAAGGCTTTCAGTTTTTGGCCATTTAATATGATGCTGGCTGTTGCTTTGTCATATTTGGTTACCATATTGAGGTAAAGACCATCTATTCCAATTCTCTGTAAGGTTCTTATCATGAATGGGTGTTGGATCTTATCAAAACCTTTTTCTGCATCTGTAGAAATGATCATGTGATTCTTATTTTTGGCTGTGTTGACATGGTAGGTTACATTTATTGACTTATGTATGTTGAACCATCACTGCATTCCTGGGATGAATCCCATTTGGTCATGGTGTATAATCTTCTTGATGATTTGCTGCATTCTGTTTGCCAATATTTTATTGAGAATTTTTGCATCTATGTTTATTAGGGAGATTGGCCTGCAGTTCTCTTCTTCAGTTGGGTCTTTCTCAGGTTTTGGTACTAGAGTAATATTTGCTTCTAGGAATGAGTTAGGAAATGTTGCTTCCCTTTAAATTTCATTGAAGAGTTTGAGGAGTGTTGGCATTAAGTCTTGTTTGAATTTCTTGTAGAATTCCACAGTGAATCCATCTGGGCCTGAGCTCTTCCTTGTTTTAAGTACATTTTCAATTTCATTAATAGAGATTGGGCTGTTCATTAGGGATGTGGCCTGTGATTCTCTTTCTTAGTTGGGTCCATCTCTGGGTTTGGTATCAGGGTAATGCTTACTTCCAAGCATTTTGGGGAGTGTTACTTTCCTTTTGACTTCATTAAAGATTTTGAGAAGTAGCCATATTAGGTCTTCTGTAAATTTCTTATAGAATTAATCATTGAATCTGTCAGGACTGGGGCTTTTCTTTGTTAGTAGGTTTTTAACTTTGTGTCTTCATGATTCAGCTTTGGTAATTCACATATATCTAAGATTCTGTCCATTTATTCTGCCTTTTCCATCTTGTTAGAATATGTTTTTGAAGTAGGTATATATGATTTTCTGGATTTCTGCAGGGACTGTTGTGATTTCACCCTTTTTATTCTTAATTGCATGGATTTGAGTCCTTTTTCTTTGTTTGATGAGGTTGGCTAAAGTTTTTTAATTTTATTTAATCATGCAAAAAACCATCTCTTTGATTCATTGTATTGTTTTCTTAGTCACCATTGCATTTATTTTTGCTCTCATCTTTATAATTTCCTCCCTCATATGAGCTTTGGGCTTGACCTATTCTTCTTTTTCTAGAAACTTGAGGTTCAAGAATAAGTTGTTTATTTGAGTTCACTGTGTTTTCCTGATATGGGTATTCACTGCTATAAGTTTCCCTCATAGGACTGCTTCATTGTGTCTCATAAGTTCTGGTATATTGTACTGGCATTATTATTTAATTATAGAAACTCTCTAATTTCTTCTTTAATTTCATATGTGACCCATTTGTTGTTCAGGAGGGTATGACTTAATTTCCATGTGTTTCTGAAGTTCTCATGGTTTCTTTTGCCAATGGTTTCCAATTTCATTGCACCATAGTCTGATAGCATGCATGGAATAATTTCAGTTCCTTTGCATTTACTCGAGCATGTTCTATGAGCCACTATGTGGTCTATTTTGGAGAATGTCTTTTGTGCAGCTAAGAGGAATGTGTATCCTGATAATGTGGATTGGAACACTCTGTAGACATCTATTAAGTTCATTTTTACAAAAATTTGATTGAATTCTATTATTTCAATATTGACTTTCGTCTAGTTGATTTAATTGTGACAGTGGGGTATTTAGATACCCCAACACAACAGTATTAGTGCTTATGTGATTTTTCATGCCCATTAATGATCTGTTTTATATAGATGGGTACCCTGGTATCCAGTGCATATATATTTATGATTGTTATCTCTTCCTCTTGGATTGTTTCCTTGACAAGGATGTAGTGACCTTTTTTTCTCCCTTAATCAGTCTTGGTTTATAATCCAGTTTGTCTGCAAATAAAATAGCTACCTCTGCTTTTTCCCAGGTTCTTGTCAAATGCAGTATGGCTTTCTATCCTTTGACTTTCAGCCTGTGAATTTCTTTTTGAATTAAATGTGTTTCTTTTATGCAGCATATTGTTGGATGTTTTTTTTCCCCTTTGTCTTTTTGAGACAGAGTCTTGCTATACACTTCAGGCTGAACTTGAGCTCACTTTGTAAACAAGGATGGTTTCAAACTCACAATAATTCTCCTGCCTCAGCCTCCAGAATGCTGAGATTACAGGTGTGGTCACCATGCCTGGCTGGATCTTCTTCTTGATCCATTCTGCCAATCTGTATCTTTTGAATGGTGAGTTGAGACCATTAACATTAATGATTATACCTGATATGTATTGACTTATCCTTGTCATGTTATTTTTCTGTTGTTGGCTCCCCATAGCCCCCAGCTGTATAATTGTTTGTTTTGCCTGGTGGAGTCATTCTGTTGAGGTTTATGGAGTTGTAGTCCCTTTTACCTCTTTCTAGAATGTCCTTCAGAGCATTTTAGAGAGGTAGTTTAGTGTTGATGAATATCCTAAAGTGTTCTTTGTCATGGAGGTATCTTATTTCTACCCCAATTTTAAAGATAGTTTTGCAGGTTATATCAATCTGGGTTGGAGGTTGTTTTCTTTTGGGAGAGATCTTTAAATACTTCACCCCAAGCTCCAACATGAAAGTTTGTGTTGAGAAGTCAGCTCTGATTCCAATGGGCTTTCCTTTACAGATGATTTGTTTCTTTTCTTGAACAGCTTTTAATATTCTGTTCTTGTGCTGAATCTCTGGAATCTTAATTATTATATGCCTTGCTGTAGATTTTTTCATCATGGCTAAATGTAGTTCTATATGCCTCAGTTACCTGTGTGTCAAATTCTTTTTCCCTGCCAGGAAAGTTTGCTAGCATAATATCTGAACAGATGTTTTTCCTGTTGTTTGCACTATCCTCTGCTTTTTTTAATTGACTACAGTCAAACTTACATTACTCTTCTTTGCATCATCTGGATTGTTTGTGGTCCCTTACTGTTCTTAAAAAATCTTTTCATGATTGTTAGCAGTAATCCTGTGTTCTATGTCTGAAATTCTGTCCTCACATTGGCTCATTCTGCTGCATGTACTTTCAGTGGAATTTTTAGACTCCTGGATATGTGTTTGAATCTGTTTTTTGTCTTCTATTTCTTTCTTGTGTTTGGCATTCATGGTTTCCATAATTTTCCAAACCTCTTCTATTTTTTTTTATTTGTATCTACTCTAGAATCACTTAGCATGTTTTTCATTATGGTCACCATCTCTGTAGTTATCCGTGAAATTATTTCTAATTTGATGTTTTTTCTAGGGCCTAACTTGTTTTCTTTGTTGTTAGCACTTCAGAGAGGCCAGTTGGATGGCTTTCAGATTGTTCTACCTCATTTGCCTCCTCAGTTTGCTCTTGATGAGCTGGATATCTGGGGTTGTGTCTTATTAATGTGTCTTCTCATTTTTTAATTGTTTTAAAACCTAATTCCTGGGTTAATGTTTGTGAATTGCCTAGTGTGAATAGTTTTATTGCTAATATTTTGAGCCTTACATAAATGGCTAGTTCTCAGAGGTGTCTTACAAGTATAGTTGGCTTTTGGGGTTTTTAGTCTGTTGCAAGATCCCATTTCTTCAATTTGTTGAGGAGAAAAAGTTGCTGCCTCCTTGGCCTATCTCCTGGTTCCTTGGCACTAGCATATAGTATTTTTATGGTCCTTAGGCATCCTGTTTATACCAGGAAGAACAACTGGTTCAAACAATTATGTCACTTTATGGGTAAAGGGGTACAATCTTCAATAAAAATAGTATCAAACTGAACCACCAGCCAGTGCAGTCCACAACATCCACTGCTCTCTTCCACTGGTGCATCTCTCTGTGGGGGCCTCTGGGGTTTCCAGCAGTCACATTTGTCTGTCTGCATGTTCGAAATGACCCTCCCACACAGTGGGTCCCAGCGCCATGAAATGGTACCATCACCATCTCTTTCTTCTTTGAAGTTTCTCTCTTTATTGTCCTTATGGGCTTCAGTTCTTGCTTGGGATTCTTCGTGGGTCCAGGGGACCACTTTCCTCCTCCTTCTCTTCCTCTTGTTGCTATATCTCAGTGTCTGGACACCAAATCTCTTTCTCTGCTGCTCACCACTCCGCCTTCTTCCCAGAACCTTGAGAAATTTCTTATTGAGAGTTTAGGGATCTAAATCTAGACCAGTTCATCCTGGAGAATGGAAAATCTGGTCCCTTGTGAGTATTCTGGATCAGGAAATGTAGCAGACAAAGGAGGAGGAGATTGAAAGCAGTGTTCACCTGCAAAGTTAGGGTGTGGAAGAGTACAAAAGGTCTGTCTGTGCTCTGAGGACATGAAAGACCCAGTCAAAGGCCTGGGACCTACTGTGGTATCTCATGTAAATCTGTAGCAGGAGGCTAAAGAGTCTGCAATGAAAGGCTGAAGAGCCTGTGCCCAGTGCCAGGAGATGATATGCAAAGTGAAGGGGAAGACTAGAGCTCCTCCAAAGAAACAGAAGCTATTTTCTGTTTTTCCAATGTGAGAATTCACAGTTATATTCTTCCCTCTTAGGAATGCTTTTATTGTGTCCCCTGTGTTCTGGTGTGTCATACTGGCATTATTGTTTGATTGTAGAAACTAATTTCTTCTTTAATTTCATCTGTGACCCATTGCTTATTCAGGATGGTATTGTTTAATTTCCATGTATTTGCATAATATCTATGGTGTCTTTTGTCACTGATTTCTAGTCTCATTGTAGTATCAGCTGATAATATATATGGGATAATTTCAGGATTTTTTTTTGCATATTCTTAAACATGATTTATGGGCTAGCGTATGGTCTATTTTGGAGACTATCCCATGTGCTGTTTAAAAAAGTGTGTACTCTGTTGTTGAAACATGTTGTATGTCTGCAGCAATACCCTGGTTTATTTTATTTTATTCATCTTAAAGAGAATAAAAACAAGCAAAATAAAACAGACCAAAGCCAATCATAACAAGCCAGTGTAAGTGACACAGGACTTCAAAACAATAGGAAATTAACAGTGGTTACCATAATGCCTCTTGTTGTCTTCAGAACAGCTGTAGATACCTTTAGACATAGTATAAATCAAACAAAACAGAACAGAGTAGAACCAATAAAAATAAAACAATGAATGCAATAAAGGACTTCAAAATAAGACAAAAGTAAATCCAAAATGGCTACCATAATATATCTTGCTATCTTTGAGATAGCTACCCAAGGGTCAAAGATTTAACTCAGCAACATAAACACCTGCCTGGCAGGTGCAAGGTTGTGAGTTCGATCCCTGAAACAAACAAAAACAAAAACCTGCCCATGCCATTGAATATAACAAAATCAAATAAAACAGAATAAAACCCAACCCAACAAAACAATGAAAATGATACCGGACTTCAAAACAAGATAATAGGGAGTTAACAATGGCTACCACCTTCAGAAGGAGATCTCCCATAAATGCCACATTGTGTACCATCATCCTCATAGATGATCAGACCACTGGCCCTAGATCTGCAAAGTCTGTGAAACACCAAACACCTCAAACATCAAATTGCACTTCACCTCAATAGCAAAGGGGCTGGGATCTGGCTGTCCCCTGGCAGCAATTGCCCACGCCTGGCACTGGTTTGCAGGGAGGGCTTGCTTCTTGATTTCTTATTCTCTTTCCCCGCAGTCTGCAAATGGCACTGACTCACTGGAAAAGGCCAGGGTCTGGCTGTCCCCTCGGTGGTGGTGGTGGTGGCTCGCACACTGTGCTGGTTCACACAGGCAGCTTACCTCTTCAGAAAGACCTACCCTGGCTTATGAAAAAATAGACAAGAAAGAAGGAAAGATGATTAGAGACAAGACAGGGCACAAGGGAAGATGACTCAACCCTCAGGAAACTGGCAAAGATGAAAGAAAAGGGGGAAAAAACCAAGAACAATCAAACAAAAAAACCTAAAAACAGTGCTCTCACACTTAAAAAAACATAAACAAACAAAAAGGAAAAAACAACCAAATGAACAAAAAATGAAACAAAAATTCCAACAAGTGGTTATCTTCTGGTGTATAGTTTTGGGTCAGTGTCCACTGCTCCACGATGTATCCCTGGTGTATCACTGGTGGACAAAGGAAGCAGTCAAAGCTGAGGTCCATGATGGATATAGACACTGGCAAGGAGGCAGGGGCATTGTGTTTGAAATTCACTAGAGGTTCAGGCTGACCCTGGCCTCTGGGTGTGGGGGTGGAGCCTGTGCAGTTTAGTTTAAAATGCTCAGGGTGTTTCTTGCTGGCCTGACCACATGTCGCTAAACTACAGATATCTCCTATGGCTGACCCTCATCCAATCCCTGTGGGAATATAAAGTGGGGAGCACTGAAATAAAGCCAACCTGCTGCCACTCCTGTCCCAGTCTCCATCAGCCGGTCTCTTGTGTGGAGTCTGAGCACTCAATTCAGGAGAGATAGATGGCAGGTACACTCTTGGGCTAGACTCCTTCACCAGTTGTTACAAATCACGGCATCTGCTGGGCCATTCCACCACTGCATTTCTCCCTGAAGGCTTTTGGAGACCTCAATTATCATTTTATCGCTTGAAGCACTGGTTCTCCTTTTTTGTGAGCCATAATCCAGAAGCCAGGGAGAAAGTACAGAGTACCTTTTCCTTTTTTCATATTATGTTTTGTTTCTTCAGCTTCTTCTTCCCATCAGATCCTTCCTGGATCCCAGGAGTCCACCTACCTCTTTTTCTTCCCCAGGTTATTTTCCGGTGCCTGGGTTCCAGGTCTTGGAGAAGCTGATTTGTTGCTGCTTACTCCTCTGTCATCTTCCTGAAAGTCCAATGTTTATTGGTTCTTATGGTAGATCAATATCCTTTTTGTCTTTGACGCTATTGTTTTTGCTGAGTTTGTTGCTGTTGTCAAAGTGGCATAGTTGTTACTGTTAACTGGTTTTTACTTTATGCCAATACCTCATTTGTTTTAATATCATCAATAACTGTGATTCATTTCTGGATAATTAGGTGCTAGGCCAATTATACTGCATCCTCGTCTCTTAAATTACCACAGGCGATTGGATATTGGGACAGCCATAAAGGCCTATAGTTAACTATGCCCAGAGTGTATGTTTGGAAAGCAGACACTTAAGATCTTTATACTAGCAAGAAAATCTTTCCAGTAAAATTGACCCACAAACCTCAGCACTCAAATAAATCCTCTAGAAGCCTGAGATGACAAGGCCACAAAGTGTACCCCGGAACTCTCAACTCTCCTCAGCCTGCTTCATGGGTTTTGATGGGGGAGGAAATCAAAAGTCAAAAAGATGAATTATATGAAACGGTAGAAGACAAAAGGAAAATTGATAAAGTGCTCAGCAAGCTGAAAGATGATATAAGTAAACAGACAGTGGATTTAATGAATAGAATGATCAGTGAGCTTACAAAAGATACTGATAAAAATATTGCAGGGCTAAACAAAATAATATAAAATATGAATAAACAAGTTAGAAAAAACTTGGAGTCCATGAAAAAGGTACCAATCAGAAATCTAGGAGATAAAAAACTATATTAAAATTATGGGCAACAGAAATGACCAGTAGGAGGACAGAGTGTCAGAAATAGAAGACACGGCCAGTGCAGGAGACCATATATTAATAAATACCTTACAGACAACAAAGAACTTGGACAATGGATCCAACAACTGCTAGATGACAGAATAATCCAAGATAATTAATGAAACAATAAGAAGACAACATGAATGGCATAAAAGTATTGTTAATAGAAATACTAGACAAAGTTTCAAGAATGGGGAAAGAATTTTTTAAACTTGGGGACCAAATATATAACATTTTTATCATTTTTATTTTAATGTAATACAAGTAGATATTAGAGAAAATATTAAAAAGTACTCTTTTTACCTCTATAAAAAAACACAATTTTATAACAAAATAATTAAAGAATATAATAGTCAGTACACTGTATTATCATCTTAAAAGAATGGCCAGTATTTTACTCAGAATACAAGTCATAAACAAAAATGACATTGTTTTATAACAAAGGAACAGGTAAAAGCACAATACTTTCTCTTCATTGGGTAAAGAGAAACTAGCAGTATAAGTGAAACAAATTAGTATATGTGTATTAAAATATTTTTGCAACAATGGAATAATTTGGGGAATTATTTGGACTTCTCTCTACTTCTTATTTATCTGTATTCTATTTTATATGTGTACCTTCTCCCCCATATAGAGATATAAATTTTTAAATAAAATTTTAATATATTTGTGCATATTTTTTAATGTAATATTCAGATAAATGAGGAATATAAGACCCCAAATAGCCAAGATCAGAAAAAAGCTTTTCCTCAGCATATCATTGTTAAAATCCTGGAAGTCCAATAAAAGATCAGAATCTTAAAAGGTGTTAGAGAAAAAGCATCAAATCCCTTATAAAACTAAACACATTAGAATGATGGCAGACTTCTCTACACAAAACTTTGGGGCCAGAAGAACTTGCAGTGAAGTATTTCAAACCATTCCTCCTTTCCAAAAAAACCTTCCAGCCCAGACTAATATTTCAAAATTAATGGAGAAATAAGAACATTCCATGACAAATAGCACCTTAAGAAATTCATGACCACTAACTTAATACTCTAAAAAATCCTTAATATCCTAGAAAGAGACAACGAAGCCAATAATGCCAAAAAGTCTGATGTAGTGAATATACCAGGTAGGTAAGCAGTTAAGCATAAGGGAAAAAGAAATAGCAACAAGAAAATATGCAATGACAGAAATAAAACAATACTTCTCAGTAATAACTCTCAGTGAAAATGATCCCAACTCTCCAATCAAAAGACACAGATTGTTAGATCAGATCAAAAAACAAAGCCCATTAGTGTGCTATATACAAGAAGCACATTTAATCGAAAAATTCATAGACTAAAATCAAAGGATGGAAAACTATATTCCATGAAACAGGAACTATTCAAAAGCAAGAGCAGCTATTCTATTTTCATACAAAGTGGACTTCAAGTCAAAAGTGATTAGAAGAGGTAAAGAACATCACTGCATATTGGTAGAGAATAATCAACAGGAAGAGATAACAATAACAATTATAAATATATATGCACTAAACACTAGTACACTCAACTTCATAAAATAAGCTCTACCAAACATAAAGTATCAGATAGACATTGACAGTTATAATGGGGGAACTTCCTGGGATGAGGACTGTGAAGGGTGGTGAGAAGAAGAAAACACAAAGACAAGACACAGAAAGCTGGGAGGAAAGGAACTGCTCAACCAGTGCAGTGGGTTTATGCATACATTTAGGAAGTTATGAAGTTAATGTCCCGTTGCCTAGCAATCTATCTGAGTGGCGATCTAAGGGCTTGGTGTTCTCTGGACTGAGCAGCTTGTTCAGGTGGCTTGCCTTGGGCGCTCTTCGTTTGGGGGCCAGCCTTGCTCCAGCCCCGTGGAAATCGACCTCCAGCTTTAGCTGCTCCCAATAGATTGGGTGTGCAGAGTTTGTGTTAGGATTAGAAAGTGCAGGTACCCACCCTTCCACTGAATCAGACACCCTCCCAGCACAGATGACTGACCTTTTCCCTGGCACAATATCCAAAGCCCACTGTTTTTCACTGTGTTATCTACTCTCCTGAGACTGTCTCAGTTTGCAGTTTAGTCTCCCTTCAGCTGGATGCTAGAGCATTTCACACAACCCCATGATTTTAGTTTCTTCATGTAATAGTCACCTTTCTCTCAAGATATCTGTTAAGCTGGGTGCCCAGTGCTTTCCTGGAATGTGGTGGCAGTTTCATTTTAAGAGCTAAAAAAAATGTGGGAATTTGCTGCCACCAGCCTAGGCCGAGGAAGTTACTAAAGGTGGCTTTTTGCTTCAGTTCTTTCAGTCTCCAGCTTGTTCTACTGAGGCAGGAGAGAGGAAACTACTAAGAGAGCTCCTTGACTTAACCCCCTCTAAATCCTGAGGGAAAAGTTGGGAATTAGCAACTTCATCCCTATTTAGTTGGTTGAACTCAGACCTCTTTTTTGCTCAGGCTCTATCTGTCTAGTGTCAAGGATTGAACTCACGAGAGTATGCTCAGTTTTTTTTTTTTTCTTTCACTGCCATAGTAGAGTGGTCACTCCTTTCCTTCACTTTTAGTCCACTCAGTGCTGGGGTGCATTACTTCTATTGCTTAACTTTGTAAATACTAGTATTTCTAAGTTTTTCTAGCTCACTCAGTTTGCAACACAATGATTTCCTATTGTTGTCAGTGTTTGCAAGAAAACAGATTTCATACAGGACACATAATTTATAGGATTATTTTATAATATTCATAGTATTTATAATATTAGAGGAGTCAAATACAGATGCATACCAGATGTCTATCCATGCATTTAGACCCAAAGAATCTGATGAGGGCCTAGTTCCCATGGCAATGTCCTCCATGACAACTGAAGGCCTAGAGTCCAAGACAATGTCTCATGCAAATCTGTATCAAGGATCTGTACTGGGCAGGCCCAAAAGTCAGTGATGGAAGCTAGGAAGTCTACCCAGTGGGATGAAGGATCTGTGCCTCCAGCTTCAGAGAACTGCACTGGAGCCAAGAAGTGATGCTCAAGGTAAGGATCAGAGCTCTCCTGAAGAAAAATCACAGACATCCTCAGTGATAGTGAGGACTCAGGCTCCTCCAACCATGAGAACAGCTGAGTTCATATCAGGAAAGCCAGCATGATAAGCTTCTCTAGGAGAATCAATGCACAGCACCTTCTCCTCCAGTTCTCCGTTTATGCTATTGGCAACAAGACTCAAGTGGGCCTTCGGCACCGAGAATCACCCTGATTCAGTTCACCTCAGGTTTACAAGTTGACTATGAATCCAACACACCTATGGTTCCCGTCTCCTCACAGAGGTTTGCATCTGTTAGATTAACATTTTAGAGGAAACTGTGAACATTGAGCATTGACTGTTTTTAATTCACCATCTTCCAGATCACACTAGAATTTATTCTTGTATCTGGTTATCGAAAGGGTTGTTCATTTGTTTTGTCAGAAGATGTCTATCCATCTGTCTGTCTATCTCTCTGAGTTTCTTTACCTATTAATCCATCAGTGGATGTTCGGGTTATTTCTGGCTCTTGGCTATTGTGAACAACAGAATAGTTAGGGTGCGAGTACAAATGTCCCTTGTGGATCCCTATTTTAATTCTTTTGGATGAACTGGAGGTCTAGCGTGCTATCAACTGCACATGAACTACAACTTATTTACATCATGGCCAACACTCATTTCCTTTTTGCTTTGTTCTTGTTTTTTATTTCATAGTTTTTGGATATAGGATCTCACTACACAGCTCAAGTTAACCTCAAATTCTAGATCATCCTCCCTCAACCTTCAGAGTGCTGGGATTACAGCTGTGTGCCAGTAAACCCAGCTACTATTTTAAAAATAATAATAGTCATCCTAATCTATGTGAAATGGTATCTTATTGTGGTTTTGATTTGCATTTCCATGTTGATTAGTGATATTGAACATCTTTACATATCCTTTTGGCTATTTTTCTCTCTTCAGTGAATAAATATCTATTCAAGTATTTGCCTGTTTTAAATTGTTTATTTTGTTTTGCTATTGAGTTATTGGAATTGTTTATATTTTGCATACTGATCTCATATTTTTGACTTACAAATACTTTCTGCCTTTTTATACTTTGCCTTTTTGCTGTGTTGTTTATTGCACAGTAGGTTTTTGTTTGGTAGAAACTCATTTGTCTATTTTTATCATGTTGCCTGTGCTTTTGGTGTCATATTGAAGAAATTATTGCCAAGGCAAAGCTGTGAAACTTTCCCTTTGTTTTCTTCTAGGATCTTTATAGATTCATTTCTTAGTTTTAAGCCTTTAATTCATTTAGAGTTTACTTTTTTGCATATGGTAGAAGTGAGGGTGCAGTGTCAATTTTTGTGTGTGGGTTTAGTACTCTCAGTACCATCTGCTCCAGAGACTTTCCCATTGTGTGTTCTTGGCTTCATAGGTGATGATCCTCAGCTATGCTTATATAAAGGCAATATGATACTGAAGAAATGATGAACACACAGGTAGTGAAACAGAATAAAGTCCAGAAATAGACTCACACAAACTTGGCCAACTGATTTTTGACAGAAGTGCCAAGATAATTCATTGAAGAAAAGTCCTTGTACAACTTGATTTTGGAATAACTGGGTGTCCATATTTTTAAAAAGAAGACTTGACTGACACACTGTGCATTTACAAAAATTAACAAAAATGTATCACAGACCAAATCTAAATCTATAAACACTTGTAAAACTTCCTATTCCATATAGTAACCAATTAACACTATATGAAAATTTTAAATGCAGCTCCTTGGTTGTACTGGCCATGTGTCTAGGTTTCAGTATCCACACGTGGCTAATTAGCTATAGTGAGTGTGCTAGTTAGCAGACATAATACAATATTTCATTTGTGCAGAATGTCCTAGGTTGTATGGCGGTATTTAAAAAGAAAATATAAGGGAAAATCTTTGGGACCTTACTTAGACAAAGACTTCTTAGGGCTCAAAAAATATGAATCATAAAAGGGAAAAATAAAGTTTCAAAAAATTTTGCTATAAAGATGACAACAGACCAAGAAGAAATATTTGTAAAATATAATTAATAAAGTTGAAACAAAAACTTAAAATTTAGTAAGAGAAAAATAAATGTGAGTAGAAAATTTAAATATACACTTCATTAAGGAGGAGAGATGGCTAGTGTATCAAAGTTTCCAATGTTATACAGGTATGCTTTGGTACTTTTTAAAACTTAACAATTAACCAGTTGTGAAGTCTACAGGCCCACTTTTATTTTCTTTGTACCACACTGTACAAAGTATAATGATCTTTGGATCCTATTTTTTTTTTCTTTGTTCTTTTGGTAATGGAACCTTGGACCTCATGCATGCTAGGAAAGTATTCTATCACTGAGTTGTATTTTCAGCACTGGATCCATCCTTTTATTATTTATTTATTTTTGGTACCAGGGATTGAACTCACAACCTTGCACTTTCCAGGCAGGTGCTAATGCCGCTGAGCTAAACCCCTGGCCCAATCTTCCCTATTTTTAAAGCACTAATCCTCAAAAATAAAACCTGAGGGGAAAAAAACCTTGTGTATGTGTGTTAAAAAAAAAGTTAAAATCTTTTTACAGTTGTTTCTGGTGGTCAAAGAGTATTGACAGGGAAAGTAAAAGTAAGCAATGGTATCCTAGGTAATCATAAGTAGCTTTTTTATTTTATATGATCATGTTAATGAACTGACTTGTTTTGCCTACTGGATCATGAGAAAATGTGACTTTCATAGTTTAATACAATCAGTCAGAGTTTGAAAACTGACACATGATTTTTTTTTTTTTTGCCTTATCCAATCTAGATTTTGATTAGGGAAATGGTGTAAAGAGTTAGTGGCTTCCATAAAGATGTCATAACCCTAGATCTCTGTATATTGCCATACATGACCAAAAGCATTCTGCAGATGTGATTAAATTTAAAACCTTCAGGTAAGGCAATTTCTTGGATTACTTAGACGGGA
Source organism: Hydrochoerus hydrochaeris (assembly GCA_004027455.1). Classification (NCBI taxonomy): domain Eukaryota; kingdom Metazoa; phylum Chordata; class Mammalia; order Rodentia; family Hydrochaeridae; genus Hydrochoerus; species Hydrochoerus hydrochaeris. Next base: position 357,633 of record PVLA01000293.1, on the reverse strand, counting down.
GTAGTGTGCTCACAAGGGTTTTATCAAGTGAAAGTTGGAAGGAGAATTAGAATGATGTTGTAGGGGAGAAGTCAAGATGGCCGACCAGTGAGCAACAAAATACAAAGCTCCTGGGAGAAAGAACTCATATGCCAGAATAAAACCCTGGAGAGACCCAGACAGAGGGAGATGGATCCTCTTGACACTGGAAGAAATTAAAATGTAAAAAAGCTCGTCAAATATGTTGGGACTACAACTGGAACAGCTAAATATTACAGGACACAGCATTTTTGCAGTGACCCACCAAGTTTGCACTGGCCTGAATTTGCACCAACTTGAATCCTCGCCAGCCGGCAGAGCCGCCAAACTTGTTCCCGCCACCACTCACAAGAAGCACGGCAGCACTGAAGTTGGGGGTTGGTGAGACCAACAAAGAGCGGAGAGCGGAGCCAGGAAAGGGACCTTCAGTAATCCACAGTCAGTGCTGGGAATGAGACACCCTCCCCTGCCACAGGAAGGGTGCGACCAAATGGGCAACATGTTGGAACTGGACAGGAGGAGCCTGAACTGGGAGTGACAGTGACTTCAGTTGGTTGCTCTCTCCCCAGAGCAGTTTTGTGGGATTTGCTTGAACTGGGCCATGCCCCTGGCCGGGACCCAATGAGCCATCCCAAATCGATTCCCTGTGCCTAGTATGCACTAACTGGGTGAAGGCCCCTGAAGTTTGGCTGGCCCAGTGGGGAGGGGCAGGCATACTCAGCCGCTGCTTACACTTCAGTGACAAGAGGTGGACAGGGTGGAAGTCCCTTGCGAGCGTTCTTCAGAGGAAACATGGGGAACAGGGAAGGGGGCTGGGACCTGCACTGTGACCCGTGTGGAGGAAGCCAGGACCATGACAGGAGAGAGAGGCAGGAGGAGGCCCCCCAGCCCAGAACCCTGAAAGCCCTGATCCAGGAGAGGGAAAAACAAGGGAGACTGAGGGCCACAAAAATGCAACATCAGATATGGCTTCAATGGACATTAAGAGATATCTTCAGGACCTTGTAGACAAGCTCAAAACTGAAATATTAAATCAGGTAAAGCAGGATATGAGTAGAGTAATAAAAGAAATGCTCTCAGGAAGCATCTCTCAGGATGCAACAGATGGAAGGAGGGAGGAACACACAAAAAAGAGAGAAACATTTGATAAAGAATATAAAGAAAATATAGAATACATGAAGCAGATTGAAAGAGACTAGCAGGAAATTAAAAACTCCATTGAAAGCTGGCAAAATGCCTTAAAAGAAACTAAGGATAGACTATCAAAAATTGAGGACAAGTTTGCAGTGTGTGATCATGAAAGGAAAGATCTCTTAAAAATAACAAGGAAACAGGCAGTAACAATACAAAGGCTAAAAGATGACAAGAGAATCTACAATTTAAGAATAAGAAATGTGAATGAAGAAGCAGGAATGCATACAGGAGAATTACAAAGGATATTCATGGAAATAATTAAGGAAAACTTCCCAAGCACGGGAAAAGAAAATGACATTCAGTTATGTGAGGCATACAGAACTCCAGCCACCTACAACCAAAACAGATCTACACCCAGACATATAATAATCAAGATACTGGAAATTCAATGTAAAAACAGAATATTGAAAGCCATCAGAGAAAAGAAACAGATTACCTATAAAGGTAAACCCATCAGGATCATGGCTGACTTCTCAACACAGACCATCAGATCAAGAAGAGCTTGGAGTGAAGTATTCCAAGCCCTGAAAGAAAATAACCTCTAGCCCAGATTGATATACCCTGCAAAACTGTCACTAGAAATTAATGGAGAAACAAGTTGCTTCCATGACAAAGAGGAACTGGGAGAGTTTGTGACCATCAATCTAACCCTACAGAGAATACTGAAGGACATTCTAGAGAGAGAGAAAAAAATACCAGGATTTTAGGAACAGTGGCAGAAAGGCCTCAAGGAGTGAGGCAGGCAGTAGAATGAAAGAGAAAACTAGACAAACAGGCAGAAAAATAGCATAGCAGAAATGAGGCAGAGAAGGATGGCTAGAATCTCTACCATAGATGGCCTTGATACACTATATTGTTAATAGTGTACCAGGATTTAAAACCCACATTACTCACACTACTCTGCTTAGATGGATTATATTTTGTTCCAGTCATTCTACCTGTACTAGATTTGAGGGCACAGACAGTAATCCCAAAAATAACAGGATATAGTACGGTAATCATCCTTAATTTCCTACTAACTTAATCTAAAGCTCTGTATAACCTACACTGTTTTACCATGACTGATCATAATCGAATCTGGTCTGTTAGATCGCTGTTTTGTATTGATAGATTTTATTCAAAACTGTTATGATTGATAGTATCAAGTCTGAGAGTATAGGCAACTGCACTGAAGATGACAAGATCCACTAGAATATCCACTCTGGTTTGATTATTACCTGGCTTTGAAGTTTTATACTGTCCTCAATGTTTTATTTTTACTAATATTGTTATCTGATATATTCAATTATACTGCTATATTCATTTATGCCTGATGATATAGACAATTCTATTGAAGATAATAAGAAACAACGCAGCAATCATTGTAGATCGCCTTGTACTGTGGTTTTATACGACTTTTTGGTTTCATGTTTTTATAGGAATTTGTTTTGTTTTGTCTTACTCTGTTTTGTTTTTCCTTCTAATATGGAAAGGATAGAAATACATGTAGAGATTCATGCATGCGTAGCTGTTTACACTCTCACTGTTTGAATATCTACTTTGTATGCTTTAATTTTGTAACTTGAACAACTATTTCTAAGAGGATAATATGTAATTTATTAACTAGTGATTTCTTATTATCTTTTTTTTGAAATTCTGTATTATCTCTAACCTTTACATGCTTTTGTTTCTCTTTAATTAAAAAAAGAATGGTGTTGTATGCAGTAGACTCTGCTGGCCACTTCTGGCACAAACCAAGGAATTCAGGCAAGAGCAATTTGGAGCAAGGCACAAACCAAGGAATTCAGGCAGCCTTTAAAAGTTAAAAAAGACTATGGGGTGGGTTTTTTTGTCTTATGTTTCTCTTATTGCTGAGGCAAAATACCTGACACCCAAAGTTAAAGGATGAAAGACTTACTTAGCTCACATTTTGCAGAGGTTTTCAGCCTGTAATCAGCTGTCTCCAATGCAGGGTGGCACATGGCAGAGGGGCAACCATTCATAGCAGCAAAAGACAGCAAAAACAACAAGCAAGTGACAAGACTTTCTGTCCCTTACACTATATGCAGGCTACCCACCCTAGGTTGGGTGTAGCACTCACATCCTTAATCCCAGCATCCTTAATCCCATCATTGCACTACAAATCAATCACACATTCAAGATTCAGCCATCTCTGAAAAAAACTCTATGACCACACAAGGCTTTGAAGGGATATTAGGCACAAACCATACCACTGTCTTAGGACCTCCAAAAGGAATAAAGACACCCAGAACATAAGATAATGAGTCAGTATGCTTTTTATTAAGCTACTACATTTTTGGTGATTTTTTATAGCATCAGTAGGAACCCAGTGTGACATACATTTGCAGTTTTTAAAACACAGGCAATTAAAAAAATTGAGGCAGCAGCACACATCTTTTTTGTTGTTATTTTTGTTTGTTTTAGTCTTGTTGCCAATTCTACGAGACTTTCTAGGGAGTAGATGCTTGGCCATTACCTATCCAGCTCTGTGAAAATATTCAGTTCAAAAATTATGTTCAATGAATGTAATAAAAAGTACATTAAGTCAACATAAACATTAATGGTGCTTCTCAGAATGTGGGTTGTGGGCCATCTGCCAGTTTGTCAGTTGGTGGATGTTTCAGTTGTTTCTAATTTGGGGTGATATTAATAAAGTCGTTTATAATTTGCATACAGGTTTTCTGTAGACATATTTTCATATCTTTTGTGTAAATATCTGGTAGTGAGATTTTTAGATTAAGTGGTATTAAAAAACAAAACAACCTGTTAAATAGTTTTCCAAAGTGGTTGTACTGCTTTAGCTACCAACAATTATGAGAATTCTAATTTGAATACTGTGAAATGACACAGAATGAGAAATGAGACTTCTTCTCTACTCCCAAGCCCTTTTCCCATTATTAAGTTTCTAAGATCAGCAGAAGTTCAAAAACAATTTTGTTATATCTGGTTGGGAGAATGTGACTCAGCGATTTACATATGGTTCATATATAAATGAGCTGTAATTCTTTGTTACTTAAAGTGGCCATAATATTCTTATGCTACCTCAAATGTGTTGTCGCTCCTAAAGACTGCTATCATCTCACACACATTGCTGAGGAATTGTGTGTTAGCATTATTAAACATTGGGGTTGGATGGAAAGAGATGTAGAGATGGACATGTAGATCTGAATTTACACATTCACAGTCAATGCTACATCACACCATTTTATAAAATGAAAGAAAGAATACAGAGAGAACGTGATTGCCTGATTTGTTATATGATTTTGGGGTATTAAGTAGGGTTATTAGAGCCAGAAGCATTGTAAGTAAGGGTTGGAAATTAGGATTCAGTGGTGAGTTATCCCCCAAAGCATATCCTAGTTGACTGCCTTATCTTCAGTTCTATATGGAAATTCTTTCTGGGCCACTGCTAGGTACCCTTTCCTTAAAGAAACAACTCACTTGCTTTGGTTCCAAAATACAATGAGCCCCTTTATTTGGGAGGCACTGTGCTAGGTCCTGATGATACAGAAATGAACTACTTGCTACCTTTTCTCTTAAAAACATTGACCTTTCTTTGCATCTCATAGAACTTCTATCTGGTACTTAAAAAGATTTTGCCCAGAAAATTGGGCAGGAGCAGTGGGAGCAGAGAATTCTGACTTCTGACTAGCTGGTGTCCAGCAGAGTGAAGCTGGGTGATGTAAGAGAACGTATATATGAAATCAGGCAACTTGGCTTTAAATGCCAGTTGAGATGTTCCAGTTTAGCCAAATAACTTGAACTTTCTAAAGTAATTTATTTTAGGATAGAAACATTATCAGGAAGAAAACGCTAACTTAGAGGACAATTTGCTGTGTGAGTTGGAAGCTAAGGACAGCAGAATTGCAGTCTTTTTGTTAGACCAAAGTAAATCTAGAAGAAAAGGGAATCTGCATAGTAAAGATCAAGAATTTTTGATAACCTAAGGCCAAAAGGGAAGCTTATCTGTTTATACTTTGCTTCTGTTTGCTTGGGCAAGATGATGGGAGAGAGAATGCACCTCCCAGTAGGCTGAGAAGTAGTTGCTCTTCCTCATGGCAGAGAAGCAAGAGGAGGGAGCTTGGATGGCTGATTGTTTTAAATTGTTTCCTGTTCTTCACTGTAATCTTCCTCTAGTAAAGATCTGTTCTTCACAAATCCCAGATTTTCATGGTCCTCTGGGTGTAGGAAGAAGAGAGAGCTGTGTCCATAACAGGGGTGAAGTAGAATAAAGAGTGGAGATGGTAAGAAGGAACAAAGAATTGGGTTGTAATCAAGATACAGGCCCAAAAAGCCAAAAGGAGCATTAAGAAAGCGTGAGCATCACCCTTAGGATCTTTGAAATTATTAAGGATGGTCTGAGCCTCCACAATTACTTGCCATAAGCACGTGACAAAAGCATTTTGCAGATGCAAATATATCTGATGTTAAATGAGAAACAGTACAGTTTAGACCTATTCAGACGTTGGTGATGCCAGGGCTAGTAGGTTCAAATGAGAATGGAGGTGAAAGCATTCCATAAACCAGGCAAATAGCCTGAAGGTAAACATCTTTTCATGAAGGTTGTTTTTTTTTTTTTCTTGTAAGAATTCAGATTGAAATTCACTGATCACAAATATGAAAATAATTATTGGAAGCCTGTATGATTAGGCTTCTTTATGAATTATTCAGTTCAAAATGATAGTTAAAACAGAATTTGGTTGCGATAAAAATTTTTTTAAATGACTGGATCTGACCCAAACATGTCGTGTTAAGACATACAGATTTAGGATCCCACATAACAACATTTTAGACTAAGTAGGAACAGAAAGTAGCTTTTGGTGATGCAATATGTAGTTAGCTGAGATTGTGGATGGGTGAGAATAAGGAAATTATTACAAAGGAATGGGAAATAATATGAATGAAGTATATACACAGAACATTTGCATATATCATCTTTCTTTACACTCATTAATGCCCAAAGAAATAAGCAGGAGAACTTTTCTTTGAAAGGGGGGATTAAAAATTGAAATGATTAAATCACTTGCTCAAAGTTGTATCATGTAAGTGGTGGGGCTAGCATTAAGATGCTTGTCAACTTCAAGGTGCATATTCTTTTCACTCCATGGTGGTGCTCTATACACCCTGACATCCTTAGCTCTTAAGCTTTGTAGGGGTCAGACCTCCTTGTCCCAGTTTCATGCCAAATTTTAGTTGTCTGTCTTCTAGAGTTTTCACAGAAAGCTCCTGACAAGACTTTGAAGAGATGCTGCAGGTGACAAATATTAGGGAGTGGAGGACTTAATAGCTAGCGTAATCTCAGGAGCAAAATTCCTGGATTAAGTTTCATTTACATAAGACCAACCACTGTGTGTGTGTGAGGTAATTACAAAAATGCTGGCAAACTCTTTCCATCTTTGGTTCTTGCATACAGTATGCACTTCTGATGTTGTGGGGCTCTGTTGTTCAAAATTCACCTTAGGGGTTTTCTCAAACTTTTCATTCTTATTCTGTAGTGGTTTTTAGCTTTCTTTTTTCTTTCCAGGCTGGGTGGAAGATGTAGTTTCACTTCTAGGTGTTAAGGATTCTCTTTCACACTGGTTTGTCATGACCTTAAAGTATTTTAAGTTTCTCCCTTGGTATTCTGTTTTTCTTCAAGTTATACACCAGTAAACGAGAGGTGTGTTTCACCCAATGAGTTTACAATACCAGCAAGTGGAGAGTCAATAGGCTCTGTCTGAGTCAATCAAATGTCAAAACCTGCAAGTGGTCTACTTGTTCATTTATTCTTCAAGTTGGTAGGTTTTTGGGTCCAGACTTGAAGGCAAGTTTCATTTCTGATTGGCCTTTAACTTGTAAGAAGTGCTCAATGTGACATACAATACCAAAGGCAGAAAAGTGTTATGATCATATTTGTCTTAATTGTAATTACACTCATAGCTCTCGCCAGTCAGATAATTGATCAAGGCTAATAGTCATTGTGAGCTGCAGCCACCCACAAAAACCACATACATGGCGTTTTAGTCAAAACTTTACTTTAACCACCACTTTGTGATGCAAAACTAGTGGAATTTTGGGTACTTTCTGTAAAATCGAAATCTTCATAGGGGTTTTCCAACATTCTAGATGATTGGCAACAAATTATCAGTATAGTGCAGGAGAGTACTGTGGACTGTGCTAGACTAAGAGTGAAGTGGAGACACTGGGCTCTGTGGGAGGTGGGAGGTCAGAACACAGTGCACCTGCCTGTTTCACTGGGAGGAAGCTGCCTTTGCTGAGTGGAGAATGATTCTTTGTGAAAAATGCAGCCAAATAAAAAGTATTTACGGGAGATTTAGAGTTGCAAAAGAGAGCTATTAGGAGTTCACTTATCTTTGCCACAGAGTTTTCAGTCTTGACAAAGTATTCATAGTCAATACTTTGATTTATAGATTCTCTTCAGAGGTTTGAAAAGAAATGTGAATCAATTTGCATTGTTCCACAAGTAACAATAAGAGAGGATTATTCTGGGAAAATGAGCTTTCTCTATATTTGGCTAAGTTAGGAGATCTTTGTTTATTTTGGAGGTAGATCTTTGAGCAAGTCACTTTACTGCTTTAGGGTGTCCTTATCTTTAAAATAAGTTTCATTCCTCTGTATAGTTTGGTAGATACAGCATATTGTTGCAACCACCTTCAACAGGAATCCAATGTTACTATATCCTTTTTATGTAAAAGTCACTCCTGCTGTTGTATAATTTAAGGTTTCTAACAAGCACAGCCCCCTAACCCTTAACCTACTGAGAGTTCAACATAGTGCTTTGCACATGCTAGGCAAGTGCTCTCCACTGACCTATATTCCTAGTTCTTTTAAAAATTAAAAAAAAAATTATTTTGAGAAGCAGGGGTCTCCCTAAGTCATCTATGCTGGCCTTGAACCTGAAATGCTCTTGTCTCAGTCTCCTGGGTCACTGGGATTCCAAATGTACGCCACTGTATTCAGCTACACGTGCTTTTTAAAATCCGTAAAAATATTATGTTAGCAAAAAACAACTCTCTTTCTGTAAGTATTCAGTTAAGCGCCTTCTATTTTTGAAGGAATAATTTTCCCTCAGAAATCAGACTTATGGTCTCATAATTAGCTTTAAAATAACTGGGAAACTGTCAAGCTGTTCCTTCATTAATGCTTTGTCCATAATAGGATTCAGAAATCTAAAATTCAATTAACAGGTTAATACCTTAGTTTACTGTAAAGATCTTAGTAATTTCACATAGCACATCAATCAAGCTTCTTTTTTTATTTTGGCTTATTGCTATAGATTTGCATCTGATTAGCTTCCACATATTATGTTTGCTTTATTATTTATGATAGGAACCACTCATTGAAACAGTGAAAAACAAGGCTTTATAGGAGCAAGGTCAAAGCAAACCATTTGCATAAAGTATATCCACATTTTAAAACAATAGTAGGATCAAAAACAAAAAATAAGGAATATGAACTTGGAAGCAAACCAAGTAAATTAGAATTTTAATGAAATGATGTATTTTGCGTGTGCATGTTGGTGGAGGTTAGAGAGAAAGTTTTAAGGAAAGTTGTACATTATGGACTAGGACCATAGCAGACAAAGAGAGGAAGCTTTATGCATAGGGGCAAACAGGAGTTTATAAGTGCATAAGTTTAGAGACAAGTAGAAAAGGGTAAGATGCCATAAATGGTAGAAAAATGGAATGAAATTTCCCAGACCCTCTACTTTAACAAATTGTTCAGTTAAGGAAATCTGCCAAATTCAAAACTTGAATTTGGTGTTATGGAAAACTAAAAATTAAATAAATGAAGCCAAATAGCTTTCCTGTGCATTAGTGCTGTACCTGATAACATTACGTTTTCATGCATGACTTAAATCTATTATCGAACGTGTTGGAAAGGTGGTACCCAGAGAAAGCAGGCAGAAACACGTAAGAGGAATCAGGCAAGGCTATTTCCACATGGTTTGTGATTTAACTTCTGCAAATCTGTCTCTTCATTCACACAATCAGAATGATTTCTGTGCATCAAAGGCCACAAGAGTTTTACCTAGAGATTCTGTGTTTTGACTGCAGTGGTTTTAGTGTTGTCACCCAAACTCCAGGGGTAGGACCTGCCACATGTGGGGTGGAGTAGCATTCCAATTTCAGTTATTTCCTGCTGAAGTTGGCAAATTGAAGGAAGATCTATATCTTCAGTGACAGGATTCAAACGAAACATGACAAACCTGTACAAGCTGCCATCTAAACATGTCAATGCAGAGCTTTCCAATGAACTAGATGGGGCCTGGGAGACAAACCACACACACTGTCATATTGTATTGGGTAGTGTGAGAGATCAAAGGGAAAGCTCGGAGAAAAGCAAGTCCTCACTGGCCAAAATGCATGTTGTGGGGTTAAATAGACACCATTTTGGTTTTAGGTGAAAGTATGTGTCTCTTAGGCTTGCTTTATGATGGAAAAATTTTTGAGGACATATGCTACACTGACTGGAAAATTACTAATTTGTTTTCTTAAGTCATCAAATTTATAAAGTTAAACTAGAGGCACTGGTTATGAAACTAGTCACTTAACTGGAATTTAATCCTGACCTAGTTCCCAACATTGAGTGGGAATTATTCTTCTTTACCAAAGCACAGAGAAAACTGTTGTCAGAAAGAGCAGCAGAGTGAGCACTGCTCTGAGGAGGGAGCACGTTTTTCTGTAGTCAGATAGGAGAGTTGTCAGATTGTCTGCTGAAGGACCCTGACCATGGGGGTGACACTTCCACCTGGCAGATACCAAATCCAAGATCCCCAGGGAGAACCTTAAGCGGCAGCAGACTGATAGAATGCTTCTGATCTTGTCATGGCATGCTGTGACACCCATGACAGCCTGGGTGGCAGTCACTACACTAGATGAATGAGTGAATGAATATTGTGTTAAAAGCACCCCAATATTTGTTCCAGTAGTTCTCTACAAGTTATTATAGCAGTTTATTTTTATTTTATTTTTTCAAATAACCAGTTCTGCATTTCTGAACTAATCTGGTAACCACTTGCAGTTTAGACTGGTCCTAAAGAAAGTATATAATTACAACAGCTCTTGACAGGGCATGGTGGTGCACACCTGTAATCTCAGCACTCAGTAGGCTGAAGCAGGAGGGTCACTATGAGTTCTAGGCAAGCCTAGGCTACACAGTGAGTTCAAGGCCAGCCTGAATAACAAAGTGAAACACAATCTCAAAAAACTAAAAAAACAAAAACAAAAATACCTTTTAAGTCACAAATGCCAAATGAAACCGACCACTTATTGTAATTATTCTGCATCATTTATTAAATATTTTTATATATGCATTTACAAACTTGACTCATTTCAGAACTCTGCTTTCAATACATTTTTAAATGTTTTTGCAGAGTGGTTCTCTAGTAAAATGAGACCCATATACAAAACTAGGCAACAGGTATAAAAGTTTCCTTTCATACTTTTCATCCATCCAGAAAAGAAATCAGGTGACAAAGAAATAAAACCAAAACGTGGCTCTTTCAAAAGAGTAGGATGTCAGTGTTCTACTATGAACTCTAAGGGGATAGTTCATATCTTTTAAATGGCTGTATATAGTTTGAATACTTCTTAGCTACTGTAGGTGGTTCAGATGAAGAAAAAAACCCTACTGTTTGGACTAGATAACATAGAAACCATCAATTACTCTTTTTTTATAACATGACATCAAAATTCAACCAGTACATGGCATTGATTGGCCAGCAATATGCATTTATCCCAAACACTGCATAAAAATTTCCCTTTAAAAAAATTCATTAACTTCTTCACATCCTAAAGTGTGAGACTTTAATATGGCTCTCTTATTTAAACAAATAGTTTAAGTGATCAATTTAGAAGCTAAAAAGTATCCTTGAAACTAATATTGGTTTTCTTAAAATGAATGCTCATTTTTAACAGTTTATAGACTTGGAGCATTGTCACTATGAGACAGAGGCACTAAATGCCGCTAGCAATGAGAAACAGCATCACTGTAGATAATTACATGGTACAAAATGCCCAGGGGCCTGAAACTCACTATTAATATAATTTTGGCAGCAGCATCATTTGATATTTAACCATTTATTACAGAGTATTAACACACCAGCTTCAAAGATGTGCACTCCCTCTGGGATACTAGGGAGTTACAAATTTATTGTGATTGCATAATTCATATTGCACAGTTTTATAAAAAACATAAATACTGGCTATTCTAGTTTTAAATACAAAATACATGTCATATAGTTTTAAATCTATAATCTGGTTCAAGTGCAAATCAGGTACTTTCTGTAGTCCTTCCAAAAAAGGCATTTGTAATATGTTTGGCACAAATGAAATGTCATCATGCCAACAAGTCTAATTACAATACATATATCCAAACCTTTAAGTAGCAATCATATACATACAGTATAAAACTGAGTATTTACAAATGTACTAAGGATAAATGTAACCTTAGTGGGTGAATCAGAACTAATTAGCCATACCCACACCAAAAATAATTAAAAAAAGGTAAATACATTTCCTCTATTCATTTGCTTATGCTGGTTGCTGTGGGTTGACATTCATGTGAGGAGGATGTCCTAGAAGACCAATTCTTTGTTTCTGCTTCCTTTGTTCTGTCATCTGGAAAGTTAAAAAGTTTCATCATTAGAACCAGACACTTCCTGTACGTCAAATCATATTCTGAACCATAGCTTTACCTCTGTGGTTACGGTTTGCACTGAAACCCACTTTCTACAAATAGTGCACCATTACCATATCAAACACAGAGAACTTCAGAAAGGGAATCTTCCTAACAGAATGGGGAATTCTGTAACCTAGTCATGCAATATAACATTCAAGAGTATTGCTTGCTACTTGTTTCATAAAGAAACAAACAAAAAACAGGAAAGGCACAGGATTCTTGACTGTTTTCCCAAACCCATTTCCAAATGATTTAAAGATTCATTGGGAAATGGTGGTTCTGTTATGATAGTAACAACACGCCATGCTATCCAGAGAAGTAGTGTGCTTAGAATCTGAGGTTTGATATATATGTATATTAAAAAGCTAGTTAAGATAGTGATACTACTGATTTCTCTGAGTTCAATGAAGACAGAAGTTGTGCCGGTGTTGTTAGGACAACTGAATGTAGACGTCTTATGCTCTGGGTGAATGATTTGGGGATGACAATGCTCAGTGTATGTATCACTGTTGCCCCCTAATTGAGGTGTTTTGAAATTTTTTTCTCTTTTTCTCCTTAAAATAAAATGGATTTGGAAGAAAAAAAAAAGAACCCAAGGTTTTAGAGAGGCTATGTCTACACTCTTTAATGGGTCTTGGGTTCCTCTCATCAAGGACTCTGAAATAGTTGATTCGAGTGAAAAAAATGACCTAATCCATCTAGGAAGATGGAATTGCTCACACATTTCCCTCAGCTCCAGAATAAATATTATAAACACTGTCTTGGCCACCAGGGTTGTCTTGCCACAACAGACACTGAGTTTGGCTTAACATCGGGAGAAACCATTTTCTAAGACAGGTTCCAATGAAAAAGTACTTTTTACCACCCAAAGCAAGAAATTGATTGTGTTTATTTGGTTATTAAACTTAATAACTTCTCATATGCTGGTGAGTTTATACTTTCTTCTGGGTATTTTTTCTTAACCCGGTTAATCCTAGCTCTAGTTTTGAGGGTGGCATTTACACCAATTAAGATAAAAGGCAACAGGAAATAGGTATTAGATAAAATTATATGAAGTGGTTTAAGGTCCTCCTCCTAGGTTTGTTTCCTAAAATCAGAAAAAAATAGAGTGGAATAGTGAAAACAATGTAGGCTTTGGAATCAGACAAGGCTATTTCCACATGGTTTGTGATTTAACTTTTGCAAATCTGTCTCTTCATCCACACAATCAGAATGATTTCTGTCTCAGAGGTGGAGAACTGAGAGGATATATGCACATGTCCTGCTATAGTATCTGTCACATAAAGGATGAGTTTTACTTGACTTTTTGGTACAAATAGCCTAAGAGAACATAAAGCAAGAATAACCTAGCTACAATTTTAAAGTAGTTATTTTCTTTTTGAAAACATAGCAGTTATCCTTTCAAGTCCAGACACTATTTTTAGGCTCCTGTGGCTATGCTTTCTCTATTATAATTTAGATGAGGAGATTTACAAGAGCTATTTCCAAAAGGAAGTTTTTACTAAGATGAGATGAGAATATGTCAGCTAGCCTCGTTCATGCCTCAGCCTCCTGAATGCTGGGATTTATAGGCATGCACCACCATGTCCAGCCAAAATTAACACTTGATAAAAATATCCATCAGATTCAGGTTCACATCTAAATTATCTATATTCAAAATCCTAACATTGAAACATCTATTTTGAGTAGTGTGAAATATCCCAGTTGTAGTTCACTTAAAATCCTCAGAATTCTCATTTAGCTGTGGATCAACAGGTGAAACAATTCTGTTCTTTTCTCTGTACAAATACAGGAACTAGCTTGAACACATGTATTCTTTTATGACTCTAACAAGAGGTAAAGAATACTGTATGTAGCTTTAAAAGTCAGATTCTGCCAAGCGTCTGAAGTTCTTGCATGAAAACACTAGGCAGATTACAAATGGGCTAACTTCTATCGCTCGGAGGCCGTGCTGGTAGATTAAAAGCTGGTACAGGAAGGAAGGTTCACTGACAGCACACACACACCACAGTCTAGTTTATAACAGATATTAATAGTATTTGAGAAGCAGCTTTCAAGTCACAATGAAGTCCCGGTCACTGAGATTCTAAACAGTCAGGAAATCAGTAATCAGAATTACTTTTTGCAGTCTTGTAAAAATCAGTAATGCTTAGAAATGATAAGCCTGCAATACTGAGAGGTAAAACTGAATCATTTCTTAAATCCAATTATACTGACTTTATATAACAGTATAGATAATCCAGTTCAGATTTAAAGTTGCTCTCCAATGTGTCTACACTCTCCATTTCACCTGGCAAATTCCTTCTCAAGTTGTGAAACCAAGCTCCAGCATTGGTACGTGTATGAAGTTTGTGGTAAGATTCTCATCTTTTCCCTAAGCTCAGACTGAAGGCATCACTCCTGTCTTCATCCCCAGAGCAGGGTATTGGAACTTCTCCTGTATTACACAATTCTATGTTCAGTCAAATTCACCTGTGTGTGCTTGTCTCATCATCTAGTTGGTTAGTTCCACAAGGCAGAGACTAAGTCCTCTTCCTCTCTGCATCCCTAATATCTACTACTGCACCAGGCAAGTATAACTTAGTTGAGAGAAGGAAGTGAATTAATCAGAACATGTTGCCATTCTTTGAGCATGCCATGCATTGTCATGCTTTTGCCCATGCTGATTCCTTTCCTGGGAAGCCCCCTCCTGCATTTCTCTGCCAGCTCAGAAGCCATCTGCTTAAGAGTGTGAAAACTAAACTCTTTCCTCATTCTGAATCTCACACTTGACCAGCTATGTACTCCTTTGTATTTTCTGGAACTTTAACCATGCCTCAGGTGATAGAGTTCTTCATTTGACAATATGCCATTAGTCTCCTTCTTTGTGGCAGATGCTGCCTTAGTTCTCTTTAGTGGTCACAAAACAGTGCGAACAAACAAAACAAAAAACACATTTTCCAAATTCTATTGTGCTCCAGTCTCCAATATACCACAGTTATTCTAATCTTTTGTTATTCTTTTTTTCCTTAAGTAGTTAATAAGATAATTCTCTTGTATGGAAAAAAAATGCCAAATGCTATAACATGCTAGTATGATCTGGATTTTCAAGCACTTCTTATTTTCCTAGCAATGACAGAAAAGTGTCCCATAGAAAGCCATTATATTTTCAAGAAAGTTAACCCTTAGCTCAATATATGCTCTTCTGCATTATGAAGAATACATGCAAAAAATTTTTAAGTCCTTACATTAGTTCTCCTCCTTGGAATAAAGATGTAAAAGAATCACATTTAGTATTGAGAATCTCTTGGGAGGGGAAATTTGAAGATGAGATGCATCATTAATACTCAGAATAGCAATTCTAATCAATCACTCTTGGCAATAGAAAGAACACCACCATTATCTTTTTACTAATATCCTCATATGAACTCCCCCTCCAGTTGGTAATTTAAAAAAGCATCAACCGAAGAGGTAAAAATTAAAACCAAACTCATCCACACTTTGCATCAGAAGATCTTAAAGAAAAAAATTAAGTGGTGAAGCAGTATTTTTACTAGTACATGGTATTTTCTTATAGCTCTTTTTAAAAAAAGAAAAAATTTCTTGTTCATTAATCCTTTATGTTTTTTTTTTTAATTCAAAACTTTTCCCTTCAGAGGGCAGAACACTCACAGTTACCACTTCAGACCAGCAGCTCTCTTAACACATCTGCATGACTTTTTGTATAAAATAGTTTTAAAAATCTTAGATTCTTAGAACACCAAACAATAAAATCCAAATTATTCAATAAGTTGATTCTTAACAAATGCATGAAAGATTTGTTAGAGGTTACAAAGTCAAAAGAAAATATTGACCAGTTAGTTCCTTTTCAGTGAAACACCAGTAGCTATTGTGAATTTTTCCTCGATACCTTAACATTTAAGCAGATCAATTCTGGTAAAAGTACTTGCAAATATACTATTGGCTTTTCATTCTTCTTTGTAATCTGTAGTATTTTCCAAGTGGGAAAAAATGATTCATTTTCAAATTTATTGACAAGGGAAGGGCTTTCTGAAGAATGGTTCTAACTTTTTTTTTTTTTTTTTGGTTCTAACAAAAAAAAATATGAAAAGGGCTGGAATTGAGTAGCTTAATGTTTTTTCATTCTAATGTCACTTAAGAAACCTTAGCTCACTTTTAATAAAATTTTGTTTAAGTCAAAATTTTAGTTTAGTGGGGGGAATTCTACCTTAAGTTAAAAAAAAAAAGCCAGGTCTCCACTGTGCTCAGTTTTGTGAAATGGCAATGAGGGAATTCTACCCTAAATTAAAAGAAAGAAAGAAAGAAACAAACAAACAAAAAACCAGGTCTCCATTGTGCTCAGTTTTGTGAAATGGCAATGAATGTATCCTTCATTATATTTAAGTATATGATGAAACTTTTGAAATGTTAGCGCTCTTTAAAAAAAGAGGAAGAATTCAAGTAGTCAACCATGAAAGGCAAACAGTGCAGTAACAAAACAAATCAGAGAACAAAAACATGCAGCACACAAAATTAAACCCACGCTTGGGGGACGGGACTCCCGCCTTGACACCATAAGAAAAGGCTGGGTAAATTTCCAAGAGACTTCTGTGTTCCTAAGATCACAGAAAATGGGCAAACTCGGTGAGAATGACGCTGACAGTCTTGAATACCCTCCTATACCTGTGATTCTTTTTTCAATTTCCTCAGCTCAACTCACTGGCTGGACAAGGATTACTGGTTTGCAAAGTGAGCACCAAAGCAGCCTCAGCATCACTTTCAGAAAAATTCAAAACAGACTCAACACTGAAAGGACAGGGAGAACCCTGAGGAAAGGGCTTGTTTGGTTTTTACCAAAGCCAAATACTCAAAAGTACAGTTGTTTTGTTTCAAACATATTTTAAGAAACTCTCTAATAGTGGAAACACCCAATTTCTCTTCTTGAAATATGTCCCTGAAGAGCTTCCAAATGTGATCAGAGCAATGGCCATCAAGGGAGCAAGGATGAACTCTGGCTTCAGAGCTGCAGTGCTTCAACTGGTGTGGCTCTGGTACCCTAGGCCTTAAGCAAAGAGGGTCAGTTTCTTTCAAAAATGGCGCCAGGTTTTTATGGAGATCTGAGAAGTTCCTTTAGATCAGACCATTTGTAAGCAGTTTCTGTATTTTTTGGTGTGTAATTTAAAACATCTGAGTTAACTGAATTTTTTTAAAGTCACAACTACATCAAATGAGAAATAATGATAACTAAAGCTTGACAGGGGCTTTTAGAAGTCTGCTTAGCTCCTGGGGGGTGGTACAGCAGAAGCCAGTGCAGTAGATGATGTACTCATGAGTCAGTTTAGATCATTCATCAGCTGTTGAACAGCAAGGTAAAAAGTTAATAAGCACAGTAATCTAGGTTATTATTCATTGGAAGTTGCAACCAAGCTCAGGGTTGTAGACAGCCTTTATCAACATGGGCTTTTCTCATTATTGTTGTTTTTAAAAATTTGCATCTCAATACATGTAAACAAAGAAAACTTAGGGCCAAATAGTACGGTATCTTAGGGCATAGTTTGAAATAATTTGGCTGGAAAGGAAATATAATTCTAAACAGGATTATTAAAAATCCTCTGTAAATTATCTCCAAGGAGAGTTTTTACTGTGGATGAGGGCTTCCCTAGCAAGGGTGTGTGTAAGGGGAACATATCACAGTACCCAAAGGGCGGCTTGCCTGACAGCTACTGCTACAAAAAATGTGTAATTTTGTGTATGGAATCTATTAACAAGCTTCAAGAAACATAAAATGCTGAGCTGTATCCCAACTGTACAGGATTATTCCAGTAAGCTACAGAAATGCAAGATCATAGCTTACTCGCCATTCTGGACTCCAATTCTTGACAGAAATGCATCCAGTCAGTAGGTAACCAGTTGCTGACTGGTTATTTTAAGGGCATAAAAAGAGGAGAAAAAGATTATGTGGAGTGTGGCATAAATTAGACTTCTCTACCAACTTACTAAAAGGGGCAAAGCATTTATCATATGGATAGGATCTGTACTTTTATAGGTTACCAACCTCTGTGAGACCAGGGATTATGATCTGTTAGAGTGTTTTCTCCCCAGGAGCTGATACAATGCCTCTTGTCTGACAGTCACTCAGTATGTATTTTGCAAACAAATGAACCAAAAAAGGCTTTCTATGACTGTGCTTTACCCCAGCATGCTGAATTTAAATATCATGGGTAAGGATCTGACAAGTCAGAGTTAGGAAGCAAAACCACAAATAGCTTTTAATCTCTGAATCAAGTAAAAAGGGTATAGCTTTATGTACTGTGCTTTTGTCCAGCAATTCACTTAAATAGTCTGCATTTCCTCATCTTGTTTTCCTTTCCATATTAAAACCGTATTCTCAGCAAGACAGAAAACAGTGCCACAGCCTTTTTCTATAAAAGGGCAGTGAAGGGGATCAGGAAAAACCTGTGGAATCCTTTTTTGTCACACAGTTGCCTGCTCCCCACCTGTCCAGGTAACATGTTGTAATACTGTACCATGAGCACTACAGATTTTCCCCTTGTCAGATTTGGGGTACAGAGCAGTAGCACGTGTCTCTTCTTTACCTGATCTTTTAATTCTGATAGCTGGCCAGAAAGATTAGTGACAAGCTTCATGGTGGACTCCAGCTTCTCCTGCAGATTCCTCAGTTCATTCTGTTCTCCTTCGGAATCGCTGCTAACCAAGGACATGGCTCTCATCCTGGGGAACCAATCAAGGTTTCTTTCCTAGAGTTCACATTTAAAAAAAGTGGAAATTACTTCTAAGGGTACAAAAAAGGAAAAGCTATCTTATCATATCGTCTTTTTTATGTGCTATCTTTCATTAGGTTATCTCTTGTCTATGATGGTACTAATGTACTGCATAAAAAGTAATGAGTAATGATCTGTCAGTCTGTCTGATACAGGGTTTCACTATGCATTTCAGGTTGGCCTTCCACTCACTTTGTAGCCCAGGCTGGCCTCGAACTCACAGCAATCCTTTTGCGTCAGCCTTTTGAATGGTGGGATTACAGGCATGCACCACTACGCCTGGCTAATAATGAACATTTTACATTGAACACAACTAAACTCTTAATTCTTAGAAGAGGAAGACACTGTAAAATTAAATACAGGGAGAAAGAAAGTAGGTTTCCAAATTAGTCCTAATCTGCAACTCTGAGTACTGCCATTGTGGCTCTGAACTGTACATGTTTGAGTAGTTTTGTTTTAAATTGTGGTAAAATATGCATAACCAAATTTATCAGTTTTAATGTGTACAGTTCAGTGGCATTAAGTACATTCAAATCACTACACATCTATCACCAAGGTATTTTTTATCTTTCCTAACTAAAATCCCATCCTTGTTACACACCCCTGGCAACTACTACCCTATTTTCTATCTCTGTGAATTTGACTTCCCTACATACTTCATTGTACTGGGAAAACTGTAAGCCCTTTGGAAGCGAAAAGGATTGTAAGAGCCCATATGTTCTGGCACTTCAGTGGATACATTTGTGTGCATGAATTTGCTGGGGAAAGGGAACTATTAAAGGGATGAAAATGGGGAATGGGCTCAATTTTTCAGTTTGTGAGCTGCTGAAAGCCACCCTTCAACTCTTACTGCTTATTCCTTCCAGCCCCAAATGGCTGATGGGTGCTGTCCATCGGTTTAAGGAAAGACCATTCAGCATCCCCTCCCCACGTCCATCTCCATCGTTGATGTCACAGATTATACCTGTGAACATTCTCACTTCTAATTAATAGAATGGGCTTCCCCTTTTTTTCTCACTTCTTTTGCCTACAGAGCATGCCTCACTTACAGTGGCACATCCTGAGGAGCCTATGGCCACGCCATTCAGTGGGATATAACAGGATATGATGCCACATGGAGTTTAGAGATCACTGATCCCACCACTGTATGTATTACGTGGTCAAGTGAGATGCTGGTAGAGTAACTTTCCAGGAGGCTGGGGTGGGGTGGCACTAGTTAGTACCTGCTTTTCAAAGGAGATCCTTAGAATTAGCTAGTCCTTACAAATTGTAAATTGCTATGACTAAGTACATTTAGGGAGGTGGATATTTGATAAATTATTTCAATTCAAGTAAATATAGGTGCTGAAAATATTTTTAAAACATCTGTAACAAATTCAACAAATACTGCGAGAGCCCTGACTCTACACGCTGGAGTTGAGCACGCAGCAAAGACAGGGTAACTGTACCCTGGATCTCTTCAAAGTGCAGGTTGACACTTAGGTGACAGAGCTTCTGCCACCAGAGTGCTTGCAATGTAGTTAAGGAAAATGGACACCTAGATAGCAGAAATGCAGGCTAGATAGCATCCAAAGTAGAGGAAGAGCAACAAAGAAAGAACCAAATACTAGTGACTGCTGGCAGGAATCCTCTGCACAAAAGGACTGAGGAAATTCAGCACTTGGCTGGCTGGGAGCAAGCACAAGGGCACCTTCTCCCAAAAGGGCCACCGTCCAAGGGCCCCCAGGAGTAGAGTTGAAGAAGGGCAGCTCAGGCTGTAATGTACCAAAAAGAGTGACACGCTGGATGAATAAGCATAGCAGAAAGACAGCAGTAAATGGCAGGGCATGACATTGAGAAGGTGAGAGAGCTGAAGAGCATACTTGCCCAGACCACATCTGAGAACATGCCTGCTGTTTTGCCAAATAGCCAGAACTTTCCTGCAATTCACTTATTACCAGTGTGCAGCTGAATGCTGCACTGTCTAACATGTTAGCAAATTCATCTAAAACCTGGCTTTCAAATCACATGTTCACTTGCTTAGCAAACCCTCTTTAAAAATAAAAAGCAGATTTCTAAGCCCAGTCCACATGAATAAGGTCATCATGGGACTCCAGAAGACCCATCTATGAGTCTGCAGATAGCTGAAGGTCTAGGGTACAGCTTAGTGTCTCTCATTTATCCTAATAAGTGGCCCAATAACAGATTAAAAGGAGAATGTTCTTAGCATATTCCCACCTTCCTTCCCAGCATCTGTCATTTCCTGTTTCTTTCTCCTCCACACCCCCCAGGCATTTCACAAAGAGTTTTGAATAGGTACAAAATGCATAGGCTTCTGAGGCTCAACAGCTGTTCACTCAACTTTGACAACTTCTGTGCCCAACACAGGGCTGAAAGTTGAGGACTAACATTGAGGAAGATCAGGTGTAGGTGCTTGAGTCCACAGATCGTGGCCAGTCTAGGGCGGGTCTCAAGTATGCTGTGTGTAGGGGGACACTGGCACAAAATGGGCTGCAACGTTGAAGGGAAAAACACATCTTTCTTCTTTTCTGTGTATGCTGCACAGGGGATACCTGTAAGTGTGGGGCATGAAGGCCCTACCCAAGGAATACCGGAAGCCACATTCAGCAACACCTCTGAAAGCTTCCATTTTAGTGGACAGTAAATGGCTGAAAATTTTTATTAAAATAAAAAGTACCCCGGAGCAGAACATGAAGTTAAATAAAACTGTACAGTATGACTGAAAAATACAGTGAATGTTTAAAATTAAAAAAAATATATTACAGCAAAACACATAGTGCCATTAAAGGCCCCTGACTTCAAACACACTTACCATATTGTTTGTGCCACTTTCTGAAGTAGTTTTGGAAGTCCACTGTCGTAGCTGCCTTGTCCTGAATATATTAAAAATGTTCACCATTCACAGTCATTGTGAAATCTGACAGTGCCAGAGCCACTGATAAGGTGAATGAGGACACTCTGATGTTTTTACGAGCCTGCCCTTGCAGCATTCATTGTAATTTTTTTTATCATACCTTATAAAGACACAAAAAAGGACTTCCAGGACTGCTTCAGAAAGTGGGAAGAAGCATGGGGTATGTCCAAACTGAAGGGGACTATAACACATTGTATTTAATCAGCCACTAATTAAAACCACCACTTCAAAGAAAGGTCCCATTTATTGCAAGTCACTTTGGGGCATATGTTCGGCCCCCAAAGTTTTCTCTCAATTTGCAGTTGGTTTTGTTTCCTGCTTGGCAGGATAAGCTCCAGTGTGGTACAAGACTCTTCACAAACAGGATGCCCTCCTCACAGGGAATCTAAATTTCTAAATGGACCTGATTAGACTAGTCCTACTAGAGGAGTAAAGAGAGAACATTCACATTCAGTGACTTTTTATGTAGCTAGGACTTTCCTAGAGTGCTATATTACTCCACGGAAGCTTGTTTTCCACGGCCAGCCAGCGTTGGAAGGGCTACAAATGTTTGCAGTATCTTGCCTTTATATCTATTCAGGATCAAAACTGTGGATCACTGTTTTTGCTTCTACCACATTTTTGGGAAATTCATCTTCAACTGAGGGATTCTGTTTCTATATGAATTCAGCTTGAGGCGAGTATATACAGTCAGGAGACTTGTGTTTGGGGGTTGCCAGATCCCTCACTGTCTCCTTGCTGCTGGCATCTGATATGCTAGTGTCATGAGGCACACTGTCTGCCCCGTTCTCCTGCAGTCCAGCCAGACAGTTCCCCTCACTGTAAGTGCTTCCTCTGTCAGACACACTAACTGAAGCCACAGCCGGAAGCAGATTGCCCACAAGCTCTAGGGTTCTGCTTAGTTCTTTTCTAGGTATAGTTGGAAAAGTCCCTGAAAGGCAAACACTGAAGTTTTAGAAATGGGGGAGGCACTGGCCAGCCTCTTCAAAGTCCTTGCCTGGAAGGAGGCAGGGTGTGTGCGACACGCTGACCCCCCCCACCCCCAGGGTGGAAGCCGGACTGTATGATGCAAATGCTCATCATTCTGAGAATCAGGGTTTTTCTTCCCAGATTCAACTGAAGAGATTGTTCTAAGAAAGACTCCTGAACATCCATCACCTCCTCAGAGACAGACTTGTTCAGGTAAAGAATTCTTTTTATCACTAAAATAGGGGAATACCGATTGCCATACCCTTTGTTCTTTTGCAGCCAGATGAGGCACTGAGGTGCATTTTTTTTTTTTTAAAGGTAGAGGGGCTTGAACATCAGGAGAGAGAAGATAGATTCTGGAAAAATGGAGCAGCTGCTTATTTATTTACTCTTGAGAAGCTCCAGTGGGAAGATTCTGGAGGCAAAGACTGTCCTCACTCAAATGGAAGCTTCATTTCTGTTTATCTTCCAAGCAGGAAGAGAGACAGGAATGACTGGAAGAGGGTATTCAAATCCCCTTATTTCAGACTCTCAGAAGATTCCCAGTAGAGGAGGATTGACGATGAAGACAATACTTTGCAAAGGCAGGGCTACAGGACACTTTGTAAATATTAAATCATTTGTCACTTTGGTGAGCTAGGATAATTATTTCCATAGAAGAGAAAGAAAATAATTATCCTTTAGAATTTATTTTTCTAGATCCCAGCAGGAAAAACAAAAACAGAATCTACTGGTCTGAGTGGAAAAATGTGACAATGATCTTTAACTATGCTCAGCAGCAGTGAAATTTACAATTAAAAGGCTCAAAAAGGGGACAAAGAGATCACTGGGTACAGAGGGGAGGCAGCCATGTGGAGCAGAGGATGCTTTTAGGGAAGTGAAATATGTTGCATGATACTGTAATAGTGAATACATGCCACTGTGTACAGTATTTGTCTAAACCCATGGAATATACAACACCCAGAATTAGCCCTAATGTAACTTGGAACTTTAAAAATAGCATATCAATGTTGCTATATAGTTTGTAATACACATACCACACCAATACAAGACATTAATGATAGGGAAAACTGGGGGGAAGTGAGATAGTACAAGCTACATCTCGTGTCATATCTGCTCCATTTTTCTGTAAACCTAAAAGTGCTCTAAAAAATCAATGTCTATTAATTAAAAAAATGGGTCTTGGACCTGGAATTCACTGGTTACCTCCAAATTCAAGTACCAAAAATACAGAGATTCTACATATTTCCACAACAGAGATTCTACATATTTCCTGTGACAATTGTGACAATAAAAAGAACAATGCTTGGATTCAGAAGTTAAGGCGAGTTTGAGGTGTGACTGTAACATGTGTACAGAACAGTGAAAGAATGAGTCATCTCATTTAGCTCCTGGTTTTTTAAAGAGATTACCAGGTACTACAGTGGGTTATTATAAGGATCAAGTGGCTGTGCATGTGTCCCATACATGGAACATATTCTCCAGGAGCCTTATAAATCAATAATGCCATCTCCACAAGGTCACAGAGCTAGCAGGAAGGCAGCACAGTTTCAGGGCTTGCCTTCTGTTGTAAAGTTCAGTTTTTTTCTTTCTTTGGAATTAAATCTTCAGAGATACTGATTTCTTTTTTACCAACCAAGCCACATGAACGCTGTCCAAGCTGCTCACAGCTGAGGTGTCAGCCTGATTCTGTTTTTGAGATCTGAATGACATTACCATTTTAGGTCACATTATATAATCTTCAGCGGGGTGGGGGTATAATAACCAATTCCCCCTCCCAGATTTCCTTAATAGTTAGTTGTTCTTGGATGATACAGCATAACAAAGACCTCCTGCTAGCAGGGAGAACCACACCCATTTCTGATGAAATTCCTCTGCAGAATCATTTTTTCCACTCAGGCCAGGTGAAGTGCTCCATGGGCATCCACAGAGCTATGGGAAAGCAGGTCTCAGAACCTGCAGTGCATATCTAGATCCTGGGCACCTAAACCACCACACTGAGGAAACCAGAGGTCACAGAAGAGCAGAAGCAGGATCTGGCTGCCTCTGCAGGGCAGGGCCCACTGCCCACGTGAGACTCCTAATAAAGAACAATCAGGCCAACTCATCCCTCTTCCCAAACCAGCGTCCAAGCTGGCTTATGACACTTTGCTTAGGCAAGTTTTCCTGCAGTTTCAATTAGCTAAGAAATTTGTCAGATATTACCAGAGGCTACAGAGGAGACTCCGTTCGGCAATTTTCATCAGTTTCCTTCTATTCTTCTCTGGGTTCCATTAGTTTTAAACTTTTATCAGTTGTTATTAATTTTATAATATATTTATATATTTTTAAAATTTATTTTTGGTTTGCTTTACACCCACTTAACTAGCTCTCCAAAGTTTTTTGTTTTTGTGTCAGGGGAAAGTACTCACCTATAACACACACACACACACACAGGCAGCAGTCTAATAAGCGGCTTCATATACTGCTGTCATCTGATGGATTCACAGATTGGACTAAAAGGTTATACTTAGGGTCAGCCCTGCCAGACGCACCGAGGAGGAGATACTAATGCGGTTTTATGTCAGTGTCCGTGAGACTTCACAAGGAGTCAAGACTGTTACCAGGGGGCTGCTGAGAGCAGGGTGGTTTGCTGGGAGGCTGCCACACAGCAGTCTCTTGACGGTGACGCAGGTCATTTGCCAGGTGCAGGGTTCCTAAATCCCTTACTACTTTCCAAATCCCATTTCCTGATCTGTCCTATGTGCTCTGACCCCTAATATTTACTAGCTTGATCAAGTACATCTCTTCTCTCTTGTGACACTCCTTTCTGCGATCCCCTTATAGACCCTGAAGCCCACACCTCCCCCTTTCCTATTTCAGGAACTTCTGCACCATTTTTAAAGATGTGTTGTGGAATTTGAGAGCTGAAAATGGGACAAGAAACTTTCTGATTCAACTTCCTCACTGTGCAGGTAGAAAATTGCAGGTGCTGAAGAGAATGGGTCCGTGAAGGTGAAAAGTCAGTCTTGTCCATTGTATAACATTTATATACAAATGCTTACACCTAAGTAATGTCTTTTTCCATTCTCATCTTCCCTGAAGACACATTAGGAGCTGCATTTTAAGGAATCCTGAATATATGTACACTTGACAAACACAGTCAAAGTCAGAAGACTGTATAGGTTGAGGAATTCTTATAAAGGCATTTTTTATGGCTGCAAAATGACCCTATAGTCTATTCTATCAAAACTTAGACTGATCAGGAAATGCAGGAATTAGGAGAATGGAGTTATAAATAGGATGTCTGGAACTGAAAAGGCAAGTAGGGAGCCCACTGGAGTTTACAGTGGAGGGTGGACCAAGATAGAGAGGGCAAATAAAATAAATTTTTGGAGTTTATCCAATCGGCCACATTGAGGAAAATGTGTATGTGAATATTTTATATACAAATAGAGGCATGTACAGACACATAAATTTACACTTATATTCTGGGATTAACCCATGAGGAAAGCTGTTTTGCCAGGTATCCTCCGTTGGCTGATCTAACTCTTGCTCGGCACAACACTCCATTTTCTACATAGTCTTTCAGACCACACTTCTGGGTATACCTGATTTTTCCTGCTCTACTTTAGTATTTAAGTTCCCAAAGGACAGATTATGATTCAATTCACTGTCAGAAATCATCTACAACACCCTCCGTGCAGGTCAAAAGTCTGTAAAATCCAGAAAGCACAGGGAGCTGAATGCAGAAATGGGGTCCAGATGTCGAAGTGCACAGAGGGCGAGGGGTGGCTTCATCTCGAGATGAGAGGGCACAGTGTGTTATGAGGCTGGGTGGGGAAGCTTAAGCTCAGCAACTGCTTCGTGCAGCTGCCACCAACGAGAACCCAAGCTCAAGTGCAAAGGGTGGGGTGAGAGCCTGCCTGGCTGGCCGGCTGGGAGGAGAGTCCAATGATGCTGACTTGCTGTTTCCAGCCACGGAGGAGCCAGTGCCAAATCCTCCTCACTCCTCTCACTCTGATATTCTTAAACTCTGCTATGGTGTCAGCTAACTTCAGGAAGCATTCTGGGAATCATATTTAGAGGGCAGCACAGGCTGTATCCTCACACTCAGTTAAGGGCTTCTAGAGCCCAGGTGACATTTCAACTAGTGGCACTGGCCTGCTAGGTTAGGTACCAAAGCTATTGATACAGCAGTACCAATGCTGAAGTATCCAGGCTAATGTCCCAGGTATTTATCAAGACTCTCTCCCTCCTTCCCAGCATCCTCACGATAATTCCATAATAAAAGTCTGGACCCATTATTATAGGTTTGCACGGAGCAAAGAGTGACAGCATCATGTTGTGAACTGCCAGGACCTGCCTACCCAATGCATAGCAAAGCACACAGGACGTGCAAACTTCAAAAGGAAAGTCCACAGAGTGAGGAGCACATTCTACTGGACTCTCCTTTCTCTCTCCTGGGTTCTCTGCCCACCTGGCAGGAACTCCAATGTCTAATTTCCTTAAAAGGAGACCCCCTCGGGATGGCTGTGTTAAGTTTTATGCTCACTTTTATACACTATCACTACTGTCACTCACTCTTCCCTCAAAAGTCCAAGGCCTCACTCTTACCTAATTATGGTCCAGGAAACCTGACTCTCCATTTCTGTCCTGAGTTACCTCCTTGAGCTCCTATACTTGGTTTCTCTGACTATGACCACCCCTGGCAGAAAGGTGCTGTCCCATTTTGGAGAATGCCTGTCTGCAGATTTTATAGCACCAGGCTTTCTCTTAGGTCAAGAAAAGTGCAAGACTTCAGACAGTTCTGCTTTAGAACAGAAGGGAGTAACATATACACGTATTCAGTTCCCATTTTGATCTTTTGCCCTTGTTAACACATTGCTTTCTGATTGTGTTTGCTTCCTGTGTCTTATCAAACAGATAAGAGTCCTGGGGCCAGCTGTCCTATTGCTTTTTAGTCTTTTCATAGATGTTTAGGAGCACTGAATTTGCTAACACAATTTATTTGCTTGGAAAATTTATCCAGAAGACACTTTCAAGCGAAAAGATTCTTTCTTGCATTTAAAAAAAAAATGTAAATTGTACCAGGGCTTTTAAAA
The DNA here is from genome assembly GCA_004027455.1 of Hydrochoerus hydrochaeris. NCBI lineage: Eukaryota > Metazoa > Chordata > Mammalia > Rodentia > Hydrochaeridae > Hydrochoerus > Hydrochoerus hydrochaeris. The sequence goes on along the minus strand of PVLA01000293.1, from coordinate 330,010 downwards.
AATCGCTGTTCTAGGAATGCTAGTTCCTGAGGCCCTCCCTTCTATGCAAAAGCACCCCACAGCTTGAAAGAGGATACAGTGGAGGTGTGTGCCCTGGTTCTGAGAAAGAGCTGGCATCAGGCTTAAAGGATGATGGAGCAGACATTCTCACATTTAATTATTAGGGACTTATACTCATGGGGATGAGTCACTGGGGTGTGGCAGCTCATCTGGCTGTGGTGCTGGTGAGTTGTCCTTTCCTGGGTACACATTCCCCTGACATGTGGCCACCAAAGGACATACAGTCCCTGTCTCAAATTTAAGTGAGGGCAGTGGAGTTTATCAGGTTAGCGAGTCAAAATTAATATATTCCAGATACATCGTTTACAAGAGCTGTGCTTTGTCTGTTCCCCAACTCCTGATATCCAACAACCCACTATAGTACTTAAGGCAGCTGCATGAAGAGTTGTACTAGCAGTGACATCTCTGAGAATTAAACTTCCTGTAACCATGAAGCTGCTGTCTTGTTGATCTATGCATTGGCAAGTCAGCATTACTTAGGAGATCCTCTTTCACACCCTTCTTTCTATCCCCTATGAGGCCTTTTCTGCCTCTTCTAAAGGCTCAGCATTGGTAGCAAAGAGCCTGGGAGACAAGCCAGTCCAAGTCAGAAAAGCCAGATGTAGCCAGCTGCAGGCTCTGTCCCAGAGGGTATATGCACATGCACCAAGGTAATGGTATCTGTGAGCACAGAGAGATGTGTGGCTATCACTGTGTGGGGGCTGAGTGCACACTCAGAATTCTGCTCTAGCTCTGTGACCCTGGTGAAGACGCTCAACTTTCCTGAGCTTTAAGGTTCCATTTAATAAAATGGGAACAGCACCATGCACTGTGCTATGTGTGCAGGATTAAATGAGATTATGTGCATAAAGTGCTTATTCTGTAAACGTTGATTAATGGTAACTTAGTGTTAGTTATTATCCAACTTGCCCTTGACATGGCGAAACACTCCATAGCCCAATTCTCCTGAAATAGCTTTGATGCATTTCCAGCCGCACACTACTCAGGCTGTTAAGGCGAGGTAAGCTCTCCCCGATTACTCCACTGTTCTCATTAGTCATCAATGAACATCTGTCCTGGAGACAGAAGCAGCCAGAGCAGCCCAAGTTATAAGCAGACAAATAATACCCTATCTGTTCATTTGGTGTCTATATGCTTTTCACTAAAAAGCACACCTGTACAAATACAACTTGGGTTAGTATATAGAATTCCAAGATATAGAAATGAAATTTAAATTCAATTAGCAAAGAGATATTTATATTTCAGTTGTTTGGTTAGTTTTACTAAATTTTCTTTTAAAGCATCTCAAATTCCTAATTTTTAAGACTTAACTTGGTCTCCTGTACTTGACTGCAGTAGAAAAATGGGCTATTACATCTTTGTTGGTGATCATGTATTTGATATTTTACTCATAGCCCGCCCATTTGTGTATTTCCTAAATTCTCTAGGGCAAAATACTCATCGTGAATTTCTAATTCAAAAGCATGCCCTTCTAAATTAGCATATAAAGACTAACATAAATTTTCAGTTTAAGTGGTACGAAAGCAAAACCAAACAGTGCTAAAATTAAACAAAACGTGATGTGTGACACATCACATGAACTGTGAAAATTTAAATGCAGACCAAGGCTAATTAAAGCTTACTTATTAGCTTCTTGTAGGCTATGGCAGGATTGCAAGTTCCAGGCCAGCCTGTCTCAAAAGAAAAAATAAAAATGCTCATAGCTCAGCAGGAGAATATCCCTGGCTTCAATCCCCAGCAGCCAGCAAAAGACAAACTCAAAAAACCCAAAAAAATTACTTATGAAAATAGGCAATCACCAAACTCCAAGTTCTTTGTGAAAAAGATGTTTCTCTTCCTGCTTTGAACTGCCAGGGGCTATGGCGAGGGCACGATGCAGTTTCCTGTCTCCAAAGCACAGTGCGCCTGGGGCTTTGGTGACTAACAGTGAGCCTGCTTCTCTGTAGGAAGTGTGCTGAGACACGCAGGGGAGAAGGGTGAGCATCCCTTCACTTCCGAATCACAGACTCAACTGGTGCTCAAGCGAAGGGAAAAGTCATCAGCAAACCAAGTGTAATCTATAGTACAGGAGCCCATAGACTGCTGCTCAAATCAATTCCAGTGTAATTCTAGGCAGTGAAAGCTGGTGAAACCACTAAACACAATTCACAAGTACTGGATCTCTTCCTGACAACTGAGAAAGCAAGACAACTACCATGCCTGCCTCTAAACTCAAGGACAATGAAGGATTTAACTTTTGAGAGAGGGGAGGACATAAGGATTTTCCACAGAAGTGCAAAATGCCAAGATGTCTAGCCTGATTTCTCTTAGTAACAACATGCCCACAGCCAAGGTGCCTCCGAGTCCTGGACTACAGGTAATGACACTCGCTTTGTGTCCTCTGCCAGCCTGTGGTACTCTGCTTCCTGGCTGCCGTCCTCTCTGCGCTCCCTCCACAAGTGCTCACCACCCACCAGGTCTCATCTGTTTGTCTCACTGCCACACGACAATGACAGATGTGTGTGAGGGAGGATTAACTTCAGTTTACAGACAGGAAACTCAGGTCAGTGACATCCCATGACTTGCCCAGGGTTACACAGTTATAAAACAGCACTTTTGAAAATCAAACTTTGAATCTCCTGCTTCCAGATCCAATAGCTGAATAGAGATGAATTCACAGTGGGCATTATTAGCCTGGCCCTGTTTTGGCCAGGAATACTTTCACCTTCAGTGAATTATGAAAGGAGATGACCAGAAAAAAAAAAAAAGAGTATGATCTGTTCTGTTGAAGTGAACATTAATTTGTGAGTGAACAGCTAGCATGAAATTCTCGACTGTGAGACACAGCTTCTTCAGATTTTCCTCCTTTTTCTCCCTCCAGGGATGGCAAGAAACAGCCAATTTCCAATTACAGAGAGGAGAGCTGAAGGCAAGTTCCAGGAGTTAGGAAAGGTTGTGTTTTGGATCGAGGGAGGCTGTCTTGTGTTTTAGATGGTCAGGCAGCCACCAAAGGAGTATACCTTTGGGACTTGGGTACAGGGGCAGGGAGCATCAATGTCAGCACACAGCCACCCTTCTCACCACTTTCATGCATAGCTAGTCACCTGTTATCTTCCCAGAGTCAGTATCATGCCCAGGCAGATTCTTGCTCCCAGATGCTGGCTTTAAAGAGAAAACCCACTGCCATCCCTTGAAGTGCTGATCTTCAAGGAGCTATTCTTAGGGCCTGGGGAGATTTTCTACCTTCAGAGTGACTACCTGTGGCCTTCTCCACTTGGTGCTGCTGAATTTGCCTTCAGTAGCTGTCATTTCACAAGTCTCCAGGGATGTTAACCAATGGGCTAAAGGAGAACTGAAAAAGGACTAAACATCCTCAGCCTTCCACCATTAAGCAAGAGGTGCTTAAGGATCACATGCCACCAAGGAGCCTGTCCCGAACATTTCTTTTGGTACATGTGATTAAGCACAAGGGTGCTGAGACCCCAGCTGACTTATCTTACTTTTTTCCCAATAAATATTAAATGCCCCTTCTCTCTCTCTCATTTGCCCTTAGCTTCCTGGGCCTGACTTGTCAAACATATCCCCTGACTTGAACTTCCAGCAGCAGTGAGCAGGAAGCCTACCTCCTCCCTGGGTATGACTGAGTTGGACATGTGGCCTGCTCCATTACAGGTGTGGGGTGTCCAGTGTCTGCTAAGTATAGCCCGGCACCCCTTGCTCCTTCCCTGCTGTGGCAGATGCACTTCTGGGAGCATTAAGATGAGACACTGCTGCAAGCAATGCTGGGGAAAAGGCACAGCCTTCCAGCCAGTGACTCCAACACTTTTCTGCACCATCACACCGTGTTCAAAACATCTGGCTCCTCAGCAAGCTTGACGTTCAGAGTTAAATATTCTTTGAAACCACGGATTTTCAGGTTTTCTGAGAACTGTATAAGGAAGCAAACTGAATGGCCAGGTCCTCAGAGAATCACTGTGCAGAGGTCTCCAATGGGCTGGGTGGCAGGCAGGGGTGGCTTTTAATCCTTATCAAGTGACTGCTCATAAGACTCCTTTAAGTCTTAATGAATGAGACAGAAGCCCAAAAGGGCACCAGACTTTTCTGTTACCATAAAGCGATTAACAAAAAAGAGCCAAAAAACAAAACAAAACATCAGAACTAACCTCCGAAAGATTGGAAGACAAGGCACATGCAAAAGCTTTGGAGAGAAGAGACAAAAGTGAGAATAGGAATGCATGGCAAAGGGGAAGGCTACAGGTCATTATCTGATTCGCACAGCTCTGTGTTTGCAAGCATGCTGATCACAGAAGGGTTAATTTGCCTGCACTGACAACTAGAGGAAAAGAAAAGATCTGAGGACTTCTCAGTGATCACTTTCAAACCCTGGAAACTGCACCCATCATATTCCCGATTTCCTCACCTGCAGGAGGCCACTCCCACCTGGGCAAAGCTTGCCAGCGTCCTCCCAGTTGCCTCCTGACACAGGGCTGTGGGGGGAGTGTGATTCCTGAACCCAGGCTTGGTACCTTCTGAGCTGTTCACAGGAAAGTCACTTATGCTAGCCTGGCTTTCGTCAGTTCAGAGGGACACACCATCATCCCCTTCTTGAACTTCCGTCTTTTAGCTCTTCTCTGTGTTCATTTTTCCTGCTTCTCATCTGCTCATCTCTGACCCTGTCTCACTTTTTCTCTTTCAAAACCCTTTCTAGAAGTCATCTCTGCTAGAATGCCTCATCCATTTCTCCTTACCCCAGTTCTTTCCTCCTGATTTCCCACTGGGGGCAACTTTAATGATGAAACACAATGCTAAGTGTGAAAGAATTTCACAGATGGGAAAGGACTATCCAGAGAGAAAGGATTAGGAACATTTCTCCTCAGCAGTCTTGTAAACAGTCTGTGCTGCAACTTTTTAAATCAGTGTCTGTTTTGTCTCTTCTATTGGCCTTTTACTACTCCAAGGGTGATTCCCAGCTCAGTAGCTTTGGTGGCCCCTGGAAGGCTGGCAGAAAAACTGAAGGGTTAGTGGTGACTGCTGAGACACAATTTGAATTTTAACTAGATGATTCATATGCACATTAAAATCTAAGAAGCACAGAGTTAGACCCCAAGAACCTCAAAAGTACAGATAGCACAGTACCCCCACTAGAAATCCCTCCAGAGCCCAGGTGAGATGGTTCTATGCCGATCTCTTTGTCTTGGTTTCTCCTCCTTTGAAAAAGGCTGACAGCAGCTGTCTGATGGTCCTGAGGGTTACTGGAGTGGACACACAGGGCTCACAGACTATGGTGCCTCCTTCATGAGGCCTCTGAGCCTGTGGAATGTGTGTGTTTAGAAAATATGACCACGGGACAGCTGCCTGGCCAGCAGTGGAACTGAATAAGGCTTGCGTGGGTCTAGGCACACAAATGATGTCTATAACAACAGACTTGACTTTAAGCATGTGAACACGAAAAGCTTAAAACTCATGTCTGCATAAAAAGCTTAAAATTCACATCTGCAGACGGGCTTCCTCAGCATAACTCACAGGCAGACTGCGCAAGTCCTTGGTAATGGGAGGGGCAGGCAGTGAATCATGAAGCCTTAGTAGCTGATAGGGTCCCTTTCTGAAAATGAGCCAGCATATGTCACACAGGTGCCCTTCACCTCACAATTCATGCCTCCTCAGTTTATCACATGACATCCACACATTTTAATGAATTAGCAAAACACAGGGTTTTCAGAGGACCGCATTTAAGGACAGCAGGCCTGGGACTCCCAGAATACATGTGTGGTGCCTCCACTGCACCTTGCCAGAGAAGAATGCTCTAAAAATCTTCAGCAGCCATCCTCTTCCTGGGCCATGGCACTCCACACCTCCCATCAGCAAGACAATTAATCTAGGACTCAACTTCCTTGTATTATATGATCCCTTCCTGATGATTAGCAGTGTAACTCCCAGAAGACCAGGCTGAGCCCCAACAATGCTGAACTATACTAGGTAATCATTTTGCTGTTAAGACACCTCTTAGAGACCAGGACTTATTTGGGGATGGGGTGGGGTATTTTTGAGAAGACAGACAGACAAGGAGATGGGAAGCCGGGTGGTGGACTCTAATCTAGATGTAGGTCTAGGTTAAGACTCCATCCCTAGTTGATGACCCTGTGCTAATGTCTCAGAATTCAGTGTTTCTTCCTTTGAAAAAGGCTGACAGCAGCTGCCTGATGGTCATGAGGGTCACCTGAGCAAACACACAGCGCTCAGAGGACAGTGCTGCATTTATGAGAAAAGCTTAGTGAGCACCGGATCTCAGTGTTCCGCTGTGCGGCTCCCCCCGGGCTGCTGGGACTGTGCTCCGAGCTGAGAGGCCAATCCAGCAGCCACAGTCTGCCCTCCCTCCAGGACTCTTTCCCACTCACCTTGATCATTTCTGCCACGTAACTCTCGGGCCCAGTATACTCTGTGGAGTCCTTTACTTTCACCAGAACGATGAAGCACAGATAGTGCCACATGTTGTGTTCTTCCTTGATGTGCTCTTCAAAGGTGACAGTCTTGTTGTCAAACTTGTCTCTTTCTAAGCCTAAAAAAGAGACATAAAAACCCCCAGCCCCAACTGAGCAGCCATGGTACAGAACAACAAGTACAGAAGCAGCTCACTCCTGTCTTTACAGGGAGTTGGCTTTATTGGCCGCATTAATGCATTCACTTTCACACTAAGGCAAGAAAACAGACTAAGAGTGTGACCTCCCTGGGCCTGAATCCCACCCCTGCTACTTGCCAGTTACTATTTAACTTCCATGTGCCTTAGTTGCTCTGCTGGTAAGTGGGAAGGCTGCCACCTGGGTTCTGTCCAGTGTTTGGGGGTTAAATGGGAACATGTGTGATGTGCTCTCCCCACAGCAGGCAAACTGAGCTCATGTCCCTTCTCCCAGGTTAAACTTTTTGAGGTGAATGAATCAAACAAAAAAGAACCCTGAACAAATTTCAAACTCTGGCTGGTAAGCTTATATTTTGCAGAGATAAGGGTAAGCAATTCTAAAAGCAGTGTCTATGTATTCTAGAACTGTGCAAATAATGGGGCGAGGGAAAAGATAGGATAAACCCTATAATGGTGAACTGAAATTAGAAGTAGCAGGCATAAACACATCTTGTTTCATTAGTATAAAAAGCTGGATATAGAAATAAAGTGTGCGTAGATATATTCATGTGCATACAGATGCCTGTCCTATAGCTTGGCACCCTTTTATACCCCTCAGAAGCCCAGGGAATGGCAGACAGCAAAAGAAATGAACACATCCATCTCCCAAATACTAGCTTCTAAATACCATTCTCTACTATAAGAAAACCAGGACTCTCTGCAAAAATGATTCATTTTAGGGAAGGTTAGGGTTAGGGAAGGTACAAGGTAGCCTGACCCTGGAATTTCTCATGTGCCATAAAAGGAAAAACATAGAAAATGATGACAGCATGAAGAAACACAGAAGCCAGTTTGGAAGGGTTCTCAGTGTCTAAATCTCATGACAAAATGAACATTAATAAATGATGACAGCAAAAGATTATAACCTTGAATAAAATAAAAATCTATGAGTCCATGTGGTTACAAATACCAACATATGGTTAGAAATACATAAGGAGAAGAAAAGGTTCCTTCTTAAAATGAAAAGCCAATTAACAATTGCAGAAGGAACAATAAAATGAGAAAATCATCATTGTGCCACAGCATAATGATATATTCACGCAAGAGGCATTAGTGGATGCTAAACCTGGTGGAAGAACATTTAATTTGAGGAATAACAGTTCCAAATTGTCAAAGTACCTACAAGGAGTAACTTTATAGTACAGAAAACCTTGGAATTATCACCTTAGCCAAGTGATCAAAGTTACCATCACCAGTTATAAGATGGACAGGTACCCTGTGCCACCTGGCATGACACACTTGCTAAGAATATTCCTGTAAAAAGTGCATAACCTTAATTTAACCATGAGGGAACATCAGAGGAACTCAAATCAAGAGACATTTCATGAACTGACCTGTCTGTATTCCTGAAAAACATTCATGAAGCAAAAGAGGCAGAACAAAACCAATGAATGCCACATATGACTTGAGACTTACAAAGGACATTATTGGACACAAATTTATATAGAAAATGATAATACTTTTAAGCCTTTTTCTTTTCCTTTCTTGTCACTGGGGATGGAATCCAAGGGCTCGCTCTATCCCCTTTTTTGATATTTAAGACAGGCTGGCCTTGAACTTGTTGTCCTCTTGCCTCAGCCTCTTTAGTAGCTAAAATTATAGGCACATAGCTAAAAATCTTTCAGTTTTCATTATTATACTGTAGATACATAAGCAAATGTTTTTGTTTTCAGAAAATACATATGAAATATTCAGGAATAAGAGGGTACTGTTATCCAGTCAGACCTAAATTGTCAGAAAAATTGTGTGTGCTTGTGTATGTGTGGGAATAAAGTACATGAATATACTAATATTTTGAAATCTTGGTGCAGAGTATATAAAATTCTTTGTATTCGTTTTGTGACATTGTTGTAACCAAAATTATGTCAAAATGCAAATGTCTGTCACCCCATGCACCTCTTTTAAGTAACAGTTTGCTGCTTAGCCTCAGGTGTCCACAGTGTGCCATATCCTATGCTAGGACTCATAGTGCAGAGAAATACCTATTTTTGTACCCATTTTAGCAATCAGGAAAAAGTGTTCAGAGAAGGTAAGTGACCAAACTGTGGTTACATGGCTGGTAAAAAGCAGAAACCCAATCAAAACCCATGTCTGATACACAGAACACAAGTTCTCAAATTTTTCACCATATTCTAAGAAAATTTTGTCATATAAAATCTGACACTATCAGCTATGAAGACGTCTCCAGGCTGGAGTTGGATGAGAGATTGCCTTTCTACTTTATTTAGAATGGGACCAACAGAAGCTCAGGCAGCTCAAGCACAAAAAGACCCTGTGATACATTTGTCTTAAGTAACATGTCACATTTCTGTTCCCCAGAACTTCATTTCGTAAGACAAGTTGGCAACTGCTGCACAGAATTCATCATCACTCCAAACACTTCCTAGCAGAACAGAGGCCAAGTAGAGCCCTGCTTCCTGCCAAGGGCAGGAGAGAAGCTCGAGAGAACACACTGACTGACACGCGTTCCCATGGACCCGGGCTCACACCTCGTCCCTCAGGCCGTTGCTATCCCCATATGCTGTGGCCAGGCCGGCCTTCCCCAGCTCGCCACAGCCCAGGGGACACTTACCACAGATGAAGCACGTGGTCTTTAAGATTTCCTCTTTCTTCTGCTTCTCACTCCTCAGGTCAGCAAAGGTGTCAATGATAACGCCAAAAATCAGGTTGAGGACAATGATGATGACCATGAAGAAGAACAGGAGGTCATAAATCACTCTTGCAGCAAAGAGGGGTTCCTGGAGGAGAGACATTGGAATTAAGTGGTTTCCCTCCTGCTGCCTGCTTCACAGGGTTCGGGGACCAGCTCCTGGTGGCCCCAAGTCCACTTAGGCCAAAGTTACGTTGGGCATTACAGTTCAAATTCCACAGCTGCATCTTTTTTCTTACCCTCAGTCTTCATTGTGAATTCTCCCAAGCGTTACATGACACACCCAGGAGGTTCTGGAAATGTGCTAGGGTGGGGCCACCCAGAGGGGGACAACCTTTACGTCTAAGAACAAGGCTAAGGCTTTCCGCATGCTGACTGGCTGCACGGTTTTAACATGAAGGAGCAGGGGAGATAAGCCCTGAGGAGCTCTTACGACTCGCTCTCTCAGTTCACACTGGAGGCCACTGGCTGAGCTTTTGCTACTGCCCCAGATGGCCCCTTCCTTCAGGCTTCATTTACCTCTTTAGATGGCTTCCTGAGCACATCCCCTACTCCACCCCCGCTCCGCAGCCCGTGGCTCAGGACGGTGACAATGCACATGAGCAGCGTCTCACACGTGTGTTCCTTATCTTGTTCCGTTTCTTCCACAGAGATCAGCTCTGTTAACAGGGCATCGTAACACAGTTAAAACGTGATGGGAAATAGATGCCCTGATTCTGAAATAACGTTTCCTCAATGCCATCTTACCAGCTGGCAGGCAAAAAAGAAGAAAATTCTTTTACAAGCTAAAGGTATCTAGGGCAATACTGTTCTCACCAAGACCCTTGCTAACTCCTCCAACCAGTGAGTATGTCCTCACTCTACTAATCTAAAATAGACCCTCTATCCTTTTAGAATTTAAACTCGAGTCCTACCTGCAAACAGAGTAGATCTTTCAAGTCAGATAAGTTGCCTAAGCACTGTTTTAGGATCTCACTTCTCAAATGAGGATCTGTAACAGCCCCAGATTTTTCACCTCCTTGATGACTTCTCCTCCCAGTATCAGGGGGTGATGTTTCACAGCGGGTCCACTGGATCAGTGGCATTGCACTGGAGGCTGCTCATTGCTACTGTTTTCTAGATGAAAAGCCCCACCTTATCACCTTCTCTAGTGGCAGTGGGAATGGTCTTGCTAACACACAGATCACATCACTCATTCCCCTTTCTAAAGCTCCCACTCATCTCTTGGATGAAGTTTAACCTCCTTGGCCTGACACGAGACTTTTCGTGATTATTCTAGTCCTTTGCTAGTATCATTTCTTGCTTCTCTTTTTCTACATACATTAAATCCCTGATTTATGAACATCTGAGTTGCAAACTTTCACAGGTGTACAGATTAAGACTCACTTTATCAACCTTAGGAACAAATCCAATTTTTGAATACTCTCCCAGAATGGAACTTGTGCATAAATCGGGGATTTACCTTACTTGTTTTGTTCCTCAACTTGCTATATTTTACCATTAAGCCTTCACACATGCTACTTTCCTGTAGAATCCTACCCCTCCTCCTTTGCTCACAATTCTTCCTTTTTAGTATCACATATATTATGGACCTATCCTGATACTAGTTGGGTGTCTGCACTCTATCCTCATTCTCAGCATTCAGCATACTCCCTAGTGATCGCCAACCTACCCGCCTGTTTCCCCTAGCCCACTGCTATCTCTTAGAGAACATCAGAGTCCCTGGTAAACAGTGGGTACTCTGTACATACAGACTGAATTGGAACAGTATATTTGCTCTAATCTGCTTCCAACATCACTTGTATCATCTAAGCCCTTGGAGGACTCTGACATTCACATGGAGCTTTAGGATACAAGGTCTTACCTTCTTTGGGTGCAGGAGAGGAACAGTTCTCCCCACTTTCCACCCTACACACATCAGAATACAGGAACTCGCCTGCCAAACTCTCGCCGGTTTCTGAGAGTGAGAAGGAAATTTTATGATGAACAATCTGGCAGCATATAGTTAAAATGTTTGAAGTCCCCAATTCACGGCTGATTAAACAATTCTTTACATAAATAACACTCTCCAATTCTGTATGTAAATTCAAAGCAGAGATGTGATTTACACTTTCATTTGGTGATCTGGATGGGAAAAAAGCCAAAAATGTCAATTCCTATAGGCTTACTAAAAATGTCCATACTTAAATAGCACCTCTCTAACTTTAAGACAAACAGCTGAATCTCTTAGATACTACTAGGTACAGACTCCAGCAAGGCTTAGAACAAGGCAATAGGAGAAGCACTGGTGTGTTCAGGTCCAGACGAGTTTAGTTCATAACTCAAAGGGAACAACAGTGCAGGCCAATTGATATCAACTGGAGGCTGGAGTTCTGCCGAAATACACGCTCAGGAGGGAACAGACAGGCTGCCTGGGCTCGGTGGGTCATTCACTCCAGTCTGTTCTGAGACTCAGGGATTCCGGCTACCTGATCAAAAATCAGCTGTATTTCACTAAGCAGTCCGACTGTGTTCTCTGAGAGAAAAGGGCACTTGGGTGTCACTCAAGTATGTGATCATTGTTTTTCATTCTTGAAGTTGGAAATCTCCTCCATTTTTGCCATGCATAAAAATAAAATGAGCTCACCATAAAATGTGCATATAGTAAAAAAGCCTCAGGGATAGCCACTGCTAGCAGCTTAATGGTAGACATTTTAAAAGACTTTCGTGAGGTTTTTGATAAATATAAATATTGTACTGTTGCTGTTTATAATTTCCTGCAATCTCTCTTGGGTCTTTTTCCACAGAGGCTTATAAAGTTGCATCTTACATATGGGGTATTCCCTCCATGGAATTAACATTGACCCTCCCTTTACACTGACATCACACATTTCACACCTCAGTGAGCAGTTCTCTCAGATAAGTCTGTATTTCACATGCATTGTCAGCAGGTCTCCGAGTTCTTTATGAGAGTTTTACTTGTCTAAAACACAACATTAGTGAATAAATGAAACACAAGATTTGGCCACTCACATTCAGTATGTGACATAGACAGTATCTCCCTTTGAACAAAGTGCTAAGTTATGTCCTGTATTCACAACTCCATGTTTTAGGGAGGTATCTGCACTGCTAAAGTCATTATTTTCCCTCCTTCAGTTATAATCAGGAACTACTCTCTTACCATTAAAAAAGATGGAAGATCCCAAACTCACCTGGAACAGCTGTTTCATTGGGCAACCTATCTACTTCCAAGATAAAATCATCCTTGAAGAAAAGATAGCCCACTATTGAGAACAGGTAAACCAGGATCAGAGCCAGAACTGCTGTCAAGATGATGGACCGTCCATTGCGGGTGACACTTTTAATGACATTGAGCAAAGTCTCTTCTCTGTACACTAAATCGAAAAGCTTTAAAAACAAATGGAAAGAAAATGATAAAACAATTTTTAAGAATCCTGCATATTACAAGCACATCAATATTCTATCATGAAGACATGGTTTATAGACCTTGCAAACTCTTGGAATCTCAAAAACACAATATAATCTTTTTTTTTTTTGGTACTGGGGATCGAACTCATGACCTCACGCCTGCAAGGCAGGCGCTTATGCCACTGAGCTAAATCTCCAGCCCTATAATACATGATCTTAACACTTAACACCCTGCTTGACTTCACAAGGAAAACTGAGATGGTTTCAGATCCTGGAAATTGAATATGTGAGTTCTGGAGAGCAAACTGACAAGAGTATTGGCATGCATTCCTTTAGGATGTAGTTACTGAGTTTCTATTAAGGGCCACCTCTCTGGTTCTTGCCCTCCTGAAGCCAAGTGTCTGATGGGGAAGACAGGCACTGGCTACAGGGCAGCGGGAGCAGCAAGGACTTTGGTCAATACAAGTTCAGGTCTTAGCTGAGCTACTGAATGGCCACTATGACCTTGGATCAGGCTCTGTTCCTGATTCCTCTGAGCCTCAATTTCTTCTTTTGCATACTAGTGGATATAGAGTTATTATGAAGGATACACAGGCTACGTGCACAGTGTTTAGCATATGAACATATGTACATGCTGAGTAAGAACAATAAATGGTAATTATCAATTTTCTGATGAAGAGAATGAGGCAAGGTCACATAGTACTTGGCAGGGACATGAGTGGTAGTGACACACCAGTAATTCTAAACTCTTTTTCTCTTCTCCTCCCCTACCCCTCTAGTAGGGGTGAGGCCCTTGCAGTCCACAGTGTGTTCTCAAAGGGCACCTGCTCTCTACTGAAGCTGCTCTATGTGAAATGCAAGACACCCAGGGAGGAGGTGGTACATGAATGTAGGTATGGGAATTTAATGGCTAGTTTTCCAAGAACTACAATCACAGCTGTTTAGCTGAGGGAGTGTAGTAAGCAACTGGAGGATAGTTCTCTGGGGTTTCTCTTAGAATTAGAATCTATTTTTTTGTTTGTTTGATTTTTGGTGGAGTCTTCCTATGCTGCACAGACCAGCTTCCACATTACAACCCTCCCACCTCAGCACTGGACCAGTTAGGGTTGCAGGCATGCACTGCGTGGCTTGGCTATAATCTAATTTTTAATATGATCTCCATAGTGACATCTAATCCTCTCTTGAAGGTTTGGTCTCTGCTGTGGCTTTCGGGCATGACTGTGCACACGAAAGTCAGCCAAGAGAAAAGGGACTGGATTCTGATTCTGCTTTTTTGTTGCAAGATGTTGATCAAGTCATGTAACCTCTCTGAACCTCAGGCTCCTCATCTGTAAATTAAGCAGACTGAACCAGTTGATCTCTTAGTCGCTTCCAATTAGAATTTTACATGTGAGGTCATTTTTTGGCCAATTAGCTTTTCTGCCTAACACCGATATGTGCCCTGAAACTGGTTCTCTGAGTGGAAGTGGGTGAGGTAAGATCCTTGAAAGGAAGCAAGAAGAGGCATTTAGTCAGTACAAGAGTACTGGTTATGTTGGTGGACTATTTTCCAGCAACTCAATCCAAAGTGGCAAGTAAGATTACCTTCATGTAACAAACAAAGTTCTTGTTTTCTGTAGTTAAGAACCACAGCCCCAAATTATAGAACTGACAAGTGACTTTTTCCTCTTTTCAATTCGACTATAATTTCTGATTTTAAAACAATGAACATGTGTTATTTATATGAAAGAAACCTTCTAATTAAATAACACATGTTCATTGAAAAAACTTGCAAAGCACAAGCACAAAAAAATCACTAATAATTTTATCACTTACAACATCCACTCAACAAGTTACTTCTTACTGACTTTTAAAAGATGTAATATGTACATATACCACTTTACAAAAAATCATACCATAATAGTGGCATGTAGCCAGTATTTTTCACCCCATAGTCTTGAATATTTTTACGAAAAATGACCTAGTATTTGACTGTATAGAAAAAACATTTAATATAACCATTACCTTTTTAAAAAATTAATCAAGATGTTTTCAATTATATGTTATTATAAATAATGTTAATAGTAAAGATCTCTCTACCTGTTTCTTTAATACTAGTCTTCATATTTCTTTTTGGTTGATTTCCAGAAACAGAAACTTCAAGATACATGTTGTAATAGAAACATAGGTCTATTTCTGCCCAGAAAAGCTACGTACGTTCACTGCTTGTACAGAATTATGTCTATTTTATCCCCACTGTTAACCAGTACTGGGCACAATCATGCTTTTGAACCTTTTCTAATGTCATAGGGAAAACTCAGAATTACACAGTTGATTTAATTAGCTTGTCTTTGTTTAGCAGTAAGGACGAACAATTTTCCGTGTTTACTGACCATCCGGAGTTCTCTTTTTGCTAACTGCTTGCTTATGAACTTTGCACATTTTCACCTCCAGTATTAATATTTTCCCTGGGACAGAACTTGAATGCAGGTCTGAGACCAGGGCCAGACAGTCTCCAGGAGGTCTGCTAGCCACCAGATTACCCTCCCTCTCTCTGTGCCTACTGCCATTGAGGAAGTTCTTGTAGACGTGGCTTTTCTCTGCTGGAGGGCCCTTTCACTTATGGGCTTTTCTTTGTGGAATAATTTGAAGAGTTTTGGAACTGTATCTATGGCTCTCACCAGACATGTTTGGCACTGCTTTTAACACTAAAAGGAAAACATGAGTTGAGGCCATAGAAAAGCCAAGTCAAGATGTTTTAGAGAACCCCCAGAAACATAAAGGAAAGGCATCCACTACAATCTAGGCTGACCGACTAACTCTACAACATTTTTCTAAAAGTGAACTGAGCCCAAGTAACACCAATGGAAGCTCAGAATGTCTGTTACCATTCTGAGACAGGTGAGAGACATGAGAGTACAAATGCAAAGTGCAGTGTGAAGTACCAGCTTCTCACATGCTCTGATGAAAGGGGGTTAGACTGAGGAGCCAACAGGGTTGAGGGGTCATGCTTCCCTGACACTTACCTGGGGCAAAGCCAATATGCCAGACCTTAGTTTGCTGGACTGTAATTTGAAGAAGGATGTACCTCACAGGAACTGTGAGAGGAAAGGGCAGGAGTATACATTGAACACTCAATAGATGATAGTAATTACTATGTTCTGGACTATGAGGCTGTGAGATGGGCCTTTGTGTGTCTCTTTATGACACCTGCTGCGTCTAGCAATGGCACTGGCTGGCACTGAGAAATGACCAAAAACAGATGCAAGTGAATAGAAAAATAAATGAAGTCAACTGGAGGAAGACAGCAGAAAAAGCCAAACTGTACTAGGGACAGATGGAACTGTCTGAGGAAACTCTCTTGTCTCTTTCTCGAGACAACCAACTGAGCTTTCCTCTGTGGCTGGGGAGGACAGGAATTTGTTGGGCTGCAAGATGTGGATCTCCCTCATGACAAGCCAGAACCCCATCTGGGGACATTATTATATGACACAAAATAGCTCAGAAATAGACACAGGGTTCTAAAGATTTCAGATACAGAATGAATAAAACAGGCCACATGATGACAATCACAAGTATATCCTGAGATCTCTTTGCCCCAAACCTCAAAGCATAGCTAGACCTATTTTAAAATGAGGGAAAATAATCCATCCCATTCAGCTTGCCAATGTTTACCACTAATGGAATGAGCTAATCTTGGTGAATTCTTTATGGTGTTTTGGATGAGAGAATAGAGGATGACAAAGACAGTAATAGCGAGCATTTCTATGGCTGTGCTATTCTAAGACTGGGACACAAACAGCTGTGGATAATTTCTACAACAGCTTTGTGAGGGAGATGCAACAAATAAAATAAAGTGAATATTAATTTTTAAAAAAAAATTACCATAGTAAAAGTCGCAATGCCATTAACCCCTTTCAAATACTCCTCTGCACTTTAAACACACTTAGCCTGTCATTCTGGACACTTTCTGAAGCAGTTCTGGAAGTCCTCTTTCATGTCTTTAGTTTTCACTACTGTGCCTGCCTCAATGTCCTGAACTGATTGAAAACGTGATCATTCATGGTCTTTTTGACTTTGGGGAACAGCCAGAAGTCAGAATGTACAACAATGCTTACAGAAGTCTACCTTTATGTTGGATATTACCTGGTAGCAGCATTCACCATATTTTTGACCTCGTTAAGATACAAAAGGAGACTGTTAAAAACTGCTTCAGAAAGTGGCAAGAGTGGTAAGTATGTTCGAGGTGAGGGGAAATGTTCTGAGGGAGACCAAAGACAATGTGTCTCTTACTGAAATTAGATTTTAAAATTTAAACACTCACTGTTATTTTTGATTACTCCTTATATTAGGTAAGTGGGGAAACTGAGGCACAGAGGCAGGAAGAACCAGTTCAGAAACCATATGATTGTCATCTACCTTCCTTGCTCTCTCTCTCTCTCTCTTTTTTTTTTTTCCAAGTCTGTTCCTTTTTCAAGTCAACTCTGAGGCTTTGGTCATGTTTCTTCTCAGATTTTCACTTCTCACTTCTGTCTCTTTATGATAGTCAACTCTGCTTTCTGTTGTGTTACTTATGTACAAGGAAATGGTTTCTTATATTCAACTCTATAGACCTAGATTCCCTCCAACTACAGGACAGTAAGCAGTCATTTGATACATAATTTAAAAATCTGCCCAGAAGAAAGGGGAAGAACCAATTCATTGTATAGACTATAAAATCTTAAGCCTTGGCTGAGTTAGAACAAAATATCTTCTACCAAAAAGTATCCCAATCAATGGATAGGTCACACTCATTATCATGAGACTTGAGGCTTTGAAAGTAACTCCTAATCTTAGGTGATGCATACTTCCATTGAGAAACGGGTCACACGGGAAGTGTAGATGGTAAGTCTTAAAAACATTGCCCTTGTAAGTTCTGGCCATGTCTGGGAAGTCAAGATGCACACAGAGAAAACCTTTCCCGAACCAGACAGTTGGCATCTTTCATTACTGGAGAACAACAGATACACTGTATACAGCACATGGTGTGATTGTGCACCTCTAGGTTCCCATGAGCTGTCTTATGTCCTGGGTCACTTTCCTCTCAGAGACTTTCCTCCAAAGGCTGGCGCAGTGGGCCCTTGACCTTGCTGGACCAGGCATGTGAGCTGACATTAAAAGCAAGAGCCTGTGATGAGAGAAGACACAGGACACTCTCCTAGATCTCCACACATGAAATATTTCAGCACCTGGTACTCACCAGCAAACTGTAGAAGAACTCGTGGACAAAGAGCCCCATGGCACAGATCACTAGATACAGCAAGTGATAGAGGAATTCAACATCCAGAATCATGGCCCGGTACCCTCTGGTGAATGTTCCACAGTTGCCCACAAAGCTCATCAGAAAGATGATTTTATTGCAGACCTGAGAACAACAGGAAGAATTAGATAGTGTAGACTATGTCAAACTATGTTGAGAACTTGGGGAGATTGTCATGCAAACATATTACAGCACAATGCCCTGACAAAAGCTTCCTTTTTCACCAAATGCCCATCAAACCTGCCAAGAGTCATGCTGCACCTTCAAGTCATTTCATTACTTTGCTTTTCAGGCATATTACAAATTACATGGTAGTCAAATAACTTCATGTGCAACAGTAATCAAGTAGCATTTGTGTACGGCAAAAACAAAATTAACACATACTGAGATTATGATTTTCAAAATGAGATATGAATCATTTCTAACATTCTTATATGAGTTAGTCAAACAGAAGTCACTTCTATTCATGAAATCTGTGATCAGCATAATTAAAAGTGTCTTCGGAATTTGTTACATTCTGGGGCTTGAAATTTAGAAACAAGTAATTGTTCCTATCACAAGGAAAACTAAAATCTTCTTGGGAAAGAAAAGTAGGAATATTAGGGTAAGTCCTGTTCCCCTACCCTTTCTTTTAGGAATAACGTGTAATATTTCCTTTGGGGACCCATTCCTTTCCAAGAATTAGTTCTTGAGGTCTAGGTGGGGCTTTATTCCTGGCCAATCACAATACTGTATTCTTCAGGGTCTAGTGATTGTTCAGGGATAGGCATATTATCAGGGGAGCCAATGAAACCCACTGAGCTCTTCCCAGAGACTGCAGCAAAAGAAAATTTTGGTCCTTTCCACTGACCTTGACCTCAACAGGATGTGAGCTCTGGAGCTGCTGACATCCTTTGGCACAATGATGGTGACCCCTGGAGAGCTTTCACTGATTATAAACAACCAGCTGAGGCACATGTGCCATAGGTTTGCCACCACTGCTCTAGCCATACAACTGCTCCTGACAGCACCCCCAGGCAGAGGGCACAGAGCCCTGACACCACTGCTGGAGCCCCAGCGTTCAGCTACATATGAAGCCAGGCTCTTAATTTCTTGGTCAGAATGAACCAGTACATTTTCTCCTGTGCTCAGACCAGCAGGACGTAGGATTTCTCACACTTGCAACTGAAGGTGTCCTAGTACACCTCCATCTCAATAGAAACCTCTCTCCTTGCAGTCCCCCTCCAGCATACTGACAGAAAGATGTGAATCAGGAGAAGGCTAAGGAGAAAGCACTTTGGATGCACTTGGTAAAATCATCTTTACCACCTGAGCTCCCTTGGCCACATGTGCTGGGGAAATTCTGCCAGTTAATCAGGTAGGTCAGTGTAAATGAGCTTTGGCAGTGAGATAAGGAAGACATCTACAGAGAGCTTCTGCCCTCTCAGGCTACCATGGGATCTGCCATGTCTGGGAAGTCAAGGTGCACACAGAGAAAACCTTTCCTGAACCAGACAGTTGGCATCCTTCATGGCTGGTGCAGGTCTTTGAGAAGACAGGACACATCACTCACTCTGGATGATCCAAGCTGGTGGAGTTTGGGATACAATGCAAGCAGGTGGGGGCACGGCAATAACTCTGGTTCACATCCTAAGGCGTTAAATATGCTGAGCCTCCTACCATTTTAAAAAGAGGTAAATTCCCCTCACTCAATTCCATCCTGCTTTTTAACTTCTATTGCTTCTCCTGAAAATGTCTCCTATTTTATAGCCTCGGCCTCTGTCCTCATTCACTACTGACTGTACTTGATCATTCCTAGTACCAGCTTCCAGCTTCACTGCTCCACAGAAGCAGCTCTTTTACAATCTCTGAGGAATTCCAACAGGCACCCTGAACCTTCCCCTCCCCCGTGTACTCTGAGCCTCTGTCTCAGCAGCATGCTATGGCTCACTCATCCTTTTCTCTGCTCCTCCTCCAGCCCAGGGCTGGTCCCCTCCCTCTGTGTTTTAAAAAGTCTCTATGGTGGCACAGTGCCTGCCTGGCAAGCATGAGGTCATGAGTTTGACTCCCAGTCCCAAAACAAACAAACAAACAAACAAACAAACAAACACAACAACAACAACAAACCTCTAAATGATTTTATTATAATGTTGTTACCCTCCTCCTTCTGCCATTATAAATGACAGTTGTCTAATTTGATTCTTAGCCACAAATTATTTATGTTAAAAAGTGATATCTGTGGTTGGAGATTAAAGGTCAGAAAAAAAGTACTAGTCAGCCCAGAGATAGGAGCTCTGAGCGACTGAGAGATCTTTAAAAATTTTGTTGTTTTGTTTTTGCCCTATAACTCACCTACCCACCTACCTACCCATCTATCCATCTTATATTTCCCTCTTAAGTAGCTTCCTTTTGCTGCAGGTGATACCTACGTTCCTCTCCTTAACACTATGTTTTTGCCATTGTGACCCAGGCTTTTCAAATGCCAGAGCTAATAATAATGCTCCGTTTTGTCATCTCAAGTCCAATAAATCAACAATTCTTATGTATCGACCCACGAAAACTTGATCTTATCCCGACTTTTATCAGTAACATTATTCTTTTCCCAATGGTTCACGAATAAAAATCTGGAATTGTATTTGTTTTATCATCCACTAAAGATAAAAACACTTTCTTTGCCTAAAGCAAAGGACCTGCGTTGCTATCAGGGGTAAGATCAACTCTGTGCCTGTCACAAAGGCAAAGAAGTTTGTGAAAAACAAATACAAGCCTGTCTTTCTTGGAGACTGATAATCTGTCTTAGAATATTAGTCTCTGAGAAACCCTGAAGTTAAAAAAAAGAACTACTGCTAGACCACTGAACTCCTCCTTTCACCTAACATGCATCAAGCCAGAACATGTTTTGGAAATGTGGATCTGAGGATGATGTCCAGCTGCATTCTAAAATTTAGGGCCCCAAGTGATTTATAACCACCATTTAAGCTTAGCTTCTCAACATGTTCTCTTTGCAAGAGTCCTTGCTGCCTCTGTCATCAGAATACCTATTTGGGAACCAAATATATTATTCTTATTTTGCAGCATTATTTTCTTTTTTCATAGAGGGATCTCCACTTTCTTATAATTTCTGGAAGGCACTTTTAGATCCCCACAGCCCCCAATTTTCTCCTTTCCTCCACCAGAAAATCTATCCAAAACACATAATCCTCTGTCTCCATTTCTTAAGAATCCTCCAATACATAAAGTTGGTTTCTTTTCTTCAACTGTGGTGAAGCAGTATTTCCACATGTGCTCTTGATTCTCCTTTTACCTCGGTACCTGCTCCACCTGGGTTTGAACAGTCCACCTTAATCCCTCTTTTCTTTTTTTATTTGGCCCTTGCCAGAAGTAGGTGCTATGTAATATATGATAATTTGACTTACTGGTAAAATCTCCAGCACAAACCAACCTTTGTTCAGACTGGCAAAACAAATTTAAACCCCAAGTGATATCACTCTTTCTCCTTTATTTCTGAGAGAGACATTCCCTGAAAATGAGACTCTCAAGGTATGAATACTGCATTAAGAGGCTCACTGCACCCTGAGAAGGTCAAGAGGGAGATGTGTCCTAGCAGCAGTCTCTTGCATCTGCTAGTGTAACAGCTGACCCAAGCACCAGTTTTTTTGTTTGTTTTCCTGCAATGAAAGCATAGGCCAGGCTGGGTATGGTAGCGTATGTCTGAAATCCTAGGTACATACTTGGGAGGCTGAGGAAAGAGAATCCTAAGTTCAAAGACAGCCTGAGAAATTTAGTGAGAACCTGTTTCAAAGTAAAATAAAAAGAGTTGGGGATGTAGCTAGTGGTAGTGAGCTGGCCTAATATGCTATCATTTCCTAGGCCACAGATTCCATCTCCAGTACTGAGGAAAAACAACAAGAACAGCATAGAACAAAATGCCCAGACACCAGGCACCAGGATGGAACATGTTCTTACTCACCCACCAACAGAGAAGTGGCTATGAAGACGTTCATACTTACATTGAAAGCTCCCAGCAGAAACAATGTGGGTTGCAATCCAACTGAAAATATCAGTCGTAGAATTGTGGAAGCAATTAAGGCCCGGATGCCATGGGGCTTGGGGAGAGCAATGACAATGGCCAGAGAGATGAGCATGGCTGTCCACAGGAGGCCCGACCAGTGGGGCTCTAACGTTCCTGGAAAGGCAAAGCAGAGATCTCACGACTCAGTGCTTTTGTGGCATCTTAGCTGACAGATGAAGGCAGCTTTAATTGCTTTTTTTAAAGTCACTTCTGTGGCCTTTGTTGTCCCAACTCTCACCTCAAATTCTCTGCCCCAGACATAACTAGTGATGCCAGTGTTTTCGGACTCCTAAGCCATCGTGCATGTTTCTTCTACCCTGGACATTCTTCCCGTTCTACACACCTTAGGTTTAGACAGACTTCTGGGAGATCTGCCCTGTTTCCTTCCTCCTCACGAAAACATGTAGGTGAGCTTTTCCTTCTCTTTGTTCCCATCTCAGCTCTGAATTCTCTGAGGGAAGTACTACCTGGAACCCACTAGGCTCTCATCACAGGCTTATTCAATAAACAAAACTCACACATGTGTCAGAACTCCCGCTCAGGGAAGAAGTCTCAATTTACTTTCTATTCATAGTATGCAGGTCCCTTGCCTGAATCAGATTTGTTTAAACCGAAAGAGGAAGACAACTTCCGTATCATGAGCACCATCCTACAATTAGATTATGCCTGCAGTCAAAGTACTTCTACCAGTTTTTGTCATCTCTTGATGTTGCAAGTTCTATTTAGAGTGTCCCATGAGATGGCTTGGTTATATAACATGAGCCAACGTGGCTAAAAATACAGTTCTGTAAAACACTCATTAAAAAAGATAAAACACCCCTGTTGCAAATGCTGTCACATCTTGAGTCTCCTTTGGATGTAAACAAGAAGCACTACACGATTAAGGCCACTTATATAAAGGAGTTTCACTTCCTCAGAACGGTGAGGACAGCAGCACTGTCCCAGAAGAGGTAACGTGGCAGATCACAGCTCTTCCACGAGTTGCTGGCTGCCCTTTTTCACTGAGGCCATGTCTACCAAAATACATTTTCTCTCTAATACTGTTTCCTGCAGACCCAAACACTTATCTCAAACCCCTTTTGAAAGATATCAAAAGGAAGAGCCGATTAGAAATGGGCAGATGGAGCTGGGTGTTGTGGTGTACACCTATAATCCTAGCACTTGAAGCTGAGGCAGGAGGATTACAAACTGAGTTCAGCCTAGATAACTTAGTGACTTAGCAAGGCCTTGTCTTGAAAAATAAAAACGGGGGATGCTGCTCAGTTTGAAGGCCCTGATTTCAATCCCTAGTATGGGGTTGGGGAATGGATATAATGAGACACAAATTTTTCAGATACTCAAAAAGTGCTTACCAGGGCCTACGTGTCATTTTGTACACATTTCCTAACTGTTAGCCATCTCATTAGCTCCTCCATGCTGATTACCATCTATCCAGTCCACTCAACCATCCTAAGAGGCTGGAGTAGTATCTCTACTTCACTCTGAAGGAAACTGAGTCTTGGATCATGAATTTTCTCCAGGGTGAAAGAGAAACTGGCTGGAGGTTACATGCTACTAAAGTTGGTATTCAGTCACTAAAACTCCACTTAATTTAATTGTAAGATTAGTGAATTTGGGTTGTTTATATAGTCATGTAACTACTGCAGAAAATGGCTACCACAACTAAGATATAGAAATTATCACCCTACAGAGTTTCCTTGGGGGTCTCTGCCTTGCCCCACACCTATCCTCAGGTGACCACACTCTGCTTTGTCACTATTGTCTTTCATTTTTTTTAATTTCATAAAAGTGGAAAAAATAATCATATTAGTAGGTAATAATCTTTTGTGTTTGACTTGTTTCACTTGATACACTTTAAAGAATTATGCAGGTTATTACGTATACCAGCATTTTCTTCTTTTTACTGTTGAGTAACTGCCCACTGCATGGATGCACTGTAATTTAGACATTCAAAAATCAATGCATATTTGCTTTCTTTCCAGTTTGGAGTTACTATGAATAATGCTACTGAGAATATGCAAGTACAAATCTTGGAGCAGAGATGTCTTCACTTCTCTTGGACAAATATGAGGAAAGAGATTGTTGGGTCCTAAATATATGAGTCACTTTATGAGACACTATCATACTGTTTTCCAAAATGATTGCACCATGTTGCCTTCCTATTAGCAACCTATGACAGTTCCACTTGTTTCATACCATCATCAATACTTGGTACTACTTTCAATCTTATAAAACCAGTCATTTTAGTAGATTTGTACTGATCTGTCACTGTTGCTTTAATTTGGACATTGTGGCTTAGATGAAAATGTTCCTCCCAAGCCTCACATTCAGAGAGGGGCCCTGAACTGAAGAGGCAAGTCTGGGGATGTGACTTGGAAGGGTGTGTGGAGGACTGCCGGATGGCTCCTCCTGAAAGAAGACCATTTGTCTTTGATTTGGCTAAACCTTGCCCTACTTCTATGTATTGATATGTACAGAGCTGGCTAGGACAATACTCTATCCTCTTGACTGGCTGTAATCAGTGCAAATGGGTCTAGAAGGTACTGATGTGTAGCCTCTGAGGCAATGTGACAGGTCGGTGGTGCCCTGCCTACAGCTTCCTACTCGTAAGCATGAGCTAGGCTGAGAGATAGCACACTGCTGGTTAGGACTGAGGCTCAAGAGACAGGCTGTGATGTTTCAGAACAGAAGGGTCAGACATCAAAGCTAAGTCAACCAAGCAAACACAAGATACTTCCACAAACTGTGTTATGCAGATTCCTCCAAACTTAGAGGCCACCTGTTACTGGAATCCCATACTCTTTCTACATACCTCTCTCTGCATATTGCAGAGGTACCATTGTGCCTCCTATCTAGCCCAGCTCATGCTACTCACATACTTCCTGCCACTCTCACAGTTACTCAACCCCAAGCCACTCCCTTCTTCATGAATTAATAAAACCCAGGTTCATCCCTGTGTCATGGCCTTTATTCTGTTAGCCATCACTCCAACTGGACTTAGGGCCAGCTTGGCTCCCCACAAGTACAGATAAGTCTCTGTCTCTTTATTCTCACTGTGGGTTGCACTGGAAGTGGTAGATTGGAATTTACTTACTAGAATTTCAATAACTTTCCCCTGGGATTACAAATATAAGCTCCTCTGGACCACGAGGAGGATGTACTCTCATCCTGGGCTCCTCCTAGCCCTGTCTGCTTCCTGGCCACCAGGTGGTGAAGAGCTTTCCTTCACCATACTGTCCTGCCTTGTAGCTTTCTGATTATGGACTGAATTTCCTGAAATCCTGAGCCAAAATAAGCCTCTTCTCATTTCAATTGGGGTATTGGGCATTTTGTCTTAGTGACAGATAAGTGACTAACATACTATACTACTCTGACAACTAGTGATAAAAATCTTTCTATGTGTTCCATGTTCAACTTATAATTGTATCTCTCCTTTTTATTAGTACTGCAGAATGAAATGAGGGCCTCATACATGCTAGGTAAGTGCTAGACCATTCAGACTCCCCATTCCTAAATATCTTCTTTTCTAAACTGTCTAATAAAATATTTTGCTCAATGAGCAGTTACTTTATTACTGAGTTTGAAGAGTTCTTCAACTATTCTTGATATAGGCCTTTTATCACATATTTGCTCCAAGACTGGGTTTTCACTTTCTTTGGGTGTTATTCATTATTTTAAACTGACTCTTAATATCTTAGATTAATAAACATAACCAGTGCAATGCACGTACCCAAATCCTGAATAGGTCAGTGTAGAATTTGCTGTCTTCCACCATAAAAGCATTGTTAAAAAACAGTGTTAGCTTAAAAAAAAAACAAAACACTTCTCAAAAGATATCTTTGAGACAACTGGAGAATATGAATTTGGATAGTGTATTATTGGAGATTCTGTTAAGTTTTGTTAGATATGATAATGGCATAGCAATTACATGTATTTTAAAATATGTTTATAAGTTAGAGAGCCATGCTGAAATGTTTATGATCAAAAATAACTAGATGTCTACACTTCTTCAAAATGCTTCAGAAAATACAGTTGAGGGATAAACAAGACTGGCAAAATGTTAATTGTTAAAACTGGACCGATAGGTAATAGCAGTTCATTATACTGGTCTTTCCACTTATGTATATGTTGGAAAATTTCAATCGTAAAAAATTTTTAAAAAGTAGTAATACATTTTCTTGAATCACCATGGCATGCTTACAAATCCAGTGAGCAATGTGAACCAGCCCAAATGCCGTGGTTTTGAAACACTCTCTATCCAGCATTTCTAAAATAAAGGAGAGAGGAATGATAGTTTTGAAAAGGAGCTTTTAAGGCCACTGTTGTTCTCAACAGCTGCAAGTCTTCTAAGACACAGAACCATGTTCGAATATACTATACCATCATTCTACATATGTAAGAGGACATTTTGGAAATCTTGTTTTTAGGATATAAGACATCATAACCCCCAGTGCTGGGGATTAAATGCAAGGCCTTGTACATGCTAGGCAAACACTCTACCCATAAGCTGCATCCCCAGTCCCTGACAAATAGTGATCTCAAAAAATACTTTCAGGTCCCCAAACCAGATGTCACTTACAGGAAGGGTTAATACCATACTTCCCCTAACGATGGTTGAAGGCAAATGCCTTCAACAAAAAAACAAAACAAATGCCCTCTGAGGGTGAACTGATGTGTCTAAAGTTACTGCCGCCACTGTAATAAAAAAGTCAGACCACCTTTCGGTCAGTCTGACCTCCCTTCTCTCCCAGATCGGATTCTGCTTTCCCTGAAGTATATGAAGTTCTGAAGCCCATGATTCCTAAATAGGGAGTCTGAACTCCTACAGATGAGTGAGCATTGATGTCATATTCAGAACTTTCCTTTTAGCATTTAAAGTCTTTTAACTGTCATCTCATCTGGTGGGTCTCAGACTGTGAGGGAGAGGAAGTAGGATGCTGCAGAGAATCTTTAATAGGTTGACGAATACTTTTCTCTGAACTCTACTAGAGTTGCTGAAGCCATACCAAAGCCTTGAAACTCAATGAAAGCATCTAGTAAAGAGCCAAAGAACAGGAGTAGCTGAAGTGGCCATTCCAGAGGCAGAGGGGCACAGCCAGCCCCAGAGGGTGGGGAGCTATCAAATCACTATCCTCTGGCCCTGTGCTGATGCCGACATCGATGACCAGAGAAGAAAACAGTCAAGGCAAATAATAAAAATATTTTAAATATATCTTAAAGAAATGCAAGGTAACTGAAAATACAACCAAAATAATAGCTAAATAATCTGCTGCAAAAAGCATAACATCTCTGAGTGGGAGGAGGCCCAGCCTCCGTTACAGCGCACAGAACTCTTCTTTGACACCCCTGCATCGCTCCGCTCACACCCCTGGGGATGGCAGCTCAGGGAAGGCACACATCCCCACAGAAAAGACTCTGCAGTCCTAATCCTACCACAGCTTCTCAGACACGAGTGCCTGTGTTTCCTGACATGGTATCTGAAAGAGAGGTCCTCCTGGATTTGTGTTTAGATGCTTTTGGGGAGAAAAATCATTCAAATGGTGCATTTAATATAACATTAGGCCAAACAAAAAAGCTATCTCAATGGGTAAGTCAGATTTGTAATGTTATATACCATGCCATCACTTTCTAAATGGTGTGTTTGCGTGTCTATATATGATGCATGTGGCTCACCTCTGTATCTGTAGTATCAAGCTCACAAGTTGAGCCTAAGTTTTCTGCACTCTCTTTGTGTCTTTCTTTTGGGTTTCTTTATCCTATGGGTTTTATAAAAGAAAACTCCTGCTGGGGTGTTATAGAGATGAAATGAACTGCCAAAAATCTCTGAGGAAAATTTTAGGTAAAAAGTAGATATCTTGGAGGCTGTAGTAGGAATCAGAAAAGCCCAGAGGGTTTAGCTTAGTGACAGAGCACTTCCCTAGCACATGAATGAGGCTCTGGATTTAATATGTAACACTGCAAGAACAAAACAAATACTCCAAAAAACAAAGAAAAAAGGGGCCATAGCTATCTCAGAGCAAAGAATCTTTTAATGCCTTCCTGTTGTCAGAATTCCACGGTGTGAATGCCTCTCCAACATCCATAGCCAATTAAGGGCCCCAGGAAAGTGTCCCTTTTGAATCGTCTGCTTTTTCTTTTTCAGCAGAATGTGTAGAATGCACATGTGGATTATGGGAAGGAGATGGTGGTGGGTGGGGGAAATCCGTGAACAGTACAGGCAGCTCTAAACAGACTAAACCTTCAAGGATGGTCAGGGTGCTGCCATTCAGATCTTGCCTCCCCTCCGACCTCTGACAAAAGAAAAAATATTCCTGAGATATTCTGCAAAGTCTTTAGTCTAGAAGTATATACCACAGCCAGAGCATCAATTAATCCATGTGTTGGAGTCAGTTCTGCCACGAACTAGCTGTGTGACTCTGGCTCAATCTCTCAACTTCTCTGACACAGTTTCCCAATCAATACACACAACAAAACAAAGAGATCGAGATGATTTCTCACAAGCCTGACAGTTTTTCTTTCTTGCCTGGTTAAAAAATATATATTGATAGGAAACCAAAACTATTTTAAATTAGATTTAAAACTAAATCTGAGTCCAAGGTATAACCTTATCATGTCTAATAATGGATAACTGGGATCCTAAATATGGTACTGATACTTCCAGAGACAGTGGTTCAGATGCCAGGCATAGCCTTCCTGCTGCATCTAGCTGTTTTCTGGAAATGAGAGATTCTGGTACCTCCTCGTACTCCTTTAAATGGGTAGAAAAATGCCACGAGTAGATTCATCAGTACAGCCAGGTTAAAGGAAATGCTGCTCCAGAAGGACATGTTGCGGGCACACCAGTACAGGACGGGCTGGGCTGTGGAAACAGAGAAGAGCCGTGTGAGAGCAGAGGCCATGTGTCACAGCACTGGAATTCAGCATGGACCGAGCTTCTGCTCGGCCTCTACAAGTCCCCTTTTGTTCTTGGTTTTCACAACAACAGTAAAAATGATCATTTGTTCGGAAATTGGCACATACTGATGTTGAACTGGCTCATTTCTGTTTGGAACAGAAGACGCCCTGGGAGACAAGGAAGAGGAGGACAAAAGTTGGAACATCTAAAATCCCTGCATGCCCCCGTCAGTGCCACCAGTTATCGAATCTGAGGGTTACTCAGAGTTCACACACTGAGTTCCCGGTCCCCCCAGACCCCCAGGACCAGATGATGCTCAGACCCAAGAATTCAGTGAGCTTCTGAGAAATGTCAGGGAGACACAACAATCAGATTTGGCCAAGCTGGGCCTCAGACGAGGCCTGATGGCATTCCCACATTCCTCCCTGACTCAAAATGTTCCACCCACTGGTGCCCAAAAGCAAGACCATAGTTTCTTTCCCAACATCAAGTCACCTATCGTCTCCCTGAAGTCTGACAGTCACTCTCAGGTATGGGGAACTAGGGGTACAAGAGGCTGACTGGGTGGTCAGAAGTGGAGTTCACCTTTCCAAAGGCTCTAGGTGACAGAGAATGTGGTACCAGAACATCACACATGGTGCAAGCCAGCACCATTTTCAAAGGGAGTGCTCACTCTCAAATCTGAACGATACATGATTGTTCTAACAGTCTTCAATTAGGGCCACTAAAGACACTTTCAAGATCTCCACCTTCTTAACTCATTGTTTTCCACAGGGGATACCATACTGACCAAGCACCCTTGTTCTCAGAGCAACAAACCTCTAGCTTCACTGGGGTATACTAGTACTTCCTTTCCTTCGGAACTTTTTCAGGGATGCCTTATACTTGTGATGATGCCCCCAAATAGCTACAGTATTAATAACTTCAGTGTCTATACCACAGGTGGTTTCTAAAAAATTCATATTCAACCTAACCCCCATTCACCCAACTCAGAGAAAAGCATGGATCTTGGCATGTATTTTTTTCCCCAGTGAAGTCATAATTTAACTTTAGGACACCAGCCAACGACAAATTCAATGGCCCTATAGTGATGTCTGTAGCAGCAGCCAAGTCTTTGGAAGCACCCATCCAAACAAGGTTATGGTACAATTCAATAGATGTCTGGGTAATTTAATAATTGCTCATATCATGTTTGTACTTGGTAACAGGCAACATTTCCAAACTGTACAGCTGCACAGCTAAAAGCAATGATCTAGTTTAAAATTCCTCATTTTCATAAAGGAGGAAAAGTGAGGCCTGGCAATTGACAGAAGCTGTGGCAATCTCATTTCCCGGATTAAGACTTCTTTGTGGTGATAGAGCCAAAGATAAGTGGCTTGTGTCACCATTCAATAGAATAGCTAACCAGCACACAGCTGAATGTCAGGTAACATTTTACTTTTTTTGGTAAGTTAACTGCTGAAACAAATTTAGGGTGAGAAATCATCTGCTCTGGAAACAACATCTACTGATGATTCTTTTGGGATTGAAGCCCATTTCTGATCTGACACAGGAAATCTCCAAAAGAGTACAGGAGAGACAAGTGGCAAAGCGTTAACTAATGAAGCTAAGGGACAGGTACATGAGACTTCATAGTTTGTGCTCCACACTCACGGATATATGTACTGAAAACTCAAAAGAAGGTGGGAAAAATAAAAGGAGCTGGTAAAAATCAATAATGGTCTGTGGAAGCCAGCACCATTTTCAAACGGAGTGCTCATTCTCAAATCTGAGCGATTCATGATTGTTCTAATAGTCTTCCATTAGGGCCAGCAGTTCACAGGTAAACTGAATTTTTACAAAGCTAGATTTCTATCTACTTATATTGTGCTATTCATCTGAATGTGACCAAACCTCAGTCCTTTAAATAAAATGGGTATTTAGTCAAGCACTGCCTATCCATCTTGGTAGGCAGTGTCTTTCTTTTCCTGTGGCAAATGAAAGTGTCCCATCCACTTTTCAGACTCTTCTCCCACTGCCATTCCCCGTACACTCTGTCTCTGCATTTAGTCAAGTGGAGGGCCCTGAACACATGCTGTGCCTCCTGGCCTCTGAGCACTTCCTCTGTGGCAACTGAAGAATATGTCCATGTAGTCTTTGATACTCCTCCCTTCAACCGGTGAAGCATAATTCTCTTCCTCTTGCATGTGGGCTGCACCAGCAACTTGCTTCTAACAAACTGAATGCACTAAAAACTTGGTGGTATGTGATTGCCAAGAGGAGGTCATAAAGGGCACTGCTGCTTCCTCCTCACTCTCTCTTGCTTCTGTCATTTGCTCTGAGGAAAACAACTGCTGTGTCATGAAGCTACTCAAGCAGACAGACCCGTGGAGAGGTTCAGGTAAAGAGCAACAGAGGTTCCTGCCCACAGCCATGTGACACAGCTAAGAAGTAGGTCCCTCGGGTCCAGGCCAGCATTCAGATGACAGGAAGCCTGGCTGGCATCTCAGCTGCAACCTAAGGAAAGACTGAACTGGAACCATCCACCTAAGCCATTCCCAAATGCCTGACTCCAAAGAACAGTGAGAAAACAAACATTCATTGTTTTAAGCCTCTAAGTTCTGGAGATTAATTTGTTACATGGTGACAGAAAGCAACTAATATATCTGATAGCAAATAATATCCACTCCTAATGTCCACATCCCAATTCTCAGGGCTTAGGAATGTGTTATATTACAGGGAAAGGGGGACTTATAAGTCCTTGTAAGTGAAGTAACGAGGTGAGAGATGCAGTCAGTGATGCTGCATGAGAAATGTTCTATGGACCTTGCTGGCTTAGTGCGTGGAGGATGAGCCAAGAGCCAAGGAATGCAGGTAGCCTTGGGAAAGCACACAAAGGCTGAAGCACTTTCTGTAGACATCCTTTCAGCCTAGGGAGAACCTTTTCAGTCTTCTCAACTCCAGAACTGGTATAGTCATACATTTACATGGCTATTAGCTTTAGTGCTGTGGTAATTTGTTACATGAGCACAAGGAAACTGGTATACACTTCCTTGACCCCATCTCTCAACATGCATCTATCCAAGTTTTACCGACCCTCCTAGATGCTATTTCTATCCCACCTTTTCTCTGGAGTCTTCCTTTCCCGTACTTCCACAGCCTATTATTGCTTAGTTATAGGCCTCATCATTATCAGCTTGGTACTGACTGTGATGGCTGCCCATTCAGATGAGAAGCTCCTACAGGAAGGAGTCACAGTTTCCACACTGTTGAACTCCCCACTCTACCCTACAGTGCATTTTTCTACTAATGAGACCTAAAATTTGGCAGATCAATATACCTGCCACATTCTGGCACCTTTTGGTAACATTCTTTCCTAGTTTTTTTTTTTTTTTTGTCTTTTTGAGACACAGTCTTGCTTTGTAGTTTAGACTGGTCTTAAGCTCACTTTGTAGCCCAGGCTGGTCTCAAACTTGCAACAATCCTCCTGCCTCGGCCTCCTGAGTGCTGGGATTACAGGCATGCACCATCATGCCTGGCTCCCTAGTTTTCTGTTTTAAAGAAACTGGAATTTGCTGGATGACATGGACTCTATAGGTATTTGCATAAGCAGAATTTCCCAGTTCAGTTGCCATGAGTGTGATAACTGTAAGTGAAAACACCATGCAACAAAGTCATCATATGCAACTCTACCTCACTGTCTGCTAGTTCTCACAGCCCAGGGTCTTCACTTCACCAGTTATAATCTTCAGACTCATAAGATGGCAGAATGGGGCAGTCAGAAAGAGGATATGAATGCACAAGGGTGTGTGTGTGTGTGTGTGTGTGTGTGTACACACATGCAGGTATGTATGCACATGGCTGTGTGTTGCAGAAGGAAAACATGGGACAGGGATTCTGGAAAGCAAAGCAACTTGGTTTTTAATTTCTGTAAGAAAATACTTAGCAACATCAGGGTCAGGTGGATCTCTCTTCTGACTCCTAGGTACAGGTTTCCCAAAACATACATGATCTTCAGTGATACACTTAGGAAAAGATAAAGCAGCTTTGTGAATAAAAAAAAAAAGCAACTCAAAAGGGGAAAATATGTTTTAACTGCTCTTCTAATGAGTATATTTCTTCCCTAAGTATGCAAGTCATGCTTAATTCAGCTATTATTTTCAATTTCTCTCTTACCAGCAGATAGCTTTGAAACCAATTAAAATCTTTCATCTGATAACTGTATTTGTGTTTGAGCTTCACGGAAACAAAAACTGTTTTTTGAAAACAGAAAGTAACACATAAGGGAAGCCATGAGCTATAATGCATTATAAATCTTGCATAATTACATGGCTAACTCGAGAAAAGTTGTATCCATGAGGTTATCTCAGGAAGGCAGAGTCACCAGCCTGGACCACAGGGCTAGCAAGTGTGAGAAGTAAAAAGCACTCATATTCCCACTCCTTTCGGCTAGGTTCCCCCTACCATCCCATGCTGGGTCAGCCTCTCAGAGGAACTAGGAGACAGCTTGCCAGAAAAGGTAAAAAATCTTCTTGTTGGTTCATCAGCCTTTGAGAGCCTATAAAATGTGTATGTTATATGTGTGTCTGATAACACAATTCTGAGAGAAGAAATATATCTGATCTGTCTCAGTAGAAACATACTGTACACTGATTAAGTTAAAACTGACATTAATTAGTTCATGATTCTCCCCTAAAGCTGTAATTACAAAATAGCCCAGCAAGAGACAAAGCAACAAACAAGCTGTCTTCCCTTCTCTGTAAGATAAGTCTTGAAAATATGAGTATGGTAGGGGTGGGGTCTGCCTCCTTTTGGTTAAGGTAGTGGGGTAATCTTTTTTCCCTCTACTGCACTAGCATGGTGCTATGTAGGGATTCCAGTGTTCACAGTGATGCCTGAGCTGAAAGTTTTAAGGAACCCAAAGTGATATGCATGTGAAGATACACTGACCTTGCATAGAATCACACCTTACTGAGGTTGTACCAAGGAGGATGTGTGTGATTCCCTGCTGAAGGTCTATATTCCCTTTGCAGACATGAAACATGGATCTGCTGCAGGATAGATTTGGCCCAGCAATATATTCAGAATGGTTTGAAGATGTCCCTTGGAGATGGGTACAAATGGAGTGGGGATATAGGAGTTAGGGCCTTTGGGAGCCCCACTGGGGGCCTGCACAGTCCTCTCTGCCACTAGCAAATCTAGGGATGCAGTGAGGTAAGGAGAAAAGCAAGGAAAAGACACAGGGTAAGGGAGGCAGGCCTGGTCTTGCTCAGATTGA
The DNA here is from genome assembly GCA_004027455.1 of Hydrochoerus hydrochaeris. Taxonomy (NCBI): domain Eukaryota; kingdom Metazoa; phylum Chordata; class Mammalia; order Rodentia; family Hydrochaeridae; genus Hydrochoerus; species Hydrochoerus hydrochaeris. The sequence continues at coordinate 295,759 of PVLA01000293.1, read as the reverse complement.
CAGGGATCGGGCCAGGATAAAAGCTCCCCGATACTGTCCTCAAGCCCTTGCCCTATCTGTACCCCTACAGAAAGAGCCTAAAAGATCACAGCTCTATGTGAACTCGAGAGTTTCAAATAAAAAAGCCAGCTCCTGACTAAAAGACTGAAATGAAGCAGGATCCTTTTTAAGTTGGTTATAGCAGCTAGTGCCAAGTGTACTTTTGGTGCTGAAGGATCACATTAGAACCCCAATGAAAACCAGCAGCAGAGAAGCCCTCTGGGGAAGCCCTGTAAACATGTCTTAGGCAAGTAATTTCAACCTGACTTGGATGGGTTCCTCAGTGAGACTCACTGGTGAACAACAATGCATCTTATGTGGCAAATGATTCCACCACCCATAAAATGATTGTCAAACCCGCACTGCTCTGTAATAGGGAAAGCACCAGCGTCTCCAAAGCAGGTGTGCTAGTAAATGAGCAATCACACTGTTTGCATTTCCTGCCCAAGTCAACCACCCTGTGAGCTCAAAGGCCTGCCCCCCACCTTGATTTTCTATATGAAGATACCAAAAAAGGCATCCTAACTCACAGAGTTCACAGTCAGTCAAGTGTTGCATGAAGGACACCTTTTCAATGAAGCTGCTACCTTGGGGGAGGGGGGTTATCAGCTACTCAAGTAGTACTGCATTTTGGGGTTCCTGGTAGTCACAGGTGCAAACTATCACCAATTACACCCACAATGCTTCTGCTCAGAGGGGAATGCACCACAAAGCTCAGATTCATGAAAAGCCAGAACTCTGCTTCTCTGTGGCTCTGTCCGAATGCTATGGCCTACCTCGCAGCTTCTTCTGCCAATTCATTTCATTGAAGAGGTCTTCAGAGCGCAGGAAGAAGTCATTGATTTTGCTCCCTTGCTCATCCCTCTCTGTAGTGTAATATATTCGTAATTTTGACTCCTTGGTTAGAAATTCACATATGCTGGGCACAGGGAAGACAATCTGTTCCATTGTTCGATCTAATCTGACAATCTATGTAGAAAAATGGGTAAGGTTAAACAGATCTTCAAAATCATTCATGAAACCTATTGGTTATTAGCCCCAGACTTGGCACTTAAGATTCAGAATGCTACAAATTTCTCTGACTTTATAGCCCAAGATTGGGCTAATGTGTCTCAGATTTATCAAAACAAAACAAAACAAAACAAAACAAAACAAAACAAAACAAAACAAAACAAAACATAGTTTTAGTGAGTCTGTGGTGTTGGGCTCCGTTCATCTGAATGTGATCAACTTTTAGCTGGAACAATTCACACTGTGTTTTGGTACATATTCACATGAGGCTGGCACTGTCCAATAGAATTTTCTGTACCCACGGGGCAGTTCTGTATCTGTGCTGTCAAAGAGGACAGCTAAGAGTCACACACACCCATGGAGCATTAGGACATGTGATCCATACAACTGAGGAACAGCACATGCTTGATTTTATTTAATTTTAACTTAAAAAGCTATGTACAGCTGGTGTCTATCACAGTGGATAGTGCAATGTGACGCCATAGTGGAAACCACCTAAGGTCCTTTCTCAGGGAGAAAAACTGGGTTATTTTCCCTAGATGGGAACTTTATGAAGAGACCTTTGGTTTACATCCTGATCTCCTACCTTTTATTTCCCATAGCATCTAAAATGTAGGACCTATAAACTAATAGGCCCATGTGACTCCAGGATGGTTTCCTTGTTCTTTAAAGTAGCTTTACTGGGCTCTGCTCAGTTCCCAGAGAGGAGTAGTCTAGTGTGCAAAGTTTAGAATCTAGGATACTGGACTGAGTTACAGACTTAGAGGTAGTTCAAAAGGGGCACAGGCTGCATGCAATATACCACAGGCACAGCCCATCTTTATTCTTTCTCTCCAGAAACCAGACAGGTCAGATGAGGCTGAGGGCCAGTGGCCTCTACAAGCAGGGCTGGTTCAATGCAACAGCTTTATTCCCTGATGCAGCAAGAGAAGTGACTCAGGATACATTGCAGTGGGAAACTAAATTGCAAGGGAGGGGGTGGTATTTAGATTAGTGGCTCCCAAATCTAGTAGGGGTTCATGTTTCAAGAGGTTTCATCATTATCCTGATGCTGGTCCATAATCTAACCAACTCAACACTGGAAGGTTGGTGTGGGGGTCAGTGTACCTAAAACTTGCCCATGACCCAGCTCTGTAGGTGACACAGGCTCAGAGACCAACTCTCCTCACCTGCCATCAAGACCCTGCCTGTGTCACACAGCCAAGCTGGCAGTGATGAGTCCTTCCTTCTACTGAAGGCTCACAGGCAGGGATGTGTCCCTGGGTTTTGGAGGTGAGGAGGCTTTGGGGCCAGAGCTGACTCCAGATGCTGGGGTTACCCACACTGACTCCCAGAGTGAAGACTCTGGGGTTGTAAGGAAGGAAGCTACAGCGTGACCTGACTACACAGATAACCCCACAGATCCCTGAAGAGACAGGGTTGGGTATTGGCTAAGGACAAGATTTGGGGGCCAAGGATAGCTGGCCATTTCTGTCACTAAAGATCTTTTCTAAGTGTGGTAGGCACTTAGAAACAAGTGTCAGGAAAACATACTCCAGCACTTCTCCCGCCTTTACTGGGTGGAGTGACTTTATTCATGCTTTTTAACCTGACTGGCCTTTAGTCTTCTTCCTAGATAGCTAAGAAGCTCAAGAAGATGATCTCCAAGGTTTTCTCCTCCTCTGACAATTGTTGTGGTTGAACATTTTGTCAACTTGAGAAGTTTAGAAGTTTAACTGTGAGACTCAGCAGGAAGCCAGGAATCCTTACTTTATAAATACCCTCTTCCTGTGCAAGAGGAGGGCACAGAGATTTTGTGAGTGCTACAGCCACTGTGGAGTGGGTGGGAGCAGGGGCACCTATGTACAATATAAGAGAGAAAAAGAGGCTTGCTTTCCCTATTTTGCTCTGACTGCTGACTTGAAGTGTTGCTCAGTGCCATGCCACCCTGCCTTGGAGCCAGCTGATTATGGACTGAGGCCTCCAAAAACTGTAAGCTAAATAAACCTTTCCTTCCTTCCTTTTGGGCATCAGATATTTTGTCTCAACAACCAGAGAAAAGTAACCAAGACAGATATATCACCAAAATCTAAAGTGAATCTTCTAAGGGCTCCATAAAAGCGAGCTGGCTGTTTGGATAAACTTCTGGCCACTAACAGTAAAATAACAGTACTTGTTTACATACACTGGTAATGCTGACTAATCAGTGAGATGCTACATTTTCTTAGGTCAGCCTGGAGACCAGAGACTTCAGACAAGAACAGGTTCCTGAAAAGTCTCCATCCTGAACATATTACATTGCCCAAAGAAGTCCGTGGGGCTTTCAAAAATCTTTGTTTCAACATCGACCCTTGTATGTTTCCTCATTAGCAAAACGCAGTACACTCTCTTACCTCCTAGAGCCTGGACATAGAGCTGATGCTCTCTTAGATGCTAAGAAAATGCAGGTGACATAAAATTTACCTCTTAGCTCAGGAGTGAACACACAGCAGTTAAAACTTCATTAAGGCCACTGGAAGCTGGACAAGTGACACAATCTCTGTGAACATTATTGTGAAGGTTCTCCATTTTAAAAATATCTACTTCAAAGAGTATTAGTAAGACTTTTGCTTTGCTCTGTTTGAAACACAGAGCTGATCACAGGGCTCCCCTGGGTAGAACTCTGCAATGGTTCCCCATCACTGGGAGGCTGAAGTCTGTATCTCTTCCCAGGATGAGGCCCAAGCTGTGCACAATCTGGGTAGACTCCTCTGCTTCCTGGGGAGACCATGTTTCTCCCACTGGCTCACACAGCTCTAGTCACACAGATCTTTCTCTAGCTCCACCCCTCAGTTAGAAGCTTCCTTTTCCAAGTCTGAAAAGCTCCTTCCACCCTACCTGGTGTCTCCCTGCGTCATTCCTGTGTGAAGACCTATATTTCCTCAGAACAGGCCCTCTGGAGCACTACAACTTAGAGCAGGTCCCTCTGCTGGACTTTTTTATAATGCCACCCACTCATCCTGGTGAGATGGCCAAAATCTGTAATGAATAAGATGTATTTATGTGTCTACTACTAATTCTATTAGTTCTTAGAAAAGAACAGTTAATACTCATATGACTAGATCAGTTTTGCATGTCTATACCTGGTAATCTAAGCAACTCTTTTGAGGTAACTATACGCAATATAACAACTTTTGTTAAATTCTTACCATCTTGTTTTGAAAGCTATATTGTTAATGTTTTGGTTTTTTTAATTGTTGTTGTTGTTGTTCTGTTTGGAACCAGGGATCGAACGCACAACCTCATGCTTGCCAGGCAGGCGCTTATGCCACTGGGCTAAATCCCTAGCCCTGTTTTAGGTTGTTTAATTGTTGTTTGCCTCATTTGCTTTTTGTTTTTCTTTTCTGTGTTTTTTTCTCTAAAACAAAAAATAAATGAAAGATACATTTATGTGAATTTGCCCAGTTTTTGCCTTGCTACTAAGCTTCAAGCACAAATCATAACTGTCTTGGTCATCGCTGAATATTTACCACTTAATGCAAGCCCTAGTACATAGTAGGTGCTCACATTTTTATTTCTCATGTAAATGAATTCATGCCAGCCCTGGTACAACACAGCCCACACTGAAGGCCTTAATACTGAAGGCCTGTGTGTTGAAGCCTTGGCTCTTCTGTGCTCTGAGCTACTTGCTTTTACCTCGATCTGGGCTGTGTGCTTGGCATAGAATTCCAGTGCTTCATCACCATCCACTTGGCCACCAGGTTTCAACATGGTCTGCAATTCTTTGTTATGCCGAGCCAGCTAGAACACAAGTACAAAAATATAGGAGGTCAACATCTCTTTGTAACAGGAATACAGAAGCTTCTTTCTGAGTTTTAAAAATGCATAATAACCAGCAGCAAGCTGAAGTGCAAAGGTGCCAGGAGGCCTGCTACCTTCCATTCAGGGGTGCTTTACACAGTGACTATTTTGGGAGCTTGGGAGAAAAAAAACACAAGCACATGGTTTCTCTCTCCTGATTTCTTTAGGTAGGAGGTAGGTGGGGTTTTCTGAACAGCCCCATGGAGCCTACATCTGGGATGTCTAGGAGCAGTTTCAGAGGTTAGATGCTAGTCATCAGGGAGATGCAAGGAGACTGAGATGTGTCTGAAGAGAGGAGCCAGCTCCATACTGTCACATTTGATACCCAGATCCTCTACCCGAAGAGTAAAAGCGACAGGAAACATAGCCTCCAGCTGAGTTATAATCTTCCCATAACCACCACAAAACTCAAGACACATCAGCATCCAAAAAGAGGAAGTATCTTCAGAAACTCAGCTATTTAGGAAAGAGATTAAAAAATATTTTCATGTAAGGACATGAACTACCACCATATCTCCAAAAAGACAGACAATAGGAAGTCATAATGACAAGTTTCCACAGATTTCCAAATGCCACAGGCAAGGAAGCTCAAGTTTATTTTTTTTTCAGGTTCTCAAGTGAGTCTCTTTACTATCTGCGAAAAGCCTAAGAATCAAATGTCTTCAAAGTCATAAACCATCTAAGTGCCACTGCTGAGGGGTGGATGTTTTTAAGAGGCATGGGGATTTCCAAGTATTTGACACTATCACAGTGGGCAATGGAAAAGTCCTGGAACTCAGCATCCTGGGCCAGGTTGCCAAATGCACCTACAAGCCATATTCTCATGAGGACACACAGCCCTAGGTGAAAGCCTTCAAGAAGCAACTGTTTTAGGCTTGCGGGTAGCAGGGTGGGGAGTGAGCTCAGGAGAGACCATACCTGGTGAGCTAGTATGTAGATGTTGTGCCCCACATTTCTGGGAGAGGCAGCTCCATCCTCACCATTTTCTCCATCCTCAAATTCTACTTCGCCTTGCATGTAGGCTTTCTTGATCACTTCCACCTATACGAAGGGCCAAGAGAAACATTTTTCAGGGGAGACCCACAAAGTTGAGTGTGGTGGTACCTACCTGTAATCCCAGCACTCTGGAAGGGTGAGGTAGGGGGATTGAGAGTTTGAACCCAGCCTAAGCAACTTAGTGAGACCTTGTCTCAACAATTTAAAAAGAGCTGGAAATGTAGCTCAGTGCAAAGGCCCTGGGTTCATTCTTCAGTATAAAAAATAAAACAATGCCAGGGGAACCTAGGAGACTCGCAGAGAACTGGCATCCACAGCCTGGGCAGACACATTTCATCAAACTCAACACCCCTTCCTGTAAGGCTTGGAAACAGCCTCAGAATCCTTCCTAACCCTGTCATAAGCATTTGACACCAGTCAACTTCTATTGACAGGAGAAAGGAAACTCACTTACTCTACTTGGACCATATCCTTCTACTTTATATCCTTTTACTTTAGAAGAGAAAAATGACCATAAAAGTACCTTGAAAAGACAAAATATGAATCAAATAAGGCTAGACACCAGACTTTTCCTCTCTTCACCTCTAGACCTTATCATTTTAGGAAAAACTAATGAAAAATTCATTCGATTTTAGGAAGAGCTGATGAAACCTTTTTCTAACTCAAAATTTCCCCCCTGGCCCAAAACTCACTCTACATGAAAATAACAGCACAAACTAATAAATCCACTGAGCACTTGCTGTGTGCCAAGTACCATGCTTAGTATTTTGTCATAGTATTTAGCATTAGTTTACAAGGTTATCAGACAGTCCCATTTTTTATGGATAAGGAAATACACTCAGAGTTAAAAGAACATTGCTGAAGTCCCAGTTAATGAGCTGGGATTTGAACTTAGTCATTACTTTTCACAGCTGCATGACTCTTCCCCCTGAGGACCTGCACACTTGACTCGTCTCACGCCTCTAGCACTCTTCCTAGAGCCTGTCCTTCTGTTCTCCCTCACCCCAGCTCCCTGAGAGCAGAGCCAGTCACACTGTGTCTAATCCTTCCTATGGTGCCCAGTGCAATGTGCTGAATAAAGGAGGAGCTGGCTAGCATTTATTAAATGAACCTACTCAGGATTTAGTCAATCGAAGAGTAAGAACAAAATACCTTTAGCTCCCTAATTTATACTAAAAATTAGCCATTTTCTTTGATGATTCAGAAGGCATTTCAGCTTCCTGCATTCTCACAAGGCCATTGTTTGGGATTATTTCTCATTACCCAAGACCAAACAAGGAGAGCCAAGCATGTCCTTAGTAACACCAGGTCAGTAACTTTGGAGACAGGAGCCTTCTCTCTCTGAGCTTGTTTCTTGCCAGTTTTTGTTACAAATTGAAGAGACAACATGTTACATAGGGTTTGGGGCCAGAATATACACACAGATGTGTGCACACTTGCATGTACATGCATGCACCTGCCTTGCTATTTGGATTCTTAAGACCTTCTTTATTCCAGCAAAACTGTTTCCATGAGCCAAAAGGGTATTTTCTAACCACAAGGTGGCAACCCAGGAGCTGGAGGTAGTCACAGCACCACATACTGGCCTTTCCCTGATCCAGTATAGGCCAGAGGAGCCAGGGCACCTTCCTGACTGATGGGAACAGGAATGGGCCCTTTGCAGTGATTCTAACCCCCCCAGTCCTTACAAAACCTAGGTTCTCCTGTCACCTCAATTACATAAGTCGTTATGTAAACACACAGAGGACTCCCGTCTGGGCTGAGAACTCACTGTCTAACCTCAGGGATCAAAGAGCTGGGCTGCTGTTAACTTTATTTAAAAGGATATATAAAGGGACTTTGGTCTGGTCGCAAGTGCACATTGAGGTCACCAGGAGGCAGAAATGTTTTAATGCCCTCATTTAAGTGTCAGTTACAGTTTCTTGGCATGGGGAAAAGTCCAAGTAGGAGTTCTTCCTTCAACTCATATCGCTGTCTCTACACACTCCCTGCCTCACAGTTTGCCGCACCAACTATCAAGCTGGATGTCACAGCCGAATGTGAATATCACCCCTCGAAAATAAACCAGGCCATGTGATCTTTAAAGGAAGCAAAAACAAAACCGGAAAAAGCAAAGCCAGCAACCAGAAAACATTCTTCTGTTCTCCCTACTACCAGCACCAAGCACAGAGGTAAACTCTTTGGCACTGGACAAAGATATGGCGAAAATCCCAGCAATGAATGAGGAAGAAGAAGAAAAGAGGCCAGCTACTTATGTCCCAGGCTCTGTGCTAAGGGCTAAAGACCTGACTTTCCTCACCTAATCTTTAAAACAACACTTTGGCCTAGGTAACATTGTCTTCCTTTCTTGGCATGAGGAGAGTGCAGCTCAGAGAGGTCAAGTGACTGCCCAAGGCAACACAGCAAGAAGTGCAGAGCAATGGAGCTGCGCATACTGTCCTCCAAGAGGGGAAAAGGGAAGGGAGACTTCCACATGTAGTCTGTGCTCAAAGAGAGGGTAAAATACTACACATCCCCCGTCATACCTCTCTTCACAGTCAGAAGCTTGGATTTTATATTTTCTTTATACTTAAGATAACGGGACTCTTTGAGAATCCTCTACCCTCACCCAAATATTGCTCTGATGTTCCTTGGTACCATGGTCAGTGTGTCAGTTGCCCAACTCACCAGCTCCTTCGGCCTCATGTTGTAAAGGATCCTCTCAGCATTTTCACTGTCGTGCCTGCTTTCCATGATGGCCAGGAGCAACTTCGAGGCATTGTTCTAATCGGAGAAGCCAAGGGAGAGAAGTGAAGAGGAGCCATTCTCACCGCACCTGCCCAGCTACACGGGTGCACACCCTGGCTAGACAACCAGGCACATTCTACACCACGGGTCACGCACATCACAGGCTACTTACACAGGCACAGGATGTGTTGCTTCAGACCCCAGAAATACATGCATACAGTCTGATTCGGGTCAAAGAGTTATACAAGGTAGCTAGCGGAAACTGGAAATTTAACATGGGTGCTTCTGGGTATGGTCATTCCTTAGTACCCATGGAGGATTTGTTCCAGGACCCTACTGGTTCTATAAGCCACAGATACTCAATCCTTTGTACAAAATAGCAGAGTATTAGCATATAACCTACACACATCTTTCTGTACACTTCATCTCCAGATTATAGCAACAATAACATAAAAGGGCAATGTGAATAGTTATTATAATACTACATTGTTAAGTAACAATGACAAGGAAAATAGTCTGTACATGTCCAGTATAGACATAATTCTTTCTGGATATTTTTGATCTGCCCATTGACTAAATCCCCAGATAGTGAACACTCAGACACACAGCCTGACCATATGTTTTCACACTCAAGATGATGGTGTTGGGGAGGGTCCTACTGTGCAGACTCACACTGCCTTATGTTTCCAGGGGCTGAGTTGGCACATTCTCTGCCTGGGTGGGTATGCTTACACACAATGCTTCTACTCTTATAGGCCAGAGACACAAGCCTTTGTACAACTTTCCTATCATCAGAATGCCTGACGCTGTTAGTACACCTGATATGAGCTAACAAAAAAGACAAGAAACACTATATGCCTGCCAAGCCATAATTTCCCATTACATTAAAAATGTGCATGTCTTCACATCCTGTACTTCTTGGCTTGGTCTCATCCAGGGCCCCTGAACCTGCAGTAATTTGTATGTTTTCCTGTGTAAAGGCTTCCAAAGTTCATGCTTATGTTTTGGTGTGGGGGGTTCTCTTCCTTCCCCAAGTTTAGGTCAGAACAGTGCAGTCACGTTCCAGTGCTAGTGCAGACTGTTTCTACAGTAACCCTGAGTGAGATTGCTGAGTGAGATGGAAATGTCACCGAAGTGCTGACCAGGAGCCTGTGAAAGTCTCCATCTGTTTTAGATGTTCATTGTGTGCTTTCTTATAAATGGTAGCCAGGTATGTGAGTTTGAATGATGTTCAAATCTAAAACAAAATTTGTCAGAAGGAGTTAAAAACAGCAAAAAAAAAAAATCTATTTAAACCATCAAATTAGCAATTAAGTTTGAATTCTCAATTCTAAATGCTAAAAGAAAAATAAAAATACCTGTGCCATTCTTCTGAGCTTCTCTGTTAACACCTTCCCCAAGGCGAATCTTTCCTATGACACTGTTCATGTAATACCACAAATCGGATTTTTAGCCAAATCCTGCGGTTCTATGCTCTTTAATAATAGAGGTAAAGTGCTCCCTGCTGCATATGGGTATAAGACAGAGGACAGATCTCCACATGCCCCAGTGTGGGAAGAGTCAAAGTGGAAATTTGTGCAATGATGCTACCACATTCCCAAACACACTTCAGATACCAGGGTGGGTTGCAAGTTTACTCTCAGAACTGAATTTTTGGATTCTTTGAGAACCTCTAGAACTCCTAAACAAGGGGAGGGTTTTCTTCTTGAAGTTCTAAGCTGCAAAGGCACTCTTGAAGTCACTACTCTCGCACCATTAAGTTATTCTGGTATTTACTAGAAGCCAAAAGCCAGTGGGGCTTCCTCTCAGGTATGTGAAGTCCTCCATTTGTACACAATGCCCAGAAACTTGTCAGGTACCTGCTGGCCCATTCTTTGCCAGTGTTAGCAGTTCTCATTTTAAATCCACATTAACTAAGTCATTAATAGATAGCATCTAGATTAAGTAAAAATAGATTTTTGAGGTATTACATAGCTTTAGTTATTCTTCAACTGATTCTTTTTCTTCAAAGGGTAGGGGGTGCTTAGATACCACATGGGAATGGTATTTCCATTGCCTCTCTGTTCCAGGCTTTTGGAATTGAGCTCTTGGTCTCTGGGTGCTATTGGAACTCGTTTCTCAGATCTGAGTGTCAAGTATTCACTCCATGAGACATGACAGTTAAAATAAGGGCCTTCTATCCCAAGGCCCTTATTTGTAAAGATTAAAGTTCTGCTATTTAGTCAGAACTCTAACTTGGATCATTCCCTTAGTTTAACAGAACTGTTTTTAATATTTATTTCCACAACACTGACAATGTCACATGCCAAGCCAAAACAGAAAAGTGACCATACTCAAATGCTACTATCTCTTGCTTTCAGTCTCCACTTGCCTTCAGTTCTAACACAAGGTCCATTCGCTTCTTTCCCAGAGGATTGATGTCATTGAGGATCAGGGCTGTGATAATATCGATGCCATTGGACTCATGGGTGGCTATGCAATTCTGAGCAAATAAACATACAGACATTTACACAAATGCTGGTCATAAATCAGAAGTCAAAGGCCAACAGGCTGAAGTGCTATTTCAACACAATGTTTGCCACTCCCAGAAGTCTCTCTAGGGGAGAGCTGCAATTTTCCGTGAGAAAGTGGTAAAAATAAAAGACAGATGAAAATCTCTAGTTTCAGAATTAACAGTAAACAGTAGGAAAGTCCCCATGCACGGTAACTGATAAATTGGTTGCGTCTAATCCAAATAGTGCCGCGCAGTTGGCTTTTGTTCTTAAAGGAAAATACGTTGTATGACTGATACCAAGGTCTGAGCCCTTTTTCCCCTTTAGAAGTGTGTTCCATTCTCCCTACATCACTTGTGTTGCATATTTCAAACTTCTGATGAAGGTTTAAGCTTGGAAAGCAAGCTTCTGGTTTAATTCAAACAATATCAAAATTAATCATCTTTCCCCAGGTAAGACCACATCTGTAGCACAATCCACGCCGCAAAAGCAAGGTTTTAAAGAAACATACTTACATGTCAAAGCCTTTCCCTTAAGTTTGTTATATTTCTGTGTTCCTTTTCACTATACTGTAGCTAGTACTAGACCACATGCTTAGTCAGGAAACAACCAGAAGAAAGTGCGTCTCACAAAACACTGTTCTCACATTTAGACAACTAAGATGAAGATTCTTCATAGGCAGAGAACTGTCTCTTGGAAACTGCTCTCCTCTAAGTGAAGGTCCTTTTTCCCAAAGGAACTTGCTACCTCATACCTTCCCCATTTTCTGGGTTTAGAACTGACCATTTTAAAGGCCTGCCCTACTCTCTCTACCTGGGAAGCACCCTTTGGAGTTAAAAATTATACTCATCCTAGCACTGAAACTGAAATTCACAAAATCTTCCAGAGATGTCATTATGAGCAACGATCCAACTCAAGAAAACAAAATATTGGGCCCTACTCCAAAAGTAGACTTCTTGGGAGGCCAAAGTCAACAATATATGGTCTTTTCTTCCCTGAGACTCCATGTTAAAAATCTCAATTACTAATATTAGTGCTGTTTCATGTGGAGCATGTTTTTTCTCTCCAAGTTGATTTAAATAAATCTCCATAAAGTTGTCACTTATTGTGTGCTGTTTTCTGTTGTTAATATTACTCCTGCTTTATTGTCTATCTCTACCTGATACTCTAGTCAAATCAAACAAAACCAATCCAAACCAAGCCAAGAGGCCAAAGACAACTCTTCCAATGCCCTTAATTGGGTAAAGTACTGCAGTGCGATGAAATACCATGGTAACTTTTCAATGGCTATAAAAGGCCTCCAGCTCTACTGACTCACTAGGCCAAAAGTCGTATGCGGTGTAACTTCGGAACAGCCTATCGTCACATTTCTAAAATGATTTTTAAAAGTTCCCATCCCCACGTGCCAAGAGAATTACCTGGTTCTCATGGCAAGGGCCTTGGCAGTACTCAGTCAGACTTTCCAGGGTCTGGTTGATCAAAGCTACATTCTTTTCATTTATATACAGTCCAAGAAGACCAAGGCCTCCAGTGGTGCTTCCACAGATACAGTCCAGAAACTGCAGCGTCTCACACACCAAATTGTAGTTAGTCTTGTTATTCTGGCAACGAAGAAAGTTCTGCAGTTGGGCAGTTCCCAGGTGTGGAGACCAAAGGCAGAGAGAAGAGAAAAAAAGTCATTTTTACAGCCAACTTTTTTGGTTTTTTATTTTTTTGGTACCAGGACTCAAACTCAGGACCTTGTGCTTGCCAGGCAGGCACTTGTGCCACTGAGCTGTATCCCCAGCCCGATGTGGCCACCTTGATGGTCTCTTAACTGGTCAGTACTCTGGACTGATCATCAATTATGCAGATGCATCATAGGACCAGACAAAACAAAGAGCTCCCAACGTGGTCAATCCATGGCTATGGTACTATTTGTAACAGTGAAGAACTGGAAAAAAATCTAAACAGCCATCAACAGAGGGGTAGTTAAAAAATTACAGTATGCCACTCTTATCTAATATTATAAATTAGGAATACTGAATAGATTCTTATGTGCCAGGATTGAATGATCTCTAGGGTTAGGTTTAAAAGACACAAATAGATTAGTATGTGATATAACTGATATTTTAATCAGATGTTCCAATTTAAATATTAAAGACTGGAATAGTTTTTCATGGACAGAAAAGAGGCAACACTTTAAGCTACTTATTTTCATTGGAATCTTTATTAAAAAGAATATATTTGCATATTCTTTATATAATGAAAACATTTGTGAATGAACAGATTAAAAGCTGGTAACCAAATTTAACACTATTCATCAAATTAACTCCCCCGCTCCCCACTTAACCTATGTTTCTCTTTCTCAGTAACAGCTGTTCACATCCAGTGGGAAGAGAGAAAAGACAGACGGGTTGGGACCGTGTGGACTTTCCCATGAGTGACTACAGGAGGATTTCACAGCCACTTCTCCCCTGCTCTGTCGAGCTCCTGAGGAAAGATGCTATCTGTCTGGGGCTGTCTATATGTTCCCCATGGAAGAGTCTGGTCCTCAAAACTCTAGTTCACAGCATGGCTCTCAAGCCCCACCCCCTTCAAATTCCAGGCCCTGCTCCAACCACACTCCTCCCAAGCTGCTGACCACACCAGTCACACAGGTCTCTTGCTGAGTGGTGATGGCATTACTGCTCAGTGACACCATCACTCTCACCAAGTCCCTCTCTGCACAGAGAGAGCACTCCCGCCATGGCCCTCTCTGCAGTGATGTCACTGCTCCTGCCAGGCCTCTTTATGGCCAGCAGCAATGGACTTCTTACTGCTTTGTAAGCATTCTTCAATCTCTTCATTCTAGGGCATCTCCACATGATTCCCTGTGGCTGTCACACTCTACTGGTCTCACCCAGACTCCTCTTTCTTCAGGATGTGGTCTAGAGCTGCATCTTCTAGGAAGCCCTCCCTGATGTTGTAGGCCCACTCTCTTCAGCTGGGGTCACCTCAGCCTATGTCTCTACTCTCCAAACAGGGATGTGTCTCTGGTGATGCCCATACACTCCATGAAAGGCCATGTTGATAATACGGGTTACCCAGTAGCTAGCACAGGAACTGGTACATACGAAGTACTTCATAAACACTGGTTGAAATAATTTGAGATGGAGAAAAGGGAACCAGGGAAGTCATTAGCTAACAGGGCACACTTGTTTCCAACTCCCTATCACAGCCAGTTGGCTGCTCTTTATTGAAAGTCTGTCCCATATATTCATTCTGGTTTATGCAGAGACTGGCCAGCATCTCCCCTTCCCTGACCCACATCCATTTCTTCTTGTCCTCTGCAAAAACAGACACATGTCTCTGAGAAGCATACAGGAACTCTTTTCAATTGCCCTGCCTGGCCTAGGCTGGAGAAATCCTGCTTTTTCTGTGGTTTTCCTGGGAAAGCCAAGAGTGGATTAGGTGGAGAAAGATAGGTGAAAGAAGTGAAGGACTTCAACTGTGTATGTGTGCAGACTGCAGTGGAGAGAGATCAGGCCTGGCATTCATTAACCCAGGCACAAAGCCACGTTAGCTGCTTCGGGAGGGTTCAAAATCACACACGAACTGGTTAAAGAATACTGTTGTCCATTGGTTTCTGACTACAGTAAGCAAGGCTTACTTAAGACAGCAACTGCCCGTTTGGTTAAGTCCAATTTGGTTATCGCTACTGAACATTTACCAACAGGAAAGCTGAGGTTATAAATATGACAAAAAAAATACTCTGGGCACAAACCCAGAGACTGCTGCTTCAGAAGGCTGGTTCCCTTTTCTCTCTGAGTTCATCTGTACTTCTTTACACCAGAAAACTGAAAATTACTTGTGAGAATGTCTTTTCTTCCCTCAGATCTACAAGGAAACCCTGACCCAGTGGCCTACCATCTGTTTAGAACAGTGCCAACAGGGTGGCATGCAGAATAGTTGAGTCTTATTTAAAACCATCGTTTGGGAAATAAACTCATTCAAATGTAATTTTACTGGAGCAAGCCACCACTCAGGCAAGCCTGATTTTGTGTGAGTTTTTAAAGATGATTCTAACATATCCTTGTGAGCCATTAGTCCATTTCACTGGCTTTCCCACCAGGCCCTACAAAAACCTGAGGATTCCTTGGGGTGCATCCCACCTTCTAGGACTCGAGGATGAGGTGAGGAAAGCTCCAGCACTCTCCAGTTTCCACTTTGAACAGAGCAGCTTTGCTCTCACATGATTAGCATAGTACATTTCTGCATAAGATGTTCTTCAAATGACGGATTCTGCAGCCAAAGGGGGTAGGCTTAAAACCTCTGAATTGGGTAACTTTATGCACCTTCAAATGGTAAGCTGCTAAATCTTTTTTCATATGTGAAAATATCCTGCATACTACCTCCATCTTCCAAGCACTGCTGTCCATAGAATGGAGAAGAATGAAATTCTGGGAGGACTTTATTAAAGGCATCTTTGCCCATGGCTTCCCAGGACATTAATTTGAAGGAGAATTTTGTGAAGAGCTAAGGTTCAAAACTATACTTTAAAAGCCATCCAAATCAGAGATAATCAAAGTCTTGCCCTACTGAAACAGTGGAAGGAAAGTGGGCATGTCAGGAAGAACAGAAGATGACAGGGAGGGAAGGCTGGTAGCTCCAAGAAACCAGAACCACACTTGTCAAATAATCAGTAAAGACTTCGGAGTACTTATTTGTATAAAAACACCAGAAAGCAGGTACTTCATTCCATCAATCAACAAATACAGTCATGCATTACTTAAGGATGGAAATATGTTTTGAGAAATGTGTTGCTGGGTGATTTTGTCATGCAAATATCACAGAGCATGTTCATAAACCTAGATAGTACAGTCTACCATGGTTAGGCTATATGGCATATACTATCATATATGAATTCTATTATTGGCCAAAATGTCATTATGCTGTGTATGACACCTATATTTTGTAATGTATTTAATAATCCATCCATCCAATTTCCATGTAAGTACCTACATGCCAAACAGTAGCAGGGTGCAAGACACATGTATATGTAGGCCTCTATACACACTGAACAAACCCATGTGAAGTCACCTGGTGAATGAGACTGTGATCCTCAGTCCTGTGGAGGCACCAGAGAAGACAGAAACATATCAACTGTCTAGACTTTTGAGCCAGACAACCATGCTCAATCCTCAGCTCAAGCAACCTGGCCGAAGTGAGAAGATCTGAACTGTCACATGAAGCCAGGCCCTGGAACATCCCCGAACCTCACCTGCAGGTCTCGGTTGTGGTTTTCACACAGTAGCTGGAGGAAACGGAGGATGGGCTGCATGATGGTGATGACCACACTCATTTCCAGGTCATCCTTGGTCTTGTCAGTGGTGGCTTGGGTGCCTTCTCCTGGCTGGTAGTGGTCATCAGGGTCGGCCTCTCTCCTGAAGGTGCTGAAAGCTTTTCTGGTGGCAGTGGATGCCTCAAGGAGCTGATCCCTGACCTCTTCTGTTATCTGTGTTGAGGGTTCTTTTGCTGGAACACAAGCATGAGACAGTCAAGGCCACCGTCCTTGGGAATACCACTTACCACACCCAAAACCAGGTTAGAAAAGAGTCTGTGTTCACTACAGAGCCAGAAGGCTGGCAAAAATACTGTAGGGAGTCATTCTTTCCCCTCAGTTCATAGGCAGAATGAAACTGGATTCGAGCCATACCAGCCTGCTGTGGTTCTCGCATTTATCTAGGCCTATACTACGTTTAAGAGGAAAATCCTGATGGCCAATCAGTGAGCAACAAAATACAAAGCCTACTGGGAGAAACAACTCATTTGTCAGAATAAAACACCCTGGAGAGACCCAGATAGAAGGAGATGGATCCTCTTGACACAGGAAAAAATTAAAACATAAAAAAGCTTGTCAAATACTTCGGGACTACAACTGAAACAGATAAAAATTATGGGACACAGCTTTTTCGCGGTGACCCGCCAAGTTTGTATGAGCTTGAATCTGTGCTGGCAGGCAGAGCCACACAAACTTGATCCCACTGCCACTCACAGGAAGCACAGCAGCGCTGAAGTCGGGGGTTGGTGAGCCCAAAAAAGAGCAGAGCCAGTGAACTGACCTTCAGTAATCCATGGTCAGTGCTGAGAATGAGACCCCCACCATGGGAAGGGCATGACCAAATGGGCAACATGTTGGAATCAGGCAGGAGGAGCCTGAACTGGGAGCAACAGTGACTTCAGTTGGTTGCTTCCTCCCCAGACCAGATGCGTGGGATTTGCTTGGAGTGGACTGCGCCCCTGACCGGGACCCAATGAGCTGTCCCAAATTGATTCCCTGCGCCTAGCAAGCACTAACCAGGTGAAGGCCCCTGAAGGTTGGCTGGCCCAGTGGGGAGGGGAAGGCATACGTAGCCGCAGCTTATACCTCAGTGACAAGAGCAGGCAAGAGAGGGTGGAGGTCCCTCACCAGCGTGCTTCAGAGGAAACTTGGCCAACAGGGAAGGGGGCTGGGACCTGCACTGTGACCCGTGTGGAGGAAGCCAGGACCATGACAGAAGAGAGAGGCAGGAGGAGGCCCCCCCAGCCCAGAACCCTGAGAGCCCTGATCCAGGAGAGGGAAAAACAAGGGAGACTGAGGGCAGCAAACACACAACATCAGACATGGCTTCAATGGACATTAAGAGATATCTTCAGGACCTTGTAGACAAGCTCAAAACTGAAATATTAAATCAGGTAAAGCAGGATATGAGTAGAGTAATAAAAGAAATGCTCTCAGGAAGCATCTCTCAGGATGCAACAGATGGAAGAAGGGAGGAACACACAAAAAAGAGAGAAACATTTGATAAAGAATATAAAGAAAATATAGAATACATGAAGCAGATTCAAAGAGACTACCAGGAAATTAAAAACTCTATTTAAAGCTGGCAAAATGCCTTAAAAGAAACTAAGGATAGACTATCAAAACTAGAAGACAAGTTTGCAATGTGTGATCATGAAAGGAAAGATCTCTTAAAAATAACAAGGAAACAGGCAGTAATAATACAAAGGCTAGAAGATGACAAGAGAATCTACAATTTAAGAATAAGAAATGTGAACGAAGAAGCAGGAATACATATAAGTGAACTACAAAGGCTATTCACAGAAATAATGAAGGAAAACTTCCCAAGCATGGGAAAAGAAAATAACATTCAGCTATGTGAGTCATACAGAACTCCAGCCACCTACAACCAAAACAGATCTACACCCAGACATATAATAATCAAGATACTAGAAATTCAATATAAAAACAGAATATTAAAAGCTGTCAGAGAAAAGAAACAGATTACCTATAAAGGTAAGCCCATCAGAATCACGGCTGACTTCTCGACTCAGACCATTAGATCAAGGAGAGCTTGGAGCGAAGTATTCCAAGCCCTGAAAGAAAATAACCTCTAGCCCAGATCGATGTACCCTGCAAAACTGTCACTAGATATTAATGGAGAAACAAGATGCTTCCATGACAAAGAGGAACTGGGGGAGTTTGTGACCATCAATCTAACCCTACAGAGAATACTGAAGGACATTCTAGAGAGAGAGAAAAAAAATACCAGGATTTTGGAACAGTGGCAGAAAGGCCTCACTGAGTGGGGCAGGAAGTAGAATGAAGGAGAAAACTAGAAAAACAGGCAGAAAAATAGCATAGCAGAAATGAGGCAGAGAAGGATGGCTAGAATCTCTACCATAGATGGCCTTGATACACTATATTTTTAACAGTGCACCAGGATTCAAAACCCACATTACTGACACTACTCAGCTTAGATGGATTATATTCTGTTCCAGTCATTCTACCTGGACTAGATTTGAGGGCACAGACAGCAATCCCGAAAATAACAGGATATAGTACGGGGATCATCCTTAATTTCCTATTAAGTCAATCTAAAGCTCCATAAAACCTACACTGTTTTACCTTGACTGATCGTAATCGAATCTGGTCTTTTAGATTGCTGTTTTGTATTGACAGATTTTATTCAAAGCTGTTATGATTGATTGTATCAAGTCTTGAGAATTTAGGCAACTGCACTGAAGATGACAAGATCCACCAGAATATCCACTCTGGTTTGATTATTACCTGCCTTTTAAGTTTTATACTATCTACAATGTTTTATTTTACTAATATTGTTGTGTACTGCTATATTCAATTATACTGCTATATTCAATTATGCCTGATGATATAGACATTCTATTGAAGATAATAAGAAACAACACAGTAATCATTGTAGATCACCTTGTACTGTGGTTTTATATGACTTTTTGGTTTCATGTTTTTATAGGAGTTTGCTTTGTTTTGCCTTGCTAAGTTTTGTTTTTCCCTCTAATACAGAAAGGATAGAAATACATGTAGAGATTCATGCATACGTAGTTGTTTACACTCTCACTGTTTTAAAGCATACAAAGTAGATACATTTTGGAACCTGAACAACTATTTCTAAGAGGACAATATGTAATTTATTAACTAGTGATTTCTTATTGTTTATCTTTTTTTTTTTAAATTCTATATTAGCACAATCATGTTGCTAAGTTGTTACTGGATCATTGAACTTCTCTGCAGTCTCACTGTTTGAATGTCCACTTTGTATGATTTAATTTTGTAACTTGAACAACTATGTCTAAGAAGACAATATGTAATTTATCAACTAGTGATTTGTTACTGCTTATTTTTTTTCTGAAATTCTGTATTGTTTCTACCCCTTTTTCTGTTTTTTCTCTTTAAACAAAATTTTTAAAAAGAGGAAAATCCTTAATCCAGGCTCTGTTGACCACACAAATCTAAGGCTGAAAAGCCTCAGCTTTCTCCTCTGTATAATGGGAGAACATCAGTGAATTCTATATCCAGAAGGTTCCTAAGAGGCTTAACGTAATGTTAATTACCACTCTATTTATTGTATCTGTACTGATAAGTGACTTACCCTTAACAAAATGCCAAGACACCACGATTAAGCATTTTGTACGCACTGTCTTGGCTGGTCTTCAGAATAACCCTGTGATTCAACCATGGCATTATTTTTATTTTTTTGGTACTGGGGATCGAACTCACAACCTTGTGCTTGCCCAGTAGGAACTTATGCTGCTGAGCCAAATCCCCGGCTTAGCATCATAAACACAGAGTCTGTAGCCAGGCTTGCCTGGGTTTGAATGCTGACTCCATTACTTTCCAACTGCAAGTCTGCAATACGTTAATTATTCCACCTGTACCTCAGTTTCCTTATTTAGAAACTAGAGATAACAATTTAACCTATTGTAAAGGGTTAACTTGAGCTTTAAACGAGTTGATGCAGGTAAAACCTTTGAGCAGTACCTTGATACAGTTTGACTCTGGAATGTGTGCTGAAGGCCAATGAGCCAAAGGTCTAGTTCCTTGCTGTGGTACCACTGGGAGACTGTGCAGTCTTTAAGAGATGGAGTCATGAGAGGTCACCGAGGGCGTTCCCTTAAAAGTGATGGGGGACTCTGATCTTTTCTTTTTTTTTCTGCTTCTTAGCCATGAGGTGAGTGGTTTTGCTCTGCACACATTTCCATCATGATGAGCTGCCTTGGGAGAGACCCCAGAGCCCACAGGGTCCACTGATCATCAATTAAAACTTCTTCAATTATGAGCCAAAATAAATCTTTCTCCAGACTTATCTTAGGTACCCTTGACAGTGACTAGAGGCTAACACATACCCGACACATAGTAAGTATTTCTGTACTGTTTTTCCTCTGCCAGTAAGGTCATAGATAAATCTCTTTATACTTCAGGAAATAAGGAGGAATTACTGATAAATGCCTGATCCCTGTTTTAAAGTACACATTTCTCTCCACATTCTGTGAATGAAAACCACAAGAAAAGAATACTCAATAAAACCTACTTGACTAAGTAGAATGTCCACTAATTTACTGAACAAGAAGACTTGCTAAGCATCAGGACCTCGGCACAGTCCCTCTGGAGACTCAGCCTAACCAGACTGGTCGTTCTCTATGGAGGGACCTATGCAGAAAGCAGCCTGGAGCCCGGAAGTAACAAAGCGTGAAGGAAACCACCGCATTCCTCTGAGGTTCCCAGTGTAGCTGGCAGAAGATGAAGAGCATTACCTTTTTTCCGAGATGGGGCATCCCTGTCTACCTCATCGTCTTTCTTTTTATTTCCCAAGTCACTGGTGTTCACAGTCACAGTTGCCTTAATTTCCTGCTGGGCAAGCTTCATTCGATCATAAAAGACCTTAAAGAACTTTTCCGACTTCTTATCTTCAGTCAACCGGCAAAAGAAGGAGTGCTGCCAAAAACAAAACAAAAACAACCCAAAAAACCATAGATTTTCAGTGTTTCGAAAGACCAGGTACTAAACCCCACCCAAGACACCAAAATTTAGTGGAGATGAGGACCAGTCACAAGCTTTACTAATCTAGGCTGAGACCAAGGTTAATGTGGCTCCACAGGCCATCACACTCTGGGGTCTATGGCCTGAGGTTTCAACAGAAAACCTTTTAAACAAATGTGCACAGAGCAGCCACCTGGTCTGTGGAACCTGCTGAAGTGTGGTGGGCAGACTTCAGCCAATGAAGAATAACCCTTCTCTCCCCTGTATACACACAAAACAATTCCATAAACAATGGAATGGGAAGGTTTAACTTTTTGTCATGCTAGGGATCAAAGCCAGGACCTTGAACATGCTAGACAAGTACTCTATCAAGAAACTATAGCTCCAGTCCTGGAAATACTGTTGTGATGACTGCAGGGTGGTCATGTGTGCAAGGACTTCTCTGTGCTCCCCTCCATAAGTCACATACAGATGAGTAAGGTGTGTCAAATACCCATAGGGGTCATTAACAAACGGGTAAGGACGACACATCTGTAAGTCAGGCTGACATGCAGCAGTCAAACGCACTCAGGGGGACGTATGATTATATTACAGAAGCTCAGAACTGGTGAAGCAGATCCTGGGCTGTACTGATTTCAAAATCTTCATGAAAAAAGTGATTTTTAGATAAGACTTCAAAGGACAGATAAGAGTGGTTAGCTGAAAACACTCAAAATTAACAGGTAGATGCCTCTTGGATACACATTTGTTTTTGGACCCACTGCAAGCAAGAGTATACATTGTTGATGTAAAAACACAATATGGTATCTCAACTTCATTTATGAGTATTTGCTTTTCACCCCCGTGCAAGTACCACACTGCTGTGAATTATTTACATAAAAATACAATACGGTAATTTCCAGAGGAACAAAACAAAGCTCCAAACAGTGTATCTGCTTCTCCCAGTAGATCTTTCTGCCAACTTCATACCCTCCCATTTGGAAGGATGGAAAGTTTCCCTCTACAGGGAAGCCCTAGACTTCCAATTCTGGAAAGAACTAAAATCCTACCAGCCCTTCAATGGCCCCAACTCCTCCAGTCTGGCCTATATACACTCTGCAGTGCCTGATTCGGGACTGCCCTGGAGAGCTGCCATACTTTCCACCTGTCAACATGTAACTGTAGTCTCTTCAACCCTCCTGGCCACTGGCCCACATGCCACATTAATAAACATCTGTCCCATTTGCCCACAGTGAATTTTCTGATTGTGTCCTTTCTTCTCCTTGCTATTCTTGACTTCTAGTTTTTCTTACATACAACACAGGATCCATTCTTCCTACATATGCTCCCTGGTTCTATCTTTTCTCCTCCGTCTACTCCTGAATGACCACAGACATGTCTCCAGTTTCTTGAGTGCTCAGCCTTATCTTTCCCTGTGTCATTGAGTCCTCTAAGACTCCCACTACCAAATCAAGCTTCAACTTTGAGTATCCTCCATTATCCTTTTCTGTCTTTGGTTACTTTTAGGTTACTCCCGTTCCATCCATCCTTCCATCCACTACTGTGCACCTGTCATGAGTATATTGTGTTGGGTAGAAGAGAAAGAGTGATGAACAAAAAGACATGGATTCTCCCCTTACAGAACTGGCAGCCTGGTGAAGAAAAGACACAGTGGGGATTTGACTGTCACCCTAATGACCATGTACTAAAATAAGACTTTTATCCATATGAAAGGCACCCAAGAGCCAGATAGGAAATAGTTCTAAGGCAGAATCTCAGTGTCACTGCCTTCTTCTCTTGCTGCCCCTGGGTTTTTGCATGGCCAGGACCTTATCTTTTGCTCTCATCACTATGTTGCCTTTCCAATGAGGCCACCTCTAAAGCAGGTCCCAGGCCAACTGCTTATTCTCACATGGTTTTATTCTCTTCACAGCAACACTCAAAAATGACACTTGCATTCACTGTGTACCTGCTCACTGTCTTCTTCACGCAGTGTAAATTCTATGAAGACAGGCGCCTGCCTGTGTGGTTGGCAGTAGTCTCCAGAATGCCTAGAAGGAGTCCAGCATACAGCAGGCATGCCCTCATTATTTTGTTAAAAAGTCATTGTAATCAAATATTTTATGGTTCCTTGTAACTGGATCCCTACAATTAGATCCTCTTATCCGCAGTGGATCTGACAAAAATACCACCAAATAAATTAATTCTAGAAAACTGCTAGAAAATAAGAATCCAAGTTCCAAATGTTCACCTCTTTTAGAGTCAACACATCCACAAACAAAACGAGACACATGAGAATGAACAATGCAACCTACAGTTGTCTGATAATGGGGACTGGACTTCATGCCAAGACAAGGCATATGATGCCTTCCCACGTTCAGAGTTACAGGAGAGTCTTCCCTGATTCTGTGGCCCCTAAGGACAATTTACTCCAGCTGCTACCTCAGCACCTTTAAATGCATTTGGGGACAATCTGGTCATTCAAAAAAACAAAAGCATGTTAATTAAAAATAAGTAAGTAAGTAAATAAATAAATAAATAAATACATGAAGCCTGCCCAATCTGTACCAGTGCGAGGCAGCACACACAGCCTGCTGTAAACCATACTGTGTAACATCCAGCCAGTCAGTCCAACGGATGTCAGCTGATACCTTCAGGGTAAGGGAAGCTCTTCTGAAAGGAGAGAAAGGCAAGGGCATGAGGATTTTGAGCTTCCATACGGTTCTACGGTGGCCAGGATATTTATTTTGCATTATTTATTACCAGTCGGTCCCTCCAGTACCTGCAGCAGCTTTATCAACAGAATGAGCTCAATAAAACTTAGGACAACAAATATAAGGAAGTTACAAGGAAGCTTAGAAAAACAAAGTGAGAAAAGGGTTGCGACTAGAAGGTGGAGTAGAGGGAATTCAGGGGAGACTCAGACTTGCCTTCAAGCACTCCGGCAGTGAAAGGAGAGGCCTATCAGTTACAAAAAGGAGAAGTACAATCAGCGCTTCAAAGAAAGGAAGCTTTTCTTAACAGAGGGGTCAGCCAGGAAGGCTTTCTAGTGACAGCTGGTCAGAACGCCAGGCCCCTCACCCACTTGCTCTGTGACTATGGGCAAGCTGACTAGACTCCCTGAACCCACATGAAAGGGACAGCATGGCACAGGGCCTGACTGTGCTAGCTCTGTGTTTTTTACGGCTACTACATGACATAAACATGAAATGTCAGTGGAATGTCTGTAAGCAGTGAGGGTAGGATGGCCCTCCAGAGTCCATAGATCTGTTCTCAAACCTTTCTGCAATGAACTGTTCTAGGTGCTTGGGGAGATGTACCCTCCTGGGCTGTCTCTTTAGGTATGTCCTAAGGCCAGAGTAGGCAGGTACATGTGGCCCCCATCCCTCAGCTCCACCTGGCTACCTCCCACTCCCTCCCTGACCCTATTCCCACCCATCAGCCATCCCCCAACCCAAGAGCCAAAGTCAAACAAAGATTATACTTTCCAAATTTTTCATTCCACCCCACTTGGCAGTAGTGAGGGAAAGCCGGCTTAGAGCAGACAAAGTTAAATGACTAATAACAAAAGATATCAAAACGACAGTTGCCTCAGGGGACACAATGGGAAGAGACTACAAAGGAGATCAAGAGGACATTCCAGAGTGAAGGAAGTCTTCTTTAAGGTGGAAGTAGTCATTTCTGACAAATATAGTCAGAAAAATGGCTTCTCAGACATGTCCACACCTTAATCTCTGGAATTTTTGAGTTCTGTCACTTTACACAGTAGAATAGAACGTTACCTCATATGTCAGAGCAGAATTAAAGCACCAGATAAAATCAAGGATGCTAATTAGTCAACCTTAAAGTAAGGAGATAATCCTGGATTATTCAAGGCAATCACAAGGGGCCTGAAAAGTGGAAGAGGGAAGCAGGAGAGGAGAACAGAAAGAAGCAATGTGAGAAGGACTCAAATTCCCTCTGATAAATATGGAAATAGAGGAGAGGGCCATAAGCCAAGGAATGCAGGTGGCCTTCAGGAGCTGCAAAGGTTAGAATGTAGATGCTCTCCTAGAGCTTCCAGAAAGGAACACAGTGTGACTGACATCCTGATATGAGTCAAATAAGATTTGGGTTGAACTTATAAAATAATAAATCTAGTAACTTCAAGTCAATGCAGCAACTGTTAATAGCAGCCACAGAGTATAACTATGATAGGTATAAAAACATTTGTCAAATTTAAAAGAGCGCTACTCTTAAAATCTGTGCGTTCATTGTATGTGAACTGCAGTACAATGTAAAGAAAAAAGGAAAAGAAACTGCTTTAGTTCTCAAAAGTTAGAGAACTACATCAAGCTGTAGCAGACAAGGGGTCACCGTCAAAAGCCTCCTTGACAGACCAGGAAATGGCATCTGCCTGCTGACCGTCCTAACCCTACTGTTATCTCCAGATCACATTTGATTCCCAAGCACTTTTCATAGATGCTGTCTCATCAGCATCTGAGGAGATTGCCAAGAGAGATACCATCATTCATAAGCCTGCCATGTTACAGATGAGAGCGTTGGGGTCAGGGGAGGTCAGTGGCTTGTGGCAGAGTCCTGGTAGGTCCTCTACCTCCCCACCTGCATTTTAAACCCACACGAAGATGACCAGCCCCACCAGCCAGACAGGAGCAAAAGGCTGGAAAAGTGAAGAAAACGAAGCTGGCATGGGGGCAGATGTTCAGTGCCAATTCCAGACATCTCTGACTGCAGGTCTGCATGGGACATGTTTGAGGGAAGGAAGTGGGCTGAGGGGTGGGGTGAGGAAGTGACCACTGGCCCTGGCTATCTCAAGGGCAGTGGTGGGAGGGGAAGCCAGCATGACTGCGGTAAACCAAGCTTCAAAACAAAACAAAAGAGTAAGAGAATACTGATCACAGAATGTTAAAGCTGGAGACATTTTACTCCAGCAATTTCTAAATATATTTTATAGCCAATCCAGCTCTTTCCTCTCTCTAAATACCATCTTATATGAAGACCTCATATATGAGAGAGATAGCAGAATGGTTCATTTTGAAACAAGGTGGCAGGATCCTTCCTCTTAGCACAGAAACTCCTCCTTGGAACAAACTTTGGCACTCCACCGAACAGCACTTGCAAACCAGGTTAGTACATCCTTCCATATTTTAGAGAAGAGGAAATTGAGGCCCTGACAGGAAAAAGGCTTGCTAAGGACCAAGGAGACTCCTCACCCCTGCCACACACCAACTGCCCAAGCCAGTTCCTTCTGGCCAGGCTGGGTTGTAGTCAACTGAAACAATAGCCTTAGTTGATATTCCTGGTCTCTGATCACAGCCAAGTGCACACGGCTTTCTCTCCTGGAGCTGACTGAGCTGGACAGGTACCAACAAATCAAGGACCTAGATTAGAAAAATAATAATAAATCTATCTTTACACACCATCTTGAAAATAAAAAAATACTTCTTTGTTAACCTGGTGGCCACCCACTACTCCCTGCCAAGTACTTGTAAAGAAATGGAACCCGTTTGATGGCAAGAAGTCCTCAATGGTTAGGATCTAATAGACAAGGGGAACCTGGTAGACAGAAGACAGTGGACAGCAGGGGTGGAGCACACAGTCCTTCCTCTGGTGTAAGAGATCATGATTCCAATTAAACTGTGTAGCCCCAAGATAAGCTACCCCTTGCACACCCAGAAAAATAAGTGAGTTAAAGGCAAATATCTGCCCTATCACAAAGTAGACATCTTTGCCAGAGCTGAAGAGCTTCATGGGAAAACATAGGCTTGTACTCCAAGGATCACGGAATTCCCTGGAATCTGAGCCAGCTTGCCTACATGGGCCTTTCGTGAGCATCTAGGCTATAGGGCAGGAAGCAGAAGGAAGAAGAGGTAGACATGATCCAGAAGAGCCCTGGTGGGAGGACGGGATGGCTTAGAAATGAGCAGCCTAGAGCTGGAATAGCTATAGGACTTTGAGCCTTCCCCAAAGAGAGTATTTCCATTCTGTGGCCGGCCAGCCTTGTAGAAGCACTTGCTGTGGCCTTGAGAGAATCTAGAGAATTAGATTTTCCACCTGACTGCTTCATAAGACATGATTCTGATCAATACAGCCTATGACGTTCACTTAGCATGCTTATTAATTTGCTGCAAAATGAATTAAGTCCTTAAGCTAAGTCCGAGAATGTGGCTGCTGAACAGGGAGTCAACACAAGTTTCCAAGGGCCAACAAAAATTCTTCCCTACTCTTTTATTTTTCTCTTTTCACACCAACTCTGGGGCTTGAGAAGATAAGTCTCAACTAAACCAACTCATTCCTATCCTGCAAAAACAAAGTAATGTCAATGGCCTCCAAGATATGGGGTATATGTTGGCTCTCTTCCTCCACTTGTGATTAGCTGGGAACTATTTCCTGGAAGCCCTCTATAAATTACATTATAGTGAATGGCAACTGAACATTTCCAACTTGCCAGGCACTGTTTTAATACACATTATCTCATTTAATTCTCATTACTATCCCATGAGGTAGATGCTATTATTATCCCTAGAGTTGAGGAAACCAAGGCATGAAGAAGTTAAATTACCTTCCAAGTCCTGCATCCTGTAAATGGTGACCCCCACAGTCATCCCCATGCATCTGAGCCTCAACTCTCAGTTTTGTTAACTATCAGCTGAGCAAGAATTTGTCAGACTTTCAAGAGGAAGAGAGTAAGGGGGAGGAAGGAGGTGGTGGTCAGGAAAGGTGGGGGGAATGGATAGGATCAAAATGTGTTATATGGACACATAAAATATCACAAACCCAATACTTTATAAAATTAATATTCACTAATAAAATAATATTAAAGCCTTTCATATTCTGAACAGTTTTTGGCTTTTTATAATACAACCTGTCTCAGAGAGTACTCTTAATAGTAAAGAACCACTCTAATAGGAACACAAAAAAAGGCTTCAATTTTTCTATAAAATCTGATGTTTATTAATATAATCATTGTCATACAATGATTGCTATAGGCCTTGAGTCTTCTTAGAAACCAAAAATAATCATAATTCAAAAATCAGAAACCACAACCTAGGTAATAAAGCAAACCTTGTAAGGCACAAAATACCTGGAGAACTGGCAGTTAGGACATCTACATTTCAGCTTTGGGTTCTCTCCCCTAATCCCACGATTGTGGGCAATTTACTGACCCTTATTTTGTGCCCAGAGGATTCTTTATCTGAAAAAGCAGGGTAGTATCACTGCCTTGTTTTCACCGTGTGGGACCTGGGAGTTCTTCAAAGTTGCAGTAAAGAAAAGTGAGAAATCTTTTTCTAACTACTTAGTATTATTCAAATGCGAGGTGACAGTATTATGAAATAATACCTGTTTCAAGCGAAAGGCATTGGAACATAAGCAGAACTCCAAATGAGCTGGGTGTTATAGGATGACCAAAGTATA
Organism: Hydrochoerus hydrochaeris; assembly: GCA_004027455.1. Classification (NCBI taxonomy): domain Eukaryota; kingdom Metazoa; phylum Chordata; class Mammalia; order Rodentia; family Hydrochaeridae; genus Hydrochoerus; species Hydrochoerus hydrochaeris. Next base: position 266,983 of record PVLA01000293.1, on the reverse strand, counting down.
GTGTCCAAATAATACCCAGTGATCAACAATCCCTGCTGGTAGTGGTAGGTCGAGGTGGACCCCATATTGACAGAAAATAAATAAATAAGTAAACGAGCAGCAATTTCCAATAGCTGCTACAATATAGGAAGCTACAAAATCTAGCTGGAATTTACTAGCTCTAAAATCATTCTGATTTCCATTCACATGGACTTAAACACCTTTGGTTTCACTTTTCCAAGTAAAGCACATTCAAAAGCAGAATATAAGCTTGGTGTCAGACCTCACAACTCCTACACAGTCCCAAGTCTTTCAACATGAAAATTTTCCCAGTTTTGTCAACTACTCCTGACCATAGGAAATGCTAGACATAAGGGTCTAGCAATAAAATTGAATATTCTCTTGGCAAAAATGATCACTCACTTATCCAAGAAGAATGGTTTTGTAAGGTTTGATGGGTTCCAACTAGTGAATATCTGGAGCTTTTGCTTTACCAATCTCTGAGGATGTTTCCAGCTTTAATGATTTCAGAAATAAAATAAACTTTAAAGTGGAAGTGGAGGAAGCCATGAAGCAAACCAAGTGTGCACTGGAACAGCATCAACATTTCAACTTAATTTTTAGCAACAAGGTCCTCCCTCATCCAAACTGTGGAGCCACTACTGGATGGCTTGGAAACAAATGCCCTGTTTCAACTATTCTGCCAGGCAAGAGGTCATGGAAAAAGGTCCTGCTCCAGTCCACTGTTTACTTCTGATGCCTGAGAGAAGCAGCAGAAGACAAGGAAAGCTTCACCCAGATTAAATGGGACACTGGGCTCTACCATCAAAACCAAAGCAATGGACCTTCATGATGCTTTTCAAAGTGAGTTAATCCAGTTTTTAGCAGGTAGCAAAGTTTACAACATATTTTATAAGAAATACATTTTTTCCTGAGACAGGAACATATGTCTCCTATCTCTCAGGGTCCAAAAGAGGTACTACTTGCTGAGAAGTTGTTTTATGTGATAAGCAGTAAGGCTCCCCGTGTGGGCCAGAACACTTAACATGTTTATCACCACACATCTGCATCATTTACATCTCAGTCAACAAAACATACTTCCTAAACAACAACATACAAACGGCATTGTATCACTAGGCCTCTGTAAGCTGTCAGCCATCACTGTCCCTAGCAATATTAAAACAATAAAATCTTACAGATTTCAGAGAAGTGGCCCAGTCATTGCTCTGGAAGATTCTCTTCTGAGCCAGGAACAAAACCCAAATTTTATCTGGGTTCAATTATCAAAGCTTCTATGGATGTCAAAGGTCAGAATCCTTCATGAGAACTCACAGGCATAACTCTCTTCTGATCAAGGACATGGAGGAGAAAAAAAAAAATCAAAAGACTCCAGGGAAAAACAAAGATGACCAAAGGATTCTAAAAGTGCTGTAAGTCATATCATTACAACAACATAAAACACATGCAATCCCAAAATTTCATAAAGTAGGAGGGGAATATGAGAGGGACTCCTTGGTAATCTTCCATGAGTCTAAGAAAGTGTTTGGGCGGCTCTTTGAGTGAATTTCAGGCACTTTTTTTCAAGGGCACTATAAATCTAGATGAGCTCTCAGGAAGGATTTGTGTTAAAGAAGCTTAAGTCCTCAGTATGGACATCTTGATTAACGAAGAAATGAGCAGTCTAAATTGTCTCGGGCCGCAGGGGTCCTCAGGGCTGATTCTCTACCTCAACAAGCGTCTTCTGGAAGTTTGAAACTATGAAGTGGCATGTACCTTGCTGTGGGAGCAGGGTGTAGGGACTGTTTCAAGAAATATAGGGAGGCCTTTCCATCAGGGCTCCAACTGTATCATGAGACCTAAAAAGAAAGGTATTGAGATTCTTGGAGCTACACCACCAAGAAATATTTCCTGCCCATCAACACAGAAGGGTATGAGGGAGACGGTCCTTGTCTGAGAGGAAGGCCTGGTCCCACTGACCTAGCCAGGGCTGGGTATGGCTCTGTCTCACATCCACGGGGTGGATCTGAAACTACAGAAAAAGAGAACTAAAGCAGGAACTGGAGGGTCTGAGAATCTAGGTCAAGTGTTCATCCTGTGTACCTGAGGAACAATACATCAACATGTTTCCTGTCCTAAACCTCCCAAGGTTTCCAGGGAACCTGATGTAAAATTCCTACCAAGGCCAAGAATAATCCTTGGCCCAGGCATTTGTTTGTGTGTGATAAAGTCACGGGGCTGAGAATGATCACAATATCCTGTATCTTCAGCAAGGTGGAGATGAGTGAATAAGGATTGACTTAGAAATTGAGTAGATTTGGACAAATTTTTGATTAACATCCAGATTCAGTTTCCTCACCTGTAGTGGGGGAAGGAGAAAGATGAGAACCACCTGAAAGCCCTATTGCATGCAGTTAAGAGGGAAATATGGGTGAAAGTACCACCTGACACCGGGCAGGAATTCCATACGAACCATGGGGTGCTCTTTGCTCAAAACACATCTCACTGGGACATCTACTCAACCATACAATCCAAAACAAAAAGTAAATATACCCTGACCCACCAGAGGCAAGGACCCAGGCTCACAAAAAGCACATCATCAGCCAAATGAACACTACCTTTTCCAGAGGACCCACTGTCACCCACAGTTACACCCAGGTATTCTGTTCAGTTCACCCTCAGACATGGCCAAGTCTGGGTCCAAGGGAGGCACTCTGGGACTTTTGCCTCTCCCAGTCCTGAGGCCCATTCCACTGCATGTTGGCCCATCAAGTAAAGTCCCTGTGGTCACAAACACACTGGACAGTAAAAAGTGCAGATGGCCAAATGGATGGAGGAGGGTAGGATGAAATTACACAGCACTCATGTGTGCAAGCACTGCTCAATATATCATGACCTTGGCAACGGCAGGTCACAGGTCATAGCCAACTTGGTGCCCTTTAGAAGCACTGACTAGGGGCTGGCAGGGACTGCAAAAATCACCTAATCCAGTCTCTCACCTGATGACAAGCATATTACTGTGCCTGAGAAGTTACCCTGCCACTCCTTGACCTGCGCAGGGCTCTCACTGTGGTGGCCTCACCTGCTTCTCCATCATGCTGAGCCCGTGTCAGTTTGTCTATCCAGAATACTCCTGCTCTGTGCTCTTTCCATCTGCTAGGTCTCAGCTGGCATCTTCTAGACAATCCTCCCCTGGCCACTCTGCCTGCTTCCCCATCACACTCTCCCATTTATAACATATTGGATTATTAATTGGTTTCCTTTCCATCTCTCCCACTGGACTGCAAGCTCTTAGATGGTAAGACCCAGATTGGGCTCACCCTCAACTGCTACCTCACAGGTGCTTGGTAAATATTCACTATATTAATGAATGAACAATAATCCTGAAGGAGGTACAATTAAATATTCAGATTTGCATTTCTGGCAACTGATGTTTAATCCAATGAATAGAAGGTCCTTCTGTGTGAAAGCTCAAAGCTGTACTCAATGGGGACCATGAATCATGCCAAGGACCAGTTGAAGGTAACTGATGTGATGTTGGCACCTTTCAGAAGTAAATTATGTTTTTTGTTTGTAACTGTGAAGAGCTTAGCTTGGCTGGGGATCCTTAATCCATCTAGCTAACTGTTAACTACCTTGGCTATACTGACACATCTACTTGCATCATTAATGATGGGGCAGAAAGGACAGTCATTTGTGGCCCTTTCAGCTCACAACCTGACTTCCTCCCTAGGCTTGAGAGCTACGTACTCTGGGCCAAACAGTTGTAAGCTTGTTATAAAGACACTAATAAAACATGTTTCTCAAAAAACTTATGGTGAGGGCAACTGGAATACATTGTCTTTGAATTAATATAATGTTTTTGAAGCCTTGAAATCAGAGGGAAACACATGAAATAAAAAGTTCATATGGTTTCTAGGATCACAACCATCAGTATCTGAGCCCAGTTGATGAATCAAGCTCAAAACCCAGCATAGGAAAATAATACAACATTGAGAGCTGCTGACGCTTTCAGAAAGGAACCTAAAGGACCCCAGGAAATAAAACTGTGCATAGATTTCTCAGTGAAAAGAGATATGAGGCTGAAGAACCACAGCCAGCTGTGAATACCCATAGATTTTCACAAGTAGAGGTTCTGTGTTTGTGTGTGTGTGGCTTTGAATGTGTTCATATGAGGAATCAAACTGCTGGCCATTTCTTAATGAGGAGATAGTCTCAGGACTTGGAGATGGCGGTCAGGGAAGCTCAATGGCAGAACACGTGCCTAGCATGCACAAAGCCCTGGGTTCCATACCCAGCGCGCACGCACACGCACACACACACACACATCTCAACCATAAAACTAGCTCTGCTGGAAGATTTCCAAAGGGAAAGTCCCTCCGGTTACACAGAGGAAAAAAAATTACCTATGTGGTCTGGAATCTGGGAATATTTTATGCAGATGTCTGTAACAGAAGTTAATAGGGGAAAGTCAGCTTTCCTTTGATTATTCAAACAGGCTACTGCTATTAAGGATTGCACAACTCTTAAGCAAGCCAGGGGTGGGGTTGGGTTTTTTTTTTTTCTTCCTTTTTAAGCCATCCAAATGGAACTACTCATTTTTTCTAAGAATTTTTCATTCTACCTCCCAACTCACATTTGTTAAATGTCTCTGCTCTGGTGGGAGAGTGACAGACGACACAAAGCCATCTCGGAAGGCTCCATGGCCTCCCTCAGAGCAGCTAGGGTGGCAGGTCGTACTCCCAGGCAGCCAGAATTCTCAGGACTCTACTTTGGTTTCCCTGCCCACAGTGTGATAGAGCAACCATTGGGGTGTGTTTATTTGTATGTATGTTAAGTTTGTGCATGCATACAGGTACTTGTAATGCCTGGGATTGAATCCAGGGTCTCCCATGTGCTATGTATGTGTTGCACTACTGAGCTACACCTCCTACCATCAATTTTGAAAAAATTTTTGGTTGAGTAATTTTAACCAGTAGCCTTCAGATGATGAGAGTTATCAAACTCCAGGAATTACCACTGTGGCACAAACCCATCCTCTGGTTTTTTTTTTTTTTTTTAAGAGTAACAAATTTTTATTAGGACTACTTCTGACAGGCGGGGGGGGTCCCTTTTGTTTTTGTGTGGTTGGGTATATTGTTTAATATAGACAGAAGTCACTCTGCCCAGGGCAAGAACAGAGGAGGATGTATGGAAACAGCCCTGCTCCTCTAAAGTAAATGCCTGTGGACTAGTGACTAGCTTCGGAAGGAATTCACCTGGTTCCGGAGCAAGCCAGCAGGGCAGAGAGCCCGTCTATCAGGCCAGACAAGCAGAGATGGGAAGATGGGCCCTTCCAATAGTTATAAAAATTCATGGGAAAAGTAATAGGGGAGAGTTGGAAAGACACACCTTAGGAAGAACTCTTCTAGTGTCCTGGAGCTACACAATTCTGGGAGCTCTTAGTAGGGAGAGGAAAAATACTCTGTTTCCGGAGGCTGCTCCAAGAAATCATAAGTAGGTGTGAGAAACAAGGAAGCTTATGGGCTAAAAAGAAAAGAAAATAAGGGGGAGGGGGAGTAAGGGGAAGGGGGAGTGAGATCTTTGAGAGACAGGGGAATTAAAAAACACCATGGTAACAACTCAGTCCACCTCCCCTGGCCGCCCACCCACAGCCAGATTCTTTACTGACGCATTTGAGAACAAGCTGGTTCCTACCAGCTCAGGAAGGTGAGCAAACCCAGAGAGCTCATTAAATCCCTGCACAGAGACTCTTGTCTGCCTGCAGATAGTGAGCAAGGAGGATATAAATAGAAGTTATATAACATCTCTTTGTTGATTCCTGTGCTCACCAAAAACAGGCAGCATGACCTAGTTTTTCTTCAGTTTCCCTCGGCCTGCTGGTTGAGGTCTCTGATCCAGTTAGGAAAGGTCTTAAAATTTAAACAGCAGAATACAGATTTCCAAGCTAAGGGAACTCAGGCTATGCATCCAAGTTTAGAACCTGAGGGTCAAGTCTTCCTCCTCAGGTATGAAAAAAACCCATTAGCAGTAAACATTTTTAAAATCAGGTAAGGAATCTTGTGGGTTCCTCTTATAGCACTTCCTGATTAAATTAGGGAGTAAACTTAGTATCTCAGAGCAAAGAATCATGAAAATGGCACCTCAGGTTTTCTGTAGGAGGTTGGAGCACTAGATCTAGACCTATAAAACTAAGAGTTTCCAGATCACATGAGCTGTCTTTTCCTCAACAGGCAAGTCAGTAGTGGATAAAGCACTGAAAGGATCACTGTCTTAAAGACACCCATATAAATGTGTGCTATCCAGGGAAGCAGAAGCCAAAGGCCCTGAAATCCAGCGCACCCTGGCCAAACCATTCAGTGCCTGTCCAAGTTTGGGCACAGTCTCACTTCTGTGTCATTGGGAGAGTGTATGCTGGGGAGCATGACCATGACTTGATGTCTAACCTGCTGTTGCCACCAAACTGTTTCGAAAACTGTTTCCATGGGAACTTTTCCCTCACAAGCATTCTTCAAGATGCTTACAGGTACAGGAGAAGGTAACACTCTTGAGCTCAGTAAGCTTTCTGTGAGTCTTATCATGGAGGCTCAAGCCAGAAAAACTTAACCTCCTAGGGCAAAGTTTCAAATGCAAGAGTTTTCAAGGCTCTGGGAGTAGGCTTTAGTCAAATTCAAGTATGAGGGGATTTGATGAACCAGAATGTATGGAGGCCTCACTTAAGCATCCAAATTCTATATGCAGTGTTTTCAATGCATGCAACTGGTAAACAAAATACTCTATGGTTATCAGTTCAGAGGGTGACATTAGCAAAAGGTAATGTGGCTGTCATTTCTACCACGGTATTTCCTTTCTCAGAACCAGGTGATTGAAAATACAACAAGGCATGTATCAGGCAAGGAATTGGGTATTAAATGTGGGAAAGTAAAGATTGCCCCCATGAATTAGTAATTTGCTATCACAGTATTAGAAGGTTCTAGATGACTCACACAGTGACCAGAATAAGAGTTTGTTGTTATTTTGTTTTTAGTTTAAGATAAAAATCAGCAAGAAGTACTCATGGTTACCTAATACAAACCCTCATCTAGCAAGTGAGGAACCAGACTTAGAATTTAAAGGAGTTGTTGATGAAACAAGAGATCATATCCCCTGCCCAACTCCTGGTCTGAGGTCAGGTCACTGAAGCCTGTTAGCCCATCTCAGGGCACTCGCCTGTTCTGAATTCAAGAGGAAAGCAGGTTCTCCCTTTTGTAGTAGAAGAGTGAGGATCTGGCAGGAACCAGTACGTCTTCATGTGCTCATATAGCAATGTTGCCAGGTAACAAATGTAGAAATGTACTCTGAAAACTGTATGTGACAATATACAACCTCCGCTCTACAGCTGATAAACGAGGGAGTGTTAAAACACCATGTTCTCTTAACACTTGGGCTTTTGGTGTGAAAATAAAATTAAATGGGATACTTCCTCTTGTAAATATAAGACAGGCATACAACTCACACACGCAACCACAAACTGGAAATAGTAGAGGGGATTGCGACAGCCATCTGTAGCACATTCCAGCTTTCCATCTCTGCCTGAGATGAATTCCAGAAAACCCTCTGAGTAAAGCCTTTCTTATGGCCAGTACAAGCTCACTTTTAACCAAAGAAACCTACTCGTAAGGATATAGCAGAAAAGCTTATAGATTATAATACAATGGAACATGCTTATATTATATGGGTTCATAACTACCTTTAAAAAAAGCCAAGCAGTGACTACTTGCTTCTTAGATCAAGTAACCAGTACTACCTTTTCCCACACCCCAGTGACAACACAGCCATGGAGCACCTATGTGATGATGGTACACTGACTCACTCCCATCATATCAGACCCATGCAAGTGAAAGGTTTTGCAGCATGATAGATGGAGCAATTTTTGTGGGCGATAGACCTGTGTTCAAATCCCAGCTGTGCACACAGCTCTTCTGAGACTCAATTTCCACACCTGTAATTGGGGCTATCCTACATAGTCCAAATAAATTTCATTAATAGCATGTCTTTGGACACTTGATAATGGAAAGAAGTCCTTCCTTCTTTTGCCCTCTGCAAAACATGAATATTCTTCAAACAGCAGTGATTCTGATATGAGGAGAACACAGTACATTTAGCTTCTTTGTACAAAACAGGCAAAAGCTGAGATCTAATAAGCTTCATATTATAAACAAGTAAAAACCAAAAATTGTTTGGTAATATGATCTAACTTTTCACAACAGCTTTAATTAAATGAGCTACTCTCACTCTTCATGTAGGGGAAGTTATACTGGACAGTCTTCTTGTCACTAACTTTGACAAATCTGGGAACCAGGAACTTGCTGGAGGGGAAGGAGCATATATAGGACATATCTTTATCTGGCAAAAAGGAGATGCTTCTAATGAAAGGAAAAATCTTTCAAGTTCCTCCTTCGTCATCCCATGGAGGAGTTTATAAACAAGTCAATATACTGACCACTGGAGCTCTTTTGCTGTATCAGGAGGGCAGAGTGTCTTCCAAAGACATCCCACCACCAAAGGGAACAAAGATAAAAGCCTCAGAGTCCACTCTGAGGGCAAACAAAAGCAAGGTCCCTGTTGCAGGTGCAGGCCAGTTTAGTGCTGGAGAAATTGGTGGAAGCTTCTCATATAGAAAGGCAGCAATGCAAAGAAGGCGAAACTTAGGCTCTGGCAGGAAGCAGCCCTGACAGAACTACCAGCTACCTGTGTCTGAGCAAGTGGCTGAACCTCTCGGATCCTGTTTCTTTATCAGCCAAAAGAGGTCACAGCACTGCACATTGCACAGGGTCCCCATGAAGAGATGAGCTCAAGCAGAAAGAGCTCTTAGCCTAACTCCTGGCACAGATGTTAGTACTCATTAGGAGCTTTAGCTATAAAAGAGAAGGAAATAAATGCTGGGATATCTCTAATATTACAAAGCTATTTTTCCAAATCAACAATATAGTATGTATTTGTTTTCCTTGGCCTCAGATAAACTTATCTTCCCTTCCCCATCTAAGAAAGTACCCCATTAAAATGGTAATAACCATTAACAGCACATCCTCATGTTAACATTCAGGAAGGGTAAGAGGGCTAAAATAACACACTGATCGCACAGGGTCAGAACATCTGCTTCAGTGAACATTTTCTGAGCACTCCCTCATCAAATGCCAGGGAGTCAGATGCAAGCGTGACCCAGGAAGAAATTACATTCCTTGGTGAGTGGGAAAGGGAAGATGTACGATCAAAAACTAATCAAAGCTGTTATTTATAAGCAATGATTATGTGGCAGGCACTATGCTGAGCTGAGTGTTTTCCACACAGCACCTCAACGAGTTCCGATAATCAGTCACAAATCAGAACTGTACACACTGATTCACCACACACAGGCTGAGTACCCTCTATCCGGCACATGTGGAGGCAGACTTAGTCTTCACCCCTAGGATCTAACAATCAACTCCACTTATGATATGGTCACTGCTATAGTTAATACAGCACTGTCCAGAGGTGAAGATCACTAACTCTGCCTGACAGGGCTAAGGGGGAGCTTCCAGGGTAGGAGCCATTTCAGTCAGGGCTTAGAAAGCCTGCCAGGTAGAGGGAAAGCTGGCAGATTGTTCATGGAGTGGAGGCATCTGGGTGCCTGACCCAGCTGGGATCTGTGATTGACCCAGCAGGTGCAGAACAGTGTGGGGGAGTGAGTGTAGAAACCCAGGCAGTGCCACATCTTGCCAATGGACTTCATTGTGGTGGCAAGGGATTCCACCCTCCTTAGGAGGCTATTAATACAGGGGATGGGATGGTCAGGCTTCCTTTTGTGGGGCTCACTGATAAACAGCATGGAAGAGGGAAATACCTCAAAGGAAAGCAGCCAAGAAGAGGCTATTCCAGTCCTCCAGGCAAAGGTCATCAGGCTCAGATCTCAGACATTCTGTGCCGGCAGGTGAAACGCCAAGGTAGGTGAGAGAATGAGCTCTGCAGCCACAGAGCCTTTATTCAAGTCCTGGCTCCTCCATCCCCAGATGGGCCGCCTCGGGCATGTTATTACAGTACTTTACTGAACCAGTTCTCAGGCTCGCTGTAAGTCTGAGCTAAATGTTGGCTGCTCAACTGGTGGAAGAGAAAAGGGCACAGAACTGATTCCTGATGAACAGTAAGAGAGACAACAGACTCACCATTTCAAGACTTCCTAGCTAGGTGACGAGACAGCCAGTGGTGGTCTAGCAGTGGTGAGTCTTCTGGCAAACTTATGGTGTACAAGAGGGAAAATGGAGAGTAGTGTGAGCAGAGTCATGCCAACTTAGCACTAACACAGTGGAGAGTCCCAAAAAGGAGCTAAACAAACAGGCAGAGAGGTGCATCCAGGAAATGCACCTTTGGGAGTTGCTGGCATAAATGTTAGGCAGAAGCCTTGGGAGAAAATGAGATCACTCAAAAAATATGCAGGAAAAAAAAGACAAATAGGCTGGAGACAAGACTCTGGCACTGCAGAATTTTAAGGGTAACTGTATGCACCTCAAGGAGTCCCTGTGTTCCCACTAAAAAAATCTTTATGGGAGGCACAGTACTAGCAGAACATGCTGCCACAAGGAAGTGACTAACCTTAAAATGTGACACCAGTGGGTAGGAGGGTCAGAGAAGGCTCACAGACCAGAAGTCTTTAATCCCAGGTAGCTGGGCTCTCAAACCACATACACAGCTCCCCATGGAAGAGGTCTTTTCCTGCTTTCCAAAACTGTAGAAACTATGTGGTAAGCAGGGGTAGTAGAACATAATGAAGGGAAAGGAAGAAAATAAGTTTTCAAAAAATAAACTGCATCTGTCTCCACCCCCCACCCCACCCCCAAAAAAAAGCCAAGAAAAAGAAGAGACCTCTATTTCCCTGAATTTCCACTTATTAACCGTGTGGCCAAAATACCTTGTGACTCAGGTAAATACTCATTGATGTGTATTTACCTAAAACCTATAATGTCCATCCACAGGGTAGGGAAGGACACAGAACAAAGAGGGTAAACCCTTAAGCAGCTTAACATCTAGGTACTAAAGATTAAGCAAACCCAGGGGTTGGCAAACATTTTTCTGAGAGATCAAATGGTAAACAGCATAGGTGTTGGGGCCACATGGTCTCTGTCGCAACTACTCAGTTCTGCCTTTGTGCACCAAAGCAGCAATAAAGAGGACGTGTGGCAGTGTTCCAATAAAGCTTTATACAAACATAGGTGCTGGTTGGATGCAGCCCTTGGGCTATCATCACCAAGCCCTGAATATACATCACACACTTAAGAAGGGAATCTGATGTCAGCTCAGCAGTTTGCAATAGACATTTCATACTTAGATGTCACTAAGGATACTTAGGAAGGGCACAGACCTCTTACTGAACCTGAAGGAAGAGAAAGACAGAAGAGAAATGTAGCCCTACTATGGATTCAACAAGATGAACTAAAATGACGGTTCAATTTACAATTATTTTCAAGACTCCTCTGGCTTTTTGTTTTCTGCTCCTTATTCATATTTTGGGAACTGTGAGAAAATATGAGGGTTCCTTGGAAGACTACTACTTTTAAAAAAAGAATTCCTACCTATAAGTTCTGCAGGAAGGAGATTAAAATTCTCCTTCTAATGATCTCCCCTTCTTCCCTCTCCCCTCTCTTCTGGAAGACAGAAGAAGGTAACATGGAGCTTTCATTTCCTCTAGACGCATAAGCCTGGATGGACACTGTCCCCTGAGACCACCTCAAAGGGACTGTGCAGTTGGGAAGGAGTCACATATGAATGAGGCTGGCAATTCCTGCAATAATGTCTTGTCTCAAATTGCAAAACTGAGTGTCAGTAGATCCATGCAGTTCCCAGTAACCACTGTCATTCAGACAGCTGCCCAGAACAGAGCTGCAAAAACTGTCATTTTACTTTGCAGAACATTCTGTTCAAGTCCATTGTACTCAAGAATGGTACCTGCTTTAAATTTTGAGTTTTTACTTCAAGGCCAGGGCTTAAACCAATGATTCTAGTGATCCTTGTTCAGTGACACTCCCATTTCCTGGGGATGGTCAGAAGAGTAGTGTGCTTATGTTAAATGCATCAGAAGAAGGGAGGTGTGTGAGGGAGGATGGTTGAGTCACGGAATAAACCACAAAAAAGCAATGAGATTGCCTTCCACTCTGCTTCATCCAGAATGTCTACCAGTGCAAGTAACACACACCAAACACAATAAAGTTTCCTAAGCTGGAAATCTAAAATCGTTTTAAATATATACACAACTAGAGGGATTTAGTTTAAATGGAATGTGAAAACAACAGAAAATACAACCATCTCTCAGTCTGATAGATGAGAAACCACTTCACAACAAACAAAAAGTTAGAGTTAGACTTTTTCAGAGAAAACAAATTTAAAAAATGAAGCTGGTCTTTAATAACAATTTTATTAGTCAACAAAAATAAACCCCCCTGCACTTTAGGAGTTTTTCAGGAAGTGCTGCCTGCACAACCCCATATTTACCCATCCTAGCAGCCCTCTGAGGCAGGCACTATCAGCAGCCTGCCCTCCAGGCGAGCACTTGGGCAGCAAGAGGTTAAGGACTTTTGCCCAGAAGCCCGAGGTGGCACTCAGGAGACAGGCGGGGCTGGAATGGTGCCTTCCCTACTCCACTGTCAGCTTCCCCGCTGTACAATCACCTAGGCCATGCTCTTTGATTAATCCTCTCAACAAGTCTATCATGTAGGGGCTAGGTTTTGTGAACCCTTATTTTATAGATGATAAAATGAGCTCCAACGTGAAGGCTGGCAAAGGCAGAGTTGGGATTCCAACTCAGATGTTCTAACCTAGGTCCCTTGCATGATAGATGCCTTTTCTAGGGTATCTTTACCTAAATCCCCAACTTTTATGCTACCAATTCTCAAAGGAAGGCCAACAAAGCAGCCCTAATACCCTTCCTCCGGCCAAGCTGGGCCAGCTTCACCACTGAGACCCCTTGAAGTTTCAGCTGAACGGCATGATCTCTGGGGTCTTCTGGAAACAGCCACGCATCTCCCTTACTCTAATGCACATGGCTCCGGAGGCCCATGAGCTGACTCTGACTCTGAGGCAGGCTAGCTTCTTTCCCACATGGATAAAACCTGAGGTTAGAAAACACCACTCACAAGTGATTCATTTCTGACTTCCCTGCCAAAAACAACAACCGTTTACGTAACCAGCTTGCACACCAATCTTTTCCTCCTCCTCAGGGTGACTGCCCTATCAAGCCTTGGCTGATCCCCTCTGAAGCTAGCCTTCTGTTGCCAGCAAAAGCAAATCAAATCAAATCACCCTTTCCAACCTCATCTCTCTGCTGAGGTCAGAAGCAGAGAAACCAGTGTATTCCTCCCACACTGTGTTCTACAATTCTGGAAGGGGTGCAAGATGTCATACATAACACTGGCTCTCGGGCTCACAACTTAGGCCAACCTCAAGAAGCAAGAAAGTAGTGGGGAAAGGCTCCTTGCACTAGGGATTCCTCTCTCAGCTGAATTTGCAAATCAGTTTTCTGACTGAGCACTTCTCACATTTTCCACCTCTAGCTGTGTATGTGTAAAAAAGAAAACTCTTTTCGGATGCGTCTGTAGCCTAGACCTTGGCAATGGAACAGCTGTGGGAAGCCATTTGATATTACAAAACTTACTGTGCTTCCACAACCAGAAGCAAGTAGTCCAAGAAAATTTTTAGAAATGATTTATCCTCTTAGTTTGCTATGAAGTTCTCTATAGTCATGTTGGTGTATATATTTCAAAACATCTGTATTTACGAGAGAGAGAGACAGACAGTCAGGCAGACAGACAGACAGACAGAAAGAAAAGCAAGCAAGGCTGTTTATGTTCAAAGAAAGACTCTCTTCATCTGCTCCATCCAGGTAAGGACAAGCCCTGGCTCCTGCAGGGAAGAGGAAGTGCAGGGAGCTTCCTCCAGTGCTGGTGGGAACGTCTTAGGAGGAAGGAACACAGAAATTGGCAAGGACTTGAAGGACGGATATAAAGTGCCGTGAGGCTTGCTGAGCACTGTGTGTGCCAAAAATTAATTCATAAGCAAATGCTTATTTTATAGTTTCCTACTTGCTACAAAACATTGAGCAGAAAGGAAATACTTCTTCTGGAGGATAGCAGGAAGCGGGGTATTACCAGAGCGGGGGGCAAAGAAGCAGGAAGCACTTTTCTTTTCAGTATGAGTTTGATCCCACTGCCTGACAACGTGTCACCTATTTCTGGAGAATCAAAGGGTCTGTGACACCATCTTCATATTCCTTTGAGTAGAGGGTATGACAAAACCCTGAGCAGCTCTCAAGGTGCCAGGTAGGAGCGCTGTGGTAAAAAGAACCATTCTCAGAGGTCACCATCATCAGAGAAGCCAGGGGAGGGACAGAAGATGCTGGGAACTTCAGGGACACTGTTCCTTAGCACTTATTATGTCACACTGGAACACACTCTGAATTTGGCTTCCAGATATTTTGGGACATCAGGTGATTACGCCATAGATGATCAGGTTTCAGGAGAAAGGAGCCAATTCTTTTCATGATGGTGCCCAGAAAGTGATGCTTCGCCCTTATTTTTGGTTTCTCATGAATTAAATCCTTCAGGTTCTAGGCAGCGAAATTTGGAATTTCTTGAGTGCTGATCCCTGTTCCTCAAACAGGATTGCATCTTTACGTGCCACCCATAAGGAGACAACTTGTGTCAACAGTCTCCTCAGTACCAGAGACAGTGGTGTTTTTTCACCCAGCTCAGGGGCTTGCCTGACACACAGTAGGTATGAAATCGATTTTAACTGGGTCCCACACCACACAGTGCTCTCAAACAATTCCCTTGCTCTTTTAATCCACATATGCAAAGCACAAAGAGAAGCAGAACTTTTCTCCCCTTTCTTTGATACAGGGCTGGCCTCATGATTGGCATTGACCAATTGAATGTGACAAAAGTTATATTCTAGAGATTCTAAACCTAGGCTTTAAAAGGAGTGGGAACTTCTACTTCCAGCTTCTTAAAACACTATTCACAAAACCCAGCCATGATGCTTTAGAAAGCTCAAATCACATAGAGTCAATACACTCTAGATAGTTGCCCCAGATGATTTTCTGCAGATAGCCAGCACCAATTGGCACAGTTCTACATGTGCCATCCTGGCTACTCCAGTCCAATCAAACCCCTGAAAGCTGCAGCCCTAGTCCAAACCACCTGGAACAAAGGAACCACCCACCTGAGTTCCACTCCACAGAATACTGACAGGTAACAAAATGCTTTAAGATCTCAAGTGTTCACTCAGTGACAGAAAACTAAAAATGGGCATGGGGAGGTTGGGAAGGAAAGAAGTGTAAGATGTTTAGCATGGGTCTAGCTCTGCAGTTTTAAGTTGTAACCTTTCTTTGAGTCTATTTCCTCATGTCTACAATGGACATAATGCATGTCCACCATACCTCACAGGGCACTGGAGACATCCAAATGCATTATCTTGACAAAAACAGACTTCTGAAAAAGTAACCCACCAGGCCAAATGAAGTTAGGTATCAGTCACGTTTATTTTCCTACCGAACTGTGCAGCCATGAACTCATGCCCAACCCATCTATGCCTCTGTCTCTGGAGATGACAAAGATTCACTTTGTGAAAAGAAATCAAGACATCTGTTTTCTAAAGCACCTTCTTTTCTTCCTCAAATCATCCTGAAGCATGAATCCAAAAAACGGGAGAACCAAGACAAAATTATCTTGGTTCAAGCCATAGTTCTGCTACTCACTATTTGTATCAATTTTAGGAAAGTTCCAAAACTACTTTGAGTTTTAGTTTCCTCAGCTATAAAAATGATAATTATGGCACTTATCTAATAGAGGTAGCATAGAATTAAATGAGAAGATACATGAAAAGTAGTTACACATTTCTTGGCACAAAGTTAGCACTCAATAAATTTTTTACTTCCTAAAATTATCACACACTAAAATTCATTTTGGCATTCATTTGTGCTGACTTTCACATATGTGGATTTGTGTGACTACCGCCCAAAGCAGGACACACAAATTAACCCATCACTCAAAATACCCCTTACGTTACTACTTTACAGTCAAATTTTCCCCTTACTCCTAAACTGAGTATTGATCTATTCTCCATCCTTAGTCTTATCTTAACTAAATACCATATAAATAGAACCATACAAACTTATGTCACTATTTGTGACTAATGCATTTATGAATAATCTGTTCCTTTTAATTGCTAAGTACTGTTTCTCCATACGGATATACTACGGTTTGCCTGTTCAATCACCATTATTTCTAGTAATTATTTTCATAAGCCAAGCAAGGTTTCAGAAGTGGAACCAGCCACCCTACATTACTGAACTGTAAGATTCCTTGGGAAGTATCTACCGACTGCTGAAATGTCCCAAAGTTACCAAGGAACCCAGAAGGCCACCTTTTCCTCATACTTGATAGCCTGGGGACAGAAGCCTAGAGGTAGATTCCTTAATCACAAACAAAACTGAATTTGAAAACTGGTCTCATTTCTCTTCCTCTCCATAAGACACTTGTACCAAACCCTGAGAGGTGCTGTTAACTCCAAGGGCTACCTGCATGCCTCTCTTTGGACGTCAATACAGTTCCAGAACTATGCAGTCTTGCCTGCTCCCCTGCAGTTGTCCTTGGAAAGAAGAAATCTCAGGAAGCCAATTTGACCACAGACTCATTTCCTTCCTACATGGTACATGTCATGTTGAATGAACAGGAAGTGATAAAGAGCAGTGAGTTCCAGGTGAAACAACCCTACCTTTGATGGGTAACAGCATTTCAGCAATCATTAACAGCCCCACTACAGTCTAATCTAATGCCAGGCTTACCTATCAACTGGTCATTTATCCCTTTAAGCCAGCTTATCCACAGCACAACGAAACTCTGAATCACCCTCCCTGAGGCTTTGGAATTCCTGTCCTCAACTGGCCTCAGATACAACTCATGTTCCACATCATTTTCTCCAGAGAAAGCAGCTCAGAGCCAAGGGAGATGTCACAAGTCAACTCTAGACCAGAAGACATTTTCCTGGAATCACAGGCCTTTATGACGCAGTGGGTCAGATTGGCCCCCGCCAGATGTCATTGATGGGGTCTGGGATGGTGGGAGCAAGAGCACAAGCCCAAGAGGTCATGCATTCCCATTCTGGCAAGGCCCCACAGGTCATCACATTCAGGTTCCCCCAAATGAGCACCCCAGCTTCCTGGACAGAAAGTGGTTCCATTCCTACAGCTCCCAGTGATATTTTATCTGGAGCCTTAGCATATGAGGCACAAATGTGTCAAAACATACAACTAATAACAGGATAAAGAACTTGAAGGAAAAACAGCTTCTGTGTGCCTTGCCATCACCATCAAAGGTACACTGTGAAAAACACGGCATCTCGTCAGAACCCCAGACTTCATCTCCCCAGTGAGTTTTGGTACTGCCTGCCTCAGTCCCTACAAGTTGCTCTACACTTCCTTACTTCTAATTAGTGGTGTCTTCAGGCGTCTGCTCAACCCCAGGACATAAGGTCTCTAAACCCTCATGCGTGACCTCTGACCTTCTCATCTCCTGTGCCCAGTCAGGTGCCATTTTGGCCAGCAGGCAGTCAAGTGTCAATGGGTGGGCGCTGGGCCTCCAGCAGGTCAGTCTGATTATTCTCTGTCTCCCTGCCTTTCCCAAACATCCTGACAGGGCTCAAGCTCTCACATCTTCGCCTATTCTTTGTCTTTTTTTTTTAAATTGATGTACCACTCAGGTATAGTAAAGTACAGTACAACAACTTTGCAAGTATGGCTCAGTATATAAGCAAATTACACTCATACAAACCATCAGTCAAGATGCAGCTGTTCTCCCAGGACCCAAAGAACTCCTTTATGACCCTCCCTACAAAGTATCCTTGTATAACATAATCAAATTATGACCTCTGTCACCAGAGATTCACCTGGAGCTCAGGATCTTACTGCTTCTTTTCTGAAATACAGCTAATTTTATAAAAAAAAATTTTATTGTGTATATTTAAGATTACAACATGGTATTATGAGATAACATATTCAGTAAAGGGTTACTGCAGTGAAGTAACTTAACTATCCCTCATCTTACACAGTTACCCTTCATTTTTGTTAGTTTGTTTTTGTGCAGCTAAAATCTACTCCTTTTACATGAATTCCACACACATTCCCTTTTATTTACCTATAGTCCTTATGTTGGACATTAGAGACATGTTGATCCTACATGTCTGCTACTTCACAAATTAATTTTTTAAGTTACTGACTACCTCCTTCTGGACCCCACTTCCCTCAGTTTATCAGTCCTAGATCACACCTCCAAGGCCCCTGACGTTGCTACATTGTCTTTGCACACAAATGCCAGCCCCACCATAGGCCCTGTTCCCTCTCCAGCACAATGCTCTTCAGCCTGAAAGACCTAATCCCTGCTGTGAGCACAACCACTGTTTCCTCTCCTCTAGGCCTTTGTTTGCACAGAATGTGACCATCTCTCCCCATCCTGAAGGCTTCAGGCCCAATTACCACTTTGCAGAACCATACCTATCCTTCAAAGCACAATTCATCAAAAATGTTTTCACAAATTCCTCACCCAGATGTTGCTACCTCTCAGGCAACTCCAGCAAATCACTCCTATTCCTTGGATGGCACCAGACATTATTCTTGATACATAGCTTTCTCTGTGCATCACCTTGTATCCTTATGTCCTTGCTAGATACTCAATTTCTTGACACTGAACTTCTAGAATTCTAGTATTTCTCAAATTAGTAAAACTTTTCTGAAATTTGGAGAAGAGAATGGTTGATCTAGGGCTTCTTATTTGGCCAAATGAAGGGGGTACTTCCATCAACAGCATTTCCTTCATGTAAACAAACTAGAGCTAAAAATAAGAAATTGGAGATATATAATCTCAGGATAAAATGCTCACATGTTTAGCAAATATAGTGGTTTATGAGGAAACTTCCTCACTTTTCACACTTGCTATGCCTGGAGAAAATTTTCATGGATTGATTGGCTCCAGGGTCTAGAAACCTCACTGTCCTACACCCCCCAGCAAAGCAACAGATATAAAGAAAGTGCTCAATGAATATTTAGTTCAATTCATCTAGTCACAGGAAATTCTGCTGTTCAAAGGCAAAGAACATTTAGCACTGTTTCTCTTCCAACATACAAACCCAGACACCATGAACACAGCAAATGGAAGACAATATCCCAACTGTAAGAAGGACTGCAGTGCCCAGCCTCTGTCACAGACTCACGTGTGACAAAATCAAACAGCAGCTCTAACCTGTTACAGCCCAACTTGCCCCCATAACAACTGAAACTACAGACTCTGCCATTGGAACAAATGACTAACTCATTGTCATAAAGCTCAACTTAGTGCGATGCATAATAACAAACTTCAGAAGTATGTGCTGTGGCAAATGTGGAGAGCAAGAAGAAAGGGCCAATGCATGGGTTGTGCAAGGCTCCAAGTGCCCAGCTGGCTGAATGAGGCTGAAATCTAACCTGTGCTACACTGCCAAGCCAGGTGTCTTGGCCTGGGGGGCATCTGCCACAGGAAGAACACCCTTTTCTGATTTGCACAAAGAATTTTAATATTCTAGATAGTGAATTCTAAGCCTAAGAATAAGTCAGGTCAAACCTAAACAGAAGTATGAACCTTATGTAAATTATATAGTCATAAAATGTATGTGTGTACCCACATACACACACACACATGCAGTTAAACCCCATTCAAAGAGCCAATGAAGAAAGACAAGGGCATAAAACAGGGGCAGTTACAGTATTTAACAAAATAGTTTTAAATGCCACTTCTAGTTCAGCACAGTAGCAGGTGACTGTAATTCCAGTTACTTAGGGGGCTGAACCATAAGATTGAATCACTTGAATTCAGGAGTTTCAATCCAGGTTGGGGGAACACAGTAAGAACCCAGCTCTTAAAAAAAAAAAGTCATTACTTCTTATAAGTTATAGTAGTTATATAATAATCAAGTTGGTTTCCTTACGGATGTCTATCAAATTTCTAGGGTTTTTTTTTTCTTTTTTGTACCGGGGATTGAACTCATGACCTTGCGCTTGCCAAGCAGGCACTGTACTGTTAGCTATATTCCCAGACCAAATTTCTAGTTTTTAGTATTATTTTAAAATTAATGTTACACCCAGATAACAAAGACTGCTTATCTTTGACTTAGTGTGGCTTTTTATTAGTTCCAAATGGTCTGAGTTTACTGAACTTTCAGTTAAAAGGAGAGAAATTTATAGTGTACAACAGCTGTAGCATCTATAGATATAAAAATTAACTTTTCTACATGGTATACATAGTATAAATTTTCTTCTAGTTATTCAGTGATGTGATCCTCTATATTCCTGAGGAAAAATTAAAAATAAACTTTATGAAATTATTCTTTCAACAAAAATTATGGATTACTTACTATCCCCAAGACTCTAGGCCAATTTTCTTTGTACATTCACAATGTTACATCAGTTTTCAACCATAACTCTGGTTTTGGAACCATGTTGGTCTGAAATGACTGATTAGTCCCATAAACGGATCAGAATGAGTGGTCTCCCATGCATGTTTTGGAATCTTCCAGGTTCCTGGTCCCTAGAACAAACTCTCAGCAGAGCTTTGTACCAGCCGTCAAGCTGCTTCTTACCTGGATGGTGGTGTTGCCTCCTTCCAGAAGGGCAATGGCCAAGAGAATGCTTTCATGGAACACTCGGTCACTGGTAGCATTCATTATGAGGTCAATGACCAGATTGGAGGCTCCCTCTTTGTCCAGGTGACACTGAACCTCTGCCAGGCTCATCTCACCCCTACTCATGCAGCTGGACCCAGAGCTTCCCCCTAGGGAGACAGAATTTATTCTTACTAAGCACAAGGACAGCAGTTAACATTTTTGTATATTCACTGTGCACCAACACTTTATGCACTAAAAAATGCTTTACTTGCTTTACCTGTCATAGCCCCTACAACTCTGCAAGGAAAGTACTGATTGTTAACACAGACAGACAAAATTATTGTCCAAGGACACTCAGCTTATAAGTAGAAGAAATGGCATTGAACTCAGGCAGAGAAGATCGAAGGGTAAATGATGTTTCCTTCAAATGACCCAAAGTCATGCAGGTAACACTCTCCCTTATATTAAAACATAATGACTTGGAAAGAAATATTAAGAACTGGTTCAATAAACAAGTCAAACAATCAATTCTTACAATACTCCTAAGAAAGCACAATCTCTAACGATCACTAAAGTCCTCTTTTCTAAAAATGTATACTAACCCCAAATTTACCCTCTCACATCTGTCTATCCATTCATTCACCAGTTACTCAGTAGTTGGCATGGAGTCAAGATCTAAGGATATGTGTGGACAAAACATGAAATCTCATCTTCATAGAGCTTCAGATGAGATGAATATGCTTAAGAGACATCCTGTGTCATTCAGAGGAATAGATTCTGATCATGTTTGAAAGGCATGCATTTAAGAACATGTCTTGCATTATTATTGGCAGCAATGGAAACATTAAAGCACATGGAGAAATAGGCTGATCCATTTCAGAAACCAGAAAATGATCCATCAACCTTCCCTGCAGAGCTCAACTCATGTGTCTCCTCCTTGGTGTTGCTTGTCTATAGTTTTGGCCCCTTTCCTCTACAGTACAAGACAGAAAGTGGGTTGCACATTTCTTTTACGGCTTCTTAAAGCAAAATTTCTCTTGATGCATTTCCCTCTTGTGATGTCTCCCCCCCAAAGGTCTCACATATTTGTTTAAAGTCTCCACAACACAAAGCAAAGACAAACAGTTTTGACACGTACAAGGAACTTATACGTGAGAATCACAGGGGACTTTTGAATGTGAAAAGCTGAGTTCCTGTTTCTGGAATGCCCTGAGAATTTCATCTTCATGGAAGCCTGCACAGTTCCATGAACTGAGAAGATATATTTCAAGTTTCTATCTGGTGAGAAATTCAAGCTCCTTTCCCAAAAGCTGCTAGGATAATTTATTAAACACGAAGTATTTTTGTGGCAAGGATCTGAAGCTGCCCCACAATCACAAGATGCAATCAGATAACTTGCATTTGCAATCTGAGCCCTGAGCTACTACCAATTTCTTTGAGAACCCACACTCAGTAAAATCCACTATGCAGTTCAGTATTTTTGCAACTTTTGCCCATAATTTTACTTAAGATAATTTGGGGGCAAGAATTCGACTCCTGGTATACAAAAATAATTTGAAGTGCTTTTAAAGATGTTTTCTAAGCATTACTCTATGAAACTTGCTTCCTCTCCTTTGTTTACCTGGAATAGTAACAATAACTATCCAAATAACAGGTGACTTGGAAGCTGAACTAAGATAAGGAGTGCACGTGTTTGGAAAAATCCCTTGCACTCAGTAAGTACCTAACATATGGCAGCTTTCACCATCCTGGCTACCAACATCCTCATCACTTTATGGGAAGACACAACTCTGACGACCACAGGAAATTGTACAATAAAGTCTAGTTCCTTGAAACATTCAAGTGTCACCAAGAGGGTCACTGCATGGGAAAGAGGCCCACAATGCTCAGCTAGTATCTAACAGCAGGGAAATGCTATTTTGCAGGTAAACACACATGGACATGAATTTGATGGTCAACCAAAATTAAAACTAGTTGCTATAAAAAGCATGCTTACAACATAAATTCATCCAAGTTTCAAGCTATTAAGCAGAAACATGCAGTGTCATGTGACACACTTGATTCACACACAAAGTAGATTAGCAGAGCATAGAGCCTACCTCCTCCCCCAGGCTTGCTGGGTCCTCCAGGTGACAGCGGACCATTGCCAAAGCTGGTAAGGCTCTCTCTTCTTCCTGCAGGTCTGATGTTTCCATAGTAACGGTTGACCAAAATTTGTCTGAGCGCCTCACCCTTAATTTAAACAGGATAATGAAATCAGGTTCCGAATTTAATGCATAAATGAGCAACTAATGTTAAAAAAAAACACAGGAGTACTAAGGTATAATTGGCCAATTTTCACTCAGTGAAAAAATAAATTATTAATATGAGCATTTGAAAACTCTGAAGTCGGGCTTCAATATTTTCTCAGAAAACCAGATCATGTTTTAAAAAATGCTGCCAATCTGGAATATTAAATATCTGAAGTAGCCACTTACACACTTATAAACATAAAAGAGTAATCCTGATGGACAACTAACAATAACAACAAACAAAAGGTCCTTTGAGTAAAAGCTAATGAAATGTGGACAAGCTGAAATTTTTTACAGGTCAGATTCCTCACAGCAATATAAAACTAACTCCAAGAATGGAATCTATTCCTCATGCTACAAGAAAATATTATGATATAAAAGAGCATGTAATTTGTTACAAAAATTAATTAAGATGTAAGACAGTATAATCTGACATAATGCTAAATAAGCTACCAGTAGGCCTTCTTACTAAGACAGTCGATAGGTCAAATGTGAAGGTGAAAATACGACAGGATACAAATTAGTGGCAGACACCAAATATGTCAATCAAAACAAGCATCGCAGAAAAATGAAATGTTTGGAGTTTTATTTAAAATATTAAAGGAGGAGTAATAAAGAGGAATATAAATAAGGTCAGAATAAGGAAGTACAGTTGGTAAAGCTGTATTATGAACAGGAGTTATCAAAACTCTTCTGACTCCTTTTCCATTATAAAAGTTCTAAGAATATGAACATTGAAGGATTATTGGACTGGAAATATAATAACTCAAACTCTAGCCAAAAATTCTGTTTTTTTCCACTAGTATTAGGGTGCATCTGCAAGCCAGCACACAGAAGCCGGATCTATTCTCAGCTCTATCACATTTACAGTTTGCTCTAAGGCACTCCCAGACCACCTCCTAATCTGCAGATTTCTAAATTGGAGGCTTCATGTTTATGGATTGTTTCCCAGGGATACAGGAATAAGTCACCCAGCTCCTTGGCTGCATCCATAAGAGAGGTTAAGTGAGACAGGTTCTGAAATTTAGCAGGTTTCCAAAATGGAGGCTCAAGAGTTCTTCTGAAGGGACTGCAACTTTAACATGAGTCAGTAGAATTTCAAGTGATTTTTTAATAAGCTCTGAAAATAGGTCTGGAGACTTCAAGTGAGGTGTTTGTAAAACAAGCTAGGAGGGAGCAGACAGGAGGTGGAGGCATCTCAAGGGAGGCAGGACAACCTCCCTGAAGGGAAGGAAAAAAAGAGGGAAAGAGGGAAAAAAAACCAACTAAAAATACAAGAATACTGTCCACAATCAGAATCATATAAAGATCCAGGGCAATCCTGCAGATCTATCTCCTTGTTAATTGATGCTAGTCAAAGACTTCACAGAACAAAACGGAATGAGCCAACAGGTGAGGGAAGAAGATGACTGAAGGAGGGATTATTGATTTTTAAATAAACATCCAGGAAATTAATGAGATCCGAATAGTCTCTGCTCCATTCTACCCACACTGTATTTTCCTTCTGTCAGTTTACAAAATGCATTTCCCACCTGGAATGACGGTAAGTTCAAAATTACAAGGATGTGTCCAATGAGAAAGTTACTTGTAATGTTTTTAAGCACTTTTAGGGTTATGAACTTCTTGCCAGTGAAAAAAGTTTCAGAAAACACCATTTCTGTATAAAGATACAGCTTCAATACTGTTTCAGGCACCAGGACCAACACATCAACATTTCTCCAAAGCAGTCACTGAGAAATTGGTAATTTAAAATGCTGACTTCATTAGAGAAATATGTATTTTAAAGGAACATTCACTAAGAAGTGTGTGTGTGGGGTTAGCTCCATGTTGAGTACAACAGGTTAAATATGATTTCCCTTTTGACATACCATGATTCATCTGTTGAAGTTACTCTGAGTTAGTTACAGCAAGAGGCGCAGGTGGCAGGAACCCTTCCTAAGTGTCTAACTGGATCCCCTCTGACACCATGAGCAAATTGAGAGCTGTCTTGAGACCTGTGATCTGCAGTCGTAACAGGCAGCCCAGGGTCCCATTCAGACCAGAGTGTGGGAGACCACAGGGATGAAGGGTCAAGTGTAAGGCAGTCTGATGGGGACTGGTCACCAAAGACCCATTCCCTGGACCTTCAGCCTACAATACCATCAGGGCTAGTGTAACTCAATTAGATTTTCACTCCTGGTGGTTGTTTTTCTTTTCCTTCCTTGAAGTTTTGAAGGTAAAGAGCAAGGCCTTTTTCAGTTTGCAATCCAGCCAGCAGGAGATAAAGAAAGAAGCAGGAGGACTGCAGTAAGGAAGTCCACGTTTATGCAGCCTGGATGCCAAACTGAAGATACAGAGGGATCACACATTACCATTCTGCTTTGCTTTCAACAGAAAAATCCTAGCAGTTTCTATAGCAACTGATGCTTCAAATGGTACATTTTCTCCCATAAGAATGATCACAAAATGTGCTCATTATGGGGAGAAAAGGGGGGAACCCCCCCCAACACTCACTCTCTCTCTCTCTCTCTTACAAACTTTATTCCCCTCTTAATTATCAGGTTTTTGGCACATACTCATCTCACCTTCTCTGCACATACACTTAACAAAAGGGGAAAAAACAGAGCAATTGGGACTCATTTTATTTTTCTTTAAATAACAAATGAGATTTTTTAAAGTATAAAGATTAAGAATGTTAGGTAGAAGAGGACTGGAAGAGAAAATAGATAAGCATTATCAAAAGTTATGCAAATACTAGTGTAAAAACTTAAGTTTTATGGAAATTCTGTTGTTTGGAGCCATTGGTTTAATTTAGGAAAAATTAAAATCTGCAGACAAAAGCCTTTCTGATCATGACATAAATTACTCAACAGCACTATTCTGTTCATGATGTACCAGGCTAAGAAATCTGATTGCAGAGAAGGGGAAAAAATGACTTCTCAAATAACGTCACTGCTTTAGCATTGCCTGTGCGACCATTTTATAAAAATAATGCCAGTTTTTTCCCCAGTAGTTTACACCTGCAGTGTGCAAACAGTATCAGATGTTTGTCTCTGGTATTAAATTCCTCACATAATATTACCTAATTTTGAGAAAAGAAAAAGTCAAAGAAAGTTTCATTGCCAGTCGTATAAAAACAGTGACAACTGATAGACCAGTGATATGGAATAATGACAGCTAGTTCCTGCTCTGGCCTTCCACTACAAGTTCATTTGTATCAAGTAAACTAGTGGTTCACGTGCTGTGTGGGAATATAGCCACATCCTGAACAAGACACTAGGGAGTTAACAGTGCCACATACCAACAGTAGGGTATTGACTTTGGTTTCCCAGGTTTCAGCTACTTAAACATCATGTTCTTCAAGCAAGATTGCCCTCTCACATGAGCAGTGAGTCTCTCACACCTTAGTCAGCACTAAGGTAGCAGCTGGGTTTAAAAATACCTTTCCTTTCCTACTCCTGTTGTCTACGAAATCACGTGGGCATTTCAAACTGCAAGATGACTACAATACAGTAACAAGAGTCTTTATATTTGAGCAATTATGCTCAATACTTTGTGTGATCACCCAGCATAACAAATATCATCTCCATTTTATAGCAGAAGAAAGTAAGGCATAGTGAGATTCAATAATTTGTCCTAAATCACACAGCTGTTTTTCAACACGGAGTCTCTGAGAGCTTAGGCCATGAGGGAGAGCTGTGTGCCTTTGCCAGAAACTTCTAACACCTGAGATAGTTCTTTAGTGGCCGATAAGGATAGAAAAGACAAGAATGCAGGGTGTCAGGCTGGAGATACAGCTCAGCAGCACAAGTGCCTGTGTGGTAAGCATGAGGTTGTGAGTTCGATCCCCAGTACCAAAAAGAATGCAGGGTGTCTTTGGTAAATGAGCTCCAGGACTCTGGAGAGGAAGGGCTACAGTACTGTGCTTTGCATTTTGTCCAAATCCAAACTCCTTAGCAACTATTCTCTAGTCATTGCGTCAGAGTTTATTTCTCTATCAAAGCAAGAGAACAGAAAGGATCTAAATGTGCTGAACTGGGTGAGGGCTGGGGTGTGAAGAAAGGTACATCAGGCAACCCATTAATCTCAGGCATAAATTCTCCAGAACACAGAAGACTACAAGGCAGTCCTCAAAATGACTGTTTTCTACCTCCAGGACCTTGGGCAAGGTGTTTAATCTTGCTGTCTCAATTTTCTCATCTGTAAAATGGGGAGGAAGGTCATTGGGTCAATGTAAGCATTAATAAAAACGGATGAGTAAACATTTGTAAGTCTTAGCACAGTGCCAGTATATGACAAGCTCTCAGAAAACCAGGATACCTGGTTATCATACCAAAATGGGTAAATCAAGGCTGATCTCCATGAGCATGTATTTTTATATAACCTTCTAGAAAATGGATTGGCAATGCATAATGAGCACAGTAAGACTGTGCCTATCTATCAGCCTAGGAATTCCTCTTTTAGGAATCTACTCAAAGATGCACATATTTGTTCACTTCCTTTTGAAAGGAAAAAATTACAAACCTCTTACTCACTTGAGGAACTTTAAACAGCAGTAAACTTCCAAAGACTTTCAAAAATAAAGAAAAAAAAAGGCTCAGATACAACATTAAATCACAAAAGCAGGGCACAAAATGTGTGCACTTAATCCCAATGATGATGGGATTAACCAGTATTTATGGGGATACATGTTTCCATGTAAAAAAAAGTGGTTGAAGGAAAATGAAACCATTAGCAGCCTTTGTATCTGGGCAGTATAATTATGAACTGCTTTCATTATACTTTTGGGTTTAAGTTATCTATGATAACTTATAAGAATCATCAGCTATTACAGAAAAAGAAGTTTTTTAGATGCCACCTTAAGTAGAAAGCCTCTACAGGAAAGGGGAGGACATGAAAAACTTACTTAGTCATTATTTGGAGCCTGGATGGGAACAGTGCTCTGATCAAGTAGAAAATAGGCAGAATTGCCAGTTAGTTTCCTATATAAAAGATCGTGATTGGTCCTGAGCCAATAAATGTTTTAACAGTATCAACGCAACAAAAACTGTCTTTCTATCACCCTCTCTGGATGAGGGGGGAGTTTTGATCATTAGCTCTGGACACAAAAGACTCAAGATTACATACCCTTTTATGGTCTTCCAGTTGCCTCAGGGGTGGACTTGGTTCAAGTTCCTGCTAAGCATGCAGAAATTCCATTTTAAATTTGACAATCAGGAGATACTACCATTCTTCAGCATCAGTCATAAATAAAATACATCTCAAGCTCATATTCAGCCAAAGTTACGCAAAAGAATAGGCCTATTTGAGGTCCCCCCCCAACAATGCTTGACTACATTAGACTTTGCTTAATAATTGTTGGAAACCCCCAACCCTACTGTACTTAAAATGAACAGGTGTATGACTTGCTGGACAACACTATTTTTTGTAAAGATTATGAAACAAAAGTTCTATATTATATTAACCCCCAAAGGGTATAAAACAAGACTCAATCAGGCAGTTATTCATGATTTTTACATGCACTGGAGCATAGCACATGCCAAAGGACATCAGTGCTCACTTCTGCACAGACACAGAACACAGTTCTTCCCACTCCACTAGAAGACAGGTATTCTAATCAAAACTGTTAGTGCAGAGATCTGGTTAGAATGAGACAAGCTGATCATCAGAAAATATCCACATTGCAACTTAGCTAGTCCACCACTTGTGTTTCATTTTTAATAACTTCGACAGACTTCTTTCAAATAAAGTACATTTCATTTTAGCTTGAACTGGTGCAATTTTAGAACAGTTTCTGAAATTTAGTTTTAATGTCCCCCCTTAAAAGCTTCTCCTTTCTGTGACAAACATTAATAAATTCTAGTGCCTCATTTAGTGAGTGTAGCTGGTGTCAGGAAAGATAAAAAAGTGTTGTGAAACTACAGCTTACTTAGCAGTTTCTGCTGTAAATTAGTATCTGGAATTTCAAAACTTTATCATCTTAGCACAAGAGCCAAAGTCAGTTGTGTATAGCAGACGAGTCTCAATGATCCAAAATTTCTCAGTGGACAGCTCAAGACTGAGACAGTTGTGTATGAAGACTTTCCAAGAGCTGCATCCCCTCACCTGAAGGATATTTGCTTTAGCTCCATTTTCTGAGGTTTTCCTTTCTACACCAAGAGCCACTTGTAGTACAGCAAAGATCAGTTCCCAGCCAGCTTGAGACCTCCCTCCTCCACCTCCCACCAGACAGACACTTTATCACAACAATGCAGACACTCAATCACAACTGAATTACCCATATTTGCTTACACAGCAAATATAGGTGAATGACACACCTCTGTGGAGTTCTCGGATTCCGGAGCTTGTGGCAGCTAGTTGGGAGTAAAATGAGGCATGTTAGTTATAGCACTGGCATTTTGGGGGCCACAAAGAAGTCCAGAGACCCACATTCAAGGACAAAAACATGGAAGATCAAAGAGGAAGAGTGCTCATTCAGTCACCTGTGGCGATGACTAAGGTGATCAGACACTTGCTCTTTTAAATTATACTGAATACAATTGTGCTGGGAGAAATAATTTGCCTGAGATGGGGGAAATACATTTAAAATAAAATGGGGGGGGATGTCCAACCACTAACCAAGAAGGAGCTATGTTTTGTGAGGCCTCAAAAGAAGAACCACTGCTGCTGGGTGTCGTGTCAGACTAACTGGACCGAGGAAAGTGACACCGCACATACTGACAGAGGATCAGCACAGAGAACAGCAGCAGAATGCCAGAAGGCCCAGAGCTTGCAAAAGCTCCAAAGCACCACCTTCCTTGAACAAGTGCTTTTTGCAACATTGGCCATCTCCTGTTGTTCTTTTCCACATCATGTCTTGCAGCAGAAGGTTTTGTCTCAGACTTACAGGATGGAATCTCACCCTCCCAGCATGTCTGGGAAAAGGGAGCTTCCAGTACAAGGGATGGGTTGTGGATGACTCCTGTGTTTCCCTCTAGGGCTTCATGGACTCAGTCCTTTGGCTCCACCCCCATCACAGTACGCAGTCGTCCCCCCTCCAACACCTCCTCCTTGTTTACAAACATTTTAATACACAAAGGAGAGACACGAAGTGAAACGTGATGGTATGTGTGGAGGCTGAAAAAGGGTGGGGATGCAAAAAAGTCCACAGTTCCATGTGAAGACAGTGCCACGAATCTGTCCAAAGGACACGTGCTTGGAGCAGATAACCAATGTCAGATGTACTGCCAGACCCTGCATGGGCTGCCCTGGGCCTAAGTCACGCACGGGTGGCGTGGCTGACTGGTGCAAGGTGCAATCTGGGGCCATGGAATAAAGCCAACTTCTCACGCTATAATTGTGTGACCTTTGGTTTCAGCAGCAGCACAGCCCTCCAGAGGCTAGAAGGCTGCTGTGAGAGTAGGGGTTGAAAGCGTGGAGGACTGAAACTGTTAAGTCTGGTGGTGTCTCAGTCCATCTCAATGCAACTACTTCAGTAGTTTGATCCCAAGATGGAAAAAATCTTCCTAACATATAAAGCTGTTATCACATAACTAATAATTATCTTTTTTGAATTTCCTAAAAGGAAAAATGAAATAAAAAACATAGGGACTACTTCACCAAAGACAATGAGGCATACGGTAGGTTGATTACTCGATGCTGGACAGAAGACTTTCATACAAAAGTCCCACTCAAGGAGAACATTTCCTTCCAAGGCATCCAGCCTCCCATTAGGGATGGGGAAGCACAGAATAGTCAAACAGACTTGGGTAGTGGGAAAGAAAGTACAGCTCAGATGTATGTACTTTCAAAATTATATAAACAATAACATGATCCAAGAATGTATTTTAACTCTACTCTTACATTCTATGTGTTTTAGGCTAATGAACTGAATTGTACACACTTTTGCTTTCTGCCCTCAGTACAAAAAGAAAGCATTTTTAAAAGGCAGAATGACAGCAATTGCTCATGTATTTTACAGCAGTCAGAGACACAAATAGGTTCATCTTATATGACTAGAACAAGGGATAAGAGGCAGGAACTTCTGGGAGGAATCCATAGAGATGCCTTCTTATTCCCTTGCCAATAGAAACTGAAGCTAAAGGAAGATGGAACCAGAAACTACATCCATTTATATTTGTTTTCATTCATATCTTGTCTAGGATCTGCATCCAGACAAGCATCTTGAACACTTTTCAATTACCACAGGTAGTGTATTATGCTTCTCAATTAATCTAGGAACAGAGCTTTGTATTACCATGTATTTTCATCACTGCAGTGATATTTCTCTGTTAAGTGACTGTTGTGCTTGTTTCAAAACCAGTTTCCTTTTTTAAAACAAATATTAAACTTAAACTAATTAACTATCATTTTTTTTCCTTTGAAAATCCTGTGAAGCTGTTTGAGACAGTAGGGGGTGCTTTGCAACTTCAGGAACCCTAAACTAAGCAGAAAGACAATTTTTAATGAGACACATTCGTGAAACAGAAGGGAGAAACCAAGAGCACAGACAGGCATCATCCAGGTTTTAGCCCTGGCTACATGCATGACCTTGGGACATCATTTCTTTGGGGTCCCACTCTTTTACCTGTTTAATGGAACAGATATTCTTTTAGAATCTTTCCAGCTAAAATATTGAGTATCTCCTGGTTTATTTTCAGTAGGCTTCATTTCATGAAACCTAGCAGGCAAACTTCCTAAGTAATATAACCTGTTAGTACATATATAAGTTGGTAAAATTATCTATAGTCGATACCAGTACTTTCTTCAGTGAGCTTTTTTAGTCACAGTTCTTTGACAATAAAGTGATTTTATGACAAGTTATAATTTTAATAAATATAATCATATTAATAAGCTATGTATAGTTAAAGAAGACTATTAGCTACAAAAATTTAATATATAATACCCAAGGTAAAATATAATGCTGGATAAATGAGTTAGGTTTCTAGGCATATTTTTATTATCAAAACTTATTTTTATTTTTTTTCTCTCTATGAATGGTGAAGTTTTAAAGTGAACATGTTTAGGGAAAACGTGCAGAGAGCATGGCCATGTCTGAATTTTGCATTCTCTGTTTAGTATCAGGATCAGTTACTATATTCAGTGCTGACATCTCAAATCAAGGTGAAGTCTCTCAAACCAACGAGTGATTAACAATGATGAGGCACTGCCTAGTTTGAAGTTGGAAGCCAAATATTATCCCCAAATACCTCTTTATATTTACTGTTCGATTTAAGTCTTCTAGTGTTTTCAGATTAGGTAAGCAAAATCACACTTAATAGGGGGGAAAAAAAAAGAGTCAAAATGACTGGCTTAGTAATAGGAATTCAAACAGTGTCCCATGCCACTGAATCCTAAGAGTCCTTCCTGGAGGAGGCCAGTACCAGGGTCCCCTAACTACCATACTTCAGTAGAAACCAGATTATGAACATGTAAGACGCTGACATGCTTACTTTCAGTACATAAAGTACCTAACAATTTATCAAAGGATGTATTTCTCTTATCAATGAAGAAAATTATACTTTGTAATTCTTGAATGAAAACAAGCTCTCGGACTAGGGTTATTTGTAGTGTTTACAAAATAGCATCATGTCCATCACCCTGCAGCACCGAGTGTTATAAAACACCTATTCGTCTTTCCATGCCACCCATCATTTCAAGTATATCTGTAATAGGCCATTATAGAGCAAGCCTGTAAACACCCTTTGTTTCTTGCTGCCCTCAACAGGAATCCGTCTACAATCCCTAGGCTTCTGTAATTTCTCTTTAAGTAGAATGTCTCTGCATGGACTATTCTAGCAGAAGTTGAGTATAAATCAAGAAACGTAACTGTTATGACAGATCTAGATATCAGCACATCAAAGGGAACTTATGATCTCCAGCCCTCTGAATCAGTCTTCAGTTCCTCTTTACCCACCAGAACCTCAGAGGAAGGAAACAAAAAACAGCGAATGGCTTTGCAAATAAGTTTGCTGGGCCCCAGCCTTCACCAGCTTTTGAAAACCCTTCATTAACAGAACAGAAAGCTTCAAAGAAGATCAAACCAAAATACAAGTCACCTAGCATTTAGTACAATTTTAAATCTTCACATCTGCTAATGCAATTGTCTTTAACTGTGTTTGTTTTTAGAGACAAAATAAATACAAATTACCTTGTTCCAACAATGTAGTTTTACCTGTATTTTAGAGAATAAGTTCATTAGAACTTAATACCTTAGTTCATTATTTAAAAAAAAATTCAGATTTTACTAAATGATACAACTTCAGTCATTATGAATAATCTCAACATTAAAAAAGAAACCCAAACCAAAACAAATTTTAAAAAGCCTTTCACACACTGTGCAATATCTTCTGTATGCTCTGAGTTGAGCTTGCTCTGTGGTTGCCAGTGTCTAACAGTAAACAGCCTGCTGCATTTATTGGCAATTACTGCTGAAGGTCACACATCAGCAGTGAGCCTAAATTCCAGGAAAAAAAAGCAGCTCTTATGTAACTGCTGCCTGAGTGTTGGCAGGTGCCCAACTCGGCAGTTCACAGCAATGTAAAAAAGTAGGACACCTCACCCAGGGTTGGACGTCATGAGAACGCCCCCTGAAGGTGAAATTTAATGTTTGTGGTTCTCGGTCTTTCTTTTTTCCCCCTGAATTTTACCAAGTTCCCTGTCAGTGGCATCCTTGGCTTACAGAAGTCATGGGAGGTGGGAGAAGTTGAAGGCTCAATAAAAGCAGGCAGCAGCCTGGGTAAATGGGTAAATGGGAACGTCAGTCTAGGATTTTTGTTGCAAAGCAGGAAGACAAAGTTGCTAGATGTCCCCAGAGGCTCCAAGGGACAGTAATTCAATGGAGTTGATATCTTAAGTGCATAGAAATCCACACATACACTAAGTTACAAACACACACTTTCAAATACATTGTACCTGCCCACGGACACACAGGTCAGAGTTAGGTGGACCACTGTGCTACTTACCACCTGTGCCTCAAGTCTGGGTACCTCATCACAATCATCACCTGATTGGTGTGACACTTTGTAATTTAGAAAAGTGACCCATGCATCATCTTTTTGAGGCTACTCCTCTTTCCTACCTGACCTCAGAAGCTATTATCTATCCTAGTAACGTAAAAGTCCCCAGATCACGTTTGCATGATTCCACGTACTTTTCCTCTCTAACATGTTCCATGACTGATAGCTATCATTTTATATTTATTTTTCTTACTGTTGGTCTCTCCATCAATACAGTAAGCTCCAGCATGGCAGACACTGTGTCTATTTGAAAAACCAATATATACAATTCCCTGGCACTATGCCTCAAGCATAACACTTAAAAAGGAGTCACGGAAATGTCTTTACCGTAAGATGGTGTCAGTTTAAAGCCAAGAATGGGCAGATGAGGGAACTTCATGAAGTGATGGAAACATTCGACTTCTTGATTTTGGGATGGCCACTCAGGCATGTGTAGATGAAAGGATCTGCCAAGCTTTAAATTTAAGAAAGGCAAAAGGGATACCAAGGCAAGCGGGGTCCTTTTCTCTACTCACCCCACCTGTCTCCCACTCTGCCCATGAAAAAGATCAAATTGGGGGTAAGTCTGGGGACTCTGCTTTCTTACTTGCCAAAAAACAAAAACAAAACCACTCCTATTCCTGGTATGGATGAAATTGTATTCCACAGACAGCTGGGAGGGTCTATACCATGCATGTCTCCTGCAGACAATCTATGCCTCTGACCTCATTTCACCCTGGCTTCTCAAAGCCCTGACAGGGGTGCAGGAGGCAAGAGCCTTTCTCCAAGTCACTCACGGCACATCTCTCCTGATCTGCACATTTGGCCTTTATAAACAAAGGGCAGTGGCTTTCCTCAGTCAGGGGTTACGGACACAAGACTTGCCTCAGGGGCTTTACCCAGCTCCGCTCAGGTTTTGTAACATGTGCCTGCAGCTGAGGTGTGAAGGCCTGACTCCAGGGCCAGCATGAGCTCTCATTAAACCTCTGCAGAAGCATAGCTGTGTACTGCAGGCTTCCACCAGTACACACTGACTAAAGACTTGGTCGGGGGAGAAACCACAGGAGCTGTGGTAGTTTCCAGAACTGCATTGATGAAGAAGACCTATCAGTCATCTCTGCTTAGTGGGCCAGATCCAATAGCCTGAGGGACTGGGGACAGGGTGTTGGTGTCCCAGGGTTCTGACGGTTGCCACGGGTAACAACGCAGAGGAGATTCACAGTTGCTTCCTCAGGGAATTTTCAAAGAATCCAAGTGCCTGCCAGAACATTCTTCTTTTATAAACAGACAGTATTCTATTTCCTAGACTATAATTATAAACACACCTGCTCCAACTGTGGAATCTTTCCATAAGCAAGCAATAAACTCCCAGCCAGGAAAACCAAGTTGTATCTTGAGTAAGCAAACACATCAACTGATTACTATGGTGCAAAACAGTGTATTAATAACACTGCAGACTGTGATTACAAAGGTTTTCCTTTCCTTAATTTGTACTTAAGCAAATAGAAGCTCAACCTCAATAATTCAGAGGAAAAGTTTAAATCAGTGAAGCATTTACAACTGCAGGTAGGAACAAGAATATTGAAGGGTCCTGACACACAAATTCAGCAAAGGCTGCTTTTCAAGCATACAAATAATCTAGAAGGATCAAAGATAACTAATAAACAGCAAAAGAGAAAAAAAGAAACAAAGAAAGAAAAAAATCACTGTAGTTAAAGTAATTAATTAAAGCCCCATACCCTCTTTGTTTTTCTCACCTTCTATTCCTCCCAGGGGGTGTGGCCTCCTCACTCATTCATGTCTATTAATGTAAGGAAAACTGTGCATATGGAATTTACTGTGCAGACCGGTAAGAAGTTGAGGCAGCCATGTGCTAGTGATTCTACTGTGGTGATTCCCTTGCTGTGTGGGCCAAGACCACCCATTTAATCTCTCTGAACTTCATTCCAGAGGCAACTGGACCACATTCATAACCACGTCTGTGGCTTTCAATTTTACATCTGTGGTTCCAACTCTCCTTGGGTACATCTGAACCATTTCTCAGTGTCTCTGAAGTTATGGTGCATTCATTGAAATAGACAGTATAGTAGGCAATATGTTCCCATCCAAAATAAGTTAACTGTTCTACAAAAAAGAAAGAACATATTTCTAAAGTAGACTAGAAAAATGATTCTAAACAGCCAAATGAAATTCTACTCTGGCAATGCTTAATTTGCTAACTACTTAAATACTCTTCATTATATAGGTTAAGACCCCAAATTAATTTTTCTAGTACCATTTAACTACCATGTGTCACTGCCTAACAATATGACAAGGAATGCTGAAAACATGTATAAAATAAAATACATAAGAGGTCCTGATATCCCAAACAGAACGGCCACTAGCTTATGAGTCTCCAGGGTAATTCTGAGTGAGTACGAGTAATTTGTCACAGGATGACACCTCAACCTCTGGATTAACACATAACTTTCCTAGAAGCCACACAGTGTATTCCTAATATCAGGGTGCAAAGTCTCTAAAAAGTACTTTAGAATTCAAAATGCATTTTAAAACCTTTATAGTCCTCATACTCAATACTTCTCAACACACACACCATGAGAGTACTGGTTGTATTTTTTCTTTTTTATCACTTTCAAACTATGTCAGTGTAATCATTCTCTCTGTGTCAGATGCTTTACATAAGATAGAAAAGCACTTTATGGTAATATCAAACCTGAGTTAAGAGATAAGTTAATATCCATCATCAGCTACAAATTCAGTTGAGATTCTAGACAGTGAATGATTGAAAACTTATCACAGTCTAGAAAATCTTTATCTAGATCCAGATGGGATTTCCAAGGATGAATGGCAAACAAACTCATGGGAAATGCTAACACAGACAGGACAGACTCCACTCACTTCCAGAAGGCACATTACACAAACTCAGATACTAGACGCTGTAGAGACCAGAGGACAGGGCTCATTGGAAGGGTGTCATGGAAACACTATCATGGGACACTCAAAACAAAAAATAATAAAAGTAGGACCTCAGCATTATCCAATTCATCAATGGAAATTTGCTGGAAAAGAAAAAGGGGAGAGAAAAAGAAAGATATGTTAGGAAAAGGAAAGACAAAAGTATTTTTATGGCTTGTTACCTTAAAGTACTATCAGACGGTAACCATTTTAAGTGATTTTGGCTTTGTGGACACTGTCACAGATCACAGTGACAACTGCTCTGGAACAAATGGACAAGATACTGCCACGCTTCACTCCCATGCCAGGCATCACGCCTCAGAGTCACTTAGCCGAAGATGCTGGGAGCCTCACACTTGCTTAGAGACATGAAAACCTTAATCTAGCTGGAGCGAGGGCAAATTCCCCAAGCAATATTTTGTTTTGTTTCATTTTGCTTTATTTTGTTCTGTTTTTAGAAGAGGGTAGGAAAGAAGAGAGTAAAAAACTAGATGAGCTCAGTTCAGAAGGAAATCCTTTCTTTAGACTCATTACATGATTAGATAGGGTTCAGGAGCTCAAACTGCAATTGGGCTCACTCAGAACCAGCACTGACT
Organism: Hydrochoerus hydrochaeris; assembly: GCA_004027455.1. Classification (NCBI taxonomy): domain Eukaryota; kingdom Metazoa; phylum Chordata; class Mammalia; order Rodentia; family Hydrochaeridae; genus Hydrochoerus; species Hydrochoerus hydrochaeris. The sequence continues at coordinate 229,516 of PVLA01000293.1, read as the reverse complement.
TCCCAAGGTAATAAGATCACTAATGACTGAAGGAGATAACCTCTCTCCTGGGATGGTTAGTGCAGGCTTAAGTGATATTAGTAACACAGCACTTATTCACATCAAGTCCAATGGAAATATAACACACTAGAGAATCATTACAGTTATGCCTGTTTAAAGACAGATGAATGATGAATGAAACACAGTAAAAATTGTGTTTCCTCAGTATTAGTATACTCTACAGATTGAAGTGGCTGTCAGAAACCGTACCTAAAAATGCTAGTACACACTTCATCCGCATAGAACAAAGAAGCTTTGGTAATGAAGAACACTTTGCATAAAATGAAAACCTTAGCATTACCTGAGGTTTTGTATGCGCTAGTACTGAGACAGCTGCTACTTTTCAAAAGGGAAAATACATTTTCACATAAATTCTGGGTTTTCTTTTCACACTAATTCCTGGCATCTGAATATCTTTCCAAAACTCTCTGACTAATAATGTACATCAATAGCAGCTTAATAAACCTACAGTAAACTGCAGAGTAGCCAATATATAAAGTAACTATGCTCCCTTTTAAACTGGGGGCAAGGGGTTTGGAGGTTTTCTATCAGTTATAGAGATATTTAAGTTACATTTTAGAGATATTTAGTTATGGGAGCTTTTGGGGTTTTTTTTTGGTTTTTTTGGTCCCCTTAAACATGGACACAGTTTCACTTGCATACTAAATGCAGAGTTTTTAGCAGGCAGTGTACATCCAGAGTGTTAATAAAATCCTGAAACATTTAAAGTTTATTGTTTCATGGTGGGGTGGAGGACTGAGGCAGAGTCTTCCTGTATAGAGGAGCCTAGGCTGGTCTTGCACTTGTAATTTTCTTGCCTCAGTTTCCCATCTGGTGGGATGACAGGCTAATTCCATCTTAAAGTTTATTCATTTTTAATAGCCAGGACAGAAAGATGCTATAATTATCACACAAAAATATATTTCACCATTATTTTCATCATAATTTTTAATGCTTCTTCCTTTTACATTTACCACCCTGAAAGAATATGCATTGCTGATCCTGTGCATATTAAAGTCCTAACAGTGAAAGGTGCTTTTCATTCCTAATGACTGCTATGGTCTGAGTGTCTCCCAAGGTTCATTGCTGAGGGATGGATCTCAGACTGGGGATGCATGAATATGGCAGGACCTGGTCACCGGGAACCTATGTTAAGAACAATGAATCTCGTCCTTTGGGCCCTTGAATTAGTTCTTCAAAGAGCGAGTTGTTACAAGTGCAAGTCTGACCCCTGAATCCCTCCTTGGATCCCACCTCAGAATGCAATCTCTTGATCCCATAAAGGCTCCCACTGTGGTGCCATTCACCATGAGACCCCGATGAGAGGCCAAATCCATGGAGCTGCCTGTTGTTGAACTTTCAGCCTCCAAAACTGGGAGCTAAAAACATCTTTTTCTTTATAAAGTAGCTATCTTGGGTATTTCATTATAGAAACAGAAAAACATTAAAACAGTCATCAGAATTCAAATCTTGTGGCAAAATCTTCTTCAATCAGCCACTGACTTGAGTATCTGTGACAGTTCCTGGAGCACTGGACACAGACAAGTGGACTTACTAATCTGACTCCTCCTATGGATCTGGTTAGAACTGTAGGTTTTGGAAAGCTTTGGGAAGATCAGAAACATTAAGGCTGGAGGCTTTTCATCTGAATGAGAAATCAGAACTAAGCTGCAGCTTAGATAGCAGTTCTGGGACATTTAGTGGTCTTGGGCCACTGATTCCTGTCATTTACATATGTGTGTAACATAATGAAATCGTACACATAAATTCTGTAGGTGGGGCCAATCTGTTCATTTAAAATGCAGTGGTGAAGAGCTGGCCTCTGGAGCCAGTGTGTCTGGATTCAAATTTCTGGTTCCCTTGTTATTAGCAGTGTGATCCCAATCAAGTTTCTAAACCTTTCAGTGTTGTCTCCTTTGTGTTTCAAAGCAGTGAATAAAAATGATATCTCTGAGACTGATTAGAGATAAGGCAGGGGATATGCTTAGTGTAGTAGTTGTACATATCAAGAGGTCAATAAACATTATCACTGTTATGAAAGATACACTATAAGAAACCAGTGAGTATATATGACCATTAAATGGTGCACGTCAATCTCACAGCAATTCTGCTGTATTTTAATACACCAGTTAATGAGTGACAGCTTGAGGCTGTTTTGTTTTGTTTTAGGCAAGTAGCGTTACACAGTGTATGACACTTTTGAGGGGAATAATAAAAAAATGGTTTCAATTTCCTTTTTCATTAGTCACCTCGACTGCATCCTAAAGTTGAATGATAAAGAGCAGGAAAGACACCTAAATTTCATCACCTGTAGGATGATCACTTACAAAAAAAGACCAGGAACTCAGTCCCTAGCTGGTGGACCCCCAAGTGCAAAGGGCACTACCCTGAGCTGTGGGAAATCTAGGTTCTTGTGTTGAACCCACTGTAGATATTCCATGTGATTATAGTCATTTTAGCTCTCAGCCCAGCCTCCTCGTGGGCAGACAGAAAGGGGCCAGTCATGGGACAAGTTCATGTAAGAAGCAAGTGATAGGAAACTGAGCTGGCAGGAGAGGACCAGGTTTCAGTACCCAGGTCAAAGAAAACCTCATGTAGTTTTCAACTAAAGCCAACTGGTTTGCTTGATAAAGGTTAGTTCTTTGGCTCTAGGTCATGTCCACCCTTTAAAAAGCTGGCCTGCCCTGGGCATCAGGCTCTAGTCAGACGTGGAGAGATAGTAAACCACTTGATGTATTTTTAAAGAGCCTTTGTGGAACAAAGTTAATACCAACTATCAGACAGGGAGAAACAAATACTTTAGTGCCCTCCACCCCTTTTCAAAACTTCCCTTAGTGTGACACAACAGTCACAGCCCCAGCCAAGATGTTTCAAGTATGTGCTACAGATCTGGAGGCTGCTTTCCAAACATGGGTTTCTGGGATGCCTTCCTCTGTTTCATGGCATTTCCCATCCTTGTCTATAAGTATTTCATTTTCATGAGCAGGATGACAGTCCCACCCTGTTTAAAAGAAACATCATCTTTCCTCCCAGCCTCTCTGTTTGCTTGTGACTAATTTTTTCACCAGCTGAAAAGTGATTTGAGCCAAGGCCCAAGAACCACTTCTAGATCCGGGTAACTTACTCTTCCATATTATCTCCTTCTATCTGTCCTGCATCAATCTTAATTTTTCCATCTACTGTCTTCTTGGGCTGCTTTTGGCCTCTCTTTTCATTCTTTTCCCTTTAATTAGGGCAAGACCAACCTAGTTCCTATAAATCTGTCTGTAAGAACAATCCATCTCAGCATTTTTCACCTGAGCCAGGACTCTTTGCTTCTATTACTTATATTTATAAGCTCAAGCCTGGCAGATTTCCTCCATAAAATAACCACTGAGTTATAGAAATTATTTTCTAATTTCTTTTTGTTACTTTTGAATTTATATATTTTAATATTTAGAGCAACATTTAAAAGCCTTCTGACTTGGGGACAATGGAGCAATGAATAGTCGGTAAGAATTATATATTGTTTTCTTATCCAAAAACTCTCATGTCTCTTCACACATAGTTTCTGATAGTAGTTAGCACATAACTAGTGAATAGTGCTACCTTCAAATGAAAAGTAGTGAAACAGAAACTCAGGCTTATGATTTTCTCCTGGGGGCTGAAAGGCAGCCCCAGGACTTGCTCTTGTCCTGCTGCCCCACACAGAGGCATTAGGACCCATCTCAGAATCTCCCTGCTTACTGCACACACTAAGCATCAGGTGTTGGGGACTGTTCATTTCACAATCTCAGTCAGGAAGAGTGACGTGTGTGCCTCCCTGGCTTCCAGTTAGAACTGGAGGGAGTTTCTTGATGCACCGAAACAATTATGCAAGATCTCATCAGAAAAAAACAAGTAAACCCACAGGTATGCTTAGCTGGAACCCTGAATTCAGGAATCCAAACTCTGATATGCAAGAGGCATTTACTGCTTGGTAGGAGTTTAAATAAGAACAACCTCATGGTACATTATAAATGTGCTGATCAGACTGTCAGAGATGGCTAACTACATCCGATTTTAAGGAGACAGTCATATGATTTAGCTACCTTTAGGGACAAGATAAATAGCTGGGGGAGGCAGTAATGCTAAACTAAGCTAAATTTCTAAACACCCCCGTTTCTTCAATTTAGAAGCAACGTTAAATAAAATGCAGTACCTTTTCTCCATAGCCTCTATCTTTGGTCATCATTTCCCTGAGGGTCTGTAGGACTTTAATGCAAAGTTTCTCTTCATTCTCCTCCAGCAGCTGCTTAGTATGTTTTATTAACCTGAATGGGGGAAAACCACAGATTACAGCCCCGAAACAATCTTTCAACTAGAAACACTTCATAAGCAACTTACTATGACTAGTCAGTTAGAGAACACGCATTTACTAAGGGTTCCCAAGTTAAACAACTTCACGGCATTCATCTAGGGAAGGGCCAGCCAGCAACTGTGTCTTAATAGCGACACCTGCTGGTGAGGAGCAGCAACAGGCTCCCAGGGCAGGAGAGGCTCCATACTGTCCAACAGGGAGATTGGGGAAAACGGGACAGAAGCCCGCACATCAAGGGTGGGTATTTATCCCCTGAGGACTGCTGCGAAAATGTTCCAAGAATGTATCAAAAAACCTTATGAGCATGGTGATTGGGCATGTAGTATTCTCTTATCCAGTCTTTTCAGAAAAGTCCGAAACTCAGAGCAAAGTCTACCCCCAAGCTATTCGACAGCTTTTAGCCTGAAAATCAAAGATTTCTAGTCATGAAATCACCCATTTCATCTGGATTATGCCCCCTCGCATAAAGTTCTTACTGTTAGAGACTGAGGGTCTTGGCGGGTTTGAGATTTCTGAAGACTAAAGGGCTATGTTTATTTATATAGCAGAACAGGGTGTGTGTTCTGTCAAGACTTGCAGAATGGAAAACAGATGAATGACCATGCAATTAAAATGAGAAATTCTCACCAAAACAAGAAGTGTCCTTAAAGTAGGATTTCATAGACAAACTTAAGTTAGAAAGGTCAGAACAAGAACCCAGCATATGACCTTCTATTCATTACAGTTTAAAACCAGAACAGTATCTCCTCCAGGATGAAGGCTTTGTATGGTCATCAGGGTTCTGGCCACTGACCAGGCTCCAGAGAGAGGCTGCTTACTTGCAAATGAAACCGCCACTTTCGCATTTCTTTCTGGCATCTGTGTTCTCAGGGAAAAGCAGCTCGGGTCTGTGCAGGACGTCCACAAGCACAGATAACTCAGCCTGGACCAAAGGCCTGAGCCGGTCCTCCAGAGCAGAGACGATGTCCTAGAATGGAAACGCGGCATCGGTCAACTGCTTAGTTGGAGGCTGGCTGCAACGGTAAGAACACTAATTTCTGCCCTAAAACATGATAGACAGAGTAACTTTGGTACTGTTTGGCATTTTAATTCAAACTATTAGATGTTGCCTAATGGTTTCCTGAAGCACTATCTCCAAATGCAGAAAACAAAGTATAAACAAGTCAACAACATCCCCACTACTTCTCAGATGGTTTTACGCTACTCAAGGGATAATTCTACATATTTTAAAATATGATGCAAGAAATACATTTGACAACATTGAAAGATGTCTATGATATGAGGGTAAAAAAATGGTCAAACAACAGTACGGACCTTACGGTGCTATTTTTATAAACAATATCCATATACACCAAATACTGTTACAACATTGTTACTAGTTGTCTCTGTGTAGTAGGATTACAGATAATTCTAATATTTTTCTCTATGGTGATACTTGTCAGTGTTATCTTAATTATCAACAAGCACGAATTATTTACATAACAGTCATATAAACATGAGAACACAAATGAATGAACATGCTGTATCAACATGCTAAAATACATGTACCCTGATAGCATGATGGTCTTCAAATGCAAAACACATAGCTGTAGGAAAGGAAAACAGAGAAAAGTTGAAAGAGCAGCAAAACCAACACAACAAACACCATTTAAAGGCAAATGATAGAAAACAGATGTGAAATTATCTTCAAAAGATGCTAAAGCTTGTTCTATGATTTGCTAATTCAGAACTTAACTAGAAGCATGCTAAGACAGGGGCAGAACACAGCATGACCTGTTATACAGAAGGGTTTGGTAACTAAAGAGATCTGCATGGGAAAAGTGATTTATACTGCATTTACTTCAACTGGGAACCAAACTGGGGTTTAAAAAGCTCTTTTATCCAGAAACTAAACTTAAATCACCTGAAGATAGTTTTACATTATTTTTAACACAATTAGGTGATCCTTGTAATTGCTCAATAATACTTAGTGCATATAAAGAACAGATGAATGAATCAAATAATTGTGTTCTTTTAGGGGTGCAATTTTTTCACTAACAGATTCCTATGTGAGTTATACAGCAGTCATATGACAGTCACAACCATAAAAAGAGGGACATTTCTGCAAAACACTCAGGTCATCTTATGAATTTTCTCTTTTTGATTCGTCACTGGTCCTACCTCCCACAAATCTTTATCTATAGTATTTGCACAGGACTTAAGTAGTAATTTAAAATCACATTTATGCATTTCATGACATCTTGCATCTTTTGTAAAGTGTGAACTTGACACTGCAATTCGCACTGTATTGTCAAATGTATGACATTCGGCAATCAAGGAAAGACCAACGAAGATGGAGAAGCAATGGAACGGGGAAGATGCTAATGTTAAGTGGCGTCTAAATGGGGATTAATTATTTAAGCGGTCAGCTTTCAAGTGCATGTTCTCATATTATGACAACTCTAACTGCAGAAGGCAAGCTCATAGCAGGAATTCAGACTATAAATAAGTGCAGAATGAGCCTCTGACCAAGTCTTTATAACAAACATTATACATATTATGAATATACAATATACATAATACATCTAAGAAAAGAACAAGAAATTGATCTATGTGCATATAATTTATGTAGATTGAACAAGCAAGAAAAAAGTGTGTATTCAGAGTTACAAGTGTATATTATTCCTCCCTTTTATAAAAGCACGGAGGAGTCAGGAAGTGTTCCATTAGGCATCAAGGTACCTTTGCTTAAAAACTGATTCTACCACGACAAAGAATGAAATTCTTAACTTGTCCCATGAAAACCTGCCAATTTCCCCAGCAACAAGGGCTCCAGCCATACTGACCTCCCTGTGGTCTTTGAAAGCACACTATTCTTTTCACTGTAATGGTCTTCACACATGCTGTTTCAGAGACTCAGTTACTTTATCCAGTAATAGTTATTATGATAGTCACAGAGGTAGAAAAGGTCATAATAGTAACTACAATAGCTGCACTGAGTTATGCTCATGACATGCTAGGCACTGCTCTATGTGCTGCTTGGGCATTGCTTTTCTCCTGTGACGGCCACCACATTACATCTTCTCTTACATAAGCTTCTTACAGTGTGCCAACGATGATTTCCCTCCCCTTGAACAGGGGGTCTGTTTTTTATCCTCCTGAAATTAAGCAGACTTCTGAGACTGTCTTGCCAGCACAGAGCAGAACTGATGCAGTACGACCTCTGAAAGCCGGTCACAAAGAGATATAGCTTTCTCTGGCCCTCCCTAGAAAGGCTCATCGTAGGCCCCAGCTGCTGTGTTACAAGAAAGCTTAAACCACAGCAGAAAGCTCCATGTAGAAGTTTGAATCAAGAATTCCAGCTGACAATCACCCATTCCCAAAGAGGTAGGTGAACAGGTTCATCTTGAGTCCAACCGTAGCCATCACCTAACTGTGACCTCATGAAAGACTCCACCAAACCCTTTGCTCAGCTGAGACAACCTTTGGAATAGGTAAAGAAAATAAAGTAGCTGTTGTGATTTATTTCACAAGGTACAGACAATGGAACATCTCTCTTAACGCTCACATGAACCTTATGAAGTAGGTGTTATACATCCTATTCTATAGATCAGAAGGCTGAGGGGCTGGGGATTTAGCTCAGTGGCACAGCCCCTGCCTGGCAAGTGTCAGGTCCTGAGTTCAATTTCTGTTACAAAAAAAAAAACAAAAGAAAAAAGAAAAAGGAAAGAAAGAAGGATGAGGCACAGAGAAGTTAAGTAACTTTTCCAAGATGGAAACACCTCTTCGCATCAGAGGCAGAAAAGGAAACCGAGTGGTGATCTGAGTTTACCTTTTGACAACTTAGGAGTTGGTGATAAGTAAAGACAGTATTTCTAACCAGACTTCAATAATATTCTGAATTTCATCTGGGCCATTCTGATATAAAATTATTCTTTGAGGGATCATTAGACATGATTCCAGAGCCTAAATATCCCCAAAGGAAGGGAAAATGGATCTGTATGCCCTTATTCTAAGCATTCTCTTTGTAATACTTAGCCTCTCCTAGTAAGAGCAGAGTCCCCACTGTGCACAAAGAAATCTATAGGTCTATGACTAACCTTTCAAGGCTGTGACTTGTCAGGAATTTTTGTCTAAGGAGTTTTGTACTTCTGGTTCCCATACCCATTAGAACATGTGCCTATTCATTCACCTCACTGACTTCTCTCTCTGTGGCCAAGCACAGATGTCCCTGGCTGTGTTTGGAAACCAGCTTTAGCATTACTTCTCCCAGCATCAGATGTTACCTGCAATCTCTCGATGATATTTCGGTAGTCTCTGGAAGCTGCTAGAACAGAGTCCCTGCGAGCAGCATTGCGAGCTGACAGCCGCCAGTTCATGGCTGTTTTCTGCACAATGTTGTGGGACTTCAGAAAGAGGTTGTTGACTTGGCTGTCCAGGTCCACAGGGATGGCAATAGCTCGGCTCTTGGCTACACAGGAGACATTTGACTTGTGAGGTTACAACTTCTGTGAGAGATGCCTTAGGGATGGCAGATTTTTCCATGTTGATAACATGCCAGCTTACATAGTTTGAGTGTAAAGACCAAGGAGGTCAATTTAACTTCATCACCTTTTAGGTTATGGCTTCCTAACAGAAATTCTGGAGGAAGTAGCTCTGAAGCTCATGGAAATGCAATCATGTCATAGTTTAGGCAAGTCAGAGTGACAGCTCAACATGTTTCTTTAATGAATAACCCTCTTAGAGACGCTGATGTGGTCACACATACTATGATTTATTAGAACAGGGAACTCATATGGGCAATGAACTGTTTTTCTAAAATTTCTCTTTCAAGTTTGTTGTTCTATACAACAATCTACAAAATGCTGATTTCAACCATACATATTCTGTGATAACACTCACGATGCAAACTGTTCTTTGTGTAACAGTTCTTTTCCTTGTTTAAAAAAAAGGCAAACTTTAATCTGTCTAATCATACAAAAAACATCAAGTCAAATTCACGACAAAGGACACAATGGTAGTAGTGGCAAATCTGCAGCAGTCACATTTTTCTAACAAAAAATGTAAATGTATGACTTGTTACTAAACTAAACTGTAGTATTCAGGTTTGATAGGAGCACTGGTATTTTTCCATAAGTGTGTTTTCGGCTGCAGTTTAGCTCACCATCACTGCTGTACAGGATACCTGATAAGTACCCATCAAGACAGACAAGGTTATGAGAAACAAAGAAAGACTGCAAACTATCGTAGACCAGAAGAGACTAGAAATACACAAGAGCAGAATGCAAAGTGGTAGACAGGACTGCATCCTGGCACTCACAAAGGATATCGGTACATAAACTGGTGACATACAAACCATCTGGAATTTAAATAGTAAGGTTCCAGTGTTGGTTTCTTTGCTTTGATAAATGTACCCTCATCGTGTAAGATGCTGATAGTGGGGAGAATTGCATGGGGCTATGTAAGAATTATCTGTATGATCACTGCAACTTTACTGTAAATCTGTAACTATTCCTAAACAAAATATTTATTTAAAAAAGAAAGCCAACACAGGCTGGTGGCACAAGCATGTATTATCAGCATTTAGAAGGCTGAAGGAGGAGGATCAAAAGTTCAAATCCAGCCTGGAAAACTTAGTAAGATCTTGTCTCAAAATAAAAAAATAAAATGGGCTGAGGATGTAGCTCAGTGTTCATACACAAAAAAGCTAAGATTGATAATCCTTGTTTGCATGATGGAAGACTTCAAAAAACCTAAAACAATTATTTCCTCTCATTAGGGCTTCAAAACACAGTGCTCTACTTCTTGGATCTCGTCAAGAAAACGAAAACAAAAACAAGACAAAAAAAACAAAACACCATCATCTTGCAGACAAATAGGAAAACTAATCATTTAAATCCTAATGAGAAAATACACAACTTAGGGGGAAAACTACAATCCAGTAAATAACAGTGTAATGCAGAAAGTGGAAAATTTGAGAGAGAACAAATAATGTAAAAATAAAAAAGTTGGGTTCATAGCATACACTCATTTCAGCTAGAAACTCTGTGCCTGGGTACTCTGCTTCAAACTGTCCTGTGTCAACACTTTGGTGCAGCTCCAGGCAGGAGTGATTCCTAAAGGACACAAGGCTGAATTCCTCAGTTCACGCCATTTTGCAAACATCAAGTCTCCTTTTATTTTCTTTCTCCTGTCAAAACTACTGACCTGTCTCACCTTTCTGATGAGTTAGTGAGGTCAGAAGTGTGCTCAAATTTTAACCAGGTAATTTCTGGGAGAAGGACTCACTCATACATTTCCTTTAGCTTCAACAAGTACACTCTATGACATAAGGTTACATCAGAGGAAAAGAAAGGGTTTCTGGGGATTCTCACTCTGGTGTGTCTACAGCAGTGGTGGCAAAGATTTTAAAGCCTTCAATGATATATACAGCCCACTGTGCTGTAGGTTCGCCATCACAGGTCTATATACCTTCAAAAGTACGTCCTGTACCTGGGAAACACTGCTACCCCTGCCACATACATAAGAAAAAGATGCCAGTGCCTAACATATGACAGCACAGAAGTCAGGCAGGGACCACTGAAACCAATCAAAAGGTCCTAATAAACAATAAACACTAGCTACTCTTGATGAACTGCTACTAAACAGTGCTAAGACCCACACCTGTCTTCATCTCTGGTCACTCTGTGCCAGAATCTAAGGAGCTACATCAGGCAGATGAGTCCCTTCTCCACGTAAGGCAGGAAGTTTATCTCTTTGTACAGAGCTTATAGAGATGGGTAAAGTCTGTTTCTAAGCTAACCTTCTAGAAGAGAGAATAGAACAGTGGCCACTAGAAGTTGGCTAGGGTACAGAGGAGGAGGAGGAGGAGGAGGAGGGACAGAGGGAACTGGACAAAGCAGACCACAGTAGAGACAGAAGGACTAAGTACTGGTATTCTATAGCACTCTAAGATAATCATAGTTCACAACTTATTATGTACAGTGTCTTAGAAAGTCTTAAAAAGAGGAGCTCAAGGTTACTAGCACAGAGAAATGCTGATTACTCCAATGTGATCAGTGAAAAGGTTACTAGCACAGTGAAACGCTGATTACTATGATGTGATCATAGTAAATATTGTAAATATTGTATGTATGAATCAACTGAGTACACTGTATCCCAGAAGTAAGGAATAGGGTCTGATACATTCAGGGTGAAGGGAGAAGTACTGTTTATAACTCCTCTTCTAAGCTGTCTGAGAGGAGATAGGGGAGGCTGCAAGAGGGAACAGAGCATCTGCACAGAGGCAGCTGGAGCAATGTGCAACTTTGGAGAAAGCGTGTTCTTGGGATCTGACAGGTGTTTTACAAGAAACAAAATTTCCATGTGGGCAAAAGCACTTGCTGGATTAAACAAGTTAGCGTTCTGAATGAGGGACTGACTTCCCAAGGATTTGAATAACTTGTTTGCATTCTGACCTGCCAAGAACTGCCTAACATTTAATAATGGATTCTTGTTTTTCAAGAACTGCCTTTCTTTGGAACTAACTGGCTCTCACTGTGGATATGCTGGCATGGTAGTAAAAGAGGTTGAGGAATCAAGAAGACCAAGCTCCTGGTCTTGGCTTTGCAACTTCTAGTCTGTGTAAGCTCAGAAAAGCTAAACCAGCCATAAAGTGTAGGCAATACCTTTTCCTCACATTAAATCCAAAATGACTCAGTATCTTACCTACATCAGAGAGCACCCGGATGCAGCTCTCCACAGAGGCTTTCTGGCTTGGCATGAGCCAGTTGCAGTGGTAAACCCTAAACACGCCTTGCAGCAGTTGCACAAAGACAGGCTGGCGAGTCTGCAAGAAAGGGGTAAAATAAGCGAACTTTCCTTTGTAGGTTACCGGATCACCCAATCAGAAATAGATACTGTTTTGAAACGTAAGTTAATAGACCCAGAGGCAGGAGTAGGACAGGGTGCATGGTAAGGGGCCGGATTCCAGAGGTGTCTGCTATAGTTATGGTGTTGAATGTCCCCCAAAAGATCCATGTGTTAAATGCTTGGTCCCCAGGGTGCCACTTCTGAGAGGTGGTGAAACTTTCAATAGAAAGAACCTAGTGGGATGTCCTTAGGACCTTAGGGACGTGACCTTTAAGAGCACTGTGGGAGCCTGGTCTCCTCTTTGCTATTTTACTCCATTGGTGAATGGTTTTGCTGCTTCACGATCTCCTCCCATGATGTGCTGCCTCCCCTCAATCCCAAAGCCATAGGGTCGATCAATCACAGACTGGAAGCTCCAACACTATGAGCCAAAAATAAACCTTTCTTCTTATAAGTTAATACTAACTCAAGTACTTCATGATAGTGACAGAAAGATAATGGCACCTACCTAAAGAGAAAAATTCAGAAGCATTTAAGGCAATACTCAAACATGGTATTATCTAAATTTGAGCACAAAAGTCAGCAGTGGAGTCAAAGTCCCAGGATTAGTATTCTTGTCCATTTACAAACTAGCTGTATGACTTGAGGCAAATTATTTGACCTCTCTTAGTTTTAATTTCACACTGTGTAAATGGATTGAGGCAAATATTATGTCCTTTGAGAAGAATTCATATTTTTAATCCATCAATACAAACTGATACTAGATTAATACTTATTCTTTGCTTTGGGGAATGTCTTCAATGATACAAACCCAAAAAGAGTTCTGATGGGCAGTCTTTATAAATATTCATTTACTGTGGAAGAATACTTAGAAGTTAACTACATGAGAGAATTTATTTCTATCCATGAAGGTGTAAATTTGTACTTACTTTAACAGAACTCATATATCTCTTTACTTAATCAATTTGACACTGTATTTATGAATGCACTAAAAATTATAACTTTGGTTTTAATCCAAAGTGTAGTCTTGAACCTGAAAGGTGACCATGATTATATATGATAAGCTACTCCAGTGGTCTTGGATTTGGAGATGACTCAGTCCCTGAAAACAAAAGTTCAATATAGCAAAGAAAATAGTATTGAAAACTCTAAAGAGATTTCTCAGATGAAAGAAAAACAGTGAAAAGGTACTAGGGTAAAAAAAGAAACTCTATTATAGGAAAATATAAATGATTAATAAAACATTAAAAACTTCCTCTATAAATATTGTTCAGACAACTTCCTTTTATTAAGTACACAGTGTTGTCAGACACATCACAGGACTTCATTTGTTCCTCAGTGACAATTGTGTGACACAGGAGTTAACTTCATGACATAAATGAAAAATAAAAACTCACAAAGGATAAAAGTAAGTATACAAAAGAATTAAGAATTGATAGCAGAGCACTGAATTGACTGAAGGGCTCTTTGATGCCAATAATTCATTCTCTTTCTACTAAGTTCTTCTGGGAACCACAATCTCAGTGCTTTCTTCTGTGTCCCATCCCTTGAAGCCACTTGAGAGTGTGTGAACTCTTACTGACAGAAAACAGGAAAATCCAGAGCTTGAGAAATTGACCAAGAAATATAGTACTGGTTCCCAAGTTCTGGGGCTGCTTCTTAGCTCCTGAGTTAACTCCAAGGAAGCCACAGACCCTGAACAGTTCCTACACACCCCAGCACTTCCAGATACAGCCCACTTAGTCCTCACCATGAGCCTCTGAAGTAGGCGGTGGTGTAATCCTAAGTGTTGGGTGTAGAGTGAGAACCCAACAGCCTACATCATAGAGAAAAGTGTCTTTTGACCGAGTTAATTCAATCAGATGAGTATATTTATTTAACATCTGGTTCTACTCACATCTGACACCTGGGTATATAGCAGATGAATAAACAGATATGGAATACAAGTCTCCTAACTATACATATGCACCAGCAGATGTAACCTTTGGCACAAAGGACATGACTGCTGCTCTGGTTTGGATACCATTTGATCAGCTGAGTGTCCCTGAGGATCCACTGCAGTGGAGGTTTGGTCCACACGCTGGCGCTACTAGGAAGTGAAATCTTTGAGAGATGAGGCCTTGTGAGAGTTCTCAGGTCTCTGGGCTGTTCCCACAAAGGAATTCGGGATTGTTTATTTTCTTCTGCCTTTCTCCACCCCCAAATCAACCCTCCCTCTTCTCTCTCTGCTCTGGCTTAGTTCGTTTTGCTCTAACATACCTCCCACCACTGTTGCCTTCACCAGAACTGAGCTAGTGCAGGCATCACACCTTTGAACCTCCAACACTGTGAGTGAAAGACACTTTTTTTCTTTCAAAATTAGTTGCTTTAGTGAGGTTTTGAGTTCCATCTCCAGTACCAAATAAAACAAAACAAAATAAAATAAATTAGTTTCCTCAGGTATTTCATCGTAGTACCATGAAACTAACTAAGGCAACTATCAATCACCTTCTTTCTAAAAGTCTCCCCTTTCTTAGGTCAAGAGGTCCCCACTGGCCCTGAATCTCACTCTGCTTGCATGATAACTCCTTGGTCTTTCTCTGACCTCTTCCACATCCTGTCCTCCATCATCTGTGTCTTTGCAGTTCCCACCTTGTCCACTACTTTGTTTTCTTGACTAAGACTGCAATAAGTCAATGCCTATCTTTGGTCTCTGCCACTCTACTGGATCTCATGGATTCACTTCTTCACTTAAGAAACATTAACAGAAGTAGGTGCCAGTCACAATGGCATGGAACGATTTATGAAACAGCTATGCCCCAAGGCATAATTCTGCCCTCCTGTAGCTTATAGGCTAACAAGGAATAGTACATGCTTCCACTTATGAATCACCTACTATGTGCCAGGCATTATAATAGATGTTTCATAAATGTTATCTCTAATTCTCACCATAATCCACAGGCTGACATTACAGTATATCCTTGTTTGACATATAAGACAAGAGATTTTGAAGTTCAAAGACCTTCACAGAGCTGACAAGGAGTAAAATGAGAATTTTAACCTCAATAGTTTGCTCTACAGCTTCCAAACTTCTGTTCTTCCTCCTAGGATTTCAGATTTCCAGCTGTGTCTTGGATATTCCACTGGCACTTTTAACTAATTAACAGTTCACCCTGAGCATCACTTGGGCAGTGTGTTTGCATACATAGTGACTACCCCAGCACTGCTCAGGCAGGTGTGGAAGGTTTTAAGATACGCCATACATAGAAAAATTATTGAACAAGTCTGATCAAATTGTCATTGTTATATTTCCTGTTACATTATCTTGTAAAAATTAACAAAAATATGCAATTTTTGGTTATCTTGTGTTTAAATAATTGAGTTAATAAGTGGTTAAACACACTGCAGCCAAACCCTAAGCTCACTGTTCCCATCCTTCACGAATGCAGGCAGGACACAGAAAAGCTAGGGAGACAAGGCATGAGTTTCACCAGAGAAATAAAAGTATGAAAGGCTTATTTTTGGTTACATTAAAAAAAAAAGTAATCACTGACAAAGGTTCAGAAATTCAAAAGCTATCTTTTTTTTTTTAAGTATGCTTTGTATTCACAAAAAAGTAGAATTAAACAGTAGTGAGGCTGTGGCAGGAGAGACTGCTGTAAAGCTGAGGCCAGCCTGAGCTATGAAGTGAGTTTAAAACAAGCCTGAACTTCATAGTGAGATCCTGTCTCAAAAAGAGCAAAAAAAAAAAAAAAGTACCAGTCAAAATGGAAAACCAAAGCACAAGCATGTGTTTAATGGTTTTCCGATTTTTCTGACTGATGTTCTCTGACATTTTGGTTTTGTAATACTGTTTCACAGTCTATGAGATCATGGACATTGCCAAAATAATTTTCAGTTTGTATTACAGGAGAAACAAGTCTAGCCTGCCTGACCAAAGCAGCTCTCCTAGCTGGCTTTCAATGACCAAGTACAAAGCAAGGAACATGTCCCAGTAACTCATGTGGGACAGCCCTGTTGTGTTTCTTACCTGCAGAGTCGTACTCTGGTCTGAGAAGGGAGAGCTGAAGAAGGTGGTAACAATACTCATCACAATTTCAGTAACATACTTCTCCAAAATTGAGTCTGCATGTTTCCTGTCACTTGTGTTATTACAGGCCTAGAAGACAAAGGAACGCTTTAAACTTTACATCTAAACCTGTGCCAAACATTCAGAAATCCATGGTCCTTCCTGATTAATCTCCTTAACAAATGAAAGGCAAGGTCCTGCTGATCAGTGTTTATCCGCGTAAGAGAAAACGTTAACAAAAAATAAATCCTTATAGTGAATAAAGAGATGTAAAATCAGCTCAGATATCCTAGTGTAGAATCTCAGAACATTGAGATTGATCAGGGACTAACAAAGCTATTGCTTACAACTTCCTGCAGGTATCTAGCAAGTCTAAAATCCTGAAGATGACCAAGAGGCACAGTAACCACGAGAGCCTCAATTTCCACAGGAAGTGACTGGAACACCATTCTACTACAGCAAGACCAGTCCTATTCTCTATAATCAAGAGTCAGACCCAGCACTAAGGTCTGTCAGGTCTGACACTCTCCAGTTCCAAACACTCTTCCATTCAATAGAAGTTTCACTGAAATACTCTGTTCAAAACAGCACTCCATGGTGCCTAACTGAACACTACATTTTGAAATAACAAAAATATCTTAAATTCCAGCTGTTTAATTTTGATGGTTAGAGTAAGATTAGTCATTTACATGGTCAGAGAATACATTTTATTATCAAATTTATTAGTTCTATAATTTGAGACATAAAATTGCTTACGCTAAAACATGAAGGAACAAAAATCAACTTTTATTAGCAGACTACCATGTTCTAACTTTAATAGTGGGAGGTTTCACAATGTAGTCACGAGATGAAATTAATAATGTTATTCAGCATTTCTGAACAATTTAATTGACAAAAGGCCAATGGCTAAAGTCACACACATTTGTTGTGCATTGTCATGGCTGCTTCTGTGCTACAAGAGCAGGAGAGTGGTTTACAGCAGAGCTGGGTCATCCACAAAGGCAGCCATATTTGCTATCTGGTCGTTTATAGTGAAAACGTCACAAAGTCCTGTTAAAGAAATAAAAAAGGCCTCCAATTCCATGCCCCAAATATCAGAGTAACGAGATTAAAATACTAGGGAAGATTTGAGATTTAAAATACATATGTCTGTGAAACCTATACTAGAGTGCTATTAAAGTCATCAATTACAAGGAAATTTAAGTCCATGCTATTAAATATAATCATAGATTATAAGGAAATTAAGCCCTTTTTTGGAAAACTATTCCCTCTTAATAGTAATTATATAGCTAAGTAGGAAAAAAAACCCCACATTCTAAGATTCCTCAATGTACCTTTTCGTATTTAAAATCACAATATTTCTGAAATTGGGATGTATCTCATGATTATTCTCTGAAGAATCCTGTTACCTTCATCACTCTCCAATACCATCACTATGAAACTCATATTAATCCTATGTAATCTTGTTAAGTAGTATTTCTGTGGCTGAAGAATAAAGACTAAAGCCAGTGCAAAACCAACTCAATGTGTTAGAGATCACCTTGGCTCTGAGTTAGGGAAGAAACAGACAGAGGTGCTGTACTTTGTAAAATCCTCAAAACCAGAACAGATAAAATGCTTGATTTCTGGGATGTGTCCTTTGAGCACAGATATAATATGAAGGGAAAAAAAATCCTTATAAATTTTATTTCAGTATGTCCCAGCTTATTATTCACAAATAAATCCATAAAAGGTGAAATGAAAATCAGAAACTATCTTCCTTGAAGCTTGATAAGTAAAATCTGTTTTCAGCTGAGAAAAGGGTAGGAAGAAATGAGATAATAATAGAGAAGAGCCATAAATGCTTCCTCATGACACAAATTATAGTAGAAATGATGTAACTTTTCTCTGTCAGACAAGACTCTCTCTCTCTCCCCCTCCCTCCCTCTCTCCCTCCTTCTCCCTTTCCTCTGTCCCTTTCTCTCTCCTTCTAATTCTGTCTCTTTAGTTGTAGAAACTCCTTACCCTGCAGATGTCTACAAGGAAATTCTCAAACAATTTCCACATGTGATTGCTGGTGTAGATCTCCTTCATTTCAACTTCAGTATCTACATAGCAGTGATTCAGGAAGTTAATATATGCAATTTTAACCTGCAAAGCAGAAATACAGCTTTTATGAAAAACCACCTGGATATATGCAGAACTAATCAGCTGCATCATTCAAAGTGAAAAGCACAGGTCAAGACGATCATTTCATTTGTCTACGAGCTTTCACTTCTGTGAACTTTTGACATATCAAATTTATAACAAAGCAAGTATTTTCATAATCTCAAGGTAAAGCATGTTTCAAAAACTCTGCTCATAGGAAGAGATCAAGTGTGACTGTATCAAAATTAAGAATTTCATGACCAGGCATGGTGGTGCACACTTGTAACATCAGCATTTGGGAGGCTTAGGCAGGAGGGCTGCCACAATTTTGAGACCAGCCTAGATTACATACTGAGTTCAAGGCCAGTCTGTGCTACACAACAAGACCCTGCCTCAAAAAACCAACCTTCCTCCAAAACCAGAATTTAATAAGAAGGTACTATTGAAAGAGTCTAATGACACAAGAAGGGAAGTATTTAAACTTTCCTATCTCTAATTTAAACTTCACTGTAAGGTCAACATTGAACCTAATTTCTGAATTTGATTCAGTTCTCATCCAGTTTGGTATGTGAACAGAATCATGGAAAGAATTAAGTTCATGAAGCCAGGTACTACTATATAATTACCCTCTCCCTTCTTATCCCTAACAGAAAAGCAAATAAAACTATTGAAAGGTACACACATGTCAGAATCTCAAAGTATGATAACATGCTGTGAGAGACAGTCTGAGGAAAATAAATCTCATTTTTTTCCTTATAATTATTATTATCTCATTAAATTAGCTTATTATTAAAAATTAGCTTAACCCTCATTGAGGACAATTGTGGTTGATGGAAACAATGAAATTTTCTACAACTCTAAGAAAGAACTCTGGAATATATGAACTTATTTGAGAAGAAGTTATAGTACAGAGGAGCGTATATAAAATGTCACCTTTCAGGGAGATAGTGTTTATATAGTGCGTGTTTATGAGCAAAATATTAGAAAGATAAACAAGGACATAAATTATTTTCTATGTGATGGGTGGAGGGAATGGGTTAGAAAACTTATTGGTTTAACTCTTTTTAAAGTCTCTGATACTTGAATTTTCAAAACATATTAATTTTGAAAAACTAAAACTGATGTGAAATCCTTAAAAAAGTGGACATGTTATGTTTCTGTGACCTGTATTTTCCCAGGTAATTTGATGGAATATATTATGTTTCAGAAAATCAAACAAGTAAGCATTCTACCAGATTTTTAAAAAAAAATCGGCTGGGGATTTAGCTCAGCGGCATAAGCACCTGCCTGGCAAGTGTAAAATTGTGAGTTTGATCCCCAGTACAAAAAAAAAAAATCTAAAAACAATACTGTAGTACATACTTGATATGTACTACATATGCTCTACATATATTTAAAATATAAACTAAATATATATATTTAAATATACAAATACACAAGAAGCAAGTATGATCCAATTTTTTGTTACCAATTATATGAATGGAAAAGGAAGTCTAAAATGTTTAACTTCAAATTTTAATAGGTTCTCTTGATGGGTGGTGGGATATAGGTTATTTTTCTATTTTATTATTGATTACATGCAGTTCCTTATATTTATTTATTTGTTGTTGGGTTTTGGTTTTTTTGAGACAGGCTCTTTCTATATAGTTCAGGCTGGTTTAAACTCACTATGTAGCCCAATTTGGCCTCAAATTTGAGATGATCCTCCTGCCTCAGCCTCCCAAGTGCTGGGGTTACAGAAGTGTGCCACCACACCTGGCTTTTAAATGTTTTTAATGGTTATTATTTCTGTAATAAGAGTTTTGGTTTTAAAGAATTAGCTTATGATGTGCTCCACTCATATGATCTGTGTGTAAGCCACCTCTTAAGCTAGTTTTTGAGAAGTTCAGTCAGGTCACATTTTTCTGTTCAGTAAGTTGAGTTAGTCCCACAGAGTTAAAGCCTATGTCTCATTCCTCTTAAGGAAGCAGAAAAAGACCAACGCCCCAGCCATGTTCCTTTCACATAAAATCCATGCTTAGAAAAATGTTATTTCAGCAAAACGAAACCCTCCACAAAAGGAACAGAAGTGCTCAAAGCCTAGAGGGCTCATCTAGGAAGCCACCATGGTGTCTCCCACAGAGCCACAGCCCCACACACATGGGGGACACACTCAGCGCCACGCTGGCTCACCTCAGGGATGCAGTCCTCGTGGGTGACCACACGGACAATGTCATCCAGCGGGAGCAGGGAGTTGCACTTGATCTCCGTATAGACGTTCTTGCCCTCCGTACACACGGCCAAGAGCTCCACCAGGTGGATGTGGTACATGAGAGGGCTGTTCTCGTCCATGCGGTCCCGCTCTGACCGCATCATCTGGATGAGGGTCTGGAAAGAGGCTCTGTCATTGTAGAACACGAGGACATCTTCTCCGGAATTCACCAGCTACCAAAAGAAGGGAGCACACTCACATCACAAGCCCGCAGGTGTGGGACAACCTTACAATATTCAATTTGCAGAGAGAGAGAGAGAGAGAGAGAGAGAGAGAGAGAGAGAGAGAGAGAGAGAGACTGACTCTGTTCGGATATACCTTCCCAAAGCAGTCTCACTTACATTCCTAAGCTCATCTATATTTCATTCATTTATGATTCACTGACTAAAACTCCTCAGCTGCATCATTTTAATCCATGAAAACAGAAATACCACAGTGGGCCTTAAAAACTATTAGAGCAATACAAGGCCTATATACCAGCACTCATATATCAAATGAAAATACAGACTGCAAGTTTGCAGTTGTATTTCCTAACTTAATAATTGCACCTTGATTTCTCTACTTTTAATGTTTCTGCTTTCTTGTTATGTTTTAAAAAGCACCATTTTACAAGTCTTTCAACCAATCATCTTTAAAAATATTTCTTTACCAGCCTTATCTCTTTGATCACAAATTATCCACTTCTAATTAAGATATGCTTTCTCTTCAACACATCAAAAAGTCAAGGCATCATTATTCATAATTTATCCCTTAGGATATGACTGCCCATAAATCTATTTAATAATGGATCAATTTCAGCATTACACGAAATATAAAGAATCCCAAAAGTTTGGACACAGAAGTTAAAATAATATATGCAATATTATTTACTTATTAACAGCTAACATATATGAGCTCCAATTATGTTCCAGATACCAAGACAAAGTCTTCTAGATAGATTGCCAGATCTCACTGTATCTTGGTTTCTTCATACATAAAAATTAGGACAAATACAGAATCTGATTCAGAGCATGCTCATGTAGAATAGTTATTCTATATAAATTGCTGAGAATAGTGTCCAGACTGTGGCAGGTTTCCAGTAAATGCTATTATTTTCATCATTATTTCATTTAATCCACAGATTAACTCCTTGAAGTAAATACTGCCACACCCTCATTTTACAGGGAAGCTCAGTAAAAGCTTGAGATGTCAGGTCAAATGACCCCAGTCACATAGCCAGAAAAGCACTGTGGCTAGGCCGATTCTTAATCACACTACCTACTGCCTCTAGAATCACAGCTCAGAGTGGGATTGCAAAGCCACTTGTTAGGCAAGTTTGGTCAAAATTTCATTTTTTAAAAGGCAGAAAGATTAAACATATGTGCAAGCCATCATCACATGTTTGGCAAAGGGGGCCTTTCTGACCAGAGACAATATAGACAAAGAGCTGACTCCCCATCAAAAGACAAATAAAACTATTCCTTAATTCCACAGACCAGCTGCTCCTCCTGATTCAGCAAGTAAAAGATTTTCAAGTAACTGCTTAGGTGGTTGTAGCTTGCTGGGTCCCAACTACATTCAATGTTTATTCATTGCATTTTGGTTCATCATTCCTCTTTCATTGCCCTTCAGAAGAATCCAAGCTGAGCTCTCTCAGAGTTAGCAGATTCAGGGTAATGAAAAATCAGGTAAGATCTTCCTCAAACTTACAAACATAAAATCAATCTCAATCTCAATCTCTCTCTCTCAAACACACACACACACACATACACACACATACACACTCTGCCCTTCCATATGGCTCCTTGAAGAGGGTGCCAGTTTATACAGAAAATATTAAATACAGTAATTTTGAAATTTCTACAGACCACCAGGTGGAAATATATAGAAATATATAATTATCACCTCAGCCATGACCATGTCTTGGCACTTTTTGATAAATTTCCCTTCTGCCTTGACAATTGTCTGCAAGAACTTTATGTATTGGACATTGCGACCATGGGTCTCTATACAGTGAACAAAGTGCTGGACAACTCTCTCGTTGATCTCGCTGCAGAGCTGGAAATTGTTCATGAAGATGTGCTGCATTGTTACTGCCTCTAGGATCTGGCATGAGATAAGGTCAAGAGCACAGGGACACAGTGAAAAGTGAGGAAAAAAAAAGAGGTGATTCCGCTACAAATATACACAAAAAGAAGAATTAAAACCCCTGAAGATAAGTTTTCCATTCTCATCTTTGTATGACTTCTTTTTGAGTAAACTTTCTCAGTGACATATAAAAAAGACACAGGAAAATAGTGTTCAGCTAGACAGGTTGCAAAATGGACACCAGTAGTCACATCAAGAAACAAAACAGGCCTTCTTCATGCCTCAACCCATAATTTAATTTTTTAACTTCTCTTTTGCCTATCCTTGAAACCCATGTCCTCCTCTTCACCAATAGCTGTGTTTCACTGCATACATATGCAATAATGCACTGATCCATTCTACTACTGATAGGTACTTGTGTGAGCACTCAGTTTTGGTATTTCACCAGTGTAACTAATAGTTTTGCTCTGAACATTCTTGTCTAAATTTTCTGGTAAACTTATTATCTACATTACTGCTGAGCTACAGAATATAAACAAGTATGGCTTTAGAAGATACTGTCAAACAGCTTTTGGAAGATGCTAACAATCTACATTCTACAGAACAGCTATTCCTTATACTTGCCAAAACACAGTATAGTCAGTCTCTTTAATTTCAGTCATATCTTACTGAGCACATACAAGTCACTTTTCATTTATCCAATAACTTGTTGTGTTGAGGACCTTATCACACTTGGTGGCCAACTGGGTCTTCTCCACTACGGAGTGACAATTCAAATTTCTAGCTCATTTTTATGGCTGGGCTGTCTTTTCTCTTACTGATTTATTTTGAATAGATTATATATTCTGAGTACAAGTTCTTTGTTGAACACATGTGATACAAATGTCTTCCATTATCTACATGGTCTTCAGATGTTCTTAATAGTGGCATCCGATGAACTGTAGTTAATTCTAACAAAGTTCAATTCATCAATATTTTCCTTTATAATTAGCACTCTTTGCATGATGAGCAAGAAAAGTTTGCTTACGACATGGCCATAAAGATATTCTTACAATATTTTTAGGACTTATTTTTCACTTTTTACCTAGAGTTACTGAGTTTTAAATTTGACATAGGTAAGACCTTCAAACTTTTTATCTTTACCTTTTCTTTTCCTTAACACAATAAAAAGATAATATTATCTTGCAATCCAGTAGCCCATTTTTTTCTGGAAAACTCAAGCACTACTGTGTATGTATGAGTAACAGTGTGTATGTGTATAAAAAAAGCCTTTTACAGTATTTGCAAAGCCCAAAACTAGACCTTGCCTAATTATCCATTAATATGGGAATGGTTTTCAAAAAGTTACAGCCATTTAATGAAATAACATTTAACCACTAAAAAAGAATTAGATAAAATTAATGTATGGGGGATTTGCAAAGGCAGCCATAATGTGTTAAATGGAAAAAAATAAAAACACAAGACAAGGTGTAAAGGATGGCATCATTTTTTACACACACATCATACATTTAAATATGTATTTAACAAACTGAAATGTAAAATATAGGTCTTTTAGGTGGATATATTATGTATTTGGCTGTATAAGAAGACCTAGCACTTTTATATTGCTAACTCTGTTACACTAAAGGATGTTATTTTTAAAAAAAGGATGTTATTTAAAAATATATATATATATTTATTTATTACTGCTTTCCTTTTTTCTTGCCACATCTATCTTATTCCTCATATATGGGGAGTATTTATGTCTTTCTGACAGCTGGTCACAATGTTCTTCTTTGGAATGAAGGCTGCATTACAACAAGTCCCACAAACCACATTAGCAAAAGAACAAACTGTCCCCTGCCCTCCTACCCCTCTAGGTTTACACACATGCCTCAAATCTTACCCCTGGGTTGAGAAACAGGTTTATGTGCTTATGCAGTAAAGCTTGATTCTGCTGGTTGCCTGCACAGAAATTCTGCAAAAATTCATGAGCCAAACGCATAATTTCCTGCATCTTGGTGTCTTCGGCCTGGTTGGGAGGAAAGAGAGAAAGGCACTGATTGCCAGGTCAGGATGTCAGCTTCTGCTACACCCCAGCACCCCTACTGAGGTGGAATTCAAGAAGTGTGTTCCAAGAGCCTGCTGTGGGTAAATACTGAGGCTGTGCACTACCCACTCTAAGAACTGAGAGATTATTTATGCCTCACCTATAAAATTGATTTTCTCCTATCAGCTCTGGGCACAAACAAAAAGATTTTATTTAGGAAAAAGGCAAGAGAGTAAAACTTAACTGAATGTTTCAAGGGTTCAACTGCCTAGGAAGGGCTGAAACTTTTGAAGCTCCGCTTCTAAAAGCAGGGCCAACAGGCAAGCCAGCCGACTTCCTTCCTGGTAGCAAGTCCCCACACCTTTTCAGTTCCCCCAACTTACAGAATGGCACAAGAACTTGTAGCAGTAAGCAATGAGGGAGAATGACAATGTTCCTAAATTATAAATGAGGGCAAACTGCACTTTCCTTAAATCCTTTCTCTGTCATCTCAGGCCCATGTTTAAACCTAAGAATTAGCTTTCTCTTCTGCAAAAGGGGACAATATGTAATATCTGCCCTGGGCATCCCACAGAATTGATTATGTGCACCCCTACAATATTAGGTAATTCTCATTTCATACATTACAATTCTCTAGTATTTGTAGATTTAAATATCCTGTCATTGGACAATTATACAAAACCCACTACAACTTTAAATAAACATGTAAGATAGTAAAAACAGAATGAGAATCAAATAATAGCAAATGCTGTGAGGCTATAGGGGGACCCCTTCTATACTGCTGGTGAGAGTATAAACTAGTGTAACCACTGAAAATCAGCATGGAGATTGCTTCAAAAACTAAAGCTAGAAATTCAATTTGACGTAGCTATTCTCTTTCTAGGGTCTTCCCAAAAGAGTTAGGACATCATAAGACAGTGATACATGCATGTCCATGCTTACAGTAGTGCAATTCATGGTGGCTAAATCTTGGAAGTAGCCTGTAATGTCCATCAACTAATGAATGAATAAAGAAAATACAGTATTTATACACAACGGAGTGCTACTCTGCCATAAAGGAGGTGAAAACTGACTCATTTTTGAGAAAATTCAGAGAAAAATAAAATAGGAAGTAAAGACATCTTTCTCAAATGGGAAGGGGATTGAGAGAGAGAAGAAACATGGAGGGAGGGAAGAGAAAAGGGACAAAAAAATTCAGATGTGTTATATATGTGGACTAACTACATACAAGGAATGTAAACTATTATATACATGGACATACTGATAAAGAAAATGGTTTGAAAAAAATGAGAATCCTTAAAATAGAAATCATCCTTCACATTCCCTCAGCCCACAAGTCTTCCTAAAGCATCACACATCCTTTCCCTCATCTCAGACGCAGGACGGTGTGGCAGACAGAAACACATGCCCTAAACTGACCACCGTGCTTTTATCCCAGACAACTTCCCTAGCTGTGTGATCTGCAGGCCAAGTTATTCAGTCTCTCAATGGTTTTGTTCCCTCATCTCTAACAATGGATACTAAAGGGGTACATGCCATTACAAAAAGTAAATGAGAATATGAATTTAGTCAGTAATTATTCAGTGAATGTTAGCTATTGATTGGCTCTGGTCTAGACTGATGTCAGCAAACTCTTTCTTAAAGGATGAGACAGAAATATTACCTTGACTATAGCAGGGAACGAAGTAAAATAAAGATGATCAGGTATTTATGTAACTATTTTAAAATGTAACAACCATTCTGAGCTGACATGATGAACAAAAGCAGAAAGGGTTGGATTTTCTCCATGTTTACAGTTTGCCAACCTCAGCAACAGGTAACAGAAGGAATCTGAGCTACACCTTTGATAGTAAAAAGCAGGAAAATGACAGAGAACTTTAATATCAAGTTCTAATATGAAAAACCTAAGTATCACATCTGTCCTATTAACAGGACAGAAAGTGGCCCACCTTCTAGCTGTATGAAATCAGAAGACTTGGGCAGACTGCTACTGCTGGCTGATAGCAGTGACCTTAAATCATCCCGCATGCTTACATTTCTCCTATTAAAAAACAAACCTGCTGCTGCTCAAGAACACTGAATGGTCTTTGGTGTTTGAAGTGGAGTAAGGCAAGCAAACTTTGAGGTCAACATAGCATAAGGGCTTGTTGCTGGAATCCCTCCACTACTGTTCTTGTACACTCAGATGTCTGTGCACATCTGAAAATCAGCAAACGTGTGTGTGCATATACACACACCTTCTTTTCCCTTTGTGCCACCCATTCCAACCCAATTGGCTTGTGTGGAGAGGTGACAATGATCCATGACTGCCTGTTGATCATTAAGGAAACTAATGCTATCAAGAGATCAAGCTACGGTCAGTAAACTGTCATCTCATACTACTTTCTTTCAGTACTCTGGACTAAACCAGGGCTCTCAGTTAAGGGGTAGGTGACTAATGTTAACCACCGTTTCTTCATATTATAGTGAGAGAGGGTCTCACTAAGTCACTAGGTTGCCGAGGCTGAGCTCACACTTGTGACCATTCTGCCTCATTTTCCCAGAGTGCTGGGATTAAGGCATGTGCCATCATGCCCAGCTTTCCTAACACTCTTTGCAAACTGGAAGACAGATGAACTCATTGGTTCTAATCCAGATGGCAGTCAAAGTTTAGGTGACATGCACCCTCATATTAACCACAAGTTAGCCACACACCTGATTTATTAGGGGAATTAAGCTTGTTTCCTGTATCTACTGAAAGCCCTGACCCACTGGATTCACAGGGTGCCCTTGAGTGATGTGGTTTCTCTGCAGGGACTTCTGGGACGTAAGGAAGTAGGCTCAGACTCCATAATGGAGCAGAGCTGCCCTGTAATACATGGTTGTGGCATCCTGAACCTTTTCAGTCATTATTTCCTGATCTACATGGGGCTGATGATACCACGACCATCCTTCCTGTACGCGTGCAGGATTACATGAGCTCAGGCAAGTTAAGGCTCAGTCTCACGCCAGGTAGCCTGCAAGCACTTTGCAGTGATCCTTTATGAGGGTGGAAACTGTGTGCATTAAATAAACTAACTTAATTTGCTCTATGGTCATAAGAATCACATCGATTGCACGCCTTCACCAACAATATCCACCTGCTAAGGTTTTGGGGGAACCTAGGAATCTGGCCGACCTTCGGGAGCAGCCATCTTGGCCAAGAGGAAACTCACTTTCTCATAGGGAATCTGCAGTAGCTCCAGCACTACAGCATGTGCACCCATGTTCCGCAGCAGTCGCTGCTGCTGCTTCCGGCTCTTCCTCACAGAAGCGCCCTCTTGAACACACAGTTTGCTAAGTCGAATCAAAATCTAGAAGAAAACAAAAAGTCAAGCTCAAAAAGCCAAGAATTCTATTTGGAAAAAGACGGCAGTATTGTATCCAGGGAAAAGGGGGACCTCAATGCATTTAAAACCTAATCATTGTCCTATAATCCCAGCACTCTAGAGGCTGAGGCAGGAGGATAGACAGGAGTTCAAGGCCAACCTGAACTAGATCCTGTCTCAAAAAAAGGAAATCCTGTCTCAAAAAAAGAAAAAGAAAAAAAAAACCTAAGCATGAAATGCATTAAAAACATGGAAATGCCTTCCATATGAGGCATCTTGGTTGACTGAAGTCAAGTAAATCCATGGAAGACTATGACTTCCAGAATAAGCAGAATCTGGCTTCAACAGCAAGTAGAACCACTTCAGATAGATCACTTAAAATGGTTTACCCAGCATCAACTTCTAAGACATTGGCAAGAGTTTTCTCTGGGGTGAAAAAAAATAGCACACACACAAGGCTTCCAGTCTTGCAACTCTGAACTACTTTATGCAAAGATTTGTAAGGAAATGCAGCTCTCACTGGTAGATGCTATGGGCAGACACTGAGACAAACCCTCAACATCTGTATCAGCTAATCATTTATTCTACCACAAAGCTTCAGAAATACTTGGGACCTATAAAATCACTGCATATGTAAGAGGTGAGGAATAGAGGGCATGCAAATCGTCAGCAGCAGAGCTGGGTTTCAAATTCAGATTTGATGCTAAAACCCATACACTCAACTTGTGAGCTGTACTTTCTCTCCTATTAAATTTTACATGGTGAAAAAGCCAAACTGTTTGTGGCTTCAACTTGAACATCACTAACTGAACCTATTCAGAGAATTAATAAAGGCAGAAAAAGGTATGTGTGTATGTACTTACCTCTTTTACCACTCTGTAGTTGTAGCTGCTGGTGCTTTCATGCTTTTGTGACTTGTTATTCCCCTCCTAAGGAACAAAATGAACACAACTATGGTTTGTACAATTTCTGGGTAACTACTGCATTGCAAGAGTAAACATTAACTTTTATGGAAATTTTGCAGTGTTTTCTAACAGCCATGCTGGATTGTGCGCCCAGAGAATCTCCTCACACTTAGCGTTTTAGGAAGAAGAGGTCATGGCCAAAGAACAGGTTCATCCCCAAGAGGATCTGTAAGGGAAACCTGGTCATTCACTCCATAATCAGGTCGCATCTACATGGTGCAGGGCGGCCCAAAGACACGCTGAGCTTTCATTTTTAGTTTATTTCTTAGGACAGCAGTGGTTACTCTGGATACTTGACAGGCAAATCTCTTAATAAAGCCCATTCTCTACTTTGCATTTTTATCTAAGAATAAGATAAGATGCTTCCATTAAGACACACAACTTTCTACTTGGGCAGCCTGACTTGTGTCCTGCTTACCTCAGTTTTCTTATGCTCATTTTCACCAGATGCACTATCCATGATCTCATCGGGGCCCTGTCCTTTATATACCCAGAGCTCGGACTTTTCCACGATGGACCTCAGTTGATCTAGGTCTTGTTTGATCTGTTTGTAGTTATCCACATCTTGGCTCGTAACCAGCAGTTGAACCTTAGTGAATGAAATCCATTAGAAGCACATACAGCAGCTGCTCAGAAAGACAGCACACATACTGGCCATGGTGGCTACCTGTTTGAAGGCCTGGAGGACTTCCTGCCTCTGACTGAAGTGCCGAAAGAGGAGCTGCAGGGCCCCTGACACCAGGGGCGGATAGTCATGCATCGTCAAATGGAGCAAGACACGGAGGAAGGTTCTACCACCATGATCGTCCAAGTCCAGTGGGGTGTTCTCCTCACTGCAGAGGCACAGCAGAGCAGAGGGAGCAGGTGAACGACAGACACCTCACTCACTCACACACACCAGGGCCCAGACATTTCTAACAGCCTGCTCCCTCTCACGTGACGTCATATTTCCCACAATGCAATCTTGCTTTATTTTCAACTACACAGGCTAAGAAGGGAGAGGACAAATAGGATGTTATCATCGTCGAATTTTAAACCAAAGTCCTTACCCTCCCAAACTAACAAGTCTGGTGTCAAGACCAGATCCTGAGATCTAAGTCAGAGTTTTCTGTTGGGCCTCATCTGTGGTCTAAGAACTTCAAAAGAATATTTCTCCTAAGTTACCATTTTATTTAAGATGCTGTAATGCAATGCTTATCAAGTTATCTGCAGTGAAAGATCAGACTGTTAACTTTCTAGTATGTAACTGATTAGGTATCTTGGCCTCTCCCAAGTTCATTGATCATGCACTGAGATGGCACTGAAGTGTCAAATAGCCACAATAGTGTCCAACCCATGACTCGCAGTTCTGCATTTATTTTGTGTAACTGGTAACAAGCAGTGTTCAATGAATCCTGCTTTGAACAGTGTTCCACAAAGCAAACTCATTCTGTTGTTCAAAATGGGTTTAATCAACACATTATGAGGGGTTATCTCAGTATCTATGAAAACTTGTCTATACTATTTAAGTAATTTAAAAATTAAATGGGGATATCCTATGTCAAACAGCCCACTGGACACTACTGGCAAATTAATGTATTAGCATCTTTATCATGTTTATGACCAAATGCATGACAGTGAGACCTTCATGGCTATCAAAAAAGCAGAATGAAGACTGAACATATGAATGCTATATTCACACTATGTTATCCAAAAAGTTCAAAGCAGGTTCACTACCATTCAGCATGAGGAGCATGCTGGTGAGCTAAGCTGTCTCGCGGCACATGTAAGTGATATCATGCTGAAATCAAAATATTCTAAGTTTCATAAAAACCTTTTCTACCACAGTAAATGCACTAGCCATGTACAGGTATGCCATTAATTCAAATTTCACAAGTTTTACATTAAGTATTAAGATAGACTGTCAACACTAGTGATTCCAACAAACTGGGCTTTGCAGTGTTCACATCATTGTGTAGTCCCCTTCAACAGTGACACTGGGCTTGGGCACGGGACTTGCTTCGAGCAAAAGCACATCAGCAAGCACAAAACAAACAGAGCAGTAATTAGTATCTGCACAGTGGTGGCTAGTCCTCTTGGGATACATGCTCTTACAGCCACTAGGCTGTAAAAAAGCACAAACTATCCTTATGGAGGGGAGATGGAGAGATCTCAGCCTCACATCTATGCCAAGGTGCCAGAAATGTGAGTAAAACAACTTTGATGTATCAGCCCCAGTTATTATTTCACTACAGTTGCATGACAAACCTTATAGCTTAGTCCCAGTCAGCCCGCAGAACTGTGAGAAGATGGTTGTATCTTAATCTTTAAGGTTTTTGAGGTAAGATGTTGAGTTGCAGATAAGCAAACCAAGTATGTGGATTATAAGAAATATGTTCATGGAATAGTCAAAATTTTAAGCTAGTAGGTATATGAGTTCACAATAAAAGTAATGCTTTAAATCAAAGTTGAGCAACATGATATTTTAAAGAGAAACTCACATTAGCAACAATTAAATAGATTGTGTTATCTTTGTTGTATAGATTACATGTAACAAGGTCAGGAATAAAACCACAGCCCATCAGTGGAAGAAGCTCATGATGTTAGTAGTGTCTCTATGCGGAGCCCTGTTTCTTTCTAGTCTTTCTTTTGAGTCTATTTCTTCAGTATTTAAAAGTAATTTTGTAATATATGCATTTGGGACACCTCTTTACATCTTTTTGGTCCAAGGAAGGAAAGACATCCACACATGTGTCTGTCTCTTTGTTTCTCTCCATTTAAAATAATTATGATTTGAGTAATCAGTGCTCCAAAGAGAGCAGTAAAACAACCTGAGCAGAAAGACTAACTAGTGAATCAATAACTAGGATCACATCTTATTAAAGAGTTTCTGCACGTCCAAAGAAATCTCCAGCAGAGTGAAAAGAAAACCCACAAACTGGGAAAAAATCTTAGTGAACTGTCCCTCAGAAAAAGGACTTCTGTCTAGAACTTATAAAGAATTAAAAAAAATCAGACCCCCGAAATTCAAAGACCCAATCCAAAAATGGGCATCCGAGATGAACACACAGTTCTCAGATGAAGAAATATGAATGACAAATAAATACATGAAAAAATGTTCATCGTCATTAGTCAGTAGAGAAATGCAAATTAAAACCACACTGAGATTCCATCTCACTCCAGAAAGAATGGCCAGGATTAACAAAACTACCAACAACAAATGCTGGAGAGGCTGTGGGGAAAAGGAATTCTTCTGTACTGTTGGTGGGAGTGTAGACTGGTACAACCACTGTGGAGGTCAGTCTGGAGATTCCTCAAAAAGCTGGGATTGGAAGTGCCATATGACCCAGCTATTCTACTTCCTGGCATATTCCCAGAAGAACTGAAAACATCTTACCACAGTGATATATGTGCACCCATTGCTATAGCAGCACAATTTGTAATAGCCAGATCTTGGAAACAATCTAAGTGCCCATCAACTGAGGAATGGATAAAAAAATTGTAGTACTTTTATACAATGGAGTACTACTCAGCTATAAAGAATGATCACATTGAGATATTTATAAATAAATGGATGCAACTTGAATCCATACTAAGTGAAATAAATCAAACTCACATGTATAAATACCATATAGTCTCCCTAGTGTAAGAAATGGTAAGTGTATAGAAGATTTTATGGTAATCATGGGTCACCATTATATTGCTTTGAAGTCTTATGTTTTGATTCATTGGTTGGAATGGTTTTATTCTGTTTTGTTTGATCTTAATATATGTGATGGTATGAATAGTTACTTTGAAGGAAAGACAATATGGCAGCCATTGTTGATTGGATATCATCTTTCTCTGAAGTCCTACCATGCTTTTTTTTTTCTATTACCATTGGTTCTATCATGTTGTATCTTATTGGATTTAATAGGTATGATAGTATAAAAATTTTTTTATGGAAAATGAGATAATATAGTAGCCATTGTTCATCTTCAGTTATTTGGTTCAGAATGCCTTGCAATACTTTCATTCTCTTGAGTGGTTTTATTCTATTTTGTTATATTTATCATTATTGTGTGTAAAGCTAAGCTCAACTATTTCAAATAAAGAGACATTATGATAGCTACTGTTAATATCCAGTTGTCTTGTGAAGTGCTGTGTTGCTTACATTGTTCTGTTCTGATCTGCTTAGATCTGTCCCCTTTGTTTTATTCTCTTTAAAAAAAAAAGAACTAGTTACTAGTAGGGTCAAGGAAAAGCCTTTGAAAATTACAGAAGCTGCCTTGTACACTGTAGAGTTATCTACCAATGGGTAACTGAAAATATACTTTCCTTCCTCCAAAGATGCCTTCAGCTTGCTCTTCAATATGTTCAAAATCAAGAGCACCTGGAAAGGCAGACAATAGCATTTTACATACAGCAGTCTGAACACACACTATTGGTAAATTTATCCGCAAAGTTTTACAGGGGCAAAGTTGTTGGGGGTATTTCAAAGCTATGGTGCCAGGCTAACCCACATGACACTGTCCAATCTCCCACATTCTGTCATTTTTCTCCTTTCTAAAGAGTGACAACTTAATTCCAAGAAAGTTTGGGGCTCAGCAGGGGTATTATTTCTATCACTACCCTTTTCCCTGCCCTACTATTTCCTGGATAGGCAAAAACTAACATGATTTAAGTTAGGGCATGAAAAGTTAAACTTTCTTGGAGAGCTTTTGTTATTGTGTTTCTTTTCTGAGTAATTGATAGGTAACCTAAACACTAGAAACCTCAACTGTCCTACATCTCTAAGAGAGGAGGAAATAAGAACTACCTCTGAAGCAATGTGGGTCCTGTCCATTATTTTGTTGCCCCAAAAGAGTAAGTCCCAGGACTCTGTCTTTAAAATATGGTCATTCTCAAAAAAAGTTTGCGTTCAAATTTTTTTTTTCCCCTAGAAGATACTGTTTGGGCCCCAGCTTTTGTTATACCCAGGTCCTATTACGTGGCTGGAATTCCATTCTGGAATAACTAACCTGGTACATTACTTGGCCCTTCTTGGCTGCTGTTTCCGGAAGATGTTTCTGAAGTCTGGGAATTGCTTTCATCAAACTCCCGCTTAAATATACACAGGAGGCAGGAGATCCTATAATCCAACCTCACATTCAAAATAAACTAAAGATTCAAGTGGAAATGGAAACAGATTGGTTACATTAACATACCACCTTTAACACTTTGCCAAGCCACTGCACTCTGGCTGGGCCTGGTATCAGCTTTGTCAATTACCGTAAGCACTAAGTGAGCCACATATTTGGCTTAGATTTCAACGGTTGTTTTAACAACAGCAGACTTCCACAGAGCATATCAAGTCTGCCACAGATCCTCAGCTAATGGTATAAACTTCAGCATCCTGGCAATTAATTTAACAATTGGAACACTAAATCGCTCATTCCATCCTCTACAAAATATGACTGCATTTTAGCAAGTACTAAAAGCCAACTCTGGGCATAACATTGAGAAGAATGAAGCTGCTGCTTTGAACCTAAGAGAATTGACAGAGAATTTTGTTTTTACTACTGAGAATTAGGTCAGTTTAAATTTCAATATATTTCCAGTTATTTGCTTTGATTTAGATGCATACCCCTGAGCTCCTTTTTTGACTTCCTGTATTCCCTCACCCTCTACTCTTTAACAGTCACTTTTCCCATGATTATTATTAGAACCAAAAAGACAGAGCAACCAGCTGACATGTATTTAAAGGTCTTACTGATGTCCCTTCCTTCCTTTCTCTTCTTGTCTCTGCTTAGCCCACTTAGCAACCTGACCCAATCTCAGGGATGTCACCTCTCCCAGATGAGACAGATGTTGGCTGTGCACCAAGCTCTCTGTTTCCAACTGACTGTTGCACATCCCACTTGGTATTTTCCTCAAACTCAGTGTGACACAAAACCAACTCTGATGGCTACTTCAGGTGTCAATCTGAACAGGCTACAGATACCTCAAAGAACCAAAAAGTGGAGCAAATACATGCAACTCTTTGGGTGAAACGATTATAAAGATGCCTGGAGAAGCTGAAAGATGGGCAGAGAGCAACTGGTAACAGGAACATTTCTTTTGTGTTATAATTTTTTTACATTGTAAGATTACAGCAAGCTCACATGACAGATGGAATAATCATAGTAACAGGCAGACCTTGGTGACAGACGTGAGAATAATTTTAAGAGCAAAGTCCTTGTGGGGAAGAGGACATGGGACCTAAGCTACAGGGAAGGGCCTATCCTGGGTTTGAGACTCTCTTAGCCTCAGTATAGCTCTCAGCTCAACAACCTGTGCTCACCTCTTTCTGCTCCATGCAGGTAATTTTTATTCTTCAAGAAAGTCACTTGTTCCTTAATGGGAAAGCTTATGCCACACATATTAGGGTAACAGTAGGTACATGGTAGGTATGACGTACCAATTGTTTAAGTGGTCTAATGTCCAAAAGACAGCATGTATTTACTCCACTTGAGTCATCTTCTATTGTCTCTTGAACCTCTTCCAAACCTGTTCCCATTCACAGTCTTTGAATTTGCTATTCCCTCTGTGTTGAATCTCTTCCTAGCTAGCCTTGAGGTCAATCTCTGATTGTTATCGCCTTACAAGAGAGGCCTTCTCTGATAATTCCATCCAGAAACACTATACTACCCCAGCCCACAGTGGCCTCCAAACCATCCTGATCCTTTTTTATGTTTTAATGTCTCTTGGGACTGACTTAAATATACACCTACACTGCCTTTCCAAATGTATGTGCTTCAGGAACAGGAATTCAATCTACTTGGTTCATTGCTGGCTCCCCAGTGTTCAGAGAGTCTTGGCACAGAACTAGTCTTAAGAAATATTTGCTGAATGAATGAATGTATGAGTGGGAGAGGGAGAAAGAAAAGGAGGAATACTTTATAAACGTCATGGAAGCCTGAATTATTTATGAATAGTAAGCAGAGAATTCAGCTATGTGGAGAAGCATCGTGAACAAATTCTAAGCAAAGACTGGATGCCATGGGTACAGAAAAGGGGGTAAGATGATGGAAAGCCAAAATAACTAGAGGAAATTCATGACTGTGATGACAAGGGATGAGATAACCAGGAGATGATAGTGAAGGAATTAAAATAAACCAATTCATAAATAAGATAAAGGTATGAG
The DNA here is from genome assembly GCA_004027455.1 of Hydrochoerus hydrochaeris. Classification (NCBI taxonomy): domain Eukaryota; kingdom Metazoa; phylum Chordata; class Mammalia; order Rodentia; family Hydrochaeridae; genus Hydrochoerus; species Hydrochoerus hydrochaeris. The sequence continues at coordinate 193,351 of PVLA01000293.1, read as the reverse complement.
CTAAAATTTTTGCCATTTTATTAGCAAAAAGTCCTGGGCTCTGCCAAAGAGAGGAGACCTACAAAGTTCCCCAAGGGTGTCCTCTCTGTATCCTGCCCATACCTGGAGTATTTCGATGATCTTCAACTTGGTATCCATGACCATGATGTCTTCTTTCTCAGGCTCCACCTGCTTCACATTGCCTTCAGGGGCAGCAGCCATAGGAGTCATGGGCAAAAACCCTCCTCCCCGGAGCACCACCTGGGTCATCAGTTCTCCAACTCCATGGATAGACCTCATGACATTGCTGCCTGAAAGGGCCAGCACACACCAAGGTCATGACATCAGTAGAGAGCGCTGTGACATTTGGCAGGGGCATGAGATCTTTGGGACAAATTATTTAACATGTCCCTGTTTAACATGATACTCTCAGGACCCAAGGGAACTAAAACAGTTAGTATCCATAAAAAACTGAAGACTTCTGAAAGTACTGGAAAGAACATGGGCTTTGACATCCCCAAAAGGGTACATTATTTCATTTGTCCACTTTACTAGTCACCAACTATGAGCTTGTTACGCTATACAAAATGAGAGACTAAGCATTAACAAGCCACAGATCCCAGTCTTGCTAACAAAAGTGTTGCTGTCAGCTATATAATATTACAGTACCTTTCAGGCTGTTTCCTTACATTTACATGAGAAGAAAAGCTCAATGATAGGATTAAATGAATGCAAAAAAATAATGCAGCACAGAACTTAGTAAATTGTGGAGGATGAGTCAATACACAGTTTTTCTATTCTCTTCTACCTACAGAAAACGATTGATATATGAAACCTACTGTGTGCTAATTCTGATTCTAAAACAGAGCAAGAAATAAACATACAAAGACAGACATTCCTATTCACAAAGAATTCATAAAGTAGAAACAAATACTAACATTATTTTAACATATACATATATGATTATTATTATCAGGGCCTCATGAATATTAAAGTTGATGATGATGATAGGGCATGTATTTCTGAGAAACAAACATTCAAAGTTCTAGGTCACTTTAAAATTGTTCCTTGAAATATGCAGACAGACACACACACACACAAAGGCAAGAGAGCCAAATGTTAGTAGTCACTGACTCCCAGTCATGGATATTAAGAGCCCATGGACCTGTTCATTTAGCTTTTCTGTACGTTTGAAAATGTTCATAATGAAGTGGTGAAAAGGAAAGGACAAGGAAAAGACAAAACATCACACAGTGAGGCATGACACGAACAAGACAGGGAAGGCTGCGAGGGCATCTCTTAGATGTATGGCACCACCAGATACTCACTCTTCCGCTTCTCCACATCATTGTTACCTTTATGCTCTTCTTCTTTTGCCATCTTGCTAATGGGGAAGATTGTCGTCACATGTACACAGTCTAATATGGCCAGGAGGATCTTGGTTAATCGTAGAAGGTCAGAGAAGTTGTAGAAACCAAAGTATATGAGATTCCTAGCCAAATTTACAACCTGTTGTGTTTAAAAAGGAAGAAGATGAGACTAAGTAAATTGCATCCTTCCATTCCAATTGATGCTGACTTGTTGACACATTTCAAATTTTCACCTTCTTAATAGTGAGAAGGCATATATTTGGCTTGCAATTTTTGGTAACATTTTGTTTTGGGTTTAGTTTGGTTTGGTCTGGTTTAGGGTTTGAGCTAGGTTCTCTCAATGTAGTTGAGGCAGGCCTTGAACTCTCTACGTAGTCCAAGCTGGCCTTCAACTCACCACAATCCTCCTGCCTCAGTCTCCTGAGTGCTGGGATTACAGGCACGCACCAAGTCTGACACATTTGATTTTGCTTTATAGGAAGGAAAAATAAGAAATGAAAACATGCAAAGCTCCTTTGCAAAGTTCCTCATCTGATTTGATGACTAGTTGGTAAAAAAAAACTGAACTAATCACTATGTATGCATAGCTTCCCAAGAGTAACCCTTGGCAGGCCAAGTAATACCCACAATACAGGTAACAGCAGCACAAGCCTGAGAAAAATAGCACCCAAAAGGCAAAAGGGTCACAGAAGCATTGTAACTCAAAAGTAGTCAGGATTTATGTTCCACAAATAATCTATGGAAGATTCCAGGGACAACCTGCTTCTATCCTATTGCTTTTAACATAAAGTACAGAACAAATGCAATGTTCTATCATTTTGTACTATTAAATTTATCTTGAATATTTCTTTCAAGAGGCTGGCTACTATTAGGTCAAGTGAATGGTACCAGTTCTATTTTATTTAGGAACAAAACTGAATTGAATTCCTTTTATTAATTATGAAACTGGAGCATCATGATAAATATCACCACCTCCAAAGTATTTTCCATTTACCCCGTTGAAAAATGACCACCAGAAAGAAGATAAAGCACAGTTCGTTTCATTATGCCTTACCTCAAATGTAAGCTTATTTTTCTCCTTATCCGAAAAAGGAAACCTCTGACACACCACATCTCTTAAATACTCCTCCACAAATTCCATGGTCTGAGCAAACCTCTCCTTAATTTCATCTTTGGATGCACCGCTACTATCATAGCTGAAAGGAAAGAGGAAGGAGGACATAAAATACCAGGCTCTTCCAAGTGAGGCTCTCCCTGGTGGCTCAACTTCCAAAGTCAACATCCTTCAGTGCTTCCGATCCCTGGGCCCTTCTGTACTTTCTCCTCCTTAGCACACAACATCCCATACTTATTTTAGTCATTTATCTTGTTTATTGCCTACCTCCCCGCACTAGCACAGAGGTAGTTTTCTAGCTTGTTCACTAATGTTCCTTGATCTTGGCAGATAGCACATATTCAAACAGTCACAGAATGAAAGAAAGCAATAAACAAGAGATACAAAAACACTATCTTACTTTCTTGAGGAATTAAATAATATTTGCCAGCTGCTTAATTATAAGCCTAAAGAAAAAAAACCCCAAAGTTTCTTCTGGGATGCTACTAGGTTATATGTAGTTGATCTACTGCTGCACACACTGTCACAACCATGACATTTTAAAATGCTGCCAGGTCTTAACTGGGAGAAGGAGCCAGACTCACTCATCAATGGCAATCTCGGAGGGGATCTCTGACCAGAGGCGGGCGTATTTCACAGGAGTCACTTGTTCCTGAGGATCTCGGTCCACATGCATATGAAGCATGAGGCGACAGAAAGATGCCCTGAGATCATAGGGCAGGTTCTCGTCAGACATGCAGCGCAGAATGAGATCTACATCCAGCTGGCCTGATATTTCATTGATGGCCAGGTACTGGCGATCCAGACACATCCTAGCAAAGAGGTTCAGCTGATACCTGGGGAAAGAAAAGTGATATGGGGCTCATGCTCCAGAAATCATTCAGGACAAATGGAACCAGCAAGGTAGTCCAGGCAACCCCAGCTTTCACAGGAGTGACATTTGGCATCTGAACTTAAACATCATCATCTCTAAATGATTTCTATGTATCAAACTTTGGCTTTTGTACTAAGCAGATAAAGGAAAAGTTTACAATATGTCTGTAAAGACATGTCTATCCAGTTGTGTTATAACAGTTATGCCACCAGTGTGTTCTATCCTTTCCTTGTTCATCTTTTTAAATCTTCATTAACACATGTTAGCAGTACCTAATGATTACAATCATCATGAGAAGTTGATACATGTACATAATCCACCTTAATTCTTTTTTAACCCCTTGAGGTAGTTCTCTCTTTAGTTGTATTTTCATGCAGTATATTAAAGATCATGCAGCAAATGTTAAAGCTATTATTCATATCAAATTTAATCAGAAATTCTAAGTATCTTTAGGATCTCCTGAGGCTCTTTACGATCTCTATAAGTTACTCAGATACTTACACACATGAAAAATATTTGATGTACAAGAGTGGGAGACTTTTGCTTTTGTCTCTCATCTGATTACAAGTGAACTTTGTTAAGCTGAACTTCAACAGCTGAGGCTGTCTCGTTCACTTGAGAGATTCACCAAGCATTAAGAGTACACACACTTGGAATATGAATTAGTAAAAAAGCCATAAGCTTTAAAACTGGCAAATTCTGGTTTCTGAATTTAAAATCCTCATGATCTGAAAGTACCCTCAACCTCATCAGACACCAGTAAACTGCAGTTTTAGACATTTTATTTTACATTTAAAAAATTTAAAAAATTAAAAAATACCACCATATTCAAAGTTTGCAAAAACACTTGGAAACAAAAGTTGAATCTATAACTGGTAATATTGTACTTTGAAACATCCAATTTAGGGCTAAACTTTTAAAATGTGCAAATCTGCCAATTCAGCTCCTGATGTGGAAAAGAAACTCATGTTTATACTGATAGATAGACTTAAATAAGGATGTTTCCCAACATGAAGAATTCAATTGTGCTATGTGATGTTATGTCCAATCTAGATAAAACTGTGGTGCTTTAGTAAAATAGAAAACCATTCAACAGTCAAAATTAAGGAAATGGTCTACCTCTACTCACACTGGTAAATTTGGAAACAGTACTGAGTAAGGCAAGATTCAGAGTATTCGATAAAGGGAAGCACTGATAATAATTTTAAGGTCTAAAATGTATTATGTCTGCTCTGTAGGCACATACACATATACAGTAGAATGCAAATACACAAAGAAACTGAGAGGATGAATATGATATGTATGAATGGGATGGAAAAGGAGCAGAACACAGGAGGTAAGAAAAGACGTTTTAACTGCAAAGTTTTACTTATTTTCTTAAAAAGAACTAAAAGTTATCACTTTACCTTTCCCTCCTTTTTCTTTTAAAAGTAGGGATTGCCTCACTTCCTACCACACCACCCTCTCCTTTCCCTGCCTGTCACTTCCGGTGGCAGGGATAATAGGCATAGAACTAGGGTAAGGGACACACTGGGGACTCTGTGACATGAAATGGGCATGAATACACAGGTGAGCAGCCCAGCAGCAATGGTAGCACAGGGAGCTAAAATGGGAAGAGTGAGACCTAAAATAAACCCGAGGTGTTGGAACCCAATTGGAAGTTTAGGCTGAGGATCCTTTATTAGAAATGCTTGGGACCAAACTATCAGATTTTGAGGTCTTTCAGATTTTGGAATATTTGCAGAGACTTTACTAATATCAAATATCCCTAATGTGAAAATCTAAAATGCTCCAAACTCTAAAGCTATATGAGCATCAAGTTGAAGCTCAAAAAGTTTTAGATTTCAATTTCAGATTTTCAGATTAGGGATGCTTCATCTGTGTTAGTATAAACTCATGGCTTTTATTAATTTGTATAGACTATATACAGGTAGATGAAAATACAGATACATAAGCACACAGAGAGGCATTTTTTTTCTAGCTGTCTCTAAGGTTTTAGAAGATTGGCACTATTACTCTGTTTTGCACATAAAGAAAGTAGAGCATAAAGTCAAACTTTACTAAAGTCAAAAAACTAGCAAGAGGTCAGGATTTGATCTCACACAGCTTAACCCCAAAGTCTGACTCTTAACTACTGCAACATACGTGCTGCATTGCTTAAAGATAAACCATTCCCAGTGGTAGATGCACACTCCTTCCCATGATCTAGACTCACGAAGCTATCAATAGGCCATTTTGCTAGACAACCTTATCAGATAAAATTTTGTGATCCTACACTGGTTGAGTAATCAAATAAGCAACATATTTCTCACAGCCACTACTGTGGGTTACCTCAAGACATCCTCCAACTTACCTGTAGTAGCTGAGAACATCGCGGTCTTCCTTTTGTCCTTCTTTAGCATCCTGTGCCAATTCCCTAACACTCTTACTGCGAATCTCTTTGTTGCTGTCCCTCCAAAACAACCACACCTCTTCCTCATCTTCTCCTGCCTCCAGAGCATTCTCTCCAGAAGAAACACCTTCAAATTCAAAACGAGACAGAACCAACCTAGAAAAGAATAGTAGGGCAAACTCATTATTTTTAAATCTTTTGAAATCTAACTTCCCTCCCAGCATAAAGATACACAGAAAGCCAGGTTTTTACTTCTCTCACTTGCTCTGTCACAAACACCCCAATAATAAACTTCTTCATATACTTTAAACCAATGATTTTGCTCACTAGAGGATCTGGCAGTATGAGGGAGAAGAGTTTTCCACATAATAACTGAAAGAGGGGAGTGTTATTGCTGCACCACAGACAGAAGCCAAGGTTGCTGCTAAACATCTCTCAACATACACAAAGAAATTCCCCATCACAAAGAATTATTCAGCTCCAAATGTCAAAATGCTAATGTTGAGAAGCATTACATTAACTGAAGCCCCAAATTAAGTTATGCGCAAGAAACAAACAAACAAAAACGCTAACTTGGAGCATAATCTTTTACACCCTGCCCATATTGTTGCACTATGCTTTATTAGGAAATTGCTCCTTTAATAAAAATGCATTACTACTATTACCACAACTTCTGTGGCCTATTTTTTGAATATTGTAACTCAAAATTCTTCCCAATATTCACTTAATGTTAACACTGACTATCACAATTGTATCTTTAATATTTTTATTGATTATCAAACTTCAAGAATTTTTGGGAAGCCATGTTGAGCCTGGAAGGAGTAACAAGAAGCCAGTGTGACCTTCCCGTGAGCCAACTGGCACATGGGCTGGGAGATAAGAACACCTCCCTAAAACAATCAGCTGATTCAGATGGGGTACCAAAACAACCTAATGCTGACTTTGGAGGTCTAAGTCTGGTAATCTGAGCATCTATTAAGAGGATAGCAATATGCAATAGAGCACATATGGGGGATTTCCTTCTGTTTTGTTTTGACATCCAATATTGTTCTGCTTTGTTTTGTTCTATTTTTATTATTTTGTTTTATTCAATGTTCTGTTTTGACTGGCTTTATTCTGTTTTGTTTGATTTTACTATGTCTGATGGTATGGACAGCTATTTTGAAGAAAACAAGAGACATTATGGTAGCCATTGTGATTCTCTATTATCTTGTTTTGAAGTCCTATATCACTTTCATTGTTCTGTTCTGATTAGCTTTATTCTGTTTTGTTTTATTTTATTCTATTTAAAATTTTAAAAAACTGACAAAGGAAAAAAAAACATTTTTCAACTCAAAATTAAACTAAGGGTGTGTCCAATGCTTCCCATTGAGTTTACCTGATTTTTATACTGGTAGGTAAAGTAAGTGATACCATACTGTAGAGAAGTCCACACACACAAAAAATCATTCTATGAAGCAGGACTTGCAAAACAGAGATCAAATGCCAGTCAAACTGAAAAAACGAAGGGGCTGGGCTTCACTACTCCTGAGGACAGTCATCTGTTGCATCACTTGTTTTCCTCCTCACCCTGATTTTGGCCCTTCATTTTACAGCCCCAGACCCCACTCACTTGGTCTCAATGAGGATGTCTGCATTGGTGGGATTCAGCACAGCTTTACAGATCAGTTCCTGGGTCACTGGAATGGATTTGTTCATGGAGACACACAGGTCGGAGAGGTAATCTAAGAATCTACCCAGAAACAAAAACACAACATTTTCTGTTGAGAGGACAGAGGTTCAGTTCAGAGAGCATGACTCTTCCTAACATAGACAGGTCCACGTTCCTTTCATATGAGTCAAAGACAATGAGGCTTCAGTGCTGATGACCACAGCACAGACATTAGGGAGAGGATGAAAAACAAAAGCATACAGTAAATATGGTACTGACTTCAGCCAGTGAAAAAGAGAAAGAAGAGAAGGCAAGAAGGAAGTTCACATCAGAAAGAAATGGCACAGACATGGAGTGACCAGTGTGGCTGGAGCCAGGCTCTGATGTCCAGCTGCCTGGACAGGGTGGAACTCTGAAATGCTAATCTGTGTTCTGATATAGACTGTTATTTGGAGAAATCATTTAACTTCATTGTTCCTCTGTTTTCTAAAGAAAAAGATACAGCATAATTTCTTAGCAATGTGCTGAGGGTTAAATGAGATGACTCATGTAAAGTGTTTCTTTAGATCACTACCTAGTATGTGACCAGGCTCCAAAAAAAGGTGCTCATTTTTATGGCTGGCAATGTTTATTTTTACAGCAACCCTATCAACTCTCAGGTGGGATCATTCTTGACACCCATATTGTGAATTGCTTTATTTCAGGTAAAGTGGGCCTCAATCACAAGGAAAACAGAAGAGGGAAGAAATAGGCAGAGGACACAGGGGAGGTGGGTAGACCTGTGTGGGCAGACTTTACTAATGGAGCAGCCATGGTGGTATACACATGTGAGTCCCTCAGAAGACTAAGGCAGGAGCATTGTGACTACTAGGTCACCTGGGGAATTTAGTGAAACTCTGTTTCACTTGCCTAACATGCATGAGTTTGAATACCCAGTACAGGTACACACACAAAAATAATGTATAATAAAACATTCAAGTAATAACCAAGTCTACAAAAGATTCCTAACAATTGGTTTTGGGGAATGGTATTCAAATTGCTATTCAGGAGGTGCTAAAGCATGAACAAGTGACCAATTGTGACTGTCACATACTAGGCATCTCTCATGTGCCAGGCACTTGAGGTATTTATTTTTATCTAAGTTTCATAATAACTTATTTAGCAGATGAGGGCATTCAAGCTTAGGAAGAAAGCCATGGTCATCAATCAGTTGATAAACATCAGGACCAGGATGCTCCTTGGAGCCTCATTCCAATACTGCATTCTGGCAACTATGCATTCAAAAGCCACTGAAACTTACCTAGAGCAAACCTGTCACCAGCCACCCCAAGGTAAGCAAGTCAATAAGAAGCACCATGACCAGCTAAGTCCCTGTATCCTGGGTGCACGGACACTGTCCTCTCCCATCAATGCGACAGGTGTCTCACCTTGGCTCCCTGTTCTTTCGCACCAGACTAACAAATGTGTCGATTTCTGCTGCAGTGATGTGCTTTTCCAGGAGTTTTCGATTATTGTGGAGCAGGGCAGTGATTGTGTCTTCAGCCAGCACATCATAGCCAATTTGCTTCTGCATGAAGCCAAACTGCTTCGCTATGTACTCCTTTTCGGGGAAGGAAAAAAATCAGTAGTACCAACACTCCTGATAAGAACTACAACTCAGCAGGCAAATGACAGCCTAGGACAACAGTTGTCAATTCTATCACACCTTTCATTTTACAAAACCCACTGCACAAATGTCATTAGGCAAAAATCTTGATATTTATGTAAAGATATGTTAAGTGTACAGGATAAATTTATTCTAATGACTTATTGTTCCAAAGCTCAAAGATTTTTATCAGCTGTGATTTTATTATTAATTAAAGAGGACTTCACTATCTATGCCGCACTCCTATACACAGTTGACTAAATACAGATTCAGCCTATCTAGACACCTGGAACAATGTTGCCCCATGTTGTTTTCTTTCCAGGGGTAAAAATTTCTTTTCAAAAGTTAATGGACAGTAGAAAAAAGTCAGGAATGCCTAATCTAAGCAATCATATTCACAGGATATATAATTCCATCTTTATGTTCCTTTTCTGGGGATCAGATGTCACATTTCATAGAAACAATTTGTGAACTCTAGGAAGCCTCTCATGAACAGTTGTTTGTTTCTAGTCAAAGATATTTCCCTGCCCTGCCCAGCAAGACTATTTGCTTACTCAAAATCCAAATGGTCCTTGAAACTGGCTTTCACCTTTTATTATTAATTCCACAATCCTGGGAATGTTTCAGGATTAATATGGAGGACCTGGGCAACTTGTCAGCTGATACTTAGTAAAGATGCATGTTTGTAATTCATTAGTTTGCAGGGATATTCCTCTGCCAACTTGCACAATATCCATCAATAACTAACATGTTCAATCCAGCAGTAGTAAAAGGGACAGGCTTAGCTTCTTTATGTATGACATTATGTTCTGGTACCCACTAGCGACCCTGACATATCCTCATTCAATGAACGCAGACAGGAGCATAAGATCTCCTTCCTGGCACTAGCTAGGAAGGACACTAGTGTACCAGAGGTAGATCTAAAGCAGTGGTGGCGAACACGTGCCGCAGTGGCACTAAAACCTCTGTCAGCACATGAGCCAGGTTGTCCCAGCAGCTGAGCATCACATAACAGTTGTTTTTCTAAACTAAAACCTCACCATTCAGATGTAATTGCAGTGCTGGTTCTCTGTGATAAGTAAGTGGGTTGGGTTGCAGTTTGGGCATTCAAGTCTCTCAGAGGTTCACCAACCCTGATCTTAAGCAACCACAGGCTGCTGACAAGGTCATATATCTGAAGTTTCACTTAAGAGTCACACTGTCTTCCTGGCCACATCATGAAAACCTTTAACTACACAGGAAAGTTTAAAGACTCGAGAGTGAAAATTGAAACCTGAAAAAACAAAAGACTTTTGTACTAGGAGGCAAAGCTAGGACACGACTGGATTCCAAGTATAATAAGCAACAGTTTTAATCCACAGTGCTGTATGCAGTGCAGGTTTTCTCAATCTCAGCACAATTAACATTTTCTGTAGGATAAATCTTCATTACAGAGAGGTGTCCTAGACATTGCTGGATATTTCAGAGCAGCCCTAACCTCTACCCTGCAGAATGACAGTAACACTCCCCAGGTATAATGCTCCATAGGGTCTCCAGACATTGTCAAATGTCCTTAGGGAACAAAATTACCCTTGTTTAGAGCCAAAGATGGAGAAACACAATTTTTTTCCTTAGAAAATCTCAAAAGTTCTCTGAAATCTTCCTAAAGAATTTGCACCATTCATTTCATGGGGACAATATATATTAAATGTGTATACACATATATAATACACATAACATAGAGAAATAATCACAAAAGATCATAAAACATAAGCCAAAACCAAAGTTTTTTTTAAAGTTACTGTCAAAGATGAAGTTATGATAGGAGACAGGGAAGAAAGATTCTACTATGTTTTTAATATAAATAGCTGCACACAGAATCATTTCATACCTAACTCTTAAAAGAACATGCTATAAAAATACTCAAATCTCATTGGAAAAAAATCTCATGCCCAAAAATAGAAATACCATTCAAAGATGAGTAGAGAATAAAAATTCTTGGTATCTTTTCTTCTTAAAAAAATAGTTTCTAAACATTGTTCATGGGGTACCATATGATATTTCTTCAGTATCTTTCTCAAAGATTTGCAATATACATTTTTCCCAGCCTTGCAAACAATCTGTGTTTCCTTTCTAAGCACAAATTTAATACAGCACTAGTCTCTATCCACTAAATAAATCCATGTGTGGCACAATTACTGAGCAAAGCACATGAAAGAACTTTGGGAGGAGACCAACAATCAATTCCCATCCCTTCTTCCTCCCTACCTGGTTCTTCCGGTAGTCTTGCTGTGAGTGCCTCAGAACTCGGTAGCAGAGACGACAGATGTGTCTGAAAGGAGCGTGCCGCTGGTCCCCCAGCTCCTCCAAACGAAGCATTGGGCCATCACCACAGTCTGTGAATGGGGCCTGTAGTAACTTGAAGATCTGTTTGTGAAAATTGTGAACAATGCCATCATTTGGTGTTTTTTAAAGGTCTAGACCTTAAGGATTACACAGGAAAGTTTTTCCATCCAAGTATATCAAGAGCCTGAAACCTGCATGAGCCCATCAACTGAGACTCAGTCCACCTGGACCTAATTCATCCTCAGAGACTTGATGGGGCAGTGTTTAAAGCTAAGGAGTAAAGAACACAGACTGGAATGAACAGATTCTATGTAATGATCACATACCTTGATTAGGTCTTTATTAGTTCTTTCAGGGATGGAAATCAAAGGTAGGCAGCAATGGTTCTAAGCACTTAAAATAGAGCTGGGAGGCCTGGTGAAGCCAGGTTTCAGGAAGAGAAAGTGGAACTTTCGAACCGAGCCATCTGCACAGTATTCCCTAGGACCATGCTGACCTTGTGAATTGGACAGACCTACAACTTCCAGAAGATAGTTCACTGGCCTTTGTAACAATTTGTAAAAACCATTCTCCTTGCTTCCTAAAATTGAATCCAATCCTTTTTTAAAAAGATAATGACATTTGCTCCAACAACAATTCTTGACAAATGTTACTAACACCCTCTCTTGCAGCATAATGCTATGGAAACATCCGCCATCCTGTAAAAATCTCAGTGCATATTTTCTAGGACACTTTTGGTGTGTCCCGGATTGTCAAGCCTAGTAAGGTTAAAATAAATGTAATTCTGATACTCAACTAGGTCAACCTGATCTTGGTTAACACTTCCTAGATATACAAATCATGGTCAAAGTAAACTATTTTCTCACTAGTGAAATGCAAGGAACAACACCTATCACACAAGGATGTGGTAAAAAGGAACACAGATAAGTCCCATAAATAAAGCACCCTACATAAGTGATTAGTGAATGTTCCTGCTACTGAATCACATTATTTTGGCCCCTAAAGAATTGCTAGTGTAGAAATAAAAATGGGCATTAAGCCAGAGGTCTAACTTAGGACTCAACACATGAAACAGCTGGATATGATCTATTTCTGGGCTTAAACTCCTTGTCGACACATGCATTTTGTCTATCACACTCTAATAGGGAAAAAAAATTTCCAGATGCCAAATTCTCATGAAGATCTATGAAGTACACAATTATACATTCCTTTGGGTGAGAATGATTTCTCAGGGTAGGTTCACAGATGTAAACATATGTTCCATACTGGTGCAGGAAGTTGACAGTGAGGGAGCAGAGGTCGCAGAACTCTCTATACTTGCCACTTAATTTTGTTGTGAATTTAGAACTGTTTTGAAAAAAAATTCCATTAAAAAATCAATTATCATGTCTTCCAATGGGAATCATCCATGTTCCTCTATAAGGTAAGAGATCCCACAAATTCATTATAAAGCCAACCAACAAACACATCACATCTCACTGACCTGCTTGAGAATGTTCTGTTCTCTCATCAGCTTCTGCCGTTCTCTGTTGGGCTTGGAAAACACCACTTCAAGGACATCTTGGCCAGAGTTAGTTCCACCAGTGACAAAGTAAACCAAGTCTTCCAGCAGCTTGGTTACTGACCTTGGAAGAGAAGAGGCTGTTAGAGACAGTGTGCATAATATTCAACAGGCTGAAAACATCACTTCAAAAGCCTGCAGGCCCTGTGAACCAGTCAAACAGGAGAAGACCCATTCTTCTCAATAACCTTAAAATCCACAGTCAAGGCCAATTACCAAAATGAGTAAAACACAGACCATAGCCATTAAATTCTACCAAAGGGAATTTTAAACCCCTGATAGTAAAATAATTGCAGGACCAAATTAAATTAGGGATATCTTCACAGCATTAGAGACTCTCAAAAAAGTGAATGCAGCAGTATCTTTTCTACCCAGACATGGTGGTACATGCCTATAATCTCAACATTCTGGAAAGCTGAAGCAGGAGGCTCAAAAGTTCAAGTCCAATATGGATAATTTAGTGACTTATCAAGATGCTGTCCCAAAATAAAAATATTTAAAAAGAGCTGCAGATGTAGCTCAGTGTGAAGACCCTGGGTTCAATTCCCATCCCTCTCACACACACTATCTATTTCTGGAAAACAAAACATGAAGCCTCATATAAATGCTTGGACTACAACCCTCAGAACTGTTCAGAGTCACCATTCTCTCACTACCCAAATGCACAGCAGAAAAGGCCCTGAGGGCCCACACAGACAAAATCCTCACCTTCTCTCGTTCTGGGTAATGGTACCCTTCTCCAGCTTCCCAGCAATGGAGCCTAGCACCTTGCTGGCATCATTGGCAAAGTCCAGGTCCCGAACTTCAGCAGGAGAAACAGGAACTATGGCAAAGGCTTCCTTATCCTCCTTCACAGGAGAGGTGCCAATCTGAAATTCAAGGTGGTCTTTGTAGGATAATCTTGGATTGGGAGAATAAGACATTAGTTGAATAATCCATTTACAGGCTATTGGGAAATTCAAAAAATTTAAGAGTTAAAATAAACTTGACTTAGGAAAATCTGCAGAAACACGTACCCCAAAATTATTAATAATTGTTACCTCTGAAAATCGGTATTAGGAGGACTGCTGGATTAAGAAAGGGGACACATAAGATTACTATCACCAAAAAATATGTATATTGATAGAGAAAAATTAAATATTATAAATGGCAATTATTGATTATAAGCAGAGAGTACTATAAAGATAGACACATTCTCATGTCTTCAACTTTTCTATATGTCTGAAAACATAAGGGTAGAAGAAGAGTCCAATAATCTGTCCAATCACCACACACACACACAAAAAAAAAAAAACAGTAAGAGTATCCTTCCTTTCTTAAAAGAAAAATTTCACCTGTGTATTTACAATTCTGGAGATAGAGAAGGAAAAGAGGGGAGAGAGGTGAAAATGGGGTAGGGCGCTTGCTAGAAACATATGCTTAAATACATAGAGAAATAACAAAGATTAGGGAAAATAAAATAGATATTTGATGTACCTCAAGGCACAAGCAAATATTTCCCTAGCCAAAATCATCCTTCAGATACAAAACCAAGTAAGTGCACAAGCACCAGGGTAGAAGCCGTGGAATAAAATAAAAGGTTGTGGTTATTTCAAAAGCCTGTGCTTGCTTCACCATGTCCTTTGAAGAAAGTAAAATTGTTTCATCACATTCAAGCATTCAAACTTGCCAAAGCCAGTGGGGCGGGGGAGAGAGGAAAGGAGCGAGGGAGAGAGGGAAGAATGGAGAGGAAAAGAGGAAGTGAGGGAAAGAGGGAGGGAGTTCGCCACTCTATTTTCCCCATTATCCTGAAAGGAGCCCTTTCATTAGACTGCATGGGACTGAGGGAGGCAGCCAAGCTTAGAAACTTACTTTAAGCATCACAGGTTTTTCTTCTTCCTTGTCAATGGGGATATTTGTGCTGTGAACCCACGTATTAGTGCACAAGTGTCTGAGTCGCACATAGGAGTTCCTGAAGAGAAAAAGAAAGACTTTAGGAAAAGAAATACTCAGTTTTACTCTGAAGGTACTCCTTCAAAATAAAAACCACAATGGTTCTCTACTACATACACTGGACAACATTATGATTAGGAGTGCATGCTTCTAGTCCAAGTCATACTCTGAGTTATTTACAGTAGAAAATAACTCACAATGACTCTCAGTTTATTGTGATATGCTGTTATTTCTAAATACCAAATCATACTCTGAATAAATATCATAGCATAAGCTGAGCATGACAACAAGAAGTACTTACTAAGGCAATAAAACAAGAACTGAAATTTTATGAGTCATTAAAGCAAAAACTGAAATATAAATTCCTCCCATTAATCTTATGGTACAGAAAGCTTTTTAAAACATGTAATGAAGTGAAGTCACTAAATTTTTTGGTTTTTGAAACAGGTCTCGCTATGCAGTTCAGGCTGGTCTTGAACTCATTATGTAGCCCAGCCTAGCCTCAAGCTTGTGGCCATCCCCCTGCCTCAGCCTTATGAGTACTGAGATTATAGGCATGCATCACCACACCTGGCAAGATCACTAAATTTTAAAGGAAAAGACGCATAAATTTTATTACACAGTTAAGATTTTAAATCTTCTGTAGAGCAAGCATGGTATCTCTCTATATAAATGTGTAAAGATGAAAGAAAAACAGCAGCCTGAGAAAAGAAAAGTAACATGCAGCATAAAAAGGTTAATAATCCATATGTGAGCTCCAAGAAAGTGATAAGAAAAGCACGAGTCATACAAATGAAAATGGGTAAAGAACAAAAACTAGTAATTTAATAAAGAAATATAAATGGCCAATATGCATATAAAGTCATACATTCAATCTTTTTAGCATACTATTTATACAACTTAAAACAAAATACCATTTTATTCCATCAAATATCATAAAACTAACAAAACCCAGTATCAACAAGAGATTAGGAAATAAGTTATCCTGTGCATTGATTAGATTTGTTTTATTTCACTTTGGTTGTTTTGTTTTTGAGCTGAAGGCTGAACCCAGGGCCTGGTGAAAGCTATGCAGAAGCTCCACCATGGGCTGCACTCCAGGCCTTGCGCACTGCTTGGGATTTAGAAGAGAGGATCATCAGAAAGGACTCTGGAGGGGAGCTGGGCACTGTATCATGTGAGATGTATTTATCCTTTCATCTAGCAACCCCAGTTCTAGATATTTTCACTAAAAGATAATAGCACAGGAGCCAAACGTGGCACAAAAGATATTCAACAAAGCAATGTATAAAACAGTAAAAAACTATAAATAGTCCAATGCTTCAGTAACAGACTAGTTAACTATAACACACAACAGAATACTATATCATTACTTAAAATGTGGACAATGAATACTCATTTGCTTAGAAACACAGATTTTTGGTAAAAAAAAATTAAAATAGCTTATGATCCTACTTTTGATAAATTAGACAGTCATCACCGTGTGTCCAGAGACTTGTGTGACAAAATCTTAAAACCAAAATCTTGAAAGCAGTTCACAGTGAATGGTTGAACTGAGTATAATTTTTATTTACTGGTTTATTCTCCACCAGGTTTCAGGCATTTTCGCTTTTGTTGTTCATTTCTACAGTGAGCATGCCTCATATTTACAATGTTTTTCAATTTTTTTTCCTAGCAAAGTAGAAGAAATATTGACATAATTCTTGCATTTAAAGAACCTACTGCCCCAATAGTGAGACAAGAAGAATGCACAGCAATTAATCAGTCATAACAGCAGAGATTAAGAAGCATAAAGCTAGGAGACAGTCATGGAGGAAGTCAGAGTCAGGAAGGCTTTTCACTTACAGCTGGGACTTTCAACTTTGGTAGGACAAAAGCAGAGAGAAATTTGGAAACTATTCACACTAAGACTAATGGCTTACCAAGCTCATCACAAAGGGCCAGAGCTGCACATACTTTCACTGTATCTTCTGTTTTCTTCCCTGTTAACTGCTTTGAACATTATAGGTAAGGCCCAAACACAGAAACGCTAGTTGACTGAATTACAGAGTAAGACCCTGTCTCAAAAAGCAGAGAAAAAAAAAAAAAAAAGACACACAAAAGAACCACTGAGCTGGATGCTTTTCCAATGTTCATTTAATGCATCTATTTTAGACATACTACAATTTTATTATCTTCTTTGGTGCAAAGGAATCTTTCAAATCAGCAACTATCACCAAAAATGCCTTTGCTCATAATATTTCACAGATATTCATATATCTAACCTTATACTTTCTGATTTTAAACAAAGCAAAACTGAGTACAACTGTAAGACACAAAAAAATTAATGTATTACTCTTCTTTTGTCATTTCACATGATCAGTGAATAAATGACCCTGTTCTCTGCTGGCTGAGTGTGGTGACCAAGAGCAACAATGAATAAAAATATACACAAGACCCTAAGTAAACATACTGATAAGCCATACCAGACACTTTTTCACCAGCTGAACATAAGGCTTCCCTTGCTTCTCTCTGAATTTAGAATCAGTCTAACTCAACACCTGGTCACAAGAAAAGTTTGCCAACAAGGAAACAATGGATAGAGAGAATAAAAAAGCAAAGCACTACACTCAGCAATGCCACTCAGCCAGCCGACTCAGAAACTTAAACTGTCCCTTCCCACAGGAGCAGAGGGATTTCCAACCCACTGGGTCACAGAGCCATTTGGCTCCTCATTCCTTCTTTCCAGAAGGAAAAGGTTCATGAAGGAGGCTCTGATGATCAATGCAAGTATTTTAGAACACATGTTTCCGTTCTTTTCTAACCTACCAAATTTTAACACAATATATAAAGTGTCATTCCCATTTCAAGAGATGCTAAGAAAAAATAATTAAATAACTTTCAGAACTGAAGAGAAACAAATGGAAGTGCAGTTAGATTCCATACACAGACCCCTACCTAGCTAGATAATAAGAGGGCAGTCAAGGAAAAAGAAATCTAATGCACCCTACCTAAAACCTTTTTGAAAGATCTCAAAATGAATCAAAATCTTAAGTGTAAAGAATGAAAACTGTACTCTTAGAAGAAAATATTATCATAAATGTTTGTGAGTTTGGACTGGGTACCTTAAGTAAGAAACCTAAAGCGGATGAATGGATAAAGCAAATGTAGTGTGTGTGTGTATATATATATAACACACACACACACTCATGGGTCAGAGATCCCAGTGGTAGAGCCCCAAACCGTAAGTTTTATATATATATAAAACCACAATCAGCTGTTACTTCACATTAACTAGGATACTGCAAATAAAAGAAGACAAGTGGTAGGGAGAAACAGAAAAACTAGAGCCATTATATGCAGCTGATGGGAGTCTAAAACGAAGCACCTGCATTTAGAAGCAAGCCAGGAGTTCCTCAAAAGGTTAAACACAGAATTATCATGTGACCCAATAATTCCACTCCTAGGTAGACAGCAAAAAGAAAATATATGTCCACACAAAAACATGTACTTAAATACTCAAAACAGTATTATTCATAATAGACTCAAATGGCCATCAACTAATAAATGGATAAATTATCCATACCATGAAATACTATCCATACAATGGAATATTGTGTAAGAATAAAGTAACAATAGATGCTACAACATGGAAGAATTTTGAAAACAATACTAAGTGAAAGAAACCAGTCACAAAAGTTCCCATAATATGTGATTCCATTTATACAAAATGTTTAGAACACGTAAATACATAGAGACAGAAGGACGTTAGTCTGGGGCTGGCGACAGGGCGTGGGACAAGAGTGACCACTAATGGGCATGGTGCTTCTCTTTGTCTAAAATCTTCTAAAACTGATTGTGGTGAGAGGTGACCCAACTTTTTTAACCTATGAAAAATCACTAAACTGAATGCTTTACACATAATGAATTATAGGGAATATGAATTATACCTCAGTAAGATTTTATTTTCTTTAGGCACTGAAACAAGGGGTTCCAGATTTAGAGAAGATAAAGCCATGTACACCTGGGGTTTTCTGGGAGCACATCTCTCTTTTTCCTCAGATTTTTGAGCAGTTGGCTACCTAGAACAACTTAAAAATTACTGATCCTCTAACTGAAAGACCTTCTTGCCTTGTAACGTTCTCTTCCATGTGGGCACTACCTTACCCTGATCATTGAGAGGGACAGAAACAATATCTGGCACAAGTTAAGGTCCTCCTTGAATTCCACAAGCACCCAAGTGCCAAATATTAGTTTCACAGCCCCACTCGGGCTAGGCAGAAGAGTGGCAATGCATGTAGAAATAATGAAACGCAAAGTAATGCCCAGTGAGACAGGCCTCATGTACAATCTCCAAACGCCAGTGAGACTTCTGCCAGCCAACACTATGCTGTGGAGGAGTTAGGAATGCCCAAAGAGCCCTATCTGTCTTAGACACTTACGGTTTGGGGCTCTACCACTGGGATCTCTGACCCATGAGTGTGTGCGTGTGTGTTTTAATTTAAAGAAAGAAAGAAAAGATAAAAAAGAATAATACAGAATTCAAAAAAATTAACATGAAATTGCTTGATACATTACATATTGTCATTTTAAAAGTAGTTGTTAAAGTTATAAAATCAAAGCATAAAAAGTGGCTAGACATTCAAACACTGACAGTGCAAACCCTTCTGTTCAATGATCTAACAGAAATTAGTAATCTGGTCGTCTATTTTACACACTATACATACCGTTATATCCTTTAGAGCACTTTCTTTCCCTTTCACTTCTACAATATCTATTATACTTTTTGGATCTTATTACTCTGTTAGTTTTTATTATTTTTTTACACTAGAGAGACAATGTGATATTTACTAATGTGAGTCTTATTTATTTCATTAATGAGGATATTCTGTGAGAAGTTGTTTTAACTCTGAGTTTCAATGTATTTACCTATAAAGGGTGGATTTTCCGTAATGATAAAATTATATAATACAAGTTACATACTTAGCATTGTGCCTGGTATGTATTTGGCACTCAATAAATATTAGCCATTACTAATAATGCTGACTTTAAGAATAAGCTTTTATCCTAGTTTTTGAAAAATACATTTTTACACAATAAAACCAATAGTCATATAAAACGACCGATGAATATGGATCTATCTTCTCAATACTTTGAATAAAACTTACTGTGCACACAGTGAATTTCAGTTATTCCATTTTCCAAATTTCTTTTCAATTGTTTATTTAATTGATCAAGGGATTACCCAGGTTTTTCTGGGTTTGTAGGAAAAAGAGAGACAGAGAGAAACACAAAAACACTGAGTAGTTATGTGTACCTAAATCCAGTATAGCATTTTTAAATCAAACTATCAATTACTTACCACTGATAAGTTACACAAAAATCAGACACCATATTCAGCAGTCAGTCCAAACACTTCACTAAATCCTTTATAAAAGCTTTTTAAAAAGGTAATAATGATCTGACTGAATCACAAAGACCTGTCCTGATTCTCTCGGGATAAACAATTTTGAATCATACCTTGGGACAAGGCTGTCGCCACCACGGAGAGTGGTGGGGTCTAGCTCAAAAATAGAGGAGATGTCATTGCCCTCAGGTACAGAGACCAGGGAGTACACCATCTTCTCCTGAGCATTTCCACGCAGCCGACTTCGAGATGCATCCTGATCAGCGTCCACCTGTGGGTGAAAAGTCATCAGGTCAAGAAGTCCACATGCCAAGCCCCTCACTCACCACTATCGTGGTACAATCCTCAGGAATGAAAAAAAGAAGAACAATAGTGAACATCAGCAGTGAACAGGCAACGGACTGACTGCAGAGCAGTATTAAAAGGTGATCATCAGCCACATGAGCCCAAAGTTTTTACTTCCTTATGTTGCAATAAAAATGTTCCAGTAATGTGTGCAACAAGAGACGTCCATGGAAAGAGGGATAACAGCGATAGAGACCTTCATACAGCTACGTCCGCCTGCAGTGGCTGGGGAGAGGGATGTGGATTGAGGTAGCATCCTGTGAAATTGGTTATATGTATCTGTATTAGTCTACAGTGATAGTTGTCTTAGTCTACAGTGATAGTTGTCTATCAACAATGATACAACTACTTCCCAGGAAAACAAAATACAATAAACCTGTATCCAAATACTCATGAGCAGCAATTCCAGGATGGCCGATGTATATGCAAACATACTCAAGAAGTCAACTAAGCTCTGAAAACAACATGTGTGATTAATTAAGAGGGCTACCAACGCCAGCGCGCAGGGAGGGGGGGCTTCTACCGCTACATGAGGGTTTGGATGAGATGGGGGAAAATCTCTTAGAGAGAAGGCTGATGAAGAGTAACAAAAGCTTCCCCTAGGAAGTGTGAAAGAGTCTCAGCTCCAAAGCCCACATGCCTAAAGAGATGTAAGGAGCAGGGTTAGCCTGGGGACCTGTTCTCTTAGGCTTTTCAAGCTCATGGTGACTGCACATGGGATCATTTCTAAGTTTTAACAACTCTACAACATGACGACATCCACCTGCATCTATCAGAAGAACTCCGCTCTCCTTGTCTCTACTTGGCTTTTTCTCAGGGTGAAGCCCTGTCTCCTTCCCAAACTGGAGGCAGACTACCCCAGGAAGACCAAAGAATCGAGAAAAAGAAATCCAATCAAAGGCAAAGGAGCGAATGTGAGAGAATTCAACTTCATGGGGCTTGAGATATAGAAGCATGAACTTCATCAGTTCAGCAGTAGCTTCTATGTCTATTTTTTAAAAAAGTTCTTTCAGCTGGGCATAGTAGTACACATCTGTCATCCCAGGTACTCAGCAGGATGAGGCAGGAGCATCCCTGGAGCCCAGGAGTTCAAGATTAGACTAGCCATCACAATGAAACTATTTTTAAAAAAAATTTTTTAAGTGAAAAAGTTCTTTTTATATTTAAAATTCCTGTCCCTTGGCCCTGTACTTTCTCCTCTAATAAGCCCTCAACCCTTTACTTTCTCTATGCTTTAAGTTAGCTAGGCAGGAATAGAAGACCCCTGCACCCTCAGTTAAAGAGAAAGAACTTGGAACGTCTATTCTTGCCTTACTACTGTTACCTGCAAAGTGTTCCCCACACCACTTCCAAAATAGTCTGAGCATATCACGGCTCAAGACACCTGGCTCAGCCACAGGCTGGTAGAGACGTTTCAGAGAGCCCAACAGGTCTAGAGGAAAACTGCAACTGCACTGAGCCACTATATCTGGAAACCCGAGAAAGCGCGCTCTCATATTTCAGTGTGCAGTCATCGTTTGCCACCTAGTGGGAAGAAAGGCACATGTGCAAAAGGCTGGCAGAGGACAGCAAGCCTTGGGGTGTCATTTTTCCCTTTCTGGGATTAAGCAAGGGGACTGAGGGTACAGCTGAATTCATAATAAACACAATAAAGCTGAGAGAAGTGTGAGGCAAAACCCACAAGCACCGACTCCCAGTCTCAGGGAACCATGAGCAGGGCAGAATGAGATGCTTCTTTGCCCAGACTTACACAATGTTAGTTTTTCCATCCAAAGTGCCACGTAGAGAGGGTGAAATATGCATGACCCTTCAAATACTAATGCCTCGCTCACAGCCCCCAAAGCTGTGCTGCCACCCTGCTGCTGAGAGGTGAGATCCTTCCCCACTTCCCCAGCAGGTGACTCACTCTAGCAGCCCCAAGAACACCGCCTAGCTCTGCACCCCAGCCTGCAGGCACATCCTGCCTCCGTGGCATGGAGAAGCATGAGATGGAGAAAGACCACTGAACTCCCAGAGACCTCAGAAACAAGAAGAGCCAGGACAACTCACAATGGCTGCTTCTTCCTCGGTCAACAAAGATCCTGAAAACTATCCTAACTACTTTCATGCAGTTGCTTTGTGACCCAGATGAACTAGTAGATATGAAGACACTAAAAATGCTACTGATGTATACAAGTTTAAAAATGCCACATGTCCATGAGGGGAAATTTTGGCTCAAAGAAAGAACTTCAAGCCCACACAGTTTAGAAATGGTGAGTCTGGTATTTATACCGGGTCTGTCTTGCTCTCCTCCTCCTTGCTGGTGATCACTATGTACTGTGTGTCCTCCTACACTGCAAATACCACTGTTCATTCATACATGGAGAGCCCAGGAGAACAGTCCTAGCACCCAAGGTTCACCTAGACATCAGCTCTCACTGAAAGAAATTGTGGCTGGCTTACCAGTGGAGGGTAAGCTTTCCAAGAGCCTCCCAGGTGAGGGTGACAGGATGTAAGAAGGGAGCCTTCTTCAGAAGTAATGAGGAGAGAAACCCCCAGCAAGCCATAGACTCACAGCTACAACTCCCCTGAGTTTCTTTCAAAGCCAACATTCTACCCAAATAAAACTAAGTTAACTACTGTGCAAAATGCACAACACTTTTCACAATTACATTCTTAACATCTCCACCCTGACTCCATCCATCAATGTGCAAAATCCCCCAAATTTTTCTTAATTTTGACAGAATAAGAAATACTCTCAAACCACCTACTCCAGAGATCACCACAACACACATGTCAAACAGGGCTGCAACTGGTTGTTGGTTGGTTGAAGCCTAGATCCAAAGTACTCCATAAGAGAACTGTTTCACTGATTTCCATGAAGCACAACCACTGCCTTCTTCAACCCATACCGGAACTCCAGGTGTTTATATATCAGCAAGACTTGGCAATAGAGTCTCCAAAGACAAATCCATCATTCATGACAATTCCAAATCACATTATACTCCAAAACCTACTTCTGACTTTATAGAACCCAAGAACAGAGGCTTAGACAACTGGCTGTCTCAGGTATCAGGTACACTGGAACTCATATGTTACTTCCACAGATAAAACAGAATGAGTCACTACGTTAGGTCAACATCAGTAAGACAACTGTACAACTTTTATAAAAAGCCAACTTCCACGTGGGCCAGCACTTTCTCCAGCGTAGAAAGACTCTAAGAGGTGCCATGTACTTTAAACTCAAAAGCAGAAACTCTTGACTAACATAGTAACACATCATCCCTTGCACCAACCAGGTCATAAGAAGACAAGACCTTCTTTTAAAGCAACCTATAGATTCCCCTTCCCCAGCACTCAATGGCACAGTGACAGTTTCTTAAATGGGACTCCAGACCATTTGGCCTTACCCTAGCAAACAAAGACAAGAAGGCTCTTGCCCATACTTACTGAGGGCTGAAACTCCAGGCATTCTTCCTCAAAGTCAGGGTCTACCTGATGAAAAAGAATCATTAGGAAATTAAAACATCCATTGCTTTCTCAAGGACTGAGACCCATCTGCAGGAGACTTCCACACCTGCAGCCATCCTTGGATAGCTAAGACTTGTCCCTTCCCTCTAGTCACAAAACCAGCATGCCACAATAACACACATCACACAGATACAACACACATGAGACAATCCACCAGTCACCAAGAGACAGCTCTCAAGAATAGACAAGGAAAACACAATGGATTCACCAGCAAAGCAACAGTGAAAAGCCTCAGATAAATTAAAGACCAATACACAGTCATGGATAACGCTGATCACTTTTAGTTAAAATAAAAACAGGAACATTAAGTCCCTAGCAATAGCTACATCTGCCTCAAAACATTAGAGATAATGCAACCACCATTAGTCTTTAGCAAACCACAGAATCAAGGTTTCACCCAACTGACTGACTGGGTCTAACTCTCTAAGGCTCCATTTTCAATTTCAACTTACAACTTTTTAATAGTTGGTTTTTAACCATTTCAAAATCATAGTGTTACAAGTATCCAGAACCCCAAAGGGGTTTCATATTTAGATTTATGTTCCTCGAGTCAGTGGCAGAAACAGTGCTGGTTCCCATATGACCCTTTGGAAGCCCCAGGGCAATCTCACTGGTGGTTCCCGACATCAGGAGGGGTCCTCTGATAAGAATCTGATCTGAATATTTGACACACATCTTCCAGCAGATCAGAGTAAGATTCAACATCTGACACACAGTAGGGTAGCTTCTTAACTTAATACAAAAATTGGAAAGGTAAATTCCTTGGGTCCTTCAGCACTGCATCTTTCCTTTCCTCAAAAGCCCTTCCTTTTTACACATTTTAGGTAAATAAAATTTCTTTGGTTTCTGACAGCCTAACAAGTACAAGACAGGCCCCTGTCTATTTTGCTAAGGCATTGAGGAATCAAGACTTCTTTATGAAATTGTCTACTTTATGCATTGTAGAGTCAGAACAAGTCTGATCTTACATACCATGTGTCCACTGCAGCCAACTCTCTATCACTCATGTTAGGAGTGGGGCTGATGGACAGGATATGAGGAGAGCAGTATGCAAGAGCAAAACAGGACACCATAAAATCCCACATTGGTATCATTAACTTACTTTCTCCCCACATCCTGACCAAAACCCCTAAGTCTTAAAATGTGTTAGTCATTTTTGTCTCTTCTAGAGAAATGAAACAGAAGAAAACCAAAAAGCAGAAGGGAAAGCAAAGTGACGGGGCATTTGCCTGAACCCCCACCTCCTGCATGGCTACAGATGAGGAAGGCATCAGACTTCAAAGAGAAAAGCCACAGGGCTGCTGCTTACCTCTGCTGCTAAGTAATGGCCTGTTGCCAGGTGCTTGAAACGGAAGAGGCTGTTCCAGTAACCTGCTCCTCCCCGACACGGGTCATGCTGGACGACCTTCAAGAGAAAGACAGGTTAATAGGAGTCAAAGAAAGGTCAAACCATATGAGGATGACACTGTACCTGAGGAAACACAGGAGTGATATATTCAAGTTGCACAATATCTTATCTTCCATCAAGCTTACGGCAAGTGTCACATATAACATCTGATCTTAAATGATGAAAGCATTAAAATAATGTTCTCCTGAAAAGGAACACAGTCTCCTAGTTAACCTGCAAGGGCTGAAGTAAGAAATTCCACGGCTTTCAGCTTTTTTGTCTTAATGCTAACAAAACAGAAGATAAGATTCTGAAAGTCATGCAAAAAATGTACAATTCATAACAAGAGATTTCATGACAAACTTTCATACATTCATGTGCTAGAATACAGACTCCAGCCAAGCTCTCAAATGTGAAACTCAAGAGTCTCTGGGCCAATTTATCACAAAAATAAATGTAATTTCAGCTTGTAGTCATGATACCACAACCAGCACTAGTTGCTAGTGCTATAAACAATTACAACACAGCACAAAATATATGAAATTACCACAGGAAAGTAGAAACCTAGATATAATACATGAAATGACTACCCAAGTCATCCTTGAGAACATGGGGGAAAAATAAGGCAAGCTCTGGGTTTTGTCTGAGGGTCCTCTTTGGACTGCAGCACAGGGAGGGAGAACCCAAGTTTAGGGTATTGGATGCATGGAATTAAGGAGATGGATCCAAGGTTAGAGACTAAGGCAGCAGAGCTGTGGAGAATACTGGAGCTATGTGCAGAAAAAGCTCCAGAGATCTGCACAGAGGCTTCTTTCAGTTTGTTTTATCAAACTATGTGTGTACAAGGACGACCCCACAGGGCAAATAAGACACGTCAGGGAGTAGCTCAGTGTTAGAGTGCTTCCTAATGGGCATGAGGCCTGCAATCAAGCCCCAGGAGAGAAAGAAAGAGGAAAGGGAAGTTACCAGCTTCAGCCCCCAAGCTCACAAAGTGTTGCGAAATGTCCTCACTCTGACAAGGCAAGGTGAAGAGACCCTGTGGAACATCCTAGGGCTTGTTTAGTTGTAGGACTAATCCAGTGCCCAAGACTACTCTACTCTGACCTATAAAGCAGAAGAACAAGACTGCAAAGGACCAAACTGATTCACTTGACTGACAGAAACAAAACTCTCACTACTCTTAAAAGGAAAAACGAATTTCAAACTGGAAGAGTAATAAAGTAGTATTACAAGGTTTAACAAAGAATAAAACTAGGAGACAAAGTGACCAAGCAAAGGTGACCCACAAATTTAGCCAGACAGTTTTAAATGTCCAGTTTACATCAGTGGGGGTGGGCATGAAAAATTCCCATTCTGATGCAAACTCACAGATTCAAGGAATTTCAGGAACTCCAGCAGGGTGAACGCACACACCCACACACCCACTAGCACATGCACACCAATACACATCATAAAGTCACTTTAGCCAGAAAAAAAAAAAAAATTAAAGCCACTGAGGAATAGGAAGGAGACATATCATATGGAGAGCAAAGATTTTTAAAAGCCAATGAATTGACATCTAACAATGTAAGCCAATTCAATGGATCAAAATTTATAAGATACAGAGAGAAAAAAATGACTTATCTAGAAACCTATATTTAACAAAAACATCCTTCTGAATCGGAGGCCACACGGAGAAGTCAGAGTTGCAGTTTGCTGCTGGTGGGAATGTAACATGGTGGAGAAAGTCTGGCAGCACTGTAAAGGGTAAACACAGAGGGCAGCATATGCCCATGCTTCCATCCCCAAGAGACCTGAAAACGTGCATGGCCCAAGAACTGTTCATAAATGTTCATAGCAACCCTCCTCCTCCCAAGGGCCAAAGAGCAGAATTATCTAAATCTCATCAAATGATAAGCTGATGAATAAAATATGGCACATTCCTTATTTGGTAAGAAAATAATGACACATCAATACCAGCAGCAATGTGGATGAACCCTAAATCATCATCTGCCATGGGTGAACGCTGAGGTTGCCCTCGATCATACTTGAAACCTGCCCCCTAAGGTGACGTGAAAGGCAAGGTAATTAGAAGGTAATTAGAAGGTGATGAGCACGGCCCTTGTGAGCAGGGTTAGTCCCCTTCCGTGAAAGACTCCCCAGAGCTGCCCTCCTTCTGCTCGATGAGGCCCTAATAACCACACTGAGGTACCACTGGGCTTTATCCTAAGCTGCCTCCTATTTCCAGTCCCACCTTCTCTGACATGAGGTGAGCTCCTCCTTTCCTCTCTTGCTGTTGAAAGTCAGACCATCCAGGAAGCAGGGGCTCAGACACCACTTCCCCAGCAAGCGCTGCCTTCCTCTCTTCCTCTCCAAAGCCGCTGGAGCAGGACGGGGGGCCACCTTGTACCTCGGCCATCCAGCCCCGTGTTCCAGTTATCTAAGTGCTGATTTGTTTTGCTTTGGTTTAGGCGGGTATATGTTTACAGTACATAACAGTCACGTTTGTCTTGGGGAACTGGCGCCTACACATACTGCATCTTGATCATTTTTACTCCCTGTTCTCTCACCAGCCATCTTCCTCTCTCTCTCCTTTCCCAGATCCTCTCCTCATCTCTATAAAGTGTACCCCCGTTTCCTACCATTTCTCTTTAATTTTGTTCTTTAAATTATTTGTATGTTGGGACTCTTATATTAAAGGAACCCTGAAATATTCAACCTGTGTCTAATTTACTTCAGCTGGCATTATAGTTTGAAGATTATCTGTTTTCCTACAAATGACTCAAATTTATTCTTTGATATGATTCAGTAGTACTCCACTGTGTCATCTTTTCATTTGGGGCCCATTATCAATGTAGAAACCTCCTATGTTGGGGAGACATCTCAATGAATAATAGTTGTGGCACACACATAGCAAGGAAATGAAAAACAGAAACAATTACTAGATTGGAGCAGAGAGAGAAATTTTCATTTTGTCTTGAGTTTGCTCCCCAAGAAGGTATTTCCCTCACAAGAACACGGGGCATCCTTTTGGTACTTCATGGTGCGCATACTTGCTAAGTCAGTTTTGCAGTGAAGTGGGATATGCGCCTAAGCGCGATTTATGAACATATCAGTAGAGGAATTAAGTCCCACAACCCCTTGCGTGCCTTGTGCCTGCTCTCCCGCCCCTCCGTACCTCCACCTCCCATAAGGCTTTGGAGCTGGTGGCAGATGTAGCTGACTGCCGCCCGGTCGTCCTCAGAAAGACATGCTGCTTCTTCCTGTGTTCATCACAGGTGAGAAACTTCTCTTGCTCAGCATGGAACAGCCTCACTACATCACCCTAAGGGGCAGCACAAGGAGGAATTAAAGAAAAAATGAGTTTAAAAAGAAAACTAAATTGCTGCCCTAAGAAAAGCCAAGTACCACAAAGCTGCCGAGCATGTCAACATCAAACTTACCCCTTTTAAAATGTCATCTTTGTTATCACTCCATTTCATGAAAAGAACTATTTTCCAGCTTGTATTGCAGTTGACTGAATTGACCTAGAAAACACGCCGGAGTTATTTTTTCACATACTTCTCACAACAACTGTGTCATTCAGCCCCAGAAGCCAGGCTGAGCTTCAGCGCAAACACCTGAAGCCCGACACCACTTGAAAACACAGCACCTGCAAAGTCAATGGCCCAGTTAAAAGTGTTCATAGAGGGTGGACACTAATTCAAACACAACTAAAGGAACCAAGGCTTCCTGCCCTTCCAGAATGCTATTTTCCCTTTCTTCTAAGTCTCTGTTCTGGATAGCCAAACAGGGAAGGCCAAATGGAAACAAATAAGAGTTACTTATACAATAGAATGAGCTACAAAGGCAAGAGGTGAGCCCAGTGTATACCTTTGAAATGTTAATGGTCAGAATTAACAGAAGTCTTGTTTGCTAAACAAATGCCAGTCACTGAGCTACACCCTGACGCTATCTCATTTAATCCTCAGCAACTTCCTAAAAAACAGGAAGAATTATACTGGGTACAGTGATGTACAGGGAGATTAGGCAACTAAGTCTATTGCTCCAGAGCTAGGGACTGGCAGACATGAGATTTGGATCCACATCTGTCTCACTCTAGCACTCCTATCCTTATCTGTTAGGCAAATAGTCACAGGCAAGTTCCTATCTTGTGTCCTGTAACTGCCAATTTAGAGGCTAAGCAGATGCATAGCCAAAAGCAAGGTACTGTTGCAGGGCTGCTCGGAAATCAGAAAAAGGCAATTTCTTTTAGGGAAATAAATTTTTAAAAGTCCCTATGCCTAGAAAACAACCGGTAAAAGGGGCCCTTGGGCTTTACACACTGGAAAACAATCCCTCAGTCTTTAGCAAGCTGAGCAGTGGGGTAACTATCAGCTCCCACCCACCACCTACTGCACTGACCTGCACTCTTCCGTGGCAGACTCAGTTATTTTACCTGCAAAATGGGACCAGTGCCCCAAGTGGCTACTGAAGTCAATGTCAGTATGCACATGCTTTGGGACCAGGAAGACCTGCTCCTTTAGTGTCACCCACTCATAAACCATGACTTGGGTTCCCTCACCTCATTGCAGCCAGGGTTGTCTACCAGCTGATGGCTGCTGGCATGCAGGGGCTGGCCAGCATTGACGGGGTTCAGTACCACCTTGTCACCTATGACCACCTAGAAAAGGAAGGAGCAACAGAGTTTTTCAGAGAACAGATCAAAGTAGAGACTGAGTAGTGCTGGAGGAGCCACAGGAGCTGTACTGACCTAGGCCCATTGTGACTGGTGAGATGCAGCACACAGCATACGTTCACTCAACAAATCTATCCCTGTGGCAGAACCCAGCTTTGCTCTCCTACTCTCAGTTAAAGACAAGTATATACTACACACCAGCTGTGAAGGAACGGTCCGTTCTGTGTTAAATATTACAATGCACACAAACACACTAACATATCTGAACTGCCCAAAGGGTGTAAACTTGAATGGCACTTCTGAAAAAAAAAAAGTCACTGCTCTGAAATCTAAGCTACATAAAGACCAGCCTTAACTACATATCTAGACCCTTTCTTAGCAACAATAACAAAAAAAGTCAAAACCTAGGTTTAGGTTAAAGCAAGTTGAATATTTTGAGAATACTTTGTGCTCTTAAAGGTTCAGATTTTTTAGTAAGAAGCAGCTATATAAGAACCTTATCAAGGTCAAGAACGTAGCTGATGGCATTCAAATGTATTAATACATTTTGTGCCATATAATGGCTAATTTACTAACCAATATGAGAACTGTTCTAAGTCACATTCAAAAGGATTCCTGTGGCTTTACATTTTAAAATACCATCAAGGACAGAACCCTAAAATCTGCTTTCCTTGGCTACGACAGCTATGCCTTTCCATCCTCCATCCTTTTCTAACTTTATTTCCAAAACAGACAGGCATTTCTATTCCAGTAATGGATCTGAAATGACAGCGAGTCTTCCTAGGACATTAAGATGGGATGGCTGTTTTTGTGGTAAAATTACTGAGGTAATGGATGTTCCTACGATTTTTTCAGAGGCCAAGTTAGAAAAACTTAGCAACTTAATTTAGGTCACACTTCTCTCCACATTTCCTTGTTTCCCAAACACTAGTTTCCATAGTGATTTGGTTCTATTCATACAGGACGCACTACTGTTTAACTCTCAACTTCTCCTGGTGGAATCCCACACACAGTGAAGGAAGTGTGATACGAGCACTCTCCAGGCTGGGGAATCTGCACTTACGCTGTCTCCAATGGATCGCAGCTTGTAGAATGGCTGAATGTAAAACCAGGACCCTTCATTTCCAGCCTCGTCCAATGTCACCCTCATGGCATTCTTCTCCAGCAAAGCTGGAAGCCTCTTATTCACGGTTAGGTATTTATTACTTTTTAAATGCAGAAGCTAAAAATCCACAAAGAGAATAACATGTCAGTACATTTCAGAACTTTCTACTCTTTCTCTCTGTCAGACAAAATATGTATCAAACAGTCCTCCCACCACAAAGATGTTTGTGCAGCTAGAAAAATTACAAAGTGCCTAAGGCTGTGAGTGCAAAAAGAACAAACTGTAAACAGTGCAGAAAGAGAGGGCAAAAGAAAGAGAAACCAGTTTTATTCTTCTCAGCATAGCCTTGGGCAAGATGGACGTTGCTGGGATCAACTGTACCATCCATCGTGTGCCATCTCTCAGTGGGTGGCGTTTCAACTCTGTAAGGAACTGCAGTCAGAACGGAGCCTCAGACCAAGATGGAGTTAAGCCAGCAATTCTGACCACAGTAAATAAGTCAGATTTAAAAGGCAACCCCTTTAGGGAATGCCATTTCACTGAGAATACAGTGTTTGTGAACTTCTGCTTAGGATGCTTCAAGCACTTTATTCTTGATTCTGATAATGGTTACAGGAAGGGGATGGAAACATTGACGATATAGATGGGAAAGAGCTTCTCTTATAATCAGTCTAGTCCGGGAAGAGTTAACTAAGGTTTTCCCCGTCAATAGGTTGTAAGAGAAAATTGAAAAGAACATGAAACACCACCCAGTCCCTGGAGCCATGGCAGGATCAGCCTGAGACTCCTTTGCCGGCTGCCAAAATCCTGTTTACATGTTAACAGATACAGTTTCTAGAGTATCCTTAAGAGGTCCCCAAATATTCTAACAGGACTACTGAGGAGGAAAAACTCTGATTCATGAGGCCCAACAATTTCTGGCCACTATAAACAAGGGGAAGGCGATGTCCCTCAAAGCCCTTATTGCCCCTTGATGAGAGGCCTCTGGCCATCCAGGTACTTGACCAGACTCTGGACTCAGTGGTTTATAAACCAACATCATCTACAGGTGGATAGCTTGGGGCAAGCAATAAGCTAAGATTAGCTTTCAGGTATTTACAGCTTATCTAGTCCTATGCTGCCTTCAACCATCATAGGAAGCAATAGTATCTTCCTGGTGTAAAACTAAGACATGGCAGGATTTCTTGTCCCAAATTGCAGTGAGTATACCTAGAAGTTGATGTCCTTAGCCCCAGGCACCTCTAAACCTCAGGCCATATTCTCTGTGGCCTAAAAAATCAGGGAGTCTCGTGCTCTGGGTCTCAATGAACATGTTGTGCTCAGTAATAAAGTAGATTTTGAACTGTTTCCCCCAATACTGGGTACTGAATGTTGCAGGCAGCTGAGTTAATTAGAAATATTATAGGCAGTGAGACAGGGCTAGGTCCTCAAAAGAGCCAGTGCAGAAGCTCAGATATTTCCTGCTCTGGGCCAGGCCTTAAGACAAAGGATCAAACAAATGCATCCAGACCCTAAGGACTGATATTCTAAATAGTTCCCTGTCACCCTGAGGAAGCCTGGAGTCACCATCCCAACCCCCTAGGGAAGAGTCACTGCTCCTAAAGAATGCTGGCTTTCTATGTGACTGGCTTCCCCATTTGTCCCCAGTTTAATCAGTTTTTCTTATTAGCTAACCATAGTTATGTCCCACCTTATACCCATTTGCTTTGTGAGTTCCCAGTTTTCTCCCATCTTGAACCCCTCTCACCCCATGATCTTGCTCTATAAAAGTCCCTGGAAAAGACAGAGTCCTTGGCAACCCGCTCGGGACCCCTTCTGTCTCTCTCTAGACAGAAGCTTTCTTTCTCTCAATAAATATATTCTACTCTTAACCTCCATTGTTCCTAAAATTCATTCTTCAATTTTAGAGAACACGAACTCGCGGACACAGTAGGTTGGGAGTTTCATTCCCTATATCATGAACACAAGACTTGTCCACTGAGTTATGTTCACAGCTCTTTAGTTTTTATTTTGAGAAAGAATCTAAGTCACTAAATTGCCCACGCTTGGAATCTGCAGTCCTCCTGGCTCAGTCCCCTACAGAGCTGGGAACACAGGAGTTGACAGTGAACTTTGATCCCAGCAGGCCCCTGTATCCATTCTCACTTGACAGGACCTGAGATCAGCAGGAGGACCTGCAGAGCCTAACCCTCAAGAAGCTTTTAGGAGCTACTTTACCGTTGTAAAAGTTCTAATGTAAATAACCCATTTAAACCCAAAAGGTTGCTTTTACATATTTTTAAACGGTTTTTCCATCTTCCTGATTAGTACTACTGTTTAGCTAACCACCCTAAAAATGAAAAGAAATTACTTTGTAATAAGTAAAACTTACAGGGTAAACAACATCTTTCAAAAAGGGACAGAGTAAAACACAATAACCTCATGGGCCTGCTGCTCAAAGGTTGGTAGATACTATCTTTTGTGCCTGGTTCAAAAGGGTGTGATAACAAGATGAAAGGAGAAGGCCCCTGGGCCCCAGGCTTCCTCACAGTTTTCTGCAAAACTGGGATCTTCTGTGGAAGCTACTGAACAAGCATCAAATACTCTATTAATATAAAATATATCAAAATGGTACTGATATTGAGTAAAAAATTTTTTTTCTGAAAGTATAGAGTTGTTCTTACCATCTCTGGAGAACAGCTCTTGAGCAAAAGAGACAAGTTACAAAGAAGCCAGTTTTCACCAAATAGCAACAACCTTTAAACAATGTAAGTTAAAGCAAAAGTGTAACAAAGAGGATCATTTTCGGGCTTCTCACTGGAAATATTTAGACATAAATTATCAGCTACAGGTAGAGAAAGGAGATTCTCACACCAAGAGATGAACCAACTCAACAGCCCAAGGCTTCATCACATATAACAAGACATAGGTTTTGGTTTTGTGCTGCTTTTTTTTGTTGTTGTTGTTAATTAGCTGTCTCCATGGAGCTGTGCCAGAAAGGACTCCAAATCCTGTGTCCTGTGTTAGCTTTTCATTTCATTCTTTGTCATGCTTCAGCTCCAGAAGAGAAGCAATCTTTTGACTCACCTGGATCACATTGCCATACTGGATTACGGTTCCCAGCAATTTTCTGTTTTCTGTCTCATTCTGTTTCTTTTCCAAGTCTGCGGCATGCTATATAGTGAGAAGATTGGTCACAAAGAGAAATGTTACATTCCTCTACAGCAATGCAACACAAATGTCACCAGTTAACACAGGAACCACAAAAATAAGCAAAACACTAAGTATACCCCGAGGCCATGAGAAATGAGCCAAGGAGCTACAGAGCCAATCCACTCTGCTTTGCTCTCTTGGCTCTTCTGGATTCTTTAAAGTGAGCTTATGTAGAGAGTTTATGTACTTTTTTTCAGGGAAGGAAGAGATGAGTTGAAATCTTCCATGTTTTTTGAAGAAAGGAGAGTCAGGGCAGAGGAAAGCTGCATATCCTTTTATGATTTATAAAATTCCTCTATTAAGGCTTAGGAGTAAAATAAAACATTTATATGCTGGTTTTGTTGGTTTGTGGTTCTGTGACTTTGAGCTTGTTATTTAACACCTGTGAGTCTATTTCCTCTTTTGTAAAATGAGAGTAAAAATGGAACATGCACCTCAAAGAAATTACACTGCATAGTGCCTGGTCACATACCATATGCGGATTTTGTTAGCTATTATTATTAGACGTTAAGTATAACTCAATTAACTTTCATAATAGTTCCTTAAAGTGAAGATTATACCAGTTTTTTTAAAAAACTGACAAATTTAAAAGTTTGATATAGCTAACTGGATAATGACGTTACAAACCACAAAATCTCGTTTATTTTCTCTACTTTTCTGTACATATGAAATTTTGCCTGACAATGTTTATCTTTTACTTGTACATTTACTAAGTGGCAAAGATAATATTCAAATCCACATTTGGGTTAACTTCAAATTTGTAGAGTTCAAATGAGACTGGGAAACACTACCAGTCCAAATTTGGCATCCTAGAAAATAAGGCAAAGCTGAACTGAAGATTCTAGAACACTGGCCGAGAATGGAATCCTGAACGTCTTTCACTCATTTGCCTTCCCACTCTGGACTGTTATCACATCACGGTAATACTAAAGGAGAGCTCGCTGACATCTTAGGCAACCAGCAGCCTGTTGTTCTAGCTCCTGCCTTCCAATCCTAGACCAGATGAAAAATAAAATAACAGGAGTGCATTCCACCTGAAATCTGATAGAAAGTAAAATCCTAAAGACCAATAAGGTGCTTGGGAAGCATTTCCAGTGTCCACTTTAATAAAGCTTCTCTTCTCCCAGGTGACAGGTCTTCATTTTCACAGCGTCCTTCGGTTGCAGGCAGCCGAGTTAGTTAGAAAATTATAGGCAGTGAGACAGGGCTAGGCCCTCAAAGGAGCCAATGCATACATAAGCTCAGACAGCACTGTGGGGGAGACAGACACCTCCTGCTGTGGGCCAGGCCTCAAAACAAAGGATCAACAAATGCATAGACATCCTAAGGACTAATATTCTAAATAGTTCCCTATCACCCTGAGGAACCTAGAGTCAACATCCCATCCCACAGGGAAGAGTCACAGCTCTAAGAATGCCCACTTCCTATGTGACTCCTTCCCCATTTGTTCCCAATTTAATCAATTTTACCTGAACTACTAATCTAATTGGCTAATTATAGTTATGTCCCACCTTATACCCATCTGCTTTGTGAGTTCCAGTTTTCCCCCACCTTGAACCCCTCTTACCCCATGATTTTCCTCAATAAAAATCCCTGGAAAAGACAGAGTCGTTGCCTACCTGCTTGGGACCCCTTCTGTCTCTCTTCAGACAGAAGCTTTCTTCATCTCAATAATATATTAGACTCTTAACCTCTGTTGTTCCTAAAATTCATTCTTTAATTTTAGAGAACACAAACTCACACCAGACATAGTAGATCGGGAGTTTCATTCCCCTATATCACTTCTGGACTGGGTCTTGGTCTCCTGTGCATGAGCTTTACCCTCTAGCTCAGGTCACTTAATCTCACCAATCCTCACTCAGTATTCTCGGCACAAAATGGCGACAGTGCAAGCCTTTCAAGGCTGCTAAGAAGATTAGAGAGAACACAAGCCAGAGACATTGTTAACTATTCACTAATTTGGGTGGTGGGGGTGCTGGGATGGAACCCAGAGCCTCACACATGCTAGGCAAACACTTATCACTCAGCTAGATGCTCAGCCCATTGAACTTAAAAAAAGAAAAATTAACTATTATTATTAAAACAAGTTTCTAAAACTATAAGTTGTTCTGAAGATAAAGATTTCAAAACATGACCTAAACTAGCATGGACAAAAATCTTTCAGTTTCCCTCAAATTCAGTATTTACTCCAGCTCTATCTGAAGTATAGATATTTCTAGAAAGTCATATCCTTTAAGAAAACTGCAGAAAACAATCATAACCCCAAATGAAACTACCACAGGAGATGAACGATCTGCTTACACTAGTCTGGATAACTACAGGTTGACTGCATCATAGCAGCTCTTGAGAACGGTGGTCCATTTGCAGGCTTTCCTTTGTTTTGGAATCAGTTACCAGGCTTCTACTCATAGTTACACAAGGAAAAGAGCCACTGGGTTCGGGACACACCCAGACATAACACCAGTGCAAACAACGTGAGAAGTCTTGGCGTCCACACTGCCCTTGCATGGTTCTTCCCATTCTCTTTTTCCCTGCCTGAACCCAGACCCCTAACTGCCCTCTACTGCTCCCTATCCCGTTCTGTTCTCCCTATTCTCATGCCTGTGCTTCACCCCTCCAGGGATCTCTGCAGTTCCTCAAGGTTCTGCAGTTTTCCAAACATAACACTAGACTGGATCCACTGGGAATAAAGCTTTATAGACCACTGAGAGTTATTTGTTCTTTCTACTAAGCAGTTCTGAGCTAATACTGACTAGACACTTAAGAGGGGTAAAAATGTCAAAGGAAGAAAAAAAATCAATAAATTCAGTAAAATAAAATGTAACATTTTTTTTCCCAAAAGCAAAAACAAGTTTTTCTCTGCTCAAAACACCACACTGTTAGAGAATTCTTAAGCAGCACTTTTTTGAATTCCAAAGACTTAAATGGTCTCTCTCAAGAAGGGAAATTCTCAGACATTCCCTTCACCGCTAAGAATTTCCAGAGGCCTCAGTTTAAGACATACTCATCTGTGCTCACTTGGTAATCCACATACTAAAACTGAAATGATACAGAGAAGATCAGCATGGCCTGTGTAAGAGTGACACCCCAATTTGTGAAGCATTCCATATTTTTTTAAAAGAACCAAGAAGTGATTATGTACACATACTATTTTGCATGGTAGATATACTTATTGCAAACATATACTGATAAATAATCTAAAATACTAAGTTCCTACCAATGCTTAGATTAGTTATGAAAGCAGCAACCCAATGGTCACTGCATATATAAAAAGATATACCAAATTAGTCATCAAAAATGTGTCTATCTCATATTAAACACTACTTTAAAAACAGCAGCTCTAAAGAAATAAGAGCACCTGTCTGAAAACATATAAAAGGTAAAATATACAGAAAGTAAATATAAAATTGGAGAATAAAATGTAAGCATTTCTCTTCAAGATATTCTGTAATACCACATCTAACATTCAGATACGAATACTTCCCAGCCTTTTGGCTAGGATCAAGTATAAAATTTGGTTACAATTCTCTGACAAACTAAGAATAAAACTTTTATCTCTGTTAATAAGTTTAATGATGACTGAGCTGACACATCACCACTGAATAAACATTAAATGCATTAGCCTAGGGACCAACCACTTTTCTTATAAATTCTTTGTTTAAGGAGAGAAGCCTCCAATTCACCTTTTACTAAATGCATAAATGTCAGATGCATTCATCTGAGTTAACACATCTGTCCATAGATAATTCTCTTTACAAAACCAACCTCAATTTTTACACAAAAAAGGTCAATCAGGAATTTTAGGTTCAAGAGGCAAAGGTAGATAAAAGGTAGCAAGGTACACACCACACCTGGGCCCAGTAAAGTTGCTTCCACCTTGAAAAAAAGCGCCCCTGGTTTAAGCTCCGACAGTGTAACCATGAACTGATGCTCTCCTTCTAAAAGATCATCTAGCAGTATCAACCAAAAACTTTTTCAAACACTTAACTTTGACATAGCAATTCTACTTCTAGGAGTTTGTCCTGCTTCAATAACCTATAACATGCACACAAGGCCAAAATTTTTTTTGCAAAATAACAAATATTGTCAGAATCCTAAATATCACTTCTCATCCCCCTCATAAGGACTGCTTATCTAAAATTACAACATGGCCACACGATGGAGTAACCATTAAAAATGAGAATAGATTTCTATCTATTCACACAATGTGGGGGTGTGGGGTGTGGGCAGGCTAAAGTAAGGGAACACAGCACAGTTTATGGTTTAAAGTCTCTCCCCAAGGGAGCAGGTCGTGCACCAAAACAAAAATCAAGGTTTTCTTTGAATAATAAAATTCATGAAGCAAATCAGTAAATCTTCTTTCACCTTTTCCTATTTATATATATTTGGGAATTCTTGTCCTGCAGTATTCATTTTCAGTTTCTTTTTTTTTTAAAAAAAATGCTTCATTCTTTCTCTGGTGAGCAACCTTGATACTTTTAAAAGTCACTGTATATCTTTTACCTTTTCATTATTTAAAAATCCTGATAATTTAAGTACCTGTTATTCCTATCCCTTGCACAATGGTTTGAGGATTGTTTTTAATTTTTCAGGATGAAACCACTCTATGCTATGGTTTCTTCCATTATTACTCACCACTGACATTATCATGTTTCCTAAACAACATCAAGGTCAATCCATTATAGTCACCTGTGATTTTATTTCAAAAATAAAGAAGAGTTTATTAAATTTCTATGAAGCGTCCCTGAAACAGGAGGGAAAGATGATTTATTTAAGGTCAGTAAGCTCTGAAGCACATACAACAGGACTGAATTAAGGTTTCTGAAAACAATCAACTCATGACCTAAGCCTTAAGCAACAATAAGGATTTGTCACTCCTCTGGTACCTC
Source organism: Hydrochoerus hydrochaeris (assembly GCA_004027455.1). Classification (NCBI taxonomy): domain Eukaryota; kingdom Metazoa; phylum Chordata; class Mammalia; order Rodentia; family Hydrochaeridae; genus Hydrochoerus; species Hydrochoerus hydrochaeris. Next base: position 154,037 of record PVLA01000293.1, on the reverse strand, counting down.
CTAGTTTGTCAAAGCAAGGGCTCAATTCAAGCGATCATTTCTCAGAATCCAAACAATGTTAGGTGCCTGTTTCAAGGTAACAGGTAAAACTCCTGTTAGGAAACAATAGTCAAGGCTTTTGGAACAAATTATGTGATTTGAAAGCAAAAGAAGCTCATTTTGCCAAGAAACTTGTAAAATCATGCCCAAGGGTCAAAACCCAGTTGCCCCTGCAGAAATAATGAACACACACAGCAACCAGCCACTAGATGTCATTCTCCTTCAAAGCGCTACATTCTTATCCCAGTCAAAAGGAAGTCAAGTGGTCTAGACAACTAATTCCTTAAATGGCAGTAACTGAAAATAATCTGACCTTTGACCGGGGTGCTGAACAGAAGTTGACAAAAATAAAAACCCACTGGAGACTGGCTATCAGCCCCCAAAGACAAGCGGCTGTCCAAAACAAAACATTTTAACGACTGCACTAAAACATGTAGATGACTTGCAGACAACAGAGGCTAACCTTTCAATTAAGCAGAAGGGCAGAATTTCTGCGAAGCCAGTACCAATCAGTACTCAGCACCTACAGTAAGTCATACTAGTAATCTCAAAACAGGCAAAAGAACTAGTGTGCTTTTACTTCGGTATAATAAATATACAAACAAAAAGCATGAAGAATATGATTCATCTTCATTCTTTTATAAAGATTTAAAAGAGCTGGGTCACCTTTAGCATTGAATTTTTTTTTTAACTGCACTGTTTCCTCTCCCCACCACAGTTCATCTGTACAAAGGAGCATCAAAAGGAATCGCTAATGAAAGTTAAGTACAGATCACAGGTTGCAAATGGGTTAAGACAGCTTCAGGTTGAACCATGTGAGGTTGGTCCTGAGTGTATGTTTTAAACCTTAATTCAACTAATTAATTGAATTAGTTGGCAAAATGTTTTAAAATTTGAGGTATTACACATTAAAGCACAGATTTTTCCTTCTTTCTTTTTTAGTTCAGGGACTGGTGCATGGTAGACCAAACCCTATATTCCCAGCCTCCTGGATTTATCCTAACTTAGCAGAAGATGGCGGTGCAGCTCTCCCACGCAGTCACTGAAGGGCCTAGAGGTAACCCCTACATGCTCACTGCACTTCACAACACTGCCTATCAAGCCTCTTTATTCTTTTGGGCTTCCTGCTTGGCCAAAAGCAACATGAATCTGCAGCCCTGCTGTATAAAGCACAGGAGAAGAAAGAGTTTAAGATGCACTAATAAGATCTCATTGAGCAGAACAATTTTTATACCAAAGAAACAAGGAAAGACAAGCCAACCTTCCACAAAGATATTCCCCTCAGGCATGTGCAATGATCAGTTCCCTGCTAGGAAGCCCAAAGGGTTGAGCAACCTCTCCCCTCATTCAAGGGAAGTCCATGTTCTGACCACAGACTTCGGGGAGGCTCTGGATGGGTAGACGAATGGAAGAGGGTAATACTTAGTAGGCAGGAGCCAAGCATGCTGAATTTCCTGTGCAGTGCCTGTTTCAGTTCAGTATCAGGAACTGTCATTCATCACATCCAATTTGATGGCAGAGTGGACATTCACATAGGTTAAAAGATACCTGCAATTATCTGAATCTTGCCCTTCATTCAATTTTGCATTTATCAGTGAAAACATTGTTTTATTAATGCTATTAACCACATTTTCCAAAAGTGCCAGTAATGTAAATGAAGGGAAGAGTAGTTTTCATTCTTCATTAACATTTTCAAGAGGTGCTAGCCATTTGGGAAAATGACAGCATGGTTTTTGCATAACTAGTACTACATTCATAACTCATTCTGGAAGTTTTTACAAAAAGGTGCAAGCATTACTTCTCTTGTGGCTTTTCCAGCGTTGCCTCTGTGCATTAACTTACATATACAATTTATTATTTCTTTTATTCCCCTTTATCATTTATCATTATTGTAATAATGATGCCATTCTTGAAGTCTTCAAAGTGTAAGCTCTAGGTCTTTGCTCCCATTGTTTGTTATTTTCTGTTTCCTCTCTCTTCCCTCTATGGTACCTCAAAATCTGAGGCTTACATGTCACTTGCCCTTCCTCCTGGAAGCCTCAGTCACCACTGTATCACCTCCTCTGGGCATTAAGATTTGTCACTGTTCTATCATTAGCATGTCACACAGTGCTCCATAGCAAATGTTCCTTGAATGCCTACTGTGTGCTCAACACTGCAGCTATGCATACTCTACTGAAGAAGAGATGACACCTCTGACTTTGCAGAGCTGTCTTTCTAGTAAGTGACAGATAATTAAGGAAATTACTAACCATAATTACAGAGTATTATTAGTGATATGCAAGATATAAACAGAGATCTGTGATGGAGGAAAAGCAAACAAGACATCTCTTAGATGACTGTGTGGAGGGAGACCTTGCTGAGAAAACAAGTGGGCTGAGCCAAGAAGGATGCAAAGGTCCTCACTTAGGAAGATTCAAGAGAACAAAGTTCTACATAGGCAAAAGGGTGAACATCAAGTTCATGAGACTGGCATGAGCCTGATAGGTTCAAAAAATAAAATGAAAGAGCATGAACTCATCATCTGGCTGGAGTGCAGTTCAAAAGTTTTACAGGGAAAAACAGGGTCCAGGTCTGTGTGATCTTAAAAGATTAAAACAGAGTCTGGACTTCATTTCAGCTGCAATGGGAGACTGCCTTTGTGTCCTCACACAGGCTCTCAGGCCACTGAGGCTAGAAACCTATTCCTCTTCCTGCCTGAAGTACTGAACCCTCACTTGCAACATGTGCTGAATGAACAAATGATTCCCTTGTTCATTCAGTATGTGCTGAATTAATACATGAGTCCCTTCACATGGCCCCTACTTTACCAAATGCAGGTGTTATGACATTGCCATATGTAAGTCTGAAATACAGCAGGCTAGGACAGGTGACCTCATGAACTCCTTGGTGCTCATGGACATTTTAGGTCCTCAACAGCCACCACTGGGCACAAATTGGTATCACTAGTTAACCAGCTGAGTGCCTAGTACTTGCCAAACTCTGTTGCAGGCATGAGAGACACTGCCAACAAGCAAGATGGACCCAGATTTCAGCATTGTTTAGCTTACATTCTAGCTGGGGTCAGCCGAAAAAATAAAACTGATTGGAAAGATTGCAGGATGAAGGGTAGGAGTTAGACAACAATTCCAATAATCCTACACTGAACACAAGTCATGTCCTCTTGAACATCACAAGAAAGTTCCACACAGATCAGCCTCTAAGTATAAGGCACTAAAGGAACTGTCATTTTATGGGAGAAACAGGCTCAGAGAGCCTTAGAGACTTGCTAACATTCACACAGAACATCATCAGTGGAACATATCTTTTACATGCCAAATAACAGGATAAATGAAATGATAATGGGAAAAACTTATGCAGCATTTACAAAGCAGTAGGCACTAGATGTGGACCTTTTATAGTTTCCATCATATAAATTCTTACAACCTGCTTTTGAGGTAGATATGACTATTACCTATAAGTTAATGCTCTAACTTATAGGTAAGTTACAGCATTAGAAAACAGCTACATGACTTGCCCATGATTATCAACTAAGAGCAGTAGAGCTAGGATTCAATTCTGGGCAGTTATCTTCAAGAGCCTATGTTCATACCACTATTCTGTCCAAAGCCACCACTGAAAAGGAAAAGGTGAAGAGAAATTCACAGACATCTCAAGGTGGCTAAGATTTCTCTCTCCTTAAGGTCCTCTTCCTTACACTTGCGTGAAAGAACAGAAGAAAGCCACCAGCTGGAGTTAGAGGGTTGCATAACCAATCCCACCGTCCACCACACTCTGAATGCCCCCATGTGAGCACTCCCAGCCCCCAACACCAACAGCCCCTTTACCATACGTACGTGCAATTTGTTGAGCAGCACTGCATCAGTTGTGCTGTTGGCCCCTGGCTTAGCAGCTTTCCAGAACTGCTTCTGGGCAGAGTATCGGTTCATAGGACATAGTTTAAAGAGGCAGTCTAGAATTGAAAGGAAACAAACAAAAACAGTCACTGAGAATGCATGTACACGCAACCTAGAGGAAAATGATTTCCATTTTTAATTACCTAGAGTATTTACATTGCATTATGCATAAGTGATGGTACAGAACCCCTTTACAAGCTTGTTTTAAAGTTTAATTCTCACTACCACTATGTGACATTACAGATGAGGAAACTGAAGCTTACAGAGAATCAACTGTCTTCTATCACCCAGTTAGGTACTGGCAGGGCTAAGACTCAGTGTTTAATCTAGTACCTTTAATATTTCCTCACAGTTCTCTCTTTCACTTCCCGGAAGACATATTTAAAGACAAATAGTCCCCACTGTGCACAAAGCCACAAGGCTTTCTTTACACAAATCCACATCTCTTTAACTTAAGGAACGTTAAAAAATGTAATGGTGTCAGCCTAAATCTGACTTATTTGGAGATAGACTTGGGGCGGTAGCCTCTCCTACATCATACAAGACACCCCTCTGGGGCACAAGAAGGAAACTCCTGTGCTTGCATTGAGACAGTACATCCCCCTCGGCTCCTCACTATCGGCACCGTGAGGGCCTTCCAGTTAGTGTGCCTGGCTACAGGCTTTACACATTGTCCTATGGCATATAATCAACCCTCGCAATATGGCCAAACTGCTTTAAAAGATTTTGGCAAAGAAACTGAAATATCAAAGACCATGGTAGTTCAGTTCCAGTAAGCAAATAATGGACAGAATTGATCCTTTTCTTGTAGTCCCTATAAGGTAAAGATGACGACTTAATCAGATCTGAAAAAAAGCCACTCACAAAGTTTAAAAATAACACACTACAGATTTAAAATAGTGGCTTTAATGCTAAACCTTACCTTAAAGTATATATAAACACTGAAGTATTAATGATAGTATGATCATTGTTAACATATATGACATTACTGTTCAGTCTTCATGCTTTTCACGAAACCATCCTGATTGTTTTATAGTGTACACAATATATTAGTACAGTAAAACATGTATGTCACTCTAACTACACAGACACACACGCACAGAGTATACAGGCAGGGGTATGTCTACCAATTTTTTTTGATGAGGATATGCCATCAAAAAAAGTTCAGAAGACACGGGTGCCATCAGGCACACCTGTAATCCCAGCACTGAGGGAGGGTGAAACAGTAGGATTGCAAGTTTGAGTCCGGGCTGGACAATTTAATAAGACTCTATCTCAAAATAAAAAATGAAAAGGGGCTGGGGATGTACCTCAGTGGTAGGGTGTGCCTGGGTTCAAAACCCGGTACCTCCCTTTAAAAAAAAAAAAGAGAGAAAGTAAATAAGTAAATAAGTTTGTTCAGGGAGCCAGGAGTAGTGATGCACACCAGCAACGCTAGCTAGCTATCCTGAGGCTAAGGCTGGAAGACAGCAATTTGAAGCCCAGTTTGAGTAACAGAGCAAGACATCATCCCTTCAACCCCTGTCCCACCCCCTGTATCCCCCACCCCAACCTCTGGCAGAAAGTTCAGATGAGGATGTGGTTCAGTGGAAGAGAACACGCTTAGTATGCACAGCCCTACACACATACACCAGAAATAATTTTTCTAGCAAGCTAATATTTAAAACTGACAATCAAATGCACAAACTTTATTTTGAATGCATAGGCTTTACTTCAGATCACTCTTTAAGTCCAAATCAATGAATTAATTATCACATTCTGCACCCACAAATACTTTTGTTCAGAAAAAAAAAGATTAATTACAGAAGCAAAAGTTATGTACTTCATTTCTGTAATCTCTCATCAATTCAGCTTTTCTACCTAATCACAGGCAATTATAAGGTAAATATAGGAACACTGATTTTTTTTTCCAACTCTGATCCATTTACTAAAAGTAATTTTCATTGCATATGAAAGATATCAAGTCTTTTAGAGAACAAAGAATAAAACAGAAAATCAGTTTAAAAGACAAATCTGTTTTTGCCTCCTACATAAGGCATAGATCATGGTCATTTGCTGTACCAGTGGCAACTTAAATGACATCTCTGCAAGAGACAGTTTTTCTAGTTTCCTGGTGTATGTGAACTCTCCATTTACCTCCTGAATAATCAATCACACAACCATAGCACTACTGGCTAAGATTAAATGTGCTATCTTAACACAGGCATCTAGGCTGGGCCAAAATGATTTCCTTAACCATGTAACTTTGGTTTGGTTTGGTTTAGTTTGCTTTTTTTGAAACAGAGTCTCGCTATATAGCAGTGATTACCCTTAAATTCACTACATAGGCCGGGCTAACTCTGAACTCATGATGCTCCCCCTGCCTCAGCCTGCCAAGTGTTTGAAGTTCAGGTGTGCAGCACCACACCTGGCTATATGACCTTTTAAAAAAGCATTCAAAATGCTTGTCACCAGCATTAACTTTGATATACAACTTACTTTATGGAGCAAATGGGGTTAACAATCTTAACTTTCATCAGTAATAAGAGAACAAATGATCTATTTTTCCCTTTAATATATCTCATACTGATAGCTAAATATATTAATTCTTCCTGAAATAATGTGTGGTAATCTGTGGAATAATCAGGCTAGACCTACAATGTTGAGATGTAACACATGATGAAAGGCACCATTTCACAATTGTGCATGTTACTACCAAACAAGCTCCTCACTGAAACAAATGAGTTACATCACAGGGTCAAAACTTTAAGTAACTTCACATCCAACTAAAGTGACAGTGTGGATTTAAGCACTGCCAATCCAACCAAAGCCTTGTTACAGCTTCCACACCAACTGTTTTCCTTGGACAAAACAAGAGCACTATATTGGATGAAATATATTTACAACCAACTGTCTATGTAAATATCAGAGATGCTAACATACTAGTAACAGAACCAAATTAGCCTTGCTGATTTTGCCCTGTCTTCCTGGTTGCTTAGCAACTGATTCAAAGTGAAAATTAAGCAATTCAAATGTAATGCTAAAGTAACTTTCTGAAATTTTGCAATTCAGCAACTCCATAGTGCCCTTTGCTATTTGTATGGCATGGCAATGCAAAATAAAAGTTTTTCTGGGCCCTAATATTCTGGTAAGTATAGAAACACACAAATATAGGAAATCCAGTACAAGAAAACACATACACACACACACACAGAGAGGGAAGCATGTGTGTTTTGTGTGAGAACAAGTGTGTGCACACATGTGCACACACACCATGATTTGGGTTCATCCCAAAGAAACGCCACAAAGGAAATCTTGTATGACATGTGATTTCAGGCCTTTGAAGAATAAACTAAGCTATCAAAAAGTACTTTGAAATATTCTAAAACTTTAACAGATGCCATGTTAAATTAGCAAAAGAAAATTTAGGTGAAGAGAGAGGCTGGGTAAAATGTTAAAGGGCTAGAAACCATAGGGAACAGGCCACATGCAATCCCTGACTGCAGAAGTGGTTACAGGGAGAATACTTAACTGCTGGAGGAAGACAACAGCCAGAAAACAAAAACATAAGCAATCCTTCATAGGAATCCCTGTTAAGATACTAAAGCAGAAAATCAAGGTAGCAAAAAGTGAAACCACACTATGTCAATACCATCTTCCCCATCTCTGCAACTGTGCTCTTGAACCAAGGTTCCAGAAAGTCTAGAACTCAAAAGATAAGGACAGCGTAGGAGCCAAATAAAAGTTCTGAATTATCCACAGGGCTCCAGAAACAATGGCAGACAGGACTCCTGAAGCTGCTCCTTGCTCTCAGCTTACGGGGGTGTAATCACAGCCTAAGTCACTGTCTATTGAAGTGCCTACTATGTGTGGTTCAGTGCTAGACAATGAAAACAGAACACACTGCATGAATTTCTTAATAAAATCCAAGAGACAGACACACTAGTCAAATAAACAAGCTGAACTACAGCAAATTAAAAGTACTACAGAGGAAAAAACTGTCCTTGTATGGCTCCAGTGGAGACTCGGTGCCAGGAAAGGCATCTCCCAGATTATGGCATCTGAACGCAGAGCTGAAAAATGGAAGCAAAGCACCAGCATTGATGAGAACTCTGGGGGCAAAGCCTTGAAGGCAGAAAAAGACAGCAAGGAAGTAAAAAGCCCCTGAACTGGGGGGCGGGGGGAGTCTTGACCATGTTAAAAGAATAGAAAAGAGGATGAGAAGAGCAGTAGGCAAAAGCTGTGGCTGCAGAAGCAGCAGAGGTTGCACCATGCAGGACCCCATGGGTCTGGCGAAGCAGCTGAGTCATTCCAGAAGCCGTGGGAACCTCCTCACCTGTAAGCAAAGGAAGACCTCGGTCTGGCTTTTGTTTCCAAGGCGGCTTTTAACAGGTGATGGTGCCTACCAAAAAAGTGAGGGCTGAGGAGGCACATGTTTGGGCAGGAGGAATACAAGTCAATAAATTTATTTTGGTTATTTATATTTTGAGTTGCTTGTGTAACATTCAAGACAAATGTTGAATAATCAGTGGGACAACCATCAACCAGCAGGTTAAAAGCACAGAACAATCAGTTATTAATAGATGCCAGGGATCAGGATGACAAAAGGAGATGAAAAAGAATAGGGAACTGGAGAGTATAGCACAGTCAGGGGGAAAAATATCAGTATTATAAACATAATGCATCACAATATAATCCATCTGTGACTGGATGAGCCCAGTCTTCCTTATTCAAACCTAAAAATTATGCTCATTTGAGGTTTCCAAGAGCTTCAATGAGATTAAAAGTTTCCACAGGACAGAATAAAGACCACTCTTTCCTCATCCCCTGCCTAGATACTCAACTCCATCTTCTATGAAACCCAAATCTATCTTTCCAACTTTCAGGAAAAGAAGATGGGAAGAGGTTAAGGAGTAGAACTTGACCAATGAGGCAAAGTAAATCCTGTGTTTCTGCAGAAAGTACCAACAAGGAGCAAGCTGATCTGAGTGGAGGAACTCCAGAAAGACTTAGGAACTGGAGGCTGTGGGCGTCAAGAGTGGAAGCAGCGGGATAATAAGCTCATCATTAGCAGTACACATACAGAAAAGGTAGGCAGACTGTCACATCTACCACCCCATATAGTCAAGACAACCTAGAGGCACCTTATATCTGAAGAAAACTGACCACAGAGAACCTATGAAGCAGGCATACAAGACCGGGGACTGAAACTACCAATAAGTGGGTTCAGTATGGATTTATGCATGGGATGGTCAGACATACAAACCCCAGTCAACCTCCTCTCCACTACCTGGATACCTGGAGCAGGGTTTGCAAACCATGGCCCACAGGCCAATTGAAGGCCACTGTAGCCTGACTGCTTATGGCTCACAATTTAAGAATGATGGTTTTCACATTTTCAAATAATTAGGGGGGCAGGGAATGGCAGTTAAGACTTTGTGACATCCAGAATGACATGAAATTCAGTTTCAGTGTCTACTAAGAAAATTATGAATATCATCAATACAAAATTGTACCTCTGCTTTATTTATTAGGATGTGTTTACAGTACAAGATGTTTGCATTAATCTTAGGCAGTGAGTACACGTACTTAATGTATCTTGACTCTTTTGATTTCCCCTTTCCCTCCCCATTACCTATCCCCCTCTGTCACTAGATCTTCCTTCCCCATTTTCATTATCATTGTTCTTGTTATTTGGTTGAATTCACAGCATGGAATGACTGCATTCACTGCGGTACGTACACATGACACACACCTCAACTCCTTTTCTGTCCCCTCCTCTTCCTTCCCCTCCAATCCACCTCTTGGCCACATTCTATTTGCAAAAGATCTTCCTATTTCCTTCCATCAATTGTTCACTTTGCTCTTTATTTGTACTTTGGGTTACTTAAATGAGAGAAATCATTTGGTATTCAAACTGTGTCTGATTTGTTTCACTGAACATTACATTTTCAAGGTCTATCCATTTTCCTTAAAAATTCTCAAATTTATCCTTTTTCATAGCCAAGTAGTATTTCACTATGCATGCTGTAGATACCACATTTTCTTTATCCATTCGTCTGTTGATAGACACATATTCTGTTTCCAGGATTTAGCATTTATGATTGTGCTGCTATAATCATGGCTATGCATATATCACTGTAACATAATGTCTTTAGCTCTTTTGGGAAGATACATAGAAAGGAAATAGGTGGGTCAAATGGAATTCCTATTTTTAGTTTTTTGAGAAATCTCTATACTGATTTCCATAACGTTTGTACTAGTTTACATTCCCACCAATTCAGAATGGTTACTTCTCCACTGTAGCCACACCAGCATTAGTTATTATGATTTCTTGACAATGGTCATTCTTTCCGGCATAAGGTAAAATCTTAGTGTTGTTTTAATCTCCATTTCTCAGGTGACCAGAGATGCTGAAGATTTTTTTCATACTTTATTGGCTATTTGTACTTTTTTGAACAATGTCTAGGTTAGGATATAGCTCAGTAGCATAACTGGTTGGTAAGTGCAAGGTCCTGAGTTTGAGTCGCAGTACAAAAAAAACATCAGAATGCCTGTTCATTTCAGTCGCCTAACTTTTGAATGACTATTTTATTTTGGAGGGTCTAATTTTTTGGTTATTTATATATTCTAGATATTAGTCTTCTGTTAATAGCTGGAAATTTTTTTTCTCATTCTGTAAAAAAAGTTTCTTTATGTTTTCTTCTTTGTTTTTGATGAGACAGGGATTCACTATTCACCTAGGCTGGCCTCGAACTCACAGTGATCCTCCTGCCTCAGCCTCCCAACAGCTGGGATTACAGGTGTGCACTATCATGCCTGGCTCTGTAAAAAAATATATTTTTGTGGAAACACTTTTCTTATTACATTATTTTAATTTTGCCTCTTTGACTGCAAGGCTTGAAATACTTCATGTCTCATTCTTTGCAGAAAATATTAGCTGGCCCTTGACCTACAGTATGCTTCTAAAATGACACGTAAAGGTCCCATAGAAGTGTCTTATGGGTGCAATCCCTTGTAAGAAAGATCACTGTAGAGTTACCCTCACTCTCACCACTCCACAAGACCTACCCTTCCATGTTTAGTCAGCTTCTTCAGGCTTTACTCTTAAATCAGAATGGGTAGGCAAGATCAAAGGACATTTGATTAGCAACATTACAGAGAGCTACTTGACAATACAAGTAGAAGAACTGTTAAGAAAGGAAGTGACAACAAAAAATATAATCGAAGTCCTCAGAGGTAAGATTGGAAATTCTCACAAAAACAGCATGCATGGCAATTTAAAATGTGACAAAATAAGAAGCCTAAGAAATTTAAACTGCAATGACTAAAAATTTTTTATGTAATAACTACTGAAAAATAAGCTGAGAAACTTTCTCAGAAAAATCAAAACAGAAAAAGGGAAGTTGAAAAAAAGGAGAAATAAAAGGAATAATAAGAGAAGGGAAGGGAAAGGTAAAAAGGAGAATGAAAAAAACTAAAAACTAAAAAAAAAAAAATTTAGAGAGAATGGGAAAATGAGAGGGTGATAGAGAGGGAAGTTGTTATGGCTTGTGTCTAGATGACCTCCCAAAGCCTCATGTGGTCATAGGTGGGGCTTTTCCAAAGTGGCTGGATCTAGGATATGTGACACTGGAGTTAAAGATACCACATCCTCATGTGAGTGGCACCAATCTATAGGCTTACAGCCTGGGTAGAATATAATGGCAGCATCTGCTGTTTCACTGCTGTGTGTGGGCCATCCAGATGACTCTCCTTGAATAAGGAATAATTATCTCCATTTTGGCTAAACCTGGCCCTGTCTCCATGTACTCAGACATACAGAGCTGGCTACGCTATTTCCTTTTCCCTTCAAATTGCTCTAAGTAACGTAAATAGGGATAGCCAAAGTGCTGATGAGTAATCTTTGAAGATAGGGGACAGTCCCTGTTTCCTCACCCTGTGACGCCCATCAAAAAACATGGTTGATCTGGGAGGGATATAAATCCACCACTCTAGGGCTGTCAACTGGGTTCGAGCCTCAAGATAAGAGGCTATGAGTTTCCAGAGCAGAAAAGTTTGCACATCAGAGTTAAACCACCAGTCCACTAAACATCAGGTGCTACCCTGGGTTGTGTTATGCAGCTTGGTCTTTCTGCACATCCTTCTCTCTACATACTGCAGAGCTGCTTTCAGGCCTCCTACATAGCCTTGCTCACAGTACTCACATATCTCCCACCATTCTCACAGTCACTCATCCACAAGCCACTCCCTTCTTCATGAATGAATAAAATCTTCGTTAGGCCCTGGGTCAAGGCCTTTGTTTCAATGAACCTTCATCTGGGCTGGACTCAGGACCCCTTGGCTCCCCATAATTATAAATACGTGTTAGTGTCTTTAATTTCTCCATGGGTTGCACTGGATATAGTAGATTGGATTTAACTTGCGAGAATTCTAATAATGTTTCCATGGGATTACAAATTTAAACTTCCCGGATTATGATGAGGACAAGAAAGAAATTTCTATACTGCTAAATGCTGCTGGCTGGATGCTTCACTGCTTTGCTGCTCTGCTGCCTCCTGCCTGCACTGGTTCTCCTTGGTGATACCCCTCTGCCAAGCCACTCTGACACAGAGCCTGCTGACTATGGACTGAAACCTCTACAAACTGTGAGTCAAACAAACTTCCTCCTTTTACTTTGGGTGTTGGGTATTTTTGTCTCTGAAATGAGAAAGGTAAGAAGGGAAGAATAGGAAAGGAATTAACAAATTAATCCACAGCTCTAACACTTAAAAAGAATTTCAAACAAAGACAATGAAGGTATAGAAATTATCAAAGAAAAATACAAAGAAATTTCCTAGAACTGAAAGATGACTCTCCATGTTGGGGGGGGAGGGGAAAGCATCTCGTCAGCATAAGATAAGAAAAAAGGAGATGTACACTAACTGTAAAATTTCAAACTAATGAGGGTAAAAGGAAATTCTCATGGCTTCCAGTAAGGAAAAATGAGAGCCAAACAGAAGATCAGGAAACAGAGTAACATCAGACATCCTATAACAATGCTGGAAGCTCAAATACAATGGAGCAGTGCCTTCAAAATGCTAACTAAAAAGAATTCTCAAACTAGAATTCTGAGCTATGTTATCCACAAGGTATGAGTAGAATAAAGTCAAGTCTCAAATGAGGAAGTTGCTGGAAGTTGTAACACAGACAGAACATTTGTGACAGTGGTTTGGTCATCAAAGAGGTTGCCCTGGTCCAGCTCTTGCTCTGTGACAGAGACAGGATGTTCAGTGTTGGTCATCAGTGTCATGAACAGATGTGGTGAAGGCAGCCTTACAGTGACACTGCACAGAGCTGCCACTGCTACAACCTGAAACAGAGCAAAAGGCTGGAGCAGAATACAGAGGCGAGGACTGGAGAGTCAAGTCGCCCCACCTACTGCCATGTAGACAGCATTCTCAGACTTTCACAGAGACACAGAAGATGCGGCAAATACTGCAAAAAGAACTACATACGATGCTTGCGACTCTGTCACAACTAGAAGCATGGAATGAATTCTACAACCAGATAATCATGAAAAGAACTAAATTCGTGAACCAAGATACCACTGTACACAAAGAAAAAAAAATATGACTGTAACTGAGGAGATAACAAAATGTTAAAGCCTAGTTGTCAATGTGGAATATTCATATATTTATAAAAAATATAAAGACTGAGTTTTTGTGTAGCCAAAAATTGTGTTGTAAATTTAATGGGAGGATTGGCAACCCACTGGGGACCCCTTCAGTCTCTCTCCCAGACAGAAGCTTTCTTTCTCTCAATAAATATATTCTTTAAAAAAAAATTAACAGGAGGGTGAAGATGGAACAGAGAATTTTCATAATGCCAATGTTATCTATAATAACATAAATTAATAAATGATGTTTAAAATAGATTGATCTATAGCCAGGCATGGTGGCACATGCCTATAATCCCAGGTTTGGGGAGGCGAAAACAGAGCGATCATTGTGAGTTCAAGGTCAGCCTGGGATTTACAGTGAATTCAAGGTCAGGCTGGTCAACATAGCAAGATCACATCTCAATCAGTCAGCCAATCTATCAGTCAGTCAATCACTCAGTCCTAGATGCCTCATCTAGAAAAACAGTGGTAAATACCAAAAGAAAATGTTAAAATTTTTGAAATAGTTGCTACTGGAAAGTCAGAAAGCATTATGTGTCAGACACAGGTCTGTTACTTTCATACTGTTTTATCATAGTTTGACTGTTTTTGAGTGGCATTCATATACAACAATATAAAATTAACCATTTTAATTGAACAACTCAGTGGCATTTAGTATGTTCACAATGCTAAGCCATTATCATCTCCATCTATCTCCCAAAACATTTCATCATTTCTAAAAGGAAACCCTTTATCTAGTAAGCAATTACCCCCATCCTCCATATATTATTTTCCAAAGATATCTATGTATGAATGAAAATATTCATTTTTAAACTGGTTTTGGTACTCAACTGTTGTTCAGTTTTTGCTAGGTTATTAGCTTTATATTACAGACTGACAAAAGGCAACAAACTGCATGCTGGGGCTTGCATGTTTGCTGCCTCCAAAACTTATGTTGAAATTTAACTGCCAATGAATTGGCATTGGGAAGTGGGATCTTTAAGAGGTGACGAAACCACGTGAGCTCCACTCTCAAGGATGGGTTCAATGCCTGAATAAAGGGCTTTCTGTAGTAGACTCTTGTTAGCTCTTTCACTCTTCTGCCTTGGACGGTGCAGTGCTAACCCCCTCTAGCAGATGCAGTGTTCAAGGAGCCAATTTGGGAGGAGAGGCCAGGCCCTTGGGTACCAAAGCTGCTGGTCCCTAGATCTTGGACTTCTTAGACTCCAGAACGATCAGCCAATAAATTGCTGTTCATTACAAATGAGTCTTGCTATTCTGTTATAGCATCACAAATTGACTAAGAAACTGGGTAATGCCAAATATCAGTGAACTTGTAGGGAGCTCTTTCCTTTCTGTACCACTGATGGGTACACAGACCTGGGGTAGCAACTGAGTAGGGCAGCGTGGCATGAGTCAAAATGCGTACACAGATATAACCTAGAACACATCATCCAGTAAACCTGCCACGGTCCACAGGAAGTCTTCCACAGGCTCCCATATTTCACATACCAACATGGAGAAAGATGTTTTAGGAAAGAGCGATGAAAAAGCCACCAGCTTTTAACTGCACTGGCCAGGAAACAACCCACTCACATGATTCCATCAGGATGCAAAGGAGCTGAGGCAGAAAGGTCAGTGTGCCCAGGAAGAAGAAATACAGTCTTCTGATGCTAACCAGTGTCTGCATCTCTATCCTTGAGCTAACCAAAGTCCCATATCATTCTCTCTTACCATTCCACTGTTAACCTTCCTTTGGTTCAACATCTCCTAGCTGGAGCTAAGGCAGTTAAACACAGTTTTTTCACTTACAGAATTTGAACTCTAAAACCATCACAAGTAAGCAAAAAAAGAAAACAACCAACAGGATAGCACTGTTTAAAAATTCAGTCAGCCAACAGATATGATGCAACCTTATGTAGGGAGACATAAATCAGGAAGAGATATAAGCTATAAATGCAAAAAATTTAAGTGCTCATCATTCATAGCTTGCCTTTTTTGGAAAGGATGAAAGGCAACAGAATTAAAATTCCAGAGGGAAAGGACAATGTAATTAGCACACAGAAAGGGAGTATTGATTTTCATCAAGGTAATTCATTACCATCAAAGTAGTAATGAAAAGGAAATACAAAATAATCAATAATTAAGAATTAATCCAGGAATGTAAAACAGTATGTACTGCAAAATGTGTACTAATAAAACATAAAAATTTGGCAAAAATAATGAAATCAGTTCATATTTACTATACTATACACCTCAAGAGGATGGCATTTATAGCCTAATGTATCATTCTGCCTGCAGTGCATTCAGTAAATATAGGGCCAAAAATAAATGAAAAGGTATCCAGGTGAGAGAATAACCAAATGGGGCAGTTAAGCAAAAGGAAAACCTACTCCTATTTCAATAAAAGCCTTCCACGAGCAATAATTAACTCGTCTGCTCTAAGTAAAACTTGGTTCCACACTGTTGCATCTACTGCATGTTAATCACATTTCCCAAGCCATGACAGCAGCCTTTTCAAGTGAAATGACACTTTCCAATTGGGATTGCCAAATAAACCCTTCATTACCTGACTGCGAAAATCACAAACATTGTTATTAAGAGACAAAGGAAAGTGAGGTTATTTTTTTTTTTTTTTTCGCTTCAGACAACTAGATGCTTCCCAGACTAGAAAACTCAAGCTGAACATCTGCAAGGCTGCTACCCTCTGCCTTTTATCACCTTTCCTATTTGCAGGACAATAATTCACAAACCAATTAATAGACTAGAAGATAGGTAAAAACTTCCTTTCTGCCCTACTCTAGTTCAGACAGTTAACTTTTTACTTACTATTTGTAGAGACTTATTTAATTTGGACCACTGTAAGCTAGAGAAGAGTAGAAACAAATCAAGCGGGAAGATAACATCTCTTTCCATTATAGAAGACAAAAGAAGCCATAAACCCCCTCCAACCAACAGCCCAAACGGGCTTCTGCCCACACTGGGACAAAGAGATAGTCAACTTTGTTCTCTGTCCCTACAGAGCTGGCTGCGAAGACTGAGTTACAGATTGTTGGGAGCAGTCCAGAAACCACGCAGAGACTGGTGTCAAGTGGGGAAGGGTGCTGCCTGGGTTCCTCTGCGCGATGCTGGCTGCACCTCTGTGCCTCACCTAGCCTGGCTCTCCAGCTTCCCTACTGATTCTATGAGCTCTCCAATATTCTTCAATACCTTCCTTTCCGGTTTACCTTAGTTTTGATCATTTGCTACCAAAAACCCTTGGTGACCAATAGAGCAATAAAACATATTCTACTTTATCAACAATGAAAATCAGCAAGAGTTTCACTATTGCCAGAGAGAATGTTAAAACAGTAAGAGCCAGTGAATCTGAACACCCAGGTCCCAGCTCTGGCTCAGTCACTGGCTGAACAACCCAGTCCGATGATTTAAACCTCTTTGTGTCTGCATGTGTTTTACAAGACAGACCATTTCTCTATGACCATAGAGCTCTAAGAGCCAACAAAGCATGTGGAAGCTTATAACCTGTGGCAAGTAACCAACAGAAAATCCAAATTTGTAAGTGCTAAAGAGTACACTGATATGGAGTCTACCTAAATGAGTTGGAACTCCAGTTCTAAGTAAGGCACATCAGCTGTATGATTTCAAGGAAAATGGTCCAACTTCTCTGTTTTGGTTTCTTGCCTATAAAGGGAATAATCACCACAATGGGTAACTCATAACTCGAAAGATAACTAACTATTTGAAGTCTTTCAAGTACATCTCATCACACTCAAACACACATGCTGGCATGGAAAGTGCAAACAAACTGCCACATCACAGTTCTGGAAGGCTATACTGCTGTGAAAAACTTACACACAACACGAATGAGACTTATCAACATTATTTTGAGTAGAAGACATCAAAGCAAAAACAAAAAATAGGAGTCCATTTATACTCAATGAGTTCATTTATATGAGGTTCAAGAAAAGGCAAAACTAAGATTTATAGTGACAGCATCAAAATAATAATTACTTTGTTGCAGGATGGGTTGGTATTCTGCAGACAGAAGAGCTTTCTGGAGAACTAGAAGTGTTCTGTATGTATACAAAATTCTGTCAAGCAACATATTTAAGGTTTATGCATATATTCACAAAAATATACACGTATATGTGAAATACTTCATAAAAAAAGACACAATGAAACATTTTTCATGTTGTGATGAAAAGGAGGAAGATCTTGCTGATAATGAAAAAATCAATTTTCCCTTCATGGAAAAAGATTAACAGTGTCTGATTTCCACCACTAGAAAAACATACTTTGCTTGGTCAGGGCTTACAGGGTGCTGGCTCATGCCAGGAAGAAAGAAGAAGAGAAGGGGAGATGACACCATAACTCCCCCAGGACCTCAGCTACCTGTGTCATCGACAGAACACTCAGGCAATGTAACTGCCCTTACCCAATGCTTAGTGTCCACAGGGATTACAACAGAGCGAGTTCTCCTGGGGTTCCCTGTCCTATTCAAATAGCTTTGTAATATTAAAAGACAGGACTTTGAAAACAAGCTCTAATGCAAAGATGTGACATCTGATATGTGCTTCACAATAATCAGGGAGAAAGAAGCAAGAGAATATAGAAGAAACAAGATCAGTCATGGGCTTTAAAGGTGAGTTCTAAATACAGGGAGATTCACTACGCTACTCTTCATTATGGGCTTAAACTTCTACTTCATAGAAAGTTTTAAAAGTCAGCTTTGAAATTTACTTGTAAGCATTCTTTCACAAAAATATTCACTGAGTTCAAAACAAGATTCTTTTTCTGATCAGCGATCCTTGAGCTCTGCATCATGTTGGAACTTAGGGCGCTGGAAGAACAGGCAGCCTATTTGCTGCCCTGGTGAGCAGCTTGGGGCCTGGCAAGCCACTGGCACACCAGGGCGAGAACTATCAGCGATTCCTGAGCTCTGCATCATGTTGGAACTTTGGGCGCTGGGAGAATAGGCGGCCTACTCGCTGCCCTGGTGAGCAGCTGGGGCCCTGCTGGTGTGCGGGCTAAGGATCAGACATTGATCCATTACCCCCTGCCCCCGTTAGCAAGTCGGCACCAGTGGTCTGAGTATCTTTTTGGAGGATGAATGTATACAGCGTGGCAAGTAAGGGGGATTTCCTTCTACCATCTCTTTGAAGGCAAATATTTTTATCACTATTTTGCTCAGTTTTGATTAATGGTACTGCTTTATTCAATATTCTGTTTTTAAAGTTCGATATTTCCTTTCGTTTTTCTCTACCTGATTGAAAGAACAGCTAATGTGAACAAAATGGGCTGTACTATTGAGCCCACTGCTCATGTCCTGGTGACCTGCTCTGAGGTTCTGTGGTAGTTTTACTGCATTGAATTGTAGTTGCATGGGTTTGTTCTGTCTTGTTCTGAAACAGGATAAAACTAAGCAGATAATGGACTTAAAAGTAAAAAGAAGAAAAGAAAGTGCTCTAGAGGATATGGCTGCATGTGTGTTTAAGTGTGTGGGAGTGATAACCATGTTGCTAAGTTGTTACTGGATCATTGAACTTCTTTGCAGTCTCACTGTTTGAATGTCCACTTTGTATGCTTTAATTTTGTAACTTTAACAACTAGGTCTAAGAAGACAATATGTAATTTATCAACTAGTGATTTCTTACTGCTTTTTTTCCCTGAAATTCTGATTGTTTCTACCCCTTTTTCTGTTTTGCTTTTTTTTTTTCTCTTTAAATTAAAAAAAAAAAAGATTCTTTTTCTTTTAACTCTTAATTCAACAAGGGAGACAGGGAGGGAAGCCTTCCTTCTGGAAAACTCAATATATTCTGGAAAAGGGAACATAACTGGATAGATGCATCAAACTAAAAAAATTCTATAGAAAGAAACGCATGAGAGACAGAGAGAGAATATGAATGTTCAGCTGCAAAATCTGTGAGCAGGGACAACACTGTCAACTTTGGGTTAAAAATTCAAGCTGTGTAAATCTCACTGTGCATAGCCCTTACTATATCGAAAATTATAGCCCTTGAAAACCTCTGAGGGTAGGTCACATCTACAAAAGGGCATTCACCAGGCTTAGAGCAGCCAGCATGAAAGCAGTTACATAAGCTATTGGGCTGGTCATCCCAAAACCCGCCTGGAAAAGTACTTTTTCCACCAGTATGTCCTGCTACACAATGGGAAAGTAGGGCATTTCTCTTATAGTAATTTGATTTCTTCTTCATTCCTCAAAAGTTTATTAAATGACTATGTGCTGGAGACACAAAGTAAAATCTAGTCTTTTATTAGAGTGTCATTGAGAGAAAGAGGAACCAACAGGTAAGCCATGTACAAAGAGACATTAACTCATCCTAGGTCAAGATGCAGGGGCAGTGAGAGGAAACTCCTGACTGGATATTTTCAGAATCTACCAAAAAGCAGGAGTGTGGGTGAGGGCAAAAAGAATGTATCTTGTTGAAGAACTAAAAGCCAATAAACTGGACACATGGCAGTGCAGTTCCAGGATTCATTCACTCCTCTCTGCCAGATCCTTGGATATGGTCCACCAGCTAGAAGTGGGATCCACCAGTATGAGTGGGATCCAGGCACTGTCCTTCCTTCCTCCTTTACTTGGGCAGTGCATCCCTCAGACCCTTTCCTTTCCTCCCAGGTTGTCCAGTGTTCAAACCATGCCAGCTGGCCAGTGCTGTCATTACTGGTTTAGTCTCATTTCTCCATACAGAGACAAGAAAGACCACAGGAAGACATCGCCCAGATGTCTTCTCTGTTCTCATTCACCACTGAAGACCTGAGGACCCAAACCTAAGGACCTCTGTCCTTCCCCTCCATCCAGCCATATGTGAGCTGCACCACTGCCACACATACTGTTGACATTTCTAAAGCCTCCCCTCGACAGATTTCTTAAAAGAGACCCAAAGTCTGTGGTTGGGGGGAATGGTAATTAAATCAGGACTCACTTAAAGACATCATGTACACACCCTCAATTAAAGAAAAGTTGTTTTCTTAATTTATTCCATGACCTATATTTAATTTGCTTATACTTCATTTTTATCCCAGTGCACAGCTTACCATCAAAGTATCTGCTAAAAAGAATGATTTTTAAGCTTCTCCTGTCTCTCAGAACACACAACCTCAAAGATACAACACGTTTGTGGCTTATCACAAAAGTCTTCAAGGAAAGTACCTCAAAAACAACCTCAATCCTCAAAAGATCAGATTGTATTACAACAGGGTTTCTCAACACTATTATTTCCATTTATGGCGTCATCTATCATTCTGTACTGTGAAGGAATGTCCTGAATGCTGCATGATGCTGTCCCCCAAAGGTTTGGTGTCTGGTGTGATGATGTTAAGGTTATAGAACTTTAAGAGGTGGGGGGGGGGTTGATGAGGTCGTGGGGCTCCATCCTCAAGAACAGACTAATGTAGTCTCATGGGAATGGGTCAGGCATGGTGGGGGTGGATTACTTAGAGGACGTGGTTACACCAAGAGTGAGCCTTGCCCCTCCTCGGTCTCCTGCTTCCTTGCTTGCACATGTGCCCCTTCTGCAAGTAGTGTTTTGGGTCTTCTAGCCAACAGAATCATAAACCAAATAAATCTCTTACTTTATAAGCTACCTGGCCCGAAGTATTTTGATATAGCAACATACAAGAGACAATGTCAGATGGTTAGCAGCATTTCTGGGCTTCAAACACTAGCTGTCATTACCCCATTTTAATGATGAAAAAGGACTCTAAATTTTGCAAAATGTTCTCTGGGGGTGCTGAAGTCACCTCCCCATCTTTATTATGAACCAGTAACCTAAAGCTGCCAAAAGTGACCGGACTGATAAACACAAAAAAAGACAGGCAAAAATCATTCTAGATCCCTCTGAATTATTTCTCAAAGGAGCTTCTTTCTTTGCTGTACTTGAAATTCTATTTGATGGTTAGAATTCTCTTTCTAAAATTGATTTACCTGCTTAAAATTCTGTAGAGTGGTGATTTTTGACCTTGTGTGCTCTGTACAGTTTCATGGGGGAGTTTTAAAGATGGTAAAACACTCTGAACCCTCTCTCAGATATTTTAATTCATTGATCCGATGGGAGGACACAAACAGTGTTTATCTCCCAACTTTTCTTAGAGATTTCAGCTGACAACCATTCCTTTGGAATTCGACATCACAGCTGCTGTGCTCAAACCTGAGAGTATACTGTAATTTCCAGGGTAGTTTACTAAAACACACATGCCTGGGTGGAAAAGTGGGCTTAAGAATTCTTCTTTTTACCAAGTTCTCCAGGTGGTCCCCAGTCACAGTCTAAGAAGCACACTCACCTGCAGGATTAAATGAATTCTAAACATAGCACTTGTCAAATTGGAATGTACAGATAGATCATCTGGGGAACTTGTTAAAATGCAGGCTCTGATTTAGGAAGCCTCGGAGAGGCCTAAGGGTCTACATTTTTAATAAGCTCAGGATGAGGCCAAAGCTGCTGACCCGGGTGGGGCTCACCTGACTAGCAATGCTCTAACAGACTCAAGTGACTGCCAGCAATAGGGCTGGTACTCCAAGTGCCGTCAGGACATTACAAATAGTTTAGCAACAAAAATCATCAGATGCCTCAAGTATTACCACTGTTTGCTATGGAAAGAATGTCAGTAAGGAACGCCCCGAAGTTCATTTGGCCCAGCCACCTCTTCAGTTACATTTCTTTAACCCCTCACGCACCCCACTTTGGCCATTCCAAAGTTATCACAGTGCTAGAAACATGCACCACAGAATCACTCTCTGGGTCCTTTACCAAGTTGTTCCATCCCTCTGCCAAAAATTGCATTCCATATCACCACCTCAGCAGCATCAGTGCCACTTCCCACTGAGGACAGTCTGTCACAGTTTAAGCTCACCTCAAGCTGCAGACACCATGGGAAGACTTTCCTTTCCCTACCTTACCACACACCAAGTTCATTACCCTCTCGTTCAGGGTCCTGAACTGCCTCTACCCTAGTACTGACTTATGATTTGCCTGCATAATGGACATGTTTGCCTACAGAAAGACGTATTTGATATGATCAGAAAATACCTTTGACTTCTACCTTCCAGTTATTTTAAAATGTATTCGGTGGTGGAAAGTTCTTTTTCCTAGATTGTAAGAAAGGAAGAAGACAGTCAAGTCTCTGGTAACAGAAGAGTTGCAAACAGTGCCAACTCAGGAATCAAAAGTATCCAGAGCATGAATAGCCTGTTGGAACTTAGGGCGCTGGGAAACCAAGCAACCAGCTTGCCGTCCAAAGCTCCCATTATTATTTCAAGCTGATATTTACTCTTCTCTGTATCGCCCTCTGACCTGCCCGCCACTTCCTGGGCTGTCTCCTTCACATTCTAATCTCACCAGAGAGGATGCACAGGATGCAGTCAGAAAAGAATGGAGGACCAAGGAGAACAGGAGCTGGCTTCATTCTCCTGGCCTGAAGGACACAGGCTTAAATCTGGCTTCACTCATCAGCATCCTTTCTTAGATTTTTATTTGGAAACAGGTGCAAACTTTCAGAAAGTCAAGAGAAGTAATAGATGGTGTAGTGTGATATGTATAGTATGTAGTGATGGGGTGTAAAACCCATGGGTGCCCAAGCACTGAGCTACTTCCTCAGCCCATTTTTGTTTTGAGACAGAGTCTAAATTGCCTAGGCTGGCCATGAAGTTTTGATCCCCCTGCCTCAGCCTCTTGAGTAGCTGGGATTATACCTATGCACTATATTACACCTGGCAGAAGTAAAAAGTATTTTGACTATTTCATACCTGGAGTCACTTATTTTTAACATTTTACCTATTTGTTTTACCATAAATATTCTCTATGTATATATTTGTCTATAAATACTATACATATGAAATAATTTCCTGAGCCATCTGAGAGCTGCATCCACTATGCCCTTATTTCAGCATTAATTTGATAGTAATATATTCTCTGACATGACTACACTTATCAACTTCAACAAATTTAACATTGATGGTATACTTTTATCTCATCTCTGGCTCACAGTTCCATTGTCATTTAACCCAATGATATCCTTTCCAGTACCGTCCTCCACGCCAGTTCAGAAGCAAATTTAGGATTAGGACTGTATTTAGCTGTAATTTTTCTATAGCTATTCTTTGTCTTTTATGGCTGTGGTGGATTAACTGACAGTCATCCTGTAACACCCAGCTGAACAGAATCAGTATGGTGCTGGGCATGGAAAGCCCACCTGGGCCCAACAGCGCAACAGGAGAACCGGAGAGGAAGAGGGTGTGCTGTTGATTCTCCTGGAGAAGCACTGGCTTTGCTGATGTGAACTTAGCTGTTCTCACTGACAGAGGGGCTCGGGTCCTTGCTATCACTGAGGATGGCTACAGTTCTCTTTAGAGGAGCGCTGGTCCATCCTTTGAGCATTGTTTCTTGGCTCCAGTATGGATCCCTCAGCCTGCTGGTACAGATCCTTCATCCCACTGGTGAAGACTTTCTAGCTTCCACTACTGACCTTTGGGTCTTCCCAGTGCAGATCCTTGATACAGACTTGCATGAGACATTGTCATGGGCTCTAGGCCCCCAGCTGGACTCGAGGAGGGCACTGTCATGGATTCTAGGTCTTCAGCTGGACTCATGCAGGACCATACCATGGGTTCCAGGCCCTTGGCTGGATTCTTTGGGTTGCTAGTGTGTGGACAGATCTCCGGCACTCTTCTGCATTTGACTCTATCAGTGAATATTATAAGGTATTCTTATAAATTATGTCTCCTGTATTAAACCTTTTTCCTTGTAAATCCTCACTACAACAATGACCATGACATAACTGAAGAATATAGGTCCTTCCCCCACCTTTTTTTTTTTTTTTTTAACAGAATGCTCTTCATCTGGGTTTGATGTTTCCTCATGGCACAATTCCAGCTGGAACACTCTGGAAGAGATGCTATGTCCTTCACAGGATATTCCATCTGAAGACTCACATGTCCATTTGCTCTCACTGGTGCTTTAAGAGGGACCTTGAAGATTAGTCTGGCATTACGAGAATTTCCTCCCAGGGGAGAGACATCCGTTCAGGCAATTGCAGTCAATTCCTCCTCAACTGGGGAAGATTGGCTTCTCTGTGGTATGCTCCCTTTCCAGCTAAGAGGATCCTACACCAGCTCATCCATATGTGATCCATATCTGGCCAGTAGACAAATTAAAAATTCCTTGTTTTGGAAAAAGGATGCCCATGTAGGAGAACAGAAAGGTTCCTCTATTCTGCTCATCAACACAGCTAGACAGTCTCCTCTCCCCCTATACATTCTCTTAAGACTCTCTCTCTTCCCTGTATAGAGGAGATATAAGTCACTCTTCAAGTAATCTACCTGGAATTTTTTCTCAGCTAATGTCTTTTTCAAAATTTTTAAATTTAAAAACGACAAAAAAGAATTAAAATGGCACAAAATTTCATAATAAAATAATAGAAAATTAACACTAGTTAATATATGGCACATTGTTATCTTCAAAGTAGTTTACAAATTCTTTGGCTCAGCTTCAAAAAAGCATCATCTTTTGTGTCTCAGTGCGTCAGCAAAACCTCCAGGTTCCACCCTAATTACCTCACCTCCCTCGCACCTGTACAACTCTGTGAAAGCCTGCAAGCACAAGTCCCATGTCTCACTTATCACTAGGTTTATAAAGGCCTATCCAGCGCCAGCCTTCAAAGACCTATAAGACAGTACACCTCCCACTCAAAACATTCTTAGACACATTCAAATATTCATTCACAAAGCAAATCTCGCTGATCCAGGAAAAGTGGCACACACCGATAATCCCAACACTGAGGGAAGCTGAGGCAAGAGGATTCCAAGTTTGAGTCCTGCCTGGTAATTCAGCAAGGCCTTGTCTGAAAATGGGGAGCTGTCTCATGTCCTCTCCCTTTACTTCTCCTTACTTGCTTTTGA
This sequence comes from Hydrochoerus hydrochaeris, assembly GCA_004027455.1. Lineage (NCBI taxonomy): Eukaryota > Metazoa > Chordata > Mammalia > Rodentia > Hydrochaeridae > Hydrochoerus > Hydrochoerus hydrochaeris. The sequence continues at coordinate 128,566 of PVLA01000293.1, read as the reverse complement.
ATAAAAAATGATGTTTTATTATTTTATATACATGCCTCTATTGTTTTATTTGCATGTAGTAGGTGATCAGCAAAGCTGAACATTCTACATGTAACCATTTCTTGAGATTTCATTTGGGTCCTACAAAACTCAGGGTATGATTTGACAGTTTTCAGAAAACTCAAGAGTTGCCACAACCATGACAACTTTCTAATTCAGAATATTTATATTATCCCTCCAAATCCTATGCCAAATAGTAGTCATTGCCCTTTATCCCCTCCCTTCAGACGTTGGCAATTAGAAATCTATTTTCTGTCTCTGCAGATTCTAAGCATGTCTCAAAAATGGAATCATAAAATACAGAGTCTTCTGTGGCAGGCATTTTCCACTGAGCACAATGTTTGTAAGGTTCATCTGTGTTGTAAATATCAGAATTTCATTCTTTTTATGGCTAAATAATATTCTATCACATTTTGATTATTCAGTTATCAGTTTACAGACATTTTTCCACATTTAAGCTATGACTAACATCCAGGTACAATTTTTATGCCGACATATGTTTCCTATTTTCGAGTATACATAAGAGTGAAATTGCTAGATCATATGATTATTCTGTGGTTGACCTTCTGGAAATTCCATCTGTTTTACAAAATTCTTGCCTCACTTTACCATCATACCTACAATGTCTGAGAGTTACAATTCCTCCACATCATCATCAACACCCACCACTGTGTTTTTCCCTATAGCCACTTTAGGGATATCTTGTTATTTTTGATTTGCATTTCCCTGATTTCAAATTATACTAAACACCTTTTTGTGTGCTTATTGTCTATCTGCGTAACATCTTTGGAAAAGTATCTATTCAAACCTTTTCCCCATTTTTAAATGGTACTGTCTTTTTTAATGTTGAACTATGAAAATTCTATGTTCTGAATATTAGCTCTTATCCAAAAAGAAATGACATAAAAAACTGTTTTTTCTCCCTTCTGTGAGTTGAGTTTTAACTTTCTTAATTGTATCCTTTGAATCATAAAACTTTTTAATTTTGATAATGTCCAATTTATCTAATTTTTGTTTTGTGACTTTTTTTGGTCAAATTTACTAGTCACCACCTAATTTAGAATCATGAAGATTTAATTCTATATTTTCTGCTATGAGGCTTATAGTTTTAGCTTTTATATTATAATAATCCATTTTTGAGTGTGAGGTAAATGTCCAACTTTTTTTTCTGTATGTGGAAATCCAGTCATCCTAGTACCATCTGCATTTGTTTTGGCTCCTACCTGAAAAATCAACTGAACTTAAATTATGGGTTTTACTTCCCTTTACTTCTAACAGATGATTAACACCCAACCAACCCACTCAACACCCAACTAATACCACCAAAAGAAATATGGTGGACCCTTGAGTTACGACCAGACTAACATGAATCACCTGGGTTGTGACCAGAATTCTACTTTTAACTTACAACCAAAGTCCTGAGTTATGACCTAAATGCTGGTCATCTGTGCTTCCAGTTAGTTTCAGACACAGATTTAACTCTTAAAAAGTTCTGGAAGGAAATTACAACATCGTTTCCTGTATAGGATTAACTGAGAAATCCTGGACAAATGTCTCTCTCTATGGACACTGAGATCTGCTTGTATACAGGAAAGAGACTTTAAAGGACTTAAAAGTTCAGGTAGAGAAGCCTGAACTTTCAATTAACAACTTGAGTTAAACCAGCCCTTGAGAGTAAATTGAGTTTATAAGTCATGGGTGACTTTCTCTATTTTTTTAAAAAAATTATAGGGCTAGGGATGTAGTTCAATGTGTTGGTGTGCACGCATGTGCACACACACACAGAGCTAAGAAAGCCTATAAATATAATTAAAGACATTTGAAAATGTAAAAATAGCACAATTTCTCTAAAAGTTAAATAAATATAGCATATAACAACAAAAGCACCATAATACACTGAAATGTGTAAGAAAGTAAGATGGTGCATAACATGGGTCTGGAAACCTAGTCTTTAAGCAAAAACGAAGTGTCTTCAAAGTTGACCTTATAAGTAAGACAGTGTTATATAATATTTCTGGAGTACTATTCTTACTGTCCTCAACTTTTTAGGCAATGGCTATGGTACTACTGATGATTATCTTTGACCAAATTCACATTCAGGAATAAATACACTCACAAAATTAAATTAACTTCACCCAGAACCATGAAATCATGCTGTGGTTTACGTGCCATGCCACTAAATCAAGAAATTAAGTAGTGCTCATATTTCTATTTCTCCATTCCTGAATTGTGAGTGCAAGTGATGTTCTATGAGACTCACGGTTAGAAAACAAATCATTTCAGAGGGACAGCCACATAAGAAATTCACAGTCTTGATGTTCTTCCAAGGAATGTGTCTACCATCATTAACTTGAAAATTCCCAGGATACCACACTTCACACCATAATCTCCACACTGTAATTCCTAAACAGCCCACAGAATATCATTTTACATAGACGACTCATAAGAAATATATCTATATATCAAATGCCAGGAAAATGTTCTCTATTTAGAAGCTAAAAACTAAAGCTATTTAAACTCTTCTTTTAAAGAAACAAAACGGGAAGATCCAAAGAGACAGTATTCTCCTTGAACTCCAGCCTATGGGCCTTCAAAAAGGCTCTCCATGCTCACCAACAAGGCCACTGTAACAGATGGAAAGTCCCCTCCAAAACTCATATGGAAATCTGTTCTTGCAAGGATATAAAGAAGTAGACCCTTCAAAATAAGGAATAAAAGGGTATAGCTCAGTGCAAAGCTCCTGAGCTCAATCTCCAGCACTGCAAAGAAAAAGAGGCAGAACTTTAAGAGGTAATGAGGTCGTAACAGCTCCACATCTTCATTAATGGATGAATGCCACTATCTCTGGACCAAGTTCTCGTTTGAAAGGATGAATTTAGCCCCAAATTTCCTGTCTCATATGCTTCTGCTAAATGATGATCCAGTGTTAGTCAGCTTTCTATTACTACCACAAATACCTGAAACAACTAACTTGTAAAGAGAAAAGGTGTATTTTGACTCAGTTTTAGAGCTTTTAGTCCATGATTGGTTGGTTCCACAACTTATGAGCCTATAGTGAAACCACAGTGAGATTGCAGTGTAGATGAAAACTGTTCATCTCATGGCCAGTAATGAAAAAACAAAATAGACAGGAAAAGACCAGGGTCCCACAATCCACTTTGAGGACATATTCCCAAAGACCAGAAGACCTCCCACTAAACCACACTTAAAAATTCCCACCACCTCCCAACAGTACAAGCTGGGGACTAAGACTTTGACATACAAGCTTTACAGAATATTCCAGATTCAAACTATAGCTGACAGCCAGCACCCAAAACAAAACCTTGCATTTAGTATCTCATTAAAATCACAGAATTACTCTAAGACCTTAGAAACCAACAATGCTGATAACCCACAGGAGAATGTACACAATAAATAGCTGTGCAGACTAACACCCAGAAGCCATAGTGTCCAAAATTGAGGTATACAACACAACAGTGAACTGTGGTTATTTTTTAAAAGAGACTAGATTATTGATACACATAACATGAATGAATCTTACACAAAACAAAGTACATGGTGTATTGTTCCACCAACATAAAAACTCTAGGAAATGAAAAATTTCTACAGTGAGGAAACAGATTGGAGCAAGGGGCAGAAACAAGGGAATGTGGATTGCCACGTGGTAGGATGGTTACTATAGAGAATGATGAAGATTTTCATTATCTGGATTGTGGTGACAGTTTCACAGATGGATACATATATCACAACTTTTCAATTTCTACATTAGGTAAGTGTGAGGTTTATTTATGTCAAATATACCTTAAGAAAGCTCTCAAAACACATACGCATTATATCCATTATACTGCAATAATGGATACAGTACCGATATAACACCTGACGCTGTCTATCCCAAGACTGATGCAGTAGAGTAGATCTACGCCAGGCTAGCACAGGGAAGTGGAGGTCAGGATCACATTGCAAAAATGTCACCAATGTGTGAGTGGGGGAGCACCTCAACTAATTATCTTCATTTAATAATTTTCATATTTAGAGTTCATTACTTCTCTTATTCCTGGTTTTAATGAATAAAGCACATGATCACAACCTCAGTTGTCTAAAACATCACTTAAGAGATGAAAGGTGAGGGGCTGGGGTTTAGCTCAGTGGTGCAAATGACTGGGATGTGCAAGGTTGTAAGATAGAGTCCCGGTACCAAAAAAAAAAAAAAAAAAGAACTGGAAGGGATCTGCAGAGTTCTTGCCACCTTAAAAGGGGAAAGAAGATGTCAGTTTCCAACAAGTGTTGCCATATAGGAATGCTAATCCAATTCGGCTAGATTTCAACTTTCCCCCCAAGAAAATGCCATAAATTTGTTACTCCTTTTATGTAAACTATCCCAAAGTTAAAGAGTAAACCAACTAACTCAGTTTTTAGAACACTGGACAGATTTGAGAAAAAAAAATAGTGTGAGAAAGCATCAGCCTACAGGCTCCTGATTTTCAACTGCAGACAATGAGGCCAACACAGGCTGTGGTTCAAGACCATCTCCATCCCCCCACCTCTGTGAGCTGAGGCAATATGTCAGCCTGCTTCAATCCAATGTGTTTAGCTGCAAAATGGGGCCAACAGTGTAGAACTCACATCTGAGAAGGATGTAATGTTTCACACAAAGGAAATCCTCAGTAAACATCAGTATTATTCTCCAAATGAGAGTGTTTCATTTCAACAGCTTTTTTTTTTACCCTAAAAAAACAGCTGATGGCAAAAAAAGAAAGCACCTTATTAGTGCTGAGCCTGTGCACTGTACATCACACCTAAAATCTGACCTTTAGTCTTGGAAGCCACACTATAGGAGAGACAAACAGGACATGGCCTAGAGAGGTATCAAGATGCCTAGGGACGTTGACAACATTCTGAAATGAAAGAGAGGCTCGTAGGGGTTAAGAAATTCGGGAGATTGCATCTGAATAGAAGTACCTCAAATCCACAGTCTAAATTTTAGGTATGATGAAAAAAAGTCAGCATCTCCCGAGAATCAGTCTTGTTGGGACTTGGGGGACCAACCAAGAAATCAACCAGCCAGGCTTCCTGGTAAACTGCACAATCCAAGCACATTCAAAGGAGAAGAAAGACAGTACCTCCCGTGAGCCTGCCGGTGCAGGATGAATGAGATTCAAACACTGTCCATCCACTCTGCCCGCTCCGCCCGGCCACTCCCCATCCCTCACCCCCCACTGGACTCCTACCGCCTTCCCTACCCCCATCCCCATTAGCAGTCCCATGGCTGTGAGGACAGCCTGAGCTGATAGCAACTAAGATGCATAAAGCAACACAATGCTTGTATTGTTTGGTTGATTAGGCAGGCCAGGGGCCAGGGGTCTGAGCTTTTCTTGGAAGGATGACAGTATGCAATACAGCAAATATGGGGGATTTCCTTCTATCTTGTCTTTGAAGGTAAATATTGTTTTCACTGCTATGCTTTGTTCTCATTGTTTTGCTTTATTCAACATTCTGGTTTGATTACTTTTATCGTATTTTGTTTTTGGACTGATTTTGCTATATCTGATGGAATGGACAACTATTGTGAAGATAACAAGATATACTATGGTAGCTATTATTGTTTTCCTAGTATCCTGCTTTGAAGTTCTGTACCAACTTAGCTGCATTGTTCTGACTGGCTCTGTTCTGTCTTGTTTTGTTGGATCTTACGATCTTTAAAATAAAAAAATAAATTTTAGGTATGATTCTGGAAAATGCCATCTGCAAAAACTAAAAACAATTTCTGCACTGTAAGATTCTGTAAAGAATCTTTAAGAGAACTCATCTATTTCATAAGCATCTTAAATGCAGAGGTAATAACCAAGTTTCACACAACTGTTCTATTTTCTTGGTGTGTATGTGGTGCTAGGGGTCAATCCCAGATCTGTGCACATGCGTGGTGAGCACTCTACCACTGAGGTACAGCCCCAGTCACTCTATCTTGTTTTGACTCCCTTGTTGTACCAGGGTTTCCCGAAACACTCCCAGAGAAGCAGGTATGGAAAACACCTGCTTAGTGCACTCAAAAATCACATGTCCTAGTGGTAGAGATTCCACTACCATATGATACATGAAAGGTTCTTGCCCTAGCATAAACTACTATACAATTATGGCAGTGGTCTAATGTGGCGGAAGGTCAAAGCAGAACCGCTTACCACTTCCTGCTTCTTCTTCTTCTAATTGCAACTCCCCTTCTAGTTTGCATGCACAGAGAATTTCAATTGGTTCCTCACAGGTCATCAATATCTGCCCTATGTGCCACTGCCACTCAGAGGTCATATAACCCTCTGCCTCTCTGGATCTGGTCGAAGGAGACAGCCCAGCCACTATGGTGTGTGCTCCTTTCCACATCCTCAACTCAATAAACCTGTTCATTTTGTACTTTTTACTTCTCTATTGCGCCAGAATAACAATACACGCATAAGAAACACAATGACAGGCTACAGAAGGACCTGTTTTCTTGCAAACAGAGCAGTGAAAAAGACAGTACACATTATGCCTTCCCATTCGGAGGCATGCAAGGATACAAAGACCTTGGATAGGTGCAGAAAGCCCATGCCACTTTCCAATCAAAAAGGCACAGGTAAAAGAAGACTCAATAGGAAATCTGTCAAAGTCATACAGTAGGTGAATTCAAGGGTGGCTTATCAACCAGGCTCTCTGAGTCTGTGTCTCTAATACTATCTATTTCCCAATGTACAAATTTCTACAGATGACTGAAAAAAAACAGCACAGGGATCAACACAAATGAGAATAACACAGTGAATGTGCACTTTGGATCCTCACTGCATAGGCAAACATGGTCTGCTGAGTTAGGAAGTGCCTGCACTAAAAAGCAGCTCAGGAGGATCACCGATCACAAGGTGTCCCCAGAATAATTGCTTCACCTCTAGCCAAACCAGGTCTTTAAATCTCTTTGTCTCTCTCCCTCTCTCCTTCTCTTTCCCTCCTCCCCTCCTTTTCTCCCTCTCTCCCTCTCTTATAGTTGTACTCATCTCTCTGATGCCTAGAACAGCCCTGCTACAGATTGGATCTTGAATGGTCCCCAGAGACCCAAGTGTTACCACTGCCTAGCCTCAGACCCAATGATCCCAACTGACTATAGGTGGAAACCTTCAAAACTGTAGCCAAAATAAACCTTTTCTTTTTGTAAGTTGTCTCAGGTATTTTGTTATAGTGATGGGAAGCTGCCTAACACAGGTATCCTTTGTAAACACCATCACCTTCATAATAAAAGTCAAATGCCTCTCTTCTTCAGTGATGTCATCTAGAAGTTTTGTCTCCAAGGTGGGAACTCCTGTACCACTTTTCTTCCCCCTCTACGACACTTCTTAGAAACAGCTCCGGAGTACTGTGTAATTTCTCTACTACGCTATGAGCACCAGAGGGGTGCAAATAATATCTTTAGCACCTACCTATACCCCAAGTACCACAAAACCTTTCTTGTTGCTTTGCACAGATAGACACACTACTAAATAGTAACTTCATCTAAAAAAAATTATCTCAAGGAAAATGTGCTGGCTGGTGGACTTCCGTACAAGTCCAGTTCACAGAGAAGGTTCTGTCTGGCCTGGTTGATGTTTTAAACAGACTGGGCACTGTTTAGAAAGCAGGTAATTTCACACTAAAATTCAACTCTATAGCTTTTCATCTAAAAAGCAAACAAGCAAAACAAACCACGATTTGGTAACACTGGGTTCATATTCCTAGCCATCCACTTACTTTCTCATTGGCCACAGTCCCCTCTAAGTTCACATATTATCTTACCGCTCAATGGTCCTAACTCATAATTGCTAAATACAGGTAAGCAACAAAGCCCCAATGACAAATCAACACACTGATAAAATCAGCTTCTGAAAGACTAAGTTTTATTTACCCAGAGAAATAACACAAAGTCAATGTGTTTTAATGTGAATTATAACCACATTCCTATTCCCCAGGGTAAGTTCTGTACTGCCGTATGTAACCAGCCCAATAGGTTTAAACACTGACCAGGAATACAAATGAAAGATGCTTGTGGGAACACCAAAAGCTGAAGAGTATTTCAGACCACAAAAAGCTGCCTGAGATTGTAGAGGGACAGAGAGGTGCCCATGGATTAGAATTTAAAGGCTCTAGCAAAGACATCATTTAACCTACACAACCACTAGAAGGTGACACTTTACACACTTGTTACAATATAGCCTGGTTCAGTGGACTGATAGCCCATCTGCAACCAGTTGCTAAGCTCTTCAGAACATAAATAAATCCCGTGTTCCCAGCCTGACCCCTATAAACAAGGGATCAGCAAAGCATAAACGCCACTTTACAGGAATAACAGATCATTATTTCACTCTGCTTTAAGTCTAAGATTTGAAATCAAACAGGACACAAACCTTATTAAAAGCTAAAGCTAATACTTCAGAAGCAGAAGAGGTGAAGAATGAAGGCTTTATCTGTGTACAGTCTTGACTTTCAACTATAAAGGCAGATCTTGTACAATATACTCTTTTCTCAATTCTTGCCAATAAAGAAAATTTTATTGTAGAGATTTAGCTGAGATACAGATACCAATTTCAATCTGGTAAACTTTCTGAAATTCAGACAACTTTTTAGAAGAGTATGTCTGTAATTTGAGCTTATCACATTTTATAAATGCTGGTGTTCACAGTGAAGCCCTCATTAATCAGGGACTGTGGATTTAGTTTCCAGTCTCACTTATATCACGTGGGAGTGGGGAGCAGCAAGACAGAGAGCACCTCAACAAATCCCAAAGAGAAACAAACATATAACACAGTTCTTCATTTATGATTTGGAGTATACCTAGCTTCTCTAGTATAAGAATATTCTGCTCCTAGGCACACTACCAAAATTCTCTCAAAGGTCATCAATGACCTAAATGCTCAAGTCAGACTGTTTAGATCTCATCTTCCACAGCTTGGTAGGATCTGATACTCTCCATCACCCACCCTATGAACTACTCACTTCCCCTGCAATTACCATACTCCCACTCCCTCTTTCATTGTTCCTTCTTAGGCATCTTCTCTACTTCCTTCTTTCTCTGCTCTTATAACATCCCTAAGCCAATGTCCCTGGTTCCTCATGTATGAGGTGGCCAAAATTAACTCTACTCTAACCAGGTACTATGATAAGAGTTTTATTATGAAGTCTGCCTTAACAAGTCCTTGAATCTACCCATTGACCTTGACTCCCTGATTATCACCAGCTTCACTTTTCAATTAAGAAAACTGAAGATTAGCAACTGGCCCAAGGAATATATCAAGGAAACATGGATGCAAGAGAAGAGTTTTAATGCCAAGTCTAAATGCAGAATCCTTACCCTTAATCATTCTGTTATCCCTCCCTCTCCCCATATAGGCTTCAAAATTGGTTCCACCCTTACCCTAAATTTCCGTTTCAACTTTTACAACAAAGAATATTTGATGCTTACTCAGTACCTGTTTCCCTTTTCTTCCATACTACTAGATAGCTTTACCATGAAAATGGCAATGGCCAGACTTAAAACAAAACACACGATATATTTCCCAGCTTATTGTGCAAATATCAATGGCAAGATGGCAGGAGATGGGGCTTATGCCCAAGGGCTGTGAAGGAGGCACTCTCAGTAGATATGTGCATCCTTTTATACTTCCCTTTTTCCTATTTCTGGGACTGAAACATAATGACCAGGGCTAGAGTAACTATCTTATGACAAAGATACAACATGAACACAGGCACACAAATTATAGGAGAGTAGAAAGATACAGGGGACCAGCTCTCATTAACCATGCAGCCATACCAGATTTGGACTTCTAAAATAAAAATGAACCTCTATTTTTGCTCATGTCCCCCAGAAGAGCATCTTAGGACAAAATCATACAAATGACTTAAGGAAGCCCTTCCAGGACAAACTGTAGGAGAGCAAAGGAAGACAAAGTACATATACGCAAAGTTACAGTATGATTTCAGCCTGATCTAATGAGGATCTCTGAACTAGAGACTATGCCTCTGCTATCCTGACCTCAGTCTGAGTTACTGGATATTCGGTCTTCTGTCCTTATGAGCCTCTGGCAAGAATGTAAAGGGTGAAGACTCCCAAATACTCTGGGTTGAGTCTTAGGGCAAAATCCTCTGATGGTTAACCAAGAGCTTAGCCTATAGGAGTTAAATGGCCACAAAACCAGGAAGAAACATACAGGTTCCCAGGTAATTCAAGCAGGTATTGTGGATATCAACAATATCCACAATAACCTCATGATGGAGACCAAGATGGTGGATCAGTGAGCAGCAGAAAGTAGACTCTCAGAGAGTTTCCATCCAATGTGGGAATACAGCATCTTGAGGAAGATAAGAAGGAGATAAAAGGGGTCCACTGGACCCAGAAAGTACAAAGTAAAGCCCACAGACAGAGTGAAGAGAAAAACTTCAACAAAGAAGGTGGCAGCCAGCAGCACTTTCACCCTGACATGGACTCACTGAGTGAGAGGAGCAGTTTGAACCTGCAGATGCACAGTCAGGGTGATGGTGGCAGTCATGGCTGGAGACCCTGGAGGCCTCTGCAGAAAGATGCAGCAGTGGAGGGGAGCAGCAGACATGGAGGACTTTCAATGGCTGATGGTGAATACAGAGGACTTAGTCCTTCCACAGTTCAGAACAATTGGCTGGGAGCCATCTTGGAGAGACAGCCGGCTGAGTTCAGAACCCAGAACTGCTACTGGTTCCATCTAGAGGCTCCTAGCTGGGCTCAGACACATGGAAATTGTTTGAACAGCAGCGAGCCCAAGATGTCTGGTCTCAGGGCTGGCCTGCTGAGATTATCTAACACCCAGCCAGAAAGCTACTGATGGCTTGTTGGCATAGACTGGCACGGATTCAGGTCTCCATCTCCACAGGTTGACTACTAATGAAACCAGAGAGAATCCTGGAAGTGGACTGTTTTTTTTTTTCCCTCTCTCTCTTTCAACTTCATTGTTTTTATGTGAGTGTGAGTGTGGTTCCAGGCCTCTTTGTGAGTGTGGCTCAGTTCTGTTCTTCCTTTTTATCTCTTCCATCTCTCTTTTCCTTCAGTCTTCATGCCAGTTTCCCAAAATTGGAAAGTTTCCACTAACCTTTCTTCTAATCTCTTCCTCATCTTCCACTTCTCTATTTTCTCCTTTATACATTTTAAATTTTAACCCCCAAGGGCAAAATTGACACATTAAGGACTTACACACTGCATATAATTTTCTGATTTATTTTATATTTTGTTATATAATCACAAATCTAGTTAACATGGCTAAAAGTGAAAAATTAAGGATTAGCTCAATTTGTTGTTTTCTAGACTGTGTTTGATGCTATTGGTATCACTGTAGCCAAAATTGACATGATTGTTCTAAACAGCTGTTGGTCCTGGTATGTATTCCATGACAGAGATTGACTAAGGGTCACAGAAAATACTGTGGCACACTGGGGATTTAGCTCAGTGGCATAAGTGCCTGCCTGGCAAGCATGAGGTTGTGAGCTTGATCCCCGGTACAAAAAAAAAGAAAGAAAGAAAAGAAAAGACTGTGACACAGTGCCAAAGAAGCAGGGACTAGGCCAAATAAGCATTAACTTCTCATCTCCAATAAACTGAAGAGATAAGATTTTCCAACAGACTCAAAACCCAAAACCCAGCTATACCTGGAAGATACCTCAGAGAAGTAATCATCACCTAAGGGTCCTAAATACTACCAATAAAGCAACCCATCATGGGCAACTTACAATCATCACCTTAGGAATTAAACTAAAAAAAGAGAGAGAGAAAAGAAAATGAGGAGACACTTAAGCAAAATGCAACCCAAACATCCAGTTCACCAAAGACAAATCCAAGGGGTAACAAGGTGGGACAATCTGAAAGCCCCTTAACCAGGCCTCAATGGAGTTTAACAACAAAGCAATTGAATGAGGGTCTGGAAAAAATGAAATCAGAAATAATCTCTCAGATAACTACAGAGACTGACACACCCTGCTTAACGATGTTAGAGCAGATACTGATTAAAAAATAGATGAGCTGAAGAAAATGATAGGAGAAGCTAGGCCTTTACCTGTAAGCCAGCCAGAGAACAGACTGAGGAGAACTAGGAAGGCTGCTAAGTCCCTGCCAGTGAGCCAGCTACAATGCAGACTGGGGAGCACCAGGAAGGCAGTTAAGTCTCCATTTGTGAACCAGCCAGAGTAAGGACTGGGGAGAACCAGGAAGGTAGCTAAGTCTCTGCCAGTGAGCCAACCAAAGCGTAGACTGGGGAGTACCAGGAAGGCAGCTAAGCCCACACCAGTGAGCAAGCCAGAGCACCAACCAGGAAGAATCAGGAAGGACATTAAGTCCCCACCTATGAACCAGTAAGAGCATGGACCACCAAGAACCAGGAAGTAAGCTAAGTCCTTGTCTGTGAGATAGCCAGAGTGCAGACCAGGGAAGGAAGTTAAGAACCAAAAAGGAGAACTACAGGCCAATCTCACTAATGAATGTAGATGCAACAATCCTCAGTAACATACCAGTAAATAGAATGCAGCAAATTGTCAAGAAGATTACACACCAGGATCAAGTGGGATTTATCCCAGGAATGCAGGGATGGTTCACCATACATAAATCCATAAATGTAGTACACCATATGAACAGAGGCAGAGACAAAAATCATATGATCATCTCAATAGATGCAGACAAAGCTTCAGACAAGGCCAGCATCCATTCATGATTTAAAAAAAAAACCTACAGAAAATTGAAATAAATGTCTATCTCAATCTGATAAAAGCCATCTATGACAAACCAAGGGCCAATATAATTCTAAATAGACAAAAACTCAAAACAGCTCTCTAAAATCAGGGCCAAGACAAGAATGTCTACTGTCTCCACTATTATTCAACATAGTTCTGGAAATTTTAGGTGGAGCAATAAGACAAAGAAATAAACACAGGAAAGGAAAAAAGTTAAACTACCATTATTTGCAAATGACATGATATTCTACATAGAATACCCCAAAAACTTCACCAAAAGACTACTAGATTTAATAAGCAAATTCAGCAACATAGCTGGATACAAAGTCAACATTCAAAAATCAACAGCCTTCCTGAACAGGAATAAGAAACTCACTGAGATTTAACTATTATAAATGGTGCTGCAAATCAGGGAAACAACACCTTTCACAATAGCACCAAAAAACCCCAAAAAACAAAAAACCCTAAGAATCAATCTAGCAAAGGATATAAAAGACTGAAAACTTCAGTTCTCTGAAAAAGGAGATTGAAGAGGACATTAGAAAATGGAGAGATATCCCATGCTCTTAGGTAGAAAGAACCAATATAGTTAAAATGGCCATACTTCCAAAACTGTTACACAGATTTAATGCAATCTCAATTAAAATTCCAATAGCATGTCTCACAGAATCAAAGAAAACAATCATAAAATTCATCTGGAACCAGAAAAGACCTAGAATAGCAAAGGCAATCCTGAGCAACAAAACCAAGACAGGGTACATCACAATCCCTGACTTGAAATTATACTACAAGGCTACTGTGATAAAAACAGCATGGTACTGGCAAAAACAAAAACAAAACAATGAAAAAAACCCCCAAAAATCAATAGAACAGATTAGAAAATGCAGAAACAACTCCAGACACACTCAGCTACCTTATCTTTGACAGAGGTGCCAAACACATTCACTGGAAGAAAGAAAGACTCTTTAATAAATGGTGCTGGAAAAACTAGACCCATATCTTTCACCACATACTAAGCTAAAATCAGAATGGATTCAAGATCTTAATATTAAAACAGAAGCATTAAATCTGCTGAAAAATAAAGTAGGTAAAACTCCTGAAGACATTGGTGTAGGCAAAGACTTTATGAACAAATCCCCAACTGCAAAGAAACTGTCACAAAGAATCAACAACTGGGATCTCATCCTATTGAAATGTTTTCACACAGCAAGAGAAACCACTGACAGAGTGAAGAGACAACCCATAATGTGGGAGAAAATGTTTGCCAGCTGTACCTCAGACAAAGGAATGTTATCAAGAACATAAAAATAACTCAAAAAAAAAAAAACAGTCCTCTCAGATTTAACCCAATTAAAAAATGGCACATGATTCGAATACATACTTCTCAGAGAAATACAAATGGCAAATCAATATGTAAAAAAAATGTTCAACATCATTGGTCATTCAAGATATGCAAATTAAAACAACACTGAGATTCCATCCTATCCCAGAAAGAATGGCTCTTATCAAGAAATCAAACAATAACAAATGCTGGAGGAGCTGTGTGGGGAAAAGGAATCCTTCTCTACTGTGGGTAAGAGTGTAGACTGGTGCAACCACTGTGAAAATCAGTACAGAGATTCCAAAAAAACTGGGATTAGAGGTCCCATTCAACCAAGCTATTCCCCTTCTGGGTTTCTTCCCAAAAGAATTAAAAACATCATATCACAGCAATATATGTGCACCCATGTTTATAGCAGCACAATTTGTAATAGCTAGATCTTGGAAACAACCCGAATGTACAACCATCGAGGAATGTATAAAAAAGACGTGGTATTTTTATACAATGGAGTACAACTGGCTCATAAAGAAGGATAAACTAGAGAGTTTTATAGGTAAATGGATGCAACTTTAGACCATACTTATAAGTGAAATAAGTCAGACACGTGTAAACATCTTATTGTCTCAGTAGTGTAAGAAACTGAAAGAAACAACATATTGTGTATGTATATGTATATGTATATAAAAATAGTCATGACAGTTATACTACTGATTTCTCTGAGTTCATTGAAGAGAAAGACAATTGAAGGCAGAGGTCTCATGCTCTGGTTGAAAGATCTGGGATGACAATGCGCAATGTGTGTACCATTGTTGCCTCCGCTTGACGTGTTCTGACATTTTGTTTTACTTCTTTTCTCTCTGAAATAAAATGGATTTTTAAAAATCGGTCTTATGACTTTTATTTCCATTACAGGCAGCCAGACCTAATCTTTAGTAATGCCATTTCTTGGTTGCAGACATTTGCATCTTTATCTATAACCTCTCTCCTAAACACTGGGCCAAAACTTAAGTGCCTGGTATATATCTTCTCATTTCTTCAGGCCACAGGTGGCTCTTTCAAGGATCTAGGTGGCTGATACATGCCTCATGGCCATGGCAACATAAACCAGTGTACATGTCCCCATTCCAAGTCTATTCCTTCTGTGAACCATCTGCTTTAATCAATGGTATCTCTACTCTCCATCAAGTCCAAAAAGAAAGCTTAAATTGTCCTCAATTTTTCTCTCCCCCTCATCTCCCAAAGCCATAAACAAATCCAATAGAGTCTACTTCTACAGCTACTCCAATCTTTCCTACTGCCTGAGCATATGTACAAGTCCCATCATCTCCAAAAAGGGATTTTCTGGTAGCCTTGCTGGCTCCAATCTCTAAGCTGACTGCCAAAGTTGGCTTTCTGAAATACTTGTTGATCATATACTTCCCTTCCTAGAAATTTTCACAGATTCTTACTGCTAAGAAGAAATACTTGAGCACCAAAATCTAACACTCAAGGTGATGGAGCCTTAATTCACATCTCCAGTTTTCATGTCCCTTCTTTATCCTCCATGTCTTTAACAATATGTATTATCCTTTCTTTTGCATAGCTCTCTCTTGACATATTATATATATTATATATATAACATACTATATATATATATATATACCATTTATTTTTATCAAGATTTATAATAAAATTAAAATAGAATGTAATTACCCTTTGTCTTTTATAATAGTCTATATTCCCAAACTGCAATATCTGAGTTTTACAGATAGTTATTTTTCTGATTCAAAGTCAAGGCCATCAAGGAAAAAAACTATCACCAGTCCTCTTTTTATTATGCTCACCTTTTTAAGCTCAACACCTAGATAAAATATAAAATGCAACCTAGAATCTACTCTTAAATAACTGATGAAAGGTCATCAACTCTGGTTACTGTCCTCTTGGGTCTCACCCTGCTCCTCTGGAAACACAGGGAGGGATACAAATGACAGTATCAAGTTTTAGAGCTAAAAGTGACTTTGTCTAAGGCCCCTTTTTACAAATGTAACAGCTACATGAGTGTAGGACTAAATCACACATCTGCAGCACAGCTGCTCAAATGACTTCCTAGCCTTCTCAGCTAGAGCAAGTAGGCAAGGTGATACTTGTTAAAAGCAAGACTGAGCAGTCTCCTGCCCTCACCCAAGTTCTGCTGTTGTAACACAGAGACATTATTCTTGCTGTGTTCTTTTCTAAGCTGAAGAATCCTTCAGAACCTCAACTCTGAATTAACCTACTGAAGGATGCATCAAGGGTAAAGATCAAAAGCAGGAAAAGCAATCCTCAAAGCATAAAAACTAAAAGTAGTTCTAAAACCTAACAGCAAAGGCTTTTCAATTTGCATCCTTAAAATGTCTGGTTATATAATATAGTTATGTCAGATCTGACTGTTAAACTGACATTGCTCTAAAAGAATACTTTTCAAAAAAATCAACTAAGTTGAAGTAAGACATCATGTTAAATACATCATCTCTAATTTCAAACCAGGATAACCTCTGGCATTTTATACTGTTTTCAATCTTAATTGCTACAGGTAAGCATAAGTATCTCTTTTTTTTTTTTAAAGTCAATTATATGGAAAAGTCTTCCAACCTCTACTAAAAAAGCAAAACCAATTCAAGGCAAAGGGCAATCACATTGCTTTAGGAAAATAATGCTACCCTGCCATTTTTTTTTTTTTTTTGTCCTCTTTACATTCCTATTCTAGTGGGAAACAAGGAAATGTTAAGTTCAAAGAAAAAAGGTGGTGAAACTAACAAAACAAAACACATGAAGTAGCTAAAGCAATCAAGGTGACGTGACAATAGGGTTGGGCAGTCTCTTTGAGATGGTGGCATAC
The DNA here is from genome assembly GCA_004027455.1 of Hydrochoerus hydrochaeris. Taxonomy (NCBI): domain Eukaryota; kingdom Metazoa; phylum Chordata; class Mammalia; order Rodentia; family Hydrochaeridae; genus Hydrochoerus; species Hydrochoerus hydrochaeris. The sequence goes on along the minus strand of PVLA01000293.1, from coordinate 111,614 downwards.
ATAGAGACATGAAGCAAGTGATGTGGTGATTCCTGCAGAAGGACAGAGGAAGAAAATTGCAGCAGGAAAAATGGCAAGTACAAAGGCCCTAGGTTAGCTATGTGCAAGGAACAGGAAACTGGCCAGTTTGCTTAGAGCTGATGAGCCAGAAGAGTTGTATAGTGGTCCGCTTTGAGAGGCGGGCAGGGCCAGAGCTTGTAAAATAGCTGTTCTCAATTCTGGATACACACCCAGGGATTATGATCCAGTTCTTCTGTGATGCATCCTAGGGACTGAGTTTTGTTTTGGTTTCTGTGCTTTTCATTCCTCCCAGTAATCTCAATATACAGTCATCTATTAAGACTCTGGCTTGATACAGGGTCCTGAAGGTCTTTGTTCTATGTGAGGTCAGAGGCTGATTAGGCAAGGGAATGGCAGGGTCTGAAGGGCTCCATAGGGTCCAGTTCTACTCCACACACAGTAGAGACAGCTGCAGGCTAATCAAGAGTTTAAGGCAAGGCGTCCACTGGAGCCCCACAGTGGTCATTCTAGACTACGAGTATCTGGGTATCTCCTTAAATGGAGGTTAATATTCAAAAAACCAAAAGGAAGCTGAGAGTTGCATTCCTAAAAAGCTCCCAGCAATGCCAACGCGGCTGGCTTCACAGATCACAGATCAAGGATTCAAACCACTGTTTCAAATTGTAGATCATGACTGAAACTACGAAATGAATTAAATGGATATGAACTAACATGTTTTTCCCAAAGAATAAAGGAATGAAATACCATGGTATACTACAAATAGTAAAGATTGAGTACTACTTTATGAAACTTATATATATGACTGCATCATCTGGATTGCAATATGAAGTCCATTTCTTGCCATGATGTCCATTAACGAAGTCTTAGAAACATGATTATAGCTTAGAGCAGGGTGGGGCTGTCACCTGGATGGAAGGAAGTGGGTAGATTGTAAATATCACTGAAGACCAGGCCAACAGACCTCAGATGGCTAAGACATAATGTAGATGGATAGAAGAGGAAGGAAACACTACATGATTTATCACCTGAGCAAAAAGTCGCCTTGCACTGAGATGGGGAAGACAGGATACAGCAGGCTTGAAGCAAGAGAACCGCCAGTCTAAGACGAATTGAAAATGTAAGATGCCTATTGGTTCCACTCAGAGGAGTCATTTGGGACATTAGATACACAGTTTGGCTCCTGATGGAGCTATGGAACAGACTTGTTAGTCATCAGCACATTTAACCTCCAGGACAGGATGACATCAGCTAGAGACTGAAAATAAATGAAGAAGCAATGAAAACCAAGGAAAAAACCTTGGACCAGACCAACATTTAGTGATGAGGAAGAGGCAGTCCAGGGAGACCTACAAGCAACCACTAGGGAGATTCTGGTGAGGTCTACAAAGTCAAATAAAAAGAGTTAGTTGCTGCTTTGAATATAGGTTTTAAAACCCACAGTAATGCTAAAAATATTCCCTTCATAGTAGATTTTCTATAGACATATGTAAAATGTGCACTGATAACATCCTGGAAAGGTTACAGGACAAGCTGGTAAACAGTGGCTAATTTTAGGGTCAGGAACAGAATGAAAAGGAGACTTAAACCTTTGTACCAACATCTTTGTATTTCATGAGGAGACTGTGAATCCATTTCTTGAGTAACAGAAAAGATCATTTTTTTTAAATCTTAAAAACTTTTGACAGGCAGTCAGTTCTGGGGATCCCTGGGTAGAGATGCTCAAAGAACCATCAAGCATTAAGGTATCCCTGTGTGCTTTGTGACTTTGTATGACTAATTTCATACCAAGGAGTGGGGAGACCAATAGAATCTTGAACAGAAGAGACTTGGCAGCTGAAATGCTTAGGGAGAGAGTCACCCTACACAGCTTCTATTTTGGAATCCAGCAGGCTATTTAGCAAAAGTCAGATGAGAGGTGTTAAAAACCTCTGCACCTAGAAGCTGTCTTAAGACTCCAAGCAGCTTGATTTGCACCCTTCAGTGACAAATATTAGATACTAAGCTACCAATTAACAATGTCTATCTTTTTAACAAGTCCTTTGCAAGTGGAGATGATTTCTCTTTCCATACCCTGCCCATTTTTCTCCTTTTTTTCAGTTTACCTTGCAGGCAATTACCTCCAGAAAGTTGTTGAAGGTCACACATTTCAGCCACTGTGAGATGCTGTTCACTGAATAGGTTTAAAAGGTAAGGAATACAGTGACATCTGACACTGAGGGTCCAAGGTCCAGATCCTCAAATGAACTTTTAACAGCATCACCAGCCCTGGTGGTTTGTTAGAAATACAGATCTTCTGCCCCACAGCAGATCAGAGAGATTTCACAACATACATATTAACAAGATCACTGTATTAGTTTGCCTATGGTTTGAGAAAAACTACCTTAAAGCCAGTCATCATAATCTCTAAGGAAATACAGAAAAATAAAATTTTATTTCCAAACCCTATCCCAACCACAGTAACAGAACCTGAAAATATAATTTTCATCTCCCAAGTGATTCCTAGGAATCAGTGCCTGTTATGTAGCCATGGGGGTAGGCTTTTCAGAGGTGGATGAATATAGTGTTTGTGATTGATTCATGGTCCAATGCTGGGAATAAGGGTGTGAGTGCTATACTTACCCCAGTGCAGGTAGCTTGAATATAATATAAGGGACCAAAAGAGGTTTGCCCCCACCACTCTTGTTGTTTTTGTTATCTTCTGCCACCATGAATGGTTGCCCTTCTGCCATGCTACCCTGTCTTGGAGCCAGCCAATTATGGACTGAAACTGCTACAAACTGTGAGCTAAATAAACCTTTCCCCCTTTAACTTTGAGCATCGGATATTTTGTCTCAGCAGTGAGAAAAGTGTGCCTTAGATTACCTGCAGATCTGAGACAGACCAGAGAGGCAGATGAATACATGTATGAAAAAAAGCACAATTAAGATAACAAGGGAAAAGCAGCTTAGGAGACAGCATGGCAACAAAGGAATGCAAAGGGGTAACTTTCTGGCAGAAACAGCAATTACCAAAATAGCTTGTGTGCAGTTAATCTGGGCAGTCCTTGTACCACACACTCCAGAGAACAGTTAAGAAGAAGACGAAGCTCTCAAGGCTACTTCCAGCCAATCAGGACTGAGAGTGAAGGAGGCATGATAGCGCAGTTGGCAAGGCCTTCCTAGAGTCAGGCTGCCAGGGTTCACATTTCTAGCTAACTGTTGCTCTGGGCATGTTAATTCTCTGAGCCTGTGTTTCCTCAAGAGTAAAACAAGGACATGACCAGTAGCAGCTTCATGGGTGAAACAGGCCCATAGGGGTAAAGCTTTCAAAACAAAGCAGATACCAAGCAAGTATTCAATAGTTATCAGCAGCATTAGTATTTGTTGTTATTATTGTGACAAATGGTTATATGCACTAGGGCAGATAAGAGTAAGACCAAAGAATAAACTCCAATCAAGAGACATTCATCTCCACTACAAAAGAAACTCAAGCAATTATATAAAAACATTCCTACAAACTTGTAGGAACAGATAATTGGCTGATTTTACTTGGTTTACCCAGTATTAGCAAACATACCTAGCATATTGCTTTGAATCTCTGTAAGTTTGCTTGTCATTTTATAAAAGGGAAACAAAAATACTCAAACCACATAGAACCGAACTGAGTATCCAGATGACAAAACAACTATCTGGGCAAGAACAACACACAATTAGTGTTCTGCACGGGTGTGTCACACTAGTGTGCCTCTACTTATTCGGTGGTTGAGTACTTCATTCTAATGACAGAAGGTCAGGGTCCCTATGGGGGCTAACATTCAATGCTGTCCTTCGATTTTCCTGCCTTCTCTCCACCCCTAGCAGAATACTAGATGTCGCCAATGTGCCTCTTTATTAGCCTTTGGGGATGCCTACAAACACTGGCATCCCTTAACTTTACACAGTCCAAAAGGGAAATATAGGGTAAACAGAAAGAACAGGGAAGCTTTTGGCTCAGGCAGGGCCAGAAGAGCAAAATTCAGCCAAGACAAAAAAGGATCCACCAACAGGTTCTTGAAAACGAAAGTGAGTTCGTAAAGTACCAGAGCTTTGAAATTCACCCACAGAGTGGCAGCCTCCACATTCTGGGAGGGAAAAACATTTCCTTTGGGCTTTCCTCAAAATCCTCAACAAATTCAACTTCCTTCTAAAAATACATAAATAAACACACAAACAAATAAATGACTGGTCTCCAAGCAACTTAAATCAACTTCATTTCCTCTTCTCCCTTTTCTCCATCCTCACTTCTTATCAGAAAGGACATAGCTATCTTTTTGAAGGTCCGTTAACTTCCTTTCTAGACTAAAATACAAAATGAATACAAGCCCCCCAAAATTAGTCACAAATTCTCATGTTTAAAACAACACTACATAGATACCCAGGAAAGGTGAGTTGTCAGGATTCTAGTGTTCACATGGTTCAAGAGCAGGGATAGTAAGCGGGCTGAAACTATGACTTTATAAGTAAAAAGTATGGTAAGAATAAGTTTATCTATAAGTAACATAAAATGTACTTATCAAATAATAAACTGTGAGCTCTACTAAAACTTAAGAGGTAGTGCCTTCCTGTGTGCAACACTATTTATTCCTTAAAAGTGTCAGGAAAAAAAAATAGAGAGAATACAGAATCAGAAACAATAATTGGGAAAAAAGTAATCTAGATGACAAGATCCTGCGACAAGCAAGAAGGGTATGCTTACTCCAGACCCCAGACAAAGCCCAAAGAGAGCACCTTTTAGGAGTCCCTGATGTGTAAAGAAAGTTTACACTGGACATACAGGTTACAAGTAAAGATCCCTCCGGTGAGGGATCCATCACCATGAGTCCTGTATAAAGTAAGAATTTTTAAGGGTTCCCCAGGCCTGCAACTGCCCCAGTGGGAAACAGATGCCCTACAGCTGTAAGTTAACGCTAGTTCCCAGCTCAGAAAGAGATAGAGGTGGGAAACAGTCCTTGAAACTGGTGAAACAGCCCTTTCCAGGAATAACGAACCCCACAGCTTTACCAAATAAGGCAAGTGAAAGCTAAAAGCCAAGGAGGAACAGGGTCAAGCTGTATCTTTCCTAAAACTAGCCAGCTGGGTAACAGAAATGTGACTATCCCAACTCTACTAGCTTGGCTTGCATAAGGGAAAGCACTAGGAAACTATAAACAGAAGAAGAGTTTGTCAAGGAGAGGTCCAGGATGCACTGATCCCAGCCCTTGCAAACAGCCTTCAGGAAGCTTCTCACCCGCTAAGAAATACACAATACGAACTAGGACAGATCAGAGCTATGATTCGAACTTTTTTTTTTTTTGGCAAGTTTTAATCTATGTGGTTTAACAGCATAAAGTTCAGATATAATTAGATGTTATCATAGATGAAATTACACAATGAATCTCTTATTTTTCAAAGTGAAAATATTTATAAGGCAGTTCCATTTAAACAGTTATTGCACTGTAATTTCTGCCTCCAAATTAAGTCCAAATATCCTGCTTTAGAAAGCCTTCCTTATTTAAAAAAAAAGTTTTATTTAAAACGCTTTTTTCTTCCTCCTGGATGCCACTCGTTCTTTATCTGCTGAGAAAAACTTAAACAGTGGAGAAAAAAAAAAACAGCCACAGGAAAAGCTGCAGTGTAAAAAGAACATGTCTCTGTAGGGTTGTGACTTAGATTGCACTACTATCTTCTGCAGACTTTTAGAAGTGCAATCAGCCCATAACTATAGATGCATTACAGCAGAAGAGGCACACATCTAGCAAGGAGCAGAAGAACACATTCCACAGATTTTTCCAGGAAGTCTAGTACAGCTTTCACTTTCCTTGAGTTGCTTAGGTTTCTAAAAGCAAATCATCTCACAGAAAAATCCAACAGATGGTAAGGAATGTTCACAGCCATAAAGGGATACATGCAAAGAGTTAAGTAGCTTAGAGAAAATGCATTGCTCAGTCAAGTGCTAGTGTCTTCCAGAACATGGGTCCTCTTCATCCACTTCCTTTCCCAGAAACACAGTCCCTTACTTGTGCTTTTAGGTTTTTTTTTTTTTTTTTTTTTTTTTTTTTTTTTTTTTTTTTTTTTTTTTTTTTTTTTTTTTTTTTTTTTTTATGTTAAGCTTGGAATTGACATCAGAAATAGCAGCAAAGAGAGGGCACAAGACTACATCCCTCTTCACCCACACTGAAGAACAAGCTGATTGCACACATGCTGGTGGGTGGGGAGAGAAGGTGGCTCTCCGTCTTCTCACGGAACACTGAGAATTGGGTCGACTGGCTCGTCCTGGACATACTCAGATTGAGGGGAAAGGGTTTTCCTACATATATATGCAACAGGAACACAGCCTTCAGACACCAAATCTCCTTTGGTATATTCACCATTTCTGTATCCAAAAGCTTATCTCCTAGGCAGAGAGGTAAAGTGCCTACCTAGTAAAAGTAAGAAGCATCAGACCTCCGAGTTCAGAGCCTGTTTTTAACACACATTTGATTTGATGATACAGTTCTTGGTTCTGCAATTCAGTATGGGAACATTGGAGAATTCATGCATAGCCCAGTTTAAGAAACAATGCCAGCATTAGGAAATGTGCTGAGCATTTTAGAAAAAGGACATAACTTTATCTTTTGGTGATTCTAACCTATCAGTTTATTTCTCAATACCCTCCCTTGGTTTTTCCCCAAAAAAACCCTAAAACAAAATAGAATATGCCTTTCAAAATCTACCCAGACTGCTTCTTTTAGGGAATTAAAAAATACTGTGTAATTTAGTTTAAGTTTCTTTAATAATTTATATGTACAAGATAAGGTTTCAAGCCCACTGGGGCCACCTTAAGGTCCTACCAACACCAGGAAAGCTTTGGAATGACCTAGGAAAAATAATTCAAGCACACAAATTCTAGCCTGCACAATTCAGTTATAACCAGGGCAGAAAACAACATGGTTCCCCCTACAGTCATTTTTGCATCACAAATGATTTCTGAGCATTTGGTTATTTTTAGCACTTCATACAGTGGAGTCTGCACAAAGCAAAAATAGATGTTTGCCTCATATAAAATTTGTAATGAGGTGGGCGTTGCTGCTTGTCCCAGACTTATTTAATATTGAATTGAGATTGTCCCAATATAGATTATCACTACCATCTGAAAACCTCCTAAAAGAGATTTATATAAGAACATGACAACCCAAAATATATAGAAAAGCCATCAACATATATCATGCTCATCTTGAAACCACGAAGAAGCATCTGCTGGAGTTTTTAACCCTACATCAGAAGCACAGTTTAAGACAGAGGAACACAGCACTGCAGTATCCTAGAGGATAAAACCTCCGGGGCTTCTTAGTGGAATACAAGTTGCTATCATTTGACATTGCCCCTCTCCACTGCACTAGACTGCCTCAACAAAAACACTCTCCATGGCAGCTGGACGGGCAGGTGTCTTCCAGTAGGTTCTTGGCAGAATTACTTGAAATTTTACCCATATCTGACATAGGTGCTATGTCAGATTTCTGAATGTCTGACTTGGGTGTGTGGAGAGATGGAGACTGGTTTATATCACGGGTCCATGCAGTTATGTAGTGTGGTTTATGGCCTTCAGAAAGAGCTTGACTGCACTGGCATCTAACATAATGCTTATTATTTATAGAAAAATAATATTTTGAGGTGAGTGCCTTTGTTCCTTTCTGCCTGCCGTTACCCGTGCTGGGGGAATCTGAAGGGCCTTACTCCAGCCTCTCTCAGGCCCTTATTCAATGTCTCTTAGTGACTGTCAGCTCCAGGCCAGTCCTGTTCAGCACACAGACAGGGTTTCTTCTGACTAGGTCAGCAATGGGAACTGTTGCTGTGAGGACAGGGGAACAAGGACAGTTGGAGGGGGGCTTTTAATAAGCCTGTGGACAGCAGGATGAGCTTTAGCAATGAGCTGCAGAACACAAGTTCAGCCAGGTCCTCAGCCTGCTCCTCTATATCCTCCTGTTCTCCCTGCAAGCAGAGGAAATTAGATAACTATGCTAACGTGAACAACTGCCTCTGGAGTTCTTACAAAATAAATTGAGGGGTTCTGTGGGGTTTTCCTGTTCTGTCTCCCCTGTGAAAGGGTATAAGAAATAGCTAGATAAGTAAGTTTGAAAAACCATTTGTCTAAACCATTAACCAATCTCTTATTTAACTTGAAACTAAACCTCCCTCTTCATTCCTGAACACTTAATGATGTTAATATTTCCCCTGAGGAACACTATGAAAACATATCATAGTTTTACAGGCTTAATTTGATTTAAAATTTTTACAGGCAGTTAAAAGCTAGGCATGATATACATGCCTATTATCCCAGTACTCTGGGAGGATGAGGCAGGAGGATCACCAATTTAGAGCACAGCCTGGGAAACCTGATGACTTAGTGAGACCTTGCCCCAAAATAAAACAAAAAAGGGCTTGGGATTTAGCTCAAACCCCAGTACGATGTAAAAAAAAAAAGTTAAAACTAATTGTTCAATCTAGATGAAACATGCTTATAATCTGCAGGAACAGAAGTATACTTTAAAAAGCACAGTGAAAAACACAATTTCCCTTAAAGTCTAACTTCACACAGCACTAGAAAGAGTTGTGTCATTTTAGAATACCATTTTTCAGTTCTCTCTCATTAAAGCAAAACTCTAGCTCAATACACTATTTAATGTAAACTTTCCTAAGGACTTGGGTCAGTAACAGACTTTCTATTTAAAAGGAAACCAGCAAGGATGGACACAATTAACCATCAATATTTCCTTTCTCTAAGCACACGCAAGCCAGCAACCAGCACTTTTAGAGCCATTTCACTGAAAAGAGAAAATAAATTTCCATGAAGCCAGTTCTTGTTCAAGTTACACAATCTATTATAAATTTAATACCATATACATATATATGTTATACATCTTGTTATATATTAAGCTATTTAATACAGATAGTAATACAGTTATTCTCTGTATCCATAGGTTTTGCATCCATGGATTCAACCTACCATAAACCAAGAATACTTCTGGAAAAAAATGCATCTGTACAGAACATGTACAAGCTTTTATCACTGTTCCCTAAACTGTACAGTATAACAACTATTTATATAGAATTATGTATCAGAAATTATAAATGAACTAGAAATAAGGTATGTAGGAGAATGTTTGTAGGATAGATACAAACACTATGCCATTTTAAGGGACTTGAACATTCGCTGATTCTGGTATCTCCAAGAAGTCCTAGAACAATTTTTCATGAACAATGAGGCATGACATGTAAAATCATTTATTGATATTAGCAAGGCATTATATTATAATAACTAATATTTATAAAAATCAACAAATGCATGTCACAGTGATCTATGTGCACCCATGTTCATAGTAGCACAATTTGTAATAGCTAAATCTTGGAAACAACCAAAATGCCCATCAACCACAGAGTGGATGAAAAACATGGTATTTTTATATAATGGAATATTACTCAGCTATAAAAAGTATGGTCTTGAGGCCTTTATAGGTCAATGGAGGCAACTCTAGGCTATCTTCATAAGTGAAAGTAATAAGAATCATATTTATAAATCACATTGTGTCCCTAGTGTAAAAAGTAATAAAAATTGTAGGAGTAATAAGATCCAAAATATGTAATTGCTATTATAAAAAAGAGAGGGAAAGAAAGTGCTCTAAAGGATATAACTGCAAGTTATGTTTAAGTGTGTAAGATAGATAACCACATTACTAAGTTTTTGTTGGATCATTGAACAGAATGGTTTGCACTCTCATTGTTTTGATTGTCCACTTTTTATGCTTTAATTTTGTAACTTGAACAACTATTTCTGAGATGACAATATGTAATTTATCAACTAGTGATTTCTTAGGATTTTTTTTTGAAATTCTGTATTACTTCTACCCTTTTTTCTGTTTTGCTTTTTTCTCTTTAAATAAAAAATAAAAAAATTAACACATGCTTGTATGTATAAGTAAGCATTTATAATATTCTATGTACTACATACATACTTACAATGTCATTTCATCATCAGAACATACATCTTTTAGCAGAAACTGAGGCTGAAAGAACCAAAGTAATCTTCCCAACATCACAAAGCTGATGAACGATGGGGTTTTTAAACAGAGCCCAGGCAATCAGACCCCAGTCTACTGGATATGGTTACTCCTAAAAATTGTGCTTCTTTGAATCAGAATGTTCAGACAACAATAACTACAAACTCAAAGGACTGATTAGATGGAACCAAATAGGTTAAAATCAGCAGTAACTCATGGCTTAAAATTTTGCTCTATTCAGAACTGCAGAAGCCTCCGAATGACATAAGAAAACAAAGTGCCTCAATTGCGTCACTCCCACCTTCTCAACGACACTGCAAAGTTTATTAGCTATGGTCATTCAGTGTACATCTACACAGACCAACATAAGAGTATGTGCTTACACAGATAAAATCCAAAAATGCACAGAAAATCCACAGTAAGAAAAACTCTGAGGTTTAGTTATCTATAATTTTTCTGTCATTCGTTGGAAATTGCACATTTCATTATAGCACATGAGAGCTCCTCGGCTGGAGGATTATGAAACACAAGGCTCTGAACAAGGATAAGTCAAACCTGGAAGAAGCCCACTCACATGCAAGACCACTGCTGTGGTCAGGGTTTGTAAGGGAAACAACAGTACACATAATTTATAGTATTATTTTATAACAGTCACCCAAAAAGTCAAATACAAAAGAGTGCGGGAAATCTGTCCACAAACTAAAGACCCAAAGAATTCAGCTGAGGCCCTGAATCCCATAGCACTGTCCTGCATGAGTCCAGCTGAAGACTGAGAGCCCACGACAATGCCCCCCAAGAGTCCAACTGGAGGCCTAGAGCCCACGACAATGTCTCATGCAAGTCTGTTTCATGAATCTGCACTGGGAAGGTTCAAAGAAGGTTAGTGGTGGAAGCTAGAAAGTCTGTGCCAGTGGGATGAAGGATCTGTGCCAGCAGGCTGAAGGATTGTACTGCAGTCAGGAAGAGATGCTTAAAAAGTAAAGACCAGAGCTCTCCTGAAAAGTACCACAGTCATGCTCAGCCATAATAAGGTCCTGCGCTCCTCCGACGATAAGAACAGCCAAGTTCTTATCAGGAAAGAAGCTCAACAGGCTCCTCCAGGAAAAGCAACAGAACAAATAACACCGCATCTTCCTCTCCAGCTCTCCTTTTTATAGTGTTGGCAAAAATCCTCAGGTGGGCCACCCATATGCAGCACCACACTGATTCAGTTCAGCTGGGTGTTACAAGTTGACCACCAGTTGTCAATCTACCACAACTACTTAATGGGTAAGTACCACATTCTATCTTGAGACATCATGAATTCCACAACTCACACTGGCAAAGCAACCTGGCAGAACAGCTGCAACAACAACCTTCTTATCAGACGGAGAACTTGTCATCTGAACACAGAGGCCAAGGCACAATGGTAGAAAAGGAACCAAGACAAACTGAACCATTCCCTACCAAAATATTGTATTCTCTGCCACTCAACACACACACACACACACACACACACACACACGCACGCAGACATATTTCTTTAAAAATAGAATCTTACATTTTTAACCTCAGAAGAAACAATTTCTATAAAGAATTACCCTATGCATAAGCTCAGTTTATTTACTTTTGATCTTTAAAAAGTCTGATAGCGGCAAGAATAGCAATCTGAAAGTAATTTTTCTCATTCTGCTTGCTGCAAGCAAACTATGAGCCAAAAGAATTAATATTCCAAAAAGTATACAGAATATATAGTTCTACTGTTGCTGGTTGTTGGGCAAACTTCAGGTAAATCTGTTTACCCCTGAAGATTTTCTGTGCAAGAATATGCCACTTTACTCACTAATATAATCTGGAGGGCAGTGGAAAACACAAGGTTATAATTTTTTCCATGGAGTCAAAGAGGTAATCTTATAATTTGATAATTTTAATTATAAAGTCATTTTTCTGGCCAAATGGCAATGGCAAAGATATTTTTGTAGTTATAGAGTATCTTATTATAAACTACTACATACAATATACTTTGCCATTATAAAGCTTAAAAAATATAAATCAATTCATTAAGACTAATAAAAGCCAAACTCACTGAGTAGATCATCAGTGACCAGGACACCCTTCGCATCTCCAGGTCTCTAGACTCTTGATAATCAGTGTGTCTACCTGCTAGCAAGATCAGCATTCCTGGGTGTGTGCTGGAAACGCAGGACCTCACCTCTCACTGAAGACCTGCAGGATTTACATTTTTAACAGGATCCCTGGACTAAAGCTTGCATACTAAAGTTTAAGAAACACTGGTGTAGCCCATCTAAATAAATCAAAGCAGACTGCACTAAATGAAAGAACCTGAGAGCCAACTAGCACAGCCCATTCAAACAGTACAGCTGTGTGTAGAGAGCTATAGGGCTCAGGTGCTAGGTCCCATTCCAATACTACAATCAGTACTACAGAACACAAAGCTTGTTTTCTAACAAATCAATCTGCTATACATAACTAGCATGAGGAATTTCATTCACACAGGAGGAGTTACTACACTTTTTCTACCAAGATTAGATTATAAATTCCATCAGAGTAAGGACTACACAGATTTTTTGTTTTTGTTTTGTTATATTTTGTTTTTGCTTTTGTTTTGTAGTATTTTACCAGTAGGATTGTAGGGCTGAGCATAAAAAAGTTACCTGCTTAATAAATGCTTGATGAATGAGCAAATAACATAAAATAAATAAAAATAAAAGCTCACTATACTGTATAACAAGCTCAGTTTCCAGTACCTCATCCACCAATGGTATACACTGCCTGCCACATTCACTCCTTTTAATTAAATTATCTATTCCTGTTTCAGGAATTAGCCTGCCACCTCACAGAGAGCTATTGGTTTTTCCACCAAATGCTTCCATCTCTCTCTACCAGACCTTGCAGTCATTCCTGTTGATAACACAGTCTGTAAACACGTATACCTGCTCATAAATATCTGTAACTCTAGGCTTAACCCACACCCACAGAATCTAGGGGCAGAACTCAGGAAGTATCTCTCACACACCCTCAAATCTAGAACCTACTGTCCAAAGACCAGTCTGTATGCTATCCCAATGACTCAATGGCCCAGTGTGCCATTGTTGACTCATCAACTCCTTCTATGAACCTTCTTGTATTTACAGTAAATTCATTTTATACCACTTTGCATTTTATACCATGCTTGCTAATTACTGCCTTTTATAACTTTGCTCATTTCATTGATTAGGATGAAAAGAAGCAATAAAACTATTTTGTTTCATCAGATTATAAACCTCTTTTATAGCCAGGATCATTTTTAAAAGAGATAAATTTTGATAGCCATTACTTCCCCACTACTCTTAACAAGTGTGTACATGCAAGCACATGTGTGCTGTCTCTCTCTCTCTCTCTCTCTCCCTCCCTCCCTCCCCCCTCCCCCCAATATAGGGCCAAGGCAGGCTCTTAATATTTTATATGTCACAGTAACAAAATACATCAGTGTGTAATATGCACTCTTTGGTTTCAGTTATGGTTCATTCATCTACTGAGCTGCCTGTGCCAACAATGAGAAGTCTGGGGAGAGAACCACCAGCAGACTCCCCAAAACCAGTGATATTTTTAATAATATAATATTTTTCTTTTTTGGCAATAATAGTTTATCTTCCAAGCATTACATTCGCTTCCAAGCATATTATTACAGATCTAGAATCTAACCTACTTATTCAGGTTTCTCATATAAATCCTTATAATGTATGGAGATGATAGATTAATCCCACTTAAACCTTCTCTGCCCAACCTCCTACCAAAAAAAAAAAAAAAAGAATTGGCTTCCTTTTATCTCTGCTCCTATACCATGCTTTCTTTAACCCTAGCATTAATCTGAGTATGTGGTTTTTATTATTATTATTATTTGAGTATCTCTACTGGCAGGAGATTAGGCAGGCAGAATTATAGTTGTTTTGTTTTCCTAAGAAAGTCTCTTACTGAAGTATGTCACATGTCGAAAAGTATACAAATGAGTAAAGAATCTAAATTTTCATAAATTGAACACACTTATATAAGTAGTACTCAGACCAAGAAATTAAATGTCACCCCACCAACTGCATTTTCCCATCATCTCTGAAACTCTTGCAATTGATAGACCCCTGGATATCCAAAGACTCCAAGAGCCTACATTCCAGTTTTAAATAACATTTCATCTAACACACTACTGAGACTGAAATAGACTACTCAAGGCCATGAGGAGGCGTGAATAGGCAAAGATGATATTCCAATCCTATGACATTATCACTGTGACTGACGCATCAGAAGACTCTTCCACAGCATGGAAGACCATTTAAGGTAGAAGTGCCCAACTCACAAAGGTGCACGGATCGTTTAGAAATAGATTCCATCAGCATAACTTTATCATAAACCCAGCTGGCAGTAAACCAAGCTATTACACATGGCTCTAATCCCAGAGCCCCCAAAGTTCAGGATGGCAGGGAGGATGACAAGACAATCCCACACAAACTGGGAAGAAAATCCCATTTTTTGGAGATGTGTGTGTGTGTGTGTGTGTGTGTGTGTGTATCTTTTACACGGAAAGCAAGAGGAGATTCCATTATATAATTGACAGACTGATCATCGCTCCTGCAGGAGGAATTTTGGTGCCCATTCCCAGCATTCATGGTGCAAATGCAGCACTGCCCTCACACTGCAACAGGAAATGTGAGAGCAGGTAATAAAGAGCAGCCAAAAATTAGGATGAGGATCTGCAGCCAAGAGAACAGACACAAACAATTCCCATCAGTCCCTGAATTGTTTTTCAGTAGAAGTTTGGATGAGGCATCTATACTTTCTCAGACCTCATGGACAACAGTCCACAAACCAAAGCACAACACAGAAATCAGTCAGAAGTGGGAGACTAATTCTAGCATTTTCCTTGGAACTCACTCCCACTTGGACACAAGGTATCTGTCACAATGGCTAACCCTGTTTAGATGCAAGAGTACACATATTCTTTTATTCATTCATTCCACAAACAGTTAATAAGCATCTTCAAAATGTCACTTTTCAAGATTCCAAGATAGAATCCCTGCTATTGTGGTGTTTGCATTCTTTTGAGGGAGACAGCTAAGAAAAAAATAAATCACAAATATGGTGTCAGAAAGGGCCAACTGCTTTTCTTACCAAGAAGAAAGCATGGAAAGAGGAGAGAAAATTAGTTCATAGTGCATACCTTTTTAGAAAATGAATTGGAAAGGCCTCTCTGAAGAGGTCACAATTCAGCAGTACCTGAATTAACATATAGAATAAATTAAGCAGTATCTGTGAATAAAACTTCTCAAGTTGATGGTACAAGTGCCAAGGCCCTGAGGCAGGGATAATCTTAATCTATTTAAGGAACAGCAGGAAACCAGTGTGTCTGAAGTCAAGTGAGCAAAGCATGAGAATATTTAGGAAACTATAAACCAAGGGAAAAACTATGGATTTTATCCTCAGTGTTACAGGCATTATTTGAAGGTTTTAAGCAAAGGAGCAAAAAGATCCAGGTTTTTTTGGGTTTTTTGTTTTTTGTACCAGGAACTGAACTCAGGGTCTCATGCTTTCCAGGCAGGTGCTGTGTCACTGAACTACATCCCTGGCCCCAGCTTATGCTTTTAAATTATCACTCTGGTTGTTCTATGAAGAATAGACTGCAAGAGTGAAGGGTGCAATCAGCCAGTTAGAAGACTAGTGCCATGGTCCAGACAAGAGCCAACAGTGATTAAAGAAAAGGTAGACAATGATGGCAAGATGAACAATGGTCAGATGAGTCAGAGGTGAGAATATATATTTTGTATATAAGTCAAGAAGACTTGCTAATAGACTACAGTATAAGAGAAGTCAGAAAAGACCCCTAGAGGTTTGGTCAGATAGGAAGAAATTAGAATGTTCATGTACTGCTGCTAAGGATGATACAATAGCACAACCACTACTGAAAACAGCATTGAAAGTTACTCAGAAAACTGAAAATAGAGCTTCCATATGACTCAATAATCCCACTTCCAGATATACACCCAAAAGACTTAACAGCTCAAGTATCACTCAACGTGATACTTGTAAATAATGGTCAAAACAACTCTATTAACAGCTAACATCCATAGGATTGGAACAACTTAGCATGTTAGTGTCTGGTGATCTGAGGAACTCTTGAAGAACATTATATAAAATAACAACACTAGCTATGCTCCTAGAACCTTGTTTTGAAGGCCTATATCATCATTGTTTTGGGCTCTTTGCTATTGTTATTTGTCTTTTTTGTTTCATGTTTTTCTAGTAACTTGTTTTGTTTTGGTTTGTTTTTACCTCCAATACAGAAAAGATAGGTATACATGTGGAGGCTTATACATGCATAGAACTTCTCCTAAACAGTTTATGAGAATCGATTATATTATGTGTGATGAGATGAACAGCTACTTTGAAGAAAAAGAGACATTATGATATCCATTACAGATACTGTATCGTCATGCTGTGAAATCCAGTAATGCTATTATTCTTTGTTCAGAGTCGTTTTAGCCTGTTTTGTATTGTTTAATTTCAACATACATGAAGGTATGAACAACTAATTTGAACAAGAACAAGAACAAAACACATTACGGCAGCCATTGTTGATTTTCCTGTTGTCTGGTTTGAAGGCCTATAATGCCTTCCCTCACTCTGTTCTGATCAATTTAATACTATTTTGTTTGTATGAATTCCTTATGTGTGAAGATATGGTCCACTATCTGGAAGAAAGCAAAAGACATTATGGTAGTCATGATAGATATCGTATTATCTTGCTTTGAAATCTGTGTCACTTACATTGTTTTCTTCTGATCTACTTTTTTGTTCTGTTTAGTTTTACCCTCTTTAAAATAAAAAATAAAAAACAAAACAACTCTATTCACAATAGCCAAAAGGTAAAAGTAACCCAAATTCTACTAATTGATGGATATTTAAATGTGGCATATATGTATGATGAAATACTAGCCTTAGAAGGAAAGCAAATCCTGTACCAATGCCACAATACAGGTAAACCTTATGAGCCAACTATGTGAAACTACCCAGTCATAAAAACATCAATGCCGTATGATTTAACACACATGAGCACTCTAAGGTAGTCAAATTCATAGAAAAATAAACTTAAAATGTAGTCATCAAGGGCTGGGAAGAGGAGTACAGGAGTAATTACTGTTTAAGGTATAGAGTTTTAAGATCTGCAAGTTGAAAAAATTCTGGAGATCTGTTTCATAACAATGTGAATATTGTCAACACTAATGAACTGTATATTTTGAAATGCTTAAGCTGGTAAATTTTATGCTCTTATCACAATTTTAAAAAGAAACCTCATGTTAAGTTTTCATCATGTTTAAGATACTAGTAATAAGAATACAAGGTATCCCAAAACTTTGAAGATCTACTTTATTTTATTGTATCAGACTATGGTTTCCAATTTCCTTTCTTTTATAATGTATATTCTGCAATAGAACTATAGAGTTTGTGCACATAATTTAAAAATATTTGGCCAAGTATTTCTGAAAAGACCCCAAGGCTTAAACAATTGAAGGAAATGGTCAGCGAGATGACCAGAAGTTGCAGGTTTATTAAGAGAAACTCAAGTGATCCACTTGGGATATAACTTTGAGATGCCTACAAGATTTATCCAAAGGCAGATGTGGAATAAGATGTGGCATAGGTGAGTCTGGAGCTCAAGGGAGAAGGCCAAGCTAGAGACATACACTTAAGAGTCGTCAATATCAAAAGAGCTTGTAAAGGTGAGAGTCTGGACAAGATCTACTACTGAAAAAGAAAGAGGTGAAGACAGAGAACTCAGGCATATTCAAGAGTAGGCCCAGGACTAACCAATCCATGAGCTGAGATTCTGAGACACAAATTAGACCCAGATAGTAAGACAGCACAAGGTTATATGCAATTATGACTGAGGTGGCCACACCAAGTCCTAAGTAGGAAGGAAAGAGTAGAACAGAGAGGAAAGAAGGTACATGGACTCTCACAGACAACAGAGAGTAGCTCTGAAGTCTGGTACCTATCATTCCCAGTTCTGAGGAGACCTGCTAATCTTAGTTTCCTATTTTTCTATGCCTGTGAGCTTGCTCGTCATGTCTATAGTAAACCTAAAGCAAATAGGAGTAGATTTCTGTTCTTTACTGTTCACTCCCTGAAGAAACCCCTAAGAAAGGATACAACCAGAGTGATACTAAGAGTGATGTTGTGGTCCGGGGTTTAGCTTAGCAGTCTAAGGGCCTGCCCTGGTAAGTGTGAGGTCGTGAGTTTGATCCCAGGTGCAAAAAAAAAAAAAAAAAACGGGGGCCGGGGATTTAGCTCAGTGGTGTAAGTGCCTGCCTGGCAAGCATGAGGTCATGAGTCCGATCTCCAGTACCAAAAATAAAATAAAATAAAATACTCCCTAAAAAAAAAAAAGTGATGTTAACTGTTCTCAGTAAAAATCTGAAATTTACAAAGTAATCTGATGATGTAGCTTGGTGGTAGAGCATTTGCCCCATGTGCACAAGGCCTCTGTGTTTGATGCCAGCAATAAACAAAGCAAAATTTAAAAAAATCTTACCAAGTGAATTTAATCCTCTTTGCTCCTCTCTGTATCCATGCCCTCTGCCATATAACTTTGTAGTGCTACCCTACGTGGGGTGACCTGCTCTGCTTTTGACTTCTGAGTTCAACCCAAAGTGACATGCTTTGCTTACCATACACTACTCAAGGAGAAGCTGCACGGGCTTATGTACTGACACTTGGTCTCAAGAATTAATTGCCACTGTCATGAAATACTGAAGAATGAGACACATGTGGAACATAACCAAGTCACCTGGTCCCTCACCCTGCCCAACAGCCAGCCAACCTCCAGGCACGCCTGCTCACATAGTTCAGAAATGCCTCTGTGACTACACTCAGGAGAGACTGACACCTATTGTTACAACTCTCTGGGGTCTTTATAACTACTGTACTGTGTAGCAAAGACAACTGATATATCTTACACAAAAACACTTGGATTTGGTCATTTTTCCCCTCATCCATCATTATCACCACTGATAAATAAACCCCCAAAAGAGCCAAATATAAACAAAAATAATTGATGTGGCAAAACAGACTTCTAAAAGATCTAGATGATACAGGATCTAGCAGAGACCTTGTACCCCACTACTATTACGAAAAGGCAAAACAATGCACAAGTTTAGTGGACACGGAAATTCTACTCTTCATGATCTGGCTATACAAGTAATTATAAAAACTCAAGAAGCAGTCTCTTTGTTTCTTTTAGAAAAGTGTTATTCTTTCATCAAAACACATCATCTTCCATCTGGGCATGGTGGCTCATGCCGGTAATCCCAGCACCAGGGAGGCTGAGGCAAGAGGATCGTTGTGAGTTTGAGACCAGCCTGGATTACAAAGTGAGCTCAAGGCCTGCCCGAACTGCATGGAAAGACCCTGTCTCAAAGAAAAAAAAAAACAAAAACCCATCATCTTCAATGAGTAGTACAGGCCTACTTGTACTGCTTGGTCAAACTATACATTACTCAGAAAATGATTTAAATGCTCTCATATTAGCATACCTTTCATAAATGCTATTCAAAGATTATTAGAATTCTTCAGCACAGAACTAGTATAAAAGTTCTTGATAAATTAAAATTAGTATATCAATCGTCTTTCTAATTTGATAATATGAGGTCAGGAGCTTAAGTAGTCTAAGCCATGTTCTGACATTTACTTCTGGTAAAGTTTGAAATCTTTTATCATTTTCTTCTTGCAACTACAATTGTACTGTACACTGAAAATAGTAAATCATAAGTGTGAGTGTGAAAATATGCAATGCCTCCAACTGAGGAGTAGCTCGTGTGTAGAGTCAGGAGAAGAGAGGAAAGGAACAATATAACCCTCAACCATTACACTTGGGATTCATGAGCACAAGAATATCAGTAAATTCTAGTTTTGGTCAGCCAACAGTCTAAAAATAGTAAATGCCCACTGGAAGTCCTTTCCTTGAACCTAAATATAATTGTTTTTGGATCTTTAGTAGCCAGTCAAAAAATTAAATATACATGAATATATTTAACAGCTGGTCTTAGAAACAACAGCTATTCTAAAACTTACTGTGAACAAAGTTTAAGAACTGATTTTAAAAAACTACACAAGTTCCACAATGAGCTCAAAGAAAGAGGTACCTCAGTGGTACCTCAGTTCATGAATACTTTTCTTTGCAAATGATTTGGCTCTCAGACAGAAGCATTTGACAAAATTTTGTTTTTGCTAAGTTTGTGAACCAAAGTACACTGTATTCATGCATCCTTTTAAAGACATCAATAAAGCATCTGTTACCTTTCTAGTAAACAGAATCATTGCTTCCTAGTTTTTGGAGCATAGATTCTATGATCTTTGTAATACCCAAAGAGTAATAAAGCATTTTTTAAAAGGCAACAGAGAGCTCAGTTTAGCTAGTAGAAGATGCCAACACACATAATCACCTAAGCAAAAACTTCTCACACACCAACTTTCGTTCTTTGATATTTATTTATTTATTTTTAGGGAATGTGCAGTTACAAAAGTAATTGCACTTACAAAAGCCTAAAAGAAAATTTGTTTATAAATTTGTAAAGTACTGTTAGGTTATACTGCTACACTGTTAGAAATACACATATATGTATACATATATACTACTATGTTGGAAATTAAATGTCTTAAAAACCAAATGACATTTTTCATGAAATATTAAGTATATGGAGTATGAGGAAGACTAGATTATCCTTCACACTCTCACCAGAATTAACTTTAAAAAAAAATCTAATGTAATGATGTCACTTTCTGGTTTAGAAGCGTTCACAGGATCCCTGGAGTCTACAGAACAAAGCTCATGTGCCTGAAGCCAGCATAAAAGCACTTGCCCAGGAAAGCCCTCGTCAACACTTCCGGCCTCACCTGGAGACCTTCCCGTCTGGCACGCCGACGACCTCTCCTATCCCGTCACACACACTGGCAAACTCCTCAGCCTTACTGTGACCTTTGCTACTTCCTTGGTTTTATAGTCTCTGTTTCCTTTGCTTGCATGACTCTATCCACCTGCTTAGTATCTAGCCACATGCAAGACCTACTTCCTTTGAAGCTGCCCACCGGCTTCACATCCCCTCCTCCCACACATTGCTCTGAGCTCCCAGCCACACTTAACACTGTCCTTAGTCCTTCACACAAATATTTCTGGAAAAGAGACACTAAGATACCCAGTGCTGATTCCATAGCATCATGCTGTGAAATCCAGCAATACTATTATTCTTTGTTCACAGTGATTTTAGTCTGTTTTGTTTAATTTCAACATATGTGAAAGTATGAACAGCTATTTTGAAGAGAACGAGAGACATTATGGCAGCTATTGTTGACCTCCCTATTGTCTGGTCTTGAAGACCTAAAATGCCTTCATCATCCTATTTTGATCAGTTTAATACTATTTTGTTTTGTATAAATTCATTGTGTGTGAAGATATGGACAACTATTTAGAAGAAAGCAAGAGACAATATGATAGACAGTGAAGAACTCCTGCTGTCTTGCTTTGAAATCTGTATCTCTTACATTGTTTCCTTCTGATCTGTTTTGTTCTGTTTAATTTTACCCTCTTTAAAATAAAATTAAAAAAAAAAAAGAATACCATCTCACTCTGTATTGAGCTCCCCCAGGGCCTAGTATCTAACTGATGCTCTACAGAACAGACAATTAGAAGAGATACAACTGGTTACTGTGTTACAGTTAAAGTCAGTTTCTTTTGTGTGTTCTTTCCTTTCCTAAAAGGACAACACTCTACATGACTGTCCTGCTCATGTCCTGTTCCTGTATTCAGGTCCTCCCCATCCCCATCTCACCACATCAATCCTTGCAGGGATTTAGAGGGACCAAGCATGAACCAAACAGGCAGCTTTCTTGCCTGGACATGTTTGACTTCTTGAATGGAGGTAGGCCATCTAATACTAATCTATTGTCTAGGCCAGGTATGCAGTGTGTACCTATAATCCCACATACTTGACAGGCGGAGGCTGGAAGATCACAACATCAAGTCCAGTCTGGGGAACTAGGGCACTTAGTGAGACTTCTGCTTCAAAATAAAAATGCTCTGAGGTGGTACATCAGTGTGAAGGCACTGGGTTCAATCCCAGGTACCACAGAAAAGAAAAAGTCTAACCCTGTCTAACCTCTGGCCTGTTAAATAATCAAATTTATAGAGGGTCACTGGTGTGGATCAAGCTCCTACTCTAGGCTCAACAGATCAAATGAAAATGAAGTCACTGATACTGAAGTTCCACACAACTAATCTAAAACTGTTTATCTGGTCTTTAAAAAAATTACACAGTGGCGGACAGAATGAGAATAAATACAATTAAGAATAGCTAAATCTTCAAACAGGCCCAATTTAGTTGACTTGATAAGGAAGTCCCTCTGCTTTAGCCCTTTCCAAAAAGTTACCTGTAGTAAAACCTGATTTTAACCAACCAGTTTTTCTTCTATTATTGTTTACTTGTACTCATATCATACTGATTGTTCTGCTATTGCCCTGGGAGACTCATTCTGTTTTGTAGAATGGAGGTGCCTTCAAACTAAAGTCTACTAGATCTGCAGGTAAACTGGTTGGTTCCCTTTCAAGAAGCAGCTCAAGTGCCACCACCTCTGAGATGCCTTCCTTGACCAATCGCAGCCCACATGCCTATTATATGCCATTAACTACTATCTTCCTCTCCCAGCTCTAACCTTGACTTATGCACTGTACTGCAACTCTGATCTGTCTCCTTTCCCACAAAAATTTAAGTTCTAATGGTATAAGAATTTATCTTCTTATGCTTTATCTTTTCACCTCCAACCCAGAGCATTTCAGGAATTCAATCAGGAATTAATGTTTTAGCAATCAGGTCATTTCTCCTTATCATTAATGCTACAAAAAGAGATTTTAAAAAGAAGAAGAGCTAAAGAAAAATAGTGGTAGTAAAGGAAGAGACTGCTCACTGTTACCTAAGTATGAAGTGAAAGTGATACTTCACTACAGTATAGGTCACACCCAAGCACTCACTGACACAGACTCTGCCAGCCTGAGGTTTAGCTGTCTCTAACAACTTGGTCCTGGGCCCAGAGAAGCAATTTATCTCTCCAAGAGTAACTTCTGTGTTCCCCTTCTAGTTCCAGAAATAAACCTCCTGTTCCCTTTGTGCATGTGCACCAAGCCCGCTCTAATCCGGAGACTCCATAGCCACCCAAGCCTCCACCACCAACCCCCAGTAAATCTTTGTTTCCTGTTTTGCGAAAGCAGATGCTCCTTTAAATCGGCTGTTGATGTGTCATTTTGCTCACTTACCAAACTCCTCCTCTAGCCAGACCTGATAAAAGCACAGGCCTGCCTCTCTTCTGCAGCCCTCCCCTGCCTGCAGTAAAGGCCTCTTTTCTCCTTTTGTCTCTCTTGCCAAAATACTATCATTCACCACATAGTAATTCAACCCTTACAACATTCCAATTAAATAAATATTATTAACATTTCCATTTTACAGATGCAGAAATGGAGGCAAAGATGTGAAATGGCTTTCCGAAGGTCACAGAGGTGGTGAATGGCAGAGGTAGGCTTCAAACAGAGTTCACCTTACCCTTCCCTTCTGCTCCAGATGCTTATCCAAGAGATAGGCTGGAGAAGAGAGGATTACAGAATGAGGGGAAGAAGAGAACCTCATGAACACTCAGTTCGTTTGGACAGGAAAAGAAAAAGAAAAATGGTCTTGATGGATCTTGGTGCCAGAAAATTATCTAGTAGTAGCCATGCCCCAGAGCAAGTTGCTTAGTGTTCAAAAGTCCTACAAGTGGAATAGCTCGGTGTGTGTGTGGGGGGGTTGAAGGGGTGGGCAGGGGAACATCTGCATTGTGTTCAGGAGGTTACAAAGTTGGCAACGCCTCTACTTTTGCAGTATATTTAAATTAGCTAGTGGGGTGGGGGATGTCTCCAGCAAAACAATGCCGACTATTTCTCTCCACTCCCCACTTTGACCTGACTGTGAACTCTGACCTTACTCAGCCTCATTTCTGGCTCAACTGACCCATCTATTCCTTACCTTTAAGTTCTCTATTTATTCAGGGTTGAGGTTCTAGAAGCTGAGTCAACAGACAGATGCTTGCTCAGAGGGGAGACTGGAATAAAGGTCAATACATTCTGGGAAAATAACTGCTGTGCAATAAAATATTACTCATACTTATAGTCAGAGTTCATTAACTGCCCATTTAAAAACTAACAGATTCACAAGTTGAGGGCAGCATTTAAATCTATGCAACAGGAGAAGTGAAGAGTATAATCTAAAGCAAGATTCCATTATCCATTTGGCTCCTAATTTGGCTTACTCTTACAAGTCATTGACTTTTTATTTGTCCTGTAAATTTATGGGCTTCCTCTCCCATTTCAAACATACTTTTTTAGAGTTCATCTGGGGATATGCTACAGCTCACAGGCTAGGGACTTGGCTCCCAAGAAGAGCAATGGGCAAGATCCAGCCAACATCACACCACTCGAATTCAGTATGAGCCAATCCAGCCATCCTGACACAAACTTCAGTCTGACCCGGTAACAAATGAAAAGGACAAGAATCGACTGCAACCTAATGTTCTGCAACATCAATACTCACTTTTGTGTTAGAATACTTAAGGGAATATAAGATTGCTTTACAGACTATTTTGATGTTCATCTCCAAATTTCTGAGGTTATACTGAATTTAATTCCCTAGAATTTCAAAGTTCAACTTGCTTCAACATCAAGCACACTT
Source organism: Hydrochoerus hydrochaeris (assembly GCA_004027455.1). NCBI lineage: Eukaryota > Metazoa > Chordata > Mammalia > Rodentia > Hydrochaeridae > Hydrochoerus > Hydrochoerus hydrochaeris. The sequence goes on along the minus strand of PVLA01000293.1, from coordinate 86,789 downwards.
CCATTTTAACAGAAAGACCACTGCTTAATAGTTTGCAGAACCCTATCCAGTTTGAAAGAGAATCAATAACCAATCAGACCTCTTGGGGAAGACTGTCAGTATGGCCTGCTCACCTTGAGAACAACCTCTCCTGTGTGCCAAGGGGAGATTCTGGCCACAGGCAGGGAACAGAAAGGCTTGTTATTTCTTGGCACCAGGAGGCAAAATTCAATTTAAGTGTTCATGAGCTTTTCCTCTTCAAAGTGCTTCACAAATGTTAACTAATTAATCTTCACAATAGCACTGTGCATTATGTAAGATCTTTCAGGACTAAAGACCAAAGACAGCTGGGGATAGAATGAGGAAAAAAAACACTACCCCAACACTAAGAAGGCCTTTTCCCATAACAAAGGTTACCTGATAGTGATTTTGGTTGTTCCATCTAGTTTCTAGCAGTTTAAAATTAATATGAAAACAGCTGATGTGGTCACAAAACTAATGGCTCCTCACCAAACAAGTCTGGGTTCCTCCAAATGTAATTACAAGAACCATCTCCAGAGGGTGCTTCCAAGGAATTAACAAAGTAACACATGAGAAAGTCTCCTGCCTAGCAGAGCTTAAAAACACTGGCTATTAATTGGAAAGGCAGCCACAACTTCCAGGTACCTGTGCTGAAAATGGATTAACTAGCTTCAGAGAATGCATAAGTGTTGTCCATCTTCCATTTGTGAGATATAATGAACTTAGCCCCCCCCCCCCCCTGTATCTATATATTAGGAGTTAAAATGAGCCCCCCCCCCCCAACTGGTTATGCTGAAGTCTTAACATCCAGTAAGTCAGATTCTGTTGAGGTCCACTCAGGCAACTGTAACAAAATATCATAACCTGTTATGAACAGCACGTATATATACTTCTCATGTTCTGGAGGTTGTGTAGTCCAAGATCAAGCTGCTAGCAAACTCTGAGTCTGGTGAGGCCTGCTGTCTGATTCATAGATGGCATCTTTTACTAAGCCATCAAATGATGAAGGGTTTTTTTGGACCTCTTTAATAAGGGTATGAATCCCACTCTTGAGGGAGAGCCCCCATGAACTAATCACCTCCTCAAAGTTCAACCTTCTAATATCACTACTTTGACTATTAGGCTTCAATATGGAAATTTTCAGAGACAAAAACATTCAGACCATAACAATACGTGATATTACAGGTGTGCAGATACAGTTAGCTAAGAGAAGGTCAAACTGGAATAGATGTCCCTACTCCAACAGGATTCATACTGTTAGTAAAAGGGCAAATCTGAAGAAGGACATGCACATACTAACAGCATGAGACGATGAATGCAATGTAGCAGAAGCCAAGGAACCCCAAAAATGGACTTCACAAGCTAAACAAGAGGCACAAAAGATTATTTCCTCCTCACTTCAGAAGGAACACACCCTGCCTTCACTTTAATGTATGTGACACAATACCTTTCTACTGACCAAACCACATAGGTTGTGATATTTTGTGATTGCCAGCCTACTAAACTAGCACAGCAGCTAAATAAAATTAATTGCATTTAATAAACAATCACAAACCCATGAATTTCCAAACACAGATGTATTGGTTTATTGATTCACAGGTGCCCAAAACACTCTAACAAAAGAAATCTAATCTCCTCTTGAAACCCAAGAAAAGACTAGATATAAGAAAGAAAATACTGGAAAGAAACAACTCTAAGTACCATCAACAACTACAAAATTTGGTAGCAAATCTAATTTTTACTACTCCAATCTTACATAGCTTTAAAATGTCCAATTTATACATAATTCTTCATATCTATAGAGAGTGGACAAATTATTAATTGCAAAGTCTTGATTACCTGGTATGAATGGATTAGGACCTAATGACTGGCCCACTGATGCCCAATCTTCTTTCTCCAACTCTGCACATGCTCACCTGATTGCTTTCCTCCTTAGTGTCCCAGAGACCTTGAACAAGTATCTCCCCAACATCACATGGCTAGTTCCTTGCAAATATTCAAGCACCAACCTACATATTATTTCCTCCAGAAGAGTTTCCTCATCGCCCTAGTTCATGCCAGCCCAGTTCCCCCTACCCAGCTCAACTGCACCCATCATCCGTATTTCATACTCCTAATGGCATTAATCATTCTCCAATATGACCTTATCATTTATTATTTACTATTTACTTGGTTGGTGTCTGTCTCACTCTAGTAGAATTTAAGCTCTCTCAAGGCAACTACATTTTCCCTATCAACAATAGCTTATTAGCATGGCACATAGCCCATTGTGGGCATTTATAGTTTTTTAAGGAATAGATTGAGTACCACCTTCAAAGGTGAGCTATTTTCAGCTAAGCAAAATGACCTGCAGTTTATTTAAGGAAGAATCACTGGCTGCTGTCACTGTGAGGTTCTGGAAAATCTCAACATACAGGATTGGCAAATGTAAAACCTAGAATATTGATAATGCACACTTAAATGATCACTACCATAATTTGATTAATTAATATAAACATGTCAGACAGCCTTTCCTAAGTAATCTGTTTAAAAAATTAGTCCAACTGCTTCACCCACTCAGTATTTTTTCCACATACTATCGGTAAAAATAAAAATTAATAATGTATGGTTACCACAAGCCAAACTTCTAATAATATTGGAGACTATTACAATCCAAAACACAAACCTACTTTTTGCTACTTAACATTAAAAACTGATAATTTTTCTTACAATGATAGAAATAAAGAACTTTTTAGAATATCAGGATATTCTGATGAGATGTACCTAAATTCCAATGTTTTATTTGGGTCAGAAAGTAAACATGGCTTAAGGACAAAACTGCATATATACAAATGACCTAGGAGCAGTTCAACGCCATTTGCCTAATTTGTTCCTTTAAGCAAAATAGCCAACCTGAGAGTCATGAGCTCTGAAACTTGAATGTGGCCTTTATAGCAAAACAAACAGTTACCTGTTTATATTTTAAAATAGTTATTGGCAGGTCTATTGCTCTTGCTCTTTTAGCCCACATTAATTCTTTTGAAATCCTTGTAGGTTGTTCCAGCTAAGCTATGAATACTATAAAACAATGCTGTAAGCAAAAATCCCCAAAGCAGTTCCTAGGCAAATTCAACACTGTCCAAAGTCCATTTCAGATCCAAAAGTCAGAGACAAAATTAGCTCACCAACGTTCTTATTTTCTTTTTATTTTTTCCCCTTCCTTTTCTTTAGCATATCACATTGAACACCCCCCCACCAAAGTCAACAAGTTTAAGCCCAAAAAGGTACTATAATCATTTTTGGGTTTTAGTACACAAATTCTAAACAATCATGTATCTGTAAAGTTCAAAATGTTACCCCCCCAAAAAATCACTCAAATCAAGCTAGGATTTCCCAAGTCACTGTTAACCAGTGGGCCACACTATCATTGTACGTCTCTAGAATTGGTCATATATTTTTAAGACAGTAAAGACAGACAATGGGAAATTTCATGTGGTCCTTCTTATCTAGGGCAGTTGTTAAATAAGAAGGAATTTCACTGCATCATTACAAGAAAAACCGACTAAGCCAAGCAGATCATCACCTTTCATCTGAGACTACTTAGCCAAAATTAGTGGACACTTAACACTATACACGCCTAATGAGCAAATCTTAGACAGCCAGGTCAGCTGCAAAAAATGGACCAGGAGACGTTAAGTATATCATTCTCTACCTTATCCTATGGGCATTTCTAGAAGAATTAATGAAGACCAGAGCAAAGGCAATAGTCTGAATTTTCAAAGCACCTAAGTGTCAACTTGGAAACAATTCACTGGTCTCTTAAATCGCCTAGTCCCTGTACTCTGTAGTAAGTACTGATGTTGCAGCCAAGTTCAAAAGATTTTAGCAAAAAGGAAAAATAGTCAAACCACTACAGGAGTTTTGAAGCAATAACTAACCACTGAATCACATGGTCACATCCCACTGACTCCCTCCTCTTCCCAAGACCTTGGAGACAAAGTACATGGGAAAGGCTACCACACTACACCAACCCGCACACAGAAGTTCATCTGTTCCTTCAGAACCCTTCTAGATTTTTCAGGGCTGAAATATGACTAACATTTTCTTCTTTCTTGACAGAAAAGTTCAAACTTAGTTATATTTCAATCTATACAAAGCTTAGCATGATACTGTCATTATTTGTTATGGTTGATACATTGTACCGACTTAAGTTTAGAAGTTTAACAGAGACTCAGCAGGGAGCCAGGGTTCTTACTTTGTAAATATCCTCATCCTCTGCAAAGGAGGGCACCAGATTTTGTGAGTGCTACATCTGCCCTAGTGGATTGGGGGGGGTTACACACACTATAAGAGAGGAGCAGAGGCTTGTCTTCTGCCCCCACCCTCCGCTGCCACTGAAGCTGCTGCCTTCAAGTGTTGCCCCTGTGCTATGCCACCCGCACTGGAGCCAGCTAAGCATGGACTGAAACCTCCAAAAACTGTAAGAAATAAATCTTTCCTTCCTTCATGTTGGGCATCAGATATGTTGTCTTAACAATTAGAGAAAAGTAACCAAGACAGAATTTGGTACTTGAGGAGTGGGGCTGTTGCTATGACTCTACATGACCATGTCGTTCACAGCCTTTGGGAATGGCTTGTGAGAAGCATTTGGAAAGGTCGAGAGACGTCGCCTGAATGGCACACAGCTGGTACAGTGTAGGCTGCTCTGTAGGGGGGATTCTGGTGAGAGATCAGGAGACTAGAAGGCTGGTAGAAAGCCTGCTGGTAAAGATCAGGCTTGGGAGGTTTCTGCTGGGAAGAAGGACTTGGTTGTTGGACCCCAGACAATGTGTGTTATGCCTTGGCAGAAAGTTTGTCTGCATTTTGTTTGTGTCCAGAGACTTTGCCTGGGACTAAGATTAAGGGTGGTGGACTGTTAACCTGGCAGAAGACAATTCAAGGCAGTCGAATGTTGAAACCATAGCACGGCTATTGTTGGGGGATTTTAGCCAGATTTATGTTGTGAATAAACAGCAAAGAGCCCAGCAGGGTGATCTAAAATGTGAGTTTCTCCAGAAGAAAAGCTCCAGTAGAGCTATGGGGCTACAAAGATAGAGCTGAAACCTCGACTGCTAAGAAGCAACAGAGAAGTAAAAAATATGGCCCGGGGCCAGATTGGGTCCCCATGCTTTGCAGCCCCAAAACTGCAAAAGTGAAAGACTTTGCTTGGAGGAGAAAGCCTCAGAGGACCATGTTCCAGAATGGTGGCATAGGCCCCACGAGGTTCCAGAATGGCAGCAGCATAGCGAATCTGTTCCTCACAATCAGGTTCAGAGTGCCCAGTGATCCAGGCACTCGACCCTGACAGCCAAGACAGAGAAAGCCTGGCTATTGCTTCAGGAGCAGTAGACCCCCGCATCATCCACATGGTGCTGCTTTTAGGTGCATGCAGAATGCAAGGGTTCTGAGGGTAAAATGGCTTCGGCCCTGATTTTAGAAGGCCTGGGAGGCCAGGCAGTGCACCCCTGAGAGGGCAGTGTGTGAAGCTGTGAGTGTGAAGCCAAAGGTGCAGTGGAGACCCCAGAAGTTGGGAAAAGCAAGGAATGTGGATTATCTAAGGAAACCTGCAACAGGGAAGCAAAGCCAGCCCAAGAGAAAAGTCATGGGACCAGAAATCACCAGAAGCGCCACAGGGGTGGAGTCACACAAGCCCTTTGGAGCTCACAATTTGCCATATATTGCTTCAAATGGTGTTGTTCCCAAATGGAACAACAGGATTTAATGTTTGCCCGGCTGCATTTTGGACTTTTGTCCCAATCCTTTGTACCCTCCTGTTTGTACCCTCTGGAATGGCAATGTCAATCTTGTGCCACTGTATATTTTCATTTCTATAGGGCCTTACAGCTAAGGTTTGCCTTACTTCTCAGAGGAGACTTTGGGACTTAAACTGCAATGCTGAAACTGTTAGGAGTTCGGCACCTCTTGCAGATGGACCAAATGCTTTTTGCATAAAGAGAAGTGCATGAGTCTTTGGGGGTCCAAGGGCAAAATGTTATGCTTCTATTGTAATATTGATAAACGATGTTGGTTCTTAAGGATTGTTAAGCTGTGTTATAATGTTCAAGCTGCAGAAAGCTAATAAGAAGCATGCCTTTGTATCTGGAGGCTGATTTCAAAGAAGTGTGTTTGGTCATCAAGTGACAAGGGGTGGATTGTTATGGTTGATACATTGTGTCAACTTTGGAAGTTTAAAAGTTTAACTGACTCAGCAGGGAGCCAGGGTTCTTAGTTTGTAAATATCTTCACTGAGGATTTAGCTCAGCTGCCTAAGTGCTTGCTTGGCAAGTGCAAGGTCATGAATTCAACCCCCGGTTATGAATTCAACCCCCGGTCATGAATTCAACCCCCGGTACCAAAAAAAAAAAAAAAAAAAAAAGTACATATCCTCAATCTTATGCAACCCAGGGCAAGGAGATTTTGTGAGTGCCACATCTGCCCTGTGGGCTGGGAGGTGGCCTGCATACACCATAAGGGAGGAGAAGTGGCTTGTTTTCTACTTTTTTTTCCTCTTCTCTACTGCCTTTAAGTGTTGCCACTGTGCTATGGCACCCTGCCTTGCAGCCAGCTAAGTATGGACTGAAACCTCCAAAAACTGTAAGAAATAAACCTTTCCTTCCTTCATGTTGGGCATCAGCTATTTTGTCTCAACAACTAGAGAAAAGTAACCAAGACATTATTTAAGCATTTTTAAAATTATGTATGTCCTAGGAACCATTCTAAGGTCTTTGCAAATAAGAAATCACTTGATCTTCACGATTATATTATGAAGCAAAACTATTACCCCCATTTTACAGATGGGGAAACTGATATACAACAAGGCTAATTAATTTGCCTAATGTGACAGAACTATTAAGTGTCAGAACCAGAGTTACTCTAGTTCAGAGCCCTTACTTTGAATCCATCTATGATTGCTGCCCATTAAAAAGGGAGATGAGTATGTCATAACTGAGAGGCTCAGTACAGCTTAATAATTAAGCTGTATCATGTGCATACACAGGCAGAGACAATTACAAGCAAAGCTATCACTTAACCTACCTGAGCTGCAGGTTCATTGTCTATATACAGTGGACTCTCCCATAGTGTGTAGTTAGAATTAAAGAGTACAGGTGAAGCACTGGGTATGTGCTGGCCCCTCATGGAATTTGGTTATGTGTCACCTTTAAAAATAATTATAATTCCATATGGCAAAATGCCTCAGCATGCATGTCCACAAACTGTCCTTGCTAACTAGGCTGAAAATTACAGAGAACAATTATTTTTATTCATCTTTGTAAAGAGTGAATCCTGCTCAAAATAACTGATAAGTAAATGTTTCTGCATTAGAGATGTTCAAGTTTAGTTGTGAAAAAGGAATTTTTATAAAAGACATACTTAAGGAGAACAATAAAGCTCCTAAAATCAGGTTTTCTGTACTTTCACTGCCTTTTAAATTTTTAATCAAATTAAAATTTTTAATTAGAAGTTTTAATCAAATTACATTACACATTTTTAACAAATATTATCCAGTAAGTCCATGACATGCTAAAAACAAATAGTACCATTCTGTATTACAAGATTTTAAATAAGACTAAAGCAATAAAGCAATACAATACCCATAAACAAGAGACAGCTTTGTTTGAAGCCCCATTTGAACATATTTACTATAAAACTTTTCAGATAAATAAAGAAAAGCCAGGTATAATAACGCATTCTAGTCATCTGAGAGACACCTTTTTTCCTTCTGAAATGCATTTGCAAATATTTAAAGGTGAAATGGCATGATGCTTAAACTTCTTAACACATGTGCTCGCCAAAAAAGAAAAAGAAACAAGCAAACAAAAGTGACAAAATGTGGAACACTTTTAAGGCTAGTGAGTCAAGGGGATTTCATTTTGTTTCTTCTTATTCAGGAATTCCCACTGGAAAACAGGTTTTTAAATTCAAATTACCCTAAAAATGTCAAGCAAAAATCTCTTAGCTGTACCAGAAGCTCCTTTCCTCCCTAGAGGATACAGTTTTAAATCTTTTATCAGGGGGCTGGGAGTTTAGCCCAGTGGTGTTAAGTGCCTGCTTGGCAAATGCAAGGTCATGAGTTCAATTCCCGGAACCAAAAAAAAAAAAAAAAAAAAAATTAAATCTTTTATCATTTCCTAGCAGCTATTTTCCTCTTTCAAAAAGATACACTGCTCTTTCCTTACCTATATATCTTTTTTTCATTTTTATCTTTAAAGCATTTTTATCTTCTTCCTGCTGCATCACCTATATAACACTAACTGCCCCTTAGCACTTGCTGCACTCCGCATCTTTCTCCTGTTCTCTGTCTTATATATTTTTCTTTGACATCATTATAGTTCATTAGCATTATTTTCTAGTCACGGGCTTCTTCTTCTCTAAAGTGGTTCTATATTTATATTAGTAGGATAGTATAAATATTTTTCAATGCAAGCCGGGCACCGTGGCTCACGCCTGTAATCCCAGCACCGAGGAATCTGAGGCAGGAGGATCTTTGTGAGTTCGAGACCAGCCTGGGCTACAAAGTGTGCTCACGGCCTGCCTGAACTGCATAGCGAGAACTGTCTCAAAAAGACAAAAAACAAAACAAATATTTTTCAATGCCTATAAAATAATGCCATATTAATAATTTGCATTTGAACTCAGTTTGGCTTTCCTGTACTTCCTACTTGCTTTTCTTTCTTTTTTCCCTATTTGCCTTTAGTATAGCCTCAATTTGCTTCAAACTCTTTATCATATCAGGTACTCTTCTGGAATAACTTTACTTCTAATTAAGTATCCCTATATTTTACACAAACTAAGCTGTTCAATGATGGAAAAATTCTCACTCAGAACATTTGTTCCAAAGCAGGTTTTCAACTGATTGAGAAACTGGTCAGTGTGAGGACAGTTCATAGACTATTACAAGCTATACAGAGTAGGTAGAGGATGATCTGTAAGAAAAGAACGAGAGAGGAGGAGGAGGAATAAAAAGCAGTTCAATGATTACAATAAAGTTCAGCTTAAAAATAGATTTCCTGAGTTCACTTCCCAGTACTGAAATCAAATTTTTGTAATTTAAAAAATTAACAGGACTGGGGATATAGCTCAGTGGCATAATCCTGCCTGGCAAGCCCAAGGCTGATCCCCAGTACTAAAAAAGAGAGGGGGGAAAAAAAAAGAACAAAGTTACATAGAGTCACATCATAAATTTATGACTGTGTGAATTTACAATGAGTACTAAAACAGTTACAAGAAGCCACTAATTCACATTTACATTTAGAATAGGGAATACACCTACCTTCATCTGGGCTTTGTGTCACATCCCTACACTGTAACTCTGATAGAGGGAAAACATACAAAATCTGCAAAAACTTGAAAGATAAAGATCTCAAACAGAGTAATGTAGCTGGCACGCTTAACTTCAAATGCTAGAGAAATATATCATTACTTAAGCTAGAAAGTCACAGATCACTATTTAGAGGTCCAACAGAATCTTTAGTCAATATATTTTATCAGACAAAAAATTTTTAATTTTATAAAGGCCCAGCTAAACACAGTCAAAAGGGAACTAAGCTGTGAAGAGCTGAAGCTCTGAGTTCAAGCCACAAATTGTTACTCACTATATAAAAATCTGTGACCATAAAGACCTAACTACATCGTTGTTTAAGAGTTTCTATCTGACCATGTATTGTAATGACTCGAGAGAAAAGTCACTGATTTATCATCACTCAGAAGTCATCTTGTGCTGAATGCTTGATCATTTTTCCATAAAAAAGGTTTTTATATGGCCGGGGATTTAGCTCAGAGGTATAAGTGCCTGCCTGGCAAGCGGGAGGTCATGAGTTCTATCCCTGGTACCCCCCCAAAAAAAATAACACAAAAAAAGTTTTTATGATGATCCTTGGTCATTTTACCCAACAGTGCTAAAAATTTTGTGTCCACACAGAAACCTGCATAGGGAGGTTTGCAACAACTTTATTGATAATTGCCAAAACTTGAATCCACCAATGTCTTTTGGCAAGTGAATGAATAAATAAAAGGGGTCCTTCCCAGACAATGAAATATGGCTCAGCACAAACAATGTATGAGCCATTGAGCTGTGAAAAGGCATTGTAGAAACTTAAATGTGTATCACCAGTTAAAGAAGTCAAAAGGGTCATGCAATCTATTGTTCTAACCATATGGCTTTCTGGAACAAGCGAAACTATAAAAACAGTATAAAGATCAAAGGTCATTGGGAATTAGTGGGGAGGAACGGGTAAATAGATGGAGTACACACACTTATGGAGAAGAGGAACTATTCTGTATGATGCTGTACACTAAAAATCTGCCCAAATACACTGAATGTACACCAAATTCATTGAAGATACACTGCAACATATGTGCCACCCTGCTGCGGTATTTGATCATGAGGGAGGCTGCACCATGCGTAAGGAAGGAGATTTACAGGGAACTTTTGTACCTTCCTTTCAACTTGACAGGAACATAAACGTTCTCTAAACAATGTTTATTTTTAAACTACATGAGAAAAAACTTTCTGTGATAATTTCATCATGATGCTACAGAAATATTTGCACACATGAGCAAAAAGCTGTAAAAAAGCTCTCACTGTTAAACAGCAGCACAATGTGGTATCCAAGAACACAACCCAGGAGCTCAACGGCTTGTGTTCAAATCCTGGCTTCAAGCCATGTGACTTTAAGTAGCTTACTTAACTTCTCTGCTTCAATGTCGTCCTTTATAAGACAGACAAGTCCCCATTATGCAATTACAGAGATTAAATTTGTTAGTATTTGGAACAGTACTGGGCAAAAATAAGAGCAGTAGAAATTTCTTGTGAAGTAAACTCACAATAGGAAAAAATCAAAAGAGAAAAACAACTTATATGCATATCATGAACAGAATGGTTAATTGCCCTGGCAATGCACACCATTCAATAATCCTTAAAAACAGACAGGTAGGAGATGTATAAGCATTGACATCAACTTTAAAAAATAGACTGAGGAACTATTATCAGGTAAAGCAACTGTAGAAAAATAATTAACAAAACTCTTGAAGTTGAATACTTTTATATATTTCTATAGAGGCCTAAATGAACAGGAAACATTTTGGAAAGATACACACCAAACTGCTAAGTAATCCAGCACTGATAGAGACCTAGACTGTAGTCCTAACTCTATAATAACTAGCTAAGTCACCTGACTTCAGCTGCACCTGTAGCAGCTTCCTCATCTTAAGAGGGAGAAAAAAGAGGAAGGGACGGCTGGATTCAGTAACACTGCCAATTGATACTACACCCCCAGATACCATGGCACTGGTGCTTTCTAAAAATAAAAGCACTGAATTCTTCAATACTTCCATCCTGTTAAGCATTTATTTAAAAAAAAAAAAAAGACTATGAAACAGAGTGGCTTCTTTCAAAAGCACAGCTCCAGCCAGATGGAGACCATTTGGAGTGGGCAGAGATCATGCTCTCGGTAACAGACCTTTCTTCATAACCAGCCCCCACACTGCACCATGCGTCTCACAGGAAAAAACTGCTTTATCAACTGATACTTAAGCCATAGGTCTTTTTTTTGGTTGCTTTTTTGGCTTCTCTGGATTGTCATCAGAAACATTTATATTATCATTCATAAACATATATAACCCAACTCATCTGCCTACAAGGAGGAAGACAAGAAATTGCTGTTCTAGCAGGTCACATTAGCTTCATCCACCCAATGATTACAGGGGGACAGTTTCTGTCACAGGTACCCATCACGATTCTTAGTCACCCTCTGAAGCAAAACTTGATGCTCAACCTTTTCTGCTTCCCACTTCTCCCCCACATCTTTCCTCATGGTCTTCGGCTGCCCTCCAACCTCTCCTGGCCGCTCTCCAATCCACTACTGAACTCACCACTGTAGGTTCCCAGTCCCTATAACAAGTGTCTGTCACACAGCCAGGATCAAAACTTGCGATTTATGTCCACAAAAATATTTATTCACTGGGAAAAACGATTAAAAGACCTATCTTCCTTAAGCAAAGTAATGAATACATCTCTGACTGGACAAAATTTTATTATCTCACAACCAAGAGCACCTAAATATGCAAAGCATGGTGGTCATTTCTGACAATATCGAGCATGACACTCCCTCCATTCTCACAAAGAAATTGCTGGTTCTGAGGTATTACTGGACCTCTCTTCCAAGGAGACTAGAATTCATCACTAATTCATTACTCGCTGACTGTGATCCTGGGGAAGCACACTGCGCCTGCCTCGGTGTCATTACCTGTAAGATAAGGACACCACCACTTTATGTGATAGGACTGCCCCATTTGCTAAATAAGATAACAAGGCATTCAGCACAGCAAGATGTTATGATTTGTTTTAATTACTAATAGTAAGAACAAAACTCAAATATCTTAGTCAAGCAAGGGCTTCAAAATCTGGCACAAATCCACTGCTTTAGCCTCAGTGTCACACACCTTGTCTACTTGTCAAAAAAGATACCTTTGGACTCTGTCCACAAGTGGCAGAGTCCAGAGAATTATACAGTCCTATAATTCACTGTATAAGAATATAAAGAATACCCCTCCCTGCCACCCAAAGCCTCTCATTCTGTTCATCTTTATCCCCCAGCCGTCCTTGGTGGCCCAGCTTAATCCATCTTCTCTGTAAGTTTCCCTACTCGTGATAGCATCTGTTCCCCAATAAACTTTACTGTGACCCACAGCACTTCACACACGGCAACATGGCACACGATCCGCTTTTTCACGGCACACTCAACAAGCTTCTATTGAGGACATTGGACACATATTTCATTTTGTGTTAGAAGTGAGAGTCTACAAGAAAGATCAAATCCCTGTTCACAATCTAACAAAGGAGGTAGACAAGAAATAGCCCAGTACCCAAATAATTTTTCCCTTAAAATTTTGATAAACACCCTAAGCAAAGCAGATATAAGTAAAAATACTTCTGCTGTCTTGAGACTCAGAGTAAAGACAAGATTGTTTCAACATGGTACCTCTAGAGAATAATGAACATTGACTGGAGTTCACTGAATTATCTTTTTTATTACAGTTGTATAAGAGTAGAGACAACATACCAAACAGCAAAGAAATAAAAAGAGTAAGAAAATGTTATTTGTGAACTCTTTGACATGCTCTCTGAGTTTCAGATTACTCAATGGAGTAAGAAAATGAGCCTTAAACCTGGCATGGTGGTTCACACCTGTAATCCCAGCACTCAGGAGGCTGAGGCAGGAGGATTGTTATGAGTTCGAGACCAGCCTGGGCTACAAAGTGAGCTCAAGGCCAGCTGAACTGCATAGCAAGATCCTGTCTCAAAAAGACCAAAAAAAAAAAAAAAAAGAGCCTTTTGGAAATGTTAAACATACTGCAAATGGATTATTAGCTTTGTATCTACTCAGCTACAACTAGTGCATGCTGTAAAATATGGCAAGACTTTGGGAAACGTTTGTTGAATGTGTACAAAGTGATTAACTAAAGCCAGAGGCCAGCAATGTTACAGCCTTTTTTCTTCATGAGCAAGGTTCAGTGTCAACCCTTCGTAATTAAAACATGGAACAAAAGGCAGGGGCATTTCTTGGCAATGATGACAGTATAAAGATCTGTCTTCATTTTACAAAGTCTTACACATTGAAATGTCAGCAGGCTTTTCTCTTAAGAGGAAATTTTTGAACTGCTCCATGATTGCACATCTCTTGATCTTAGCCCCAAGTGGCAGAAGCACACAAGAGTGCGTACCATAAACACAGTGACACTGGTGCTACTCTAACACACTTTCTCCATTTCCATTATTTTTTCTATGCAGACGCCAGATGGTCTTTTTTGCTGGTGTTGTTACATGAAGAAAAAGACCAGAATGAGACCAACAAAACACATGTTGCAGAAAAGATGCTTCTCTAGAGCCCCTGCATTTGGCCTCCAGACCTCTACTGTGAGAAGCTCCAGCTGGGATCCTCTCCACTGCCCCACCCCTCCTGCAGGCACACAGAACCCTGGTCCATGCCTGCTGTGCACAGAGGGAAAGGCAGCCCCCACAGAACATGTAAACAGAGACTAAGCTCAGTCCTTCTCCTTTTTCTCAGGCATCCTGGGTCCTACAAGAGTCATCTTAAGCATCTCAGGACTGCCTATTTACTTCCTCCAACCCACACTGAGGCATCACACAACAAAATCATCACCACAACCTTGTTAGGTAGTTGCCAGCATATAGCTGTGGATGCAATGGTCACTCAGGCTCTAGTGGTATCCCTGCTGGTACCTGTGTTCTGCGAGGTGTCTGCACCCACAGTGTTCCTGCTGTAAGGAGGGAACTTGCTGTGACCCCACTGGGTTTACACAAAGTGAGTGCTGGAACTCTCCCATATTGCAATTCTCAGAGATCTGGGGTCTGAAGAAACTTGTAAAAGCCAGCAATCAATCCTGCCAAAAATGCCTTTTTTTGGCATCTGCCAAATTGTTAGCAGATTCACTAACAGGTGAATGTTGTAACTATAAAGAAAGAGATTGAAAGACAGGAAATGCTGCAGACACTGATTTCATCAGCAAAAAACAGTCCTCCAAAGAAAACAAGGGCATGGAAGGGTTGTCTCCAGAAGAAAAATCTTGTTTTGTTCTCCTGGGGCAAGGAATAAACAAGCAGCCTTGGCTTTTGAGTTGGCAAAAATATCCCATTTCCCTCTACCAAGGACTGGATGGAATGGGGCACTTTTTCAAAGAAAAGCAAGCACATCTTTTCCCTGAAGAAAAAACAGAGAAATGGACAAATGAAAGCGATAGTAAACTCTGACAATGTTGATTCTCCACAATTCAAATTATAGTTTCAGAGAAAAATGAGGCAGAAGCTCCTGATAAAAACCAAGACAAGAGATCAAAGGATTCAATCCCACGAGAATTCAGTTCTGTCTCCCAGCAGTTTTCTGCCTCCAATACTGGAGAGTGAAGCCACCACACTTTAAATAGAAGACACTTGAGAAAAACAATGTCTGTGAAAGTTTTTTTAAAAAAGATTCTCAAACTTCAGACTGATATATGTAAAAAATGAACAAAACATTTATGCTTTGGTGAACTGTCAGGCATTTAGAGGCTTGAAAGTCCTTCAAGTATTTTATTTGTTCGTGTACCGCTAGAGAAAAATAATTATTTATCTATGGTGTTTTCTACAGAAACATTTCAAGCCCCTCTGCTAAAAATAATATTAATGATGTCAATTTTAAATGTTCGACAATGGAAAGAATGATTACTAAAATACTCTTGTCAATGCATCCACCTAATATTAAGAAAGCATTACATTTATTTAAACTATTTATTGCAGATTAGTATTTGGAAGGTTTTCGCAAAATATTTGTATGTTATAACTCTTGTGTTAACCATTAATTTCTGAAAATTAAAAAACACCAAGAGGGTTAAGCTTTTGCTAAGCTGACAACCCGGAGTGTCTAGTGTTATTTGCACTCAGTGACCAAGAAGAAAAACAAATCCTACTCTCCTGAAAGTGATTCCTTAGTAACATGAGAACACAGCTCAGCTTCTGATTCAAGAGAAATTTTTTGCTGAGAAGGAAGAGCTGACAGCCCAGATTTTCTTGCAAGATTTATAGGTTAGGTGAGAATTGGAAGAGTTTTCCCAAGGGTCAAATACAAATATGTACTGGAAACTTGTTTCCATGATTGTTACAGAGAATATGAGGCTCAGATTAAAAGGTCACTTAGCCCTAATCCTAAAATGCAACTCATGATTGTGACTCCCCTCCCAGTAAAATGCCTTTCATGTCACCTTTGAAGAACACTGAACGTGGTCACTGGCACAACTCCAATAAACAGGATAAAGAGTTCCTTCATCGCTACCTGTACATTCATAAAGAGGCATACGGGCTTCAGGAAAAGGTGCTGAAATTTATTTTCTGCATGAGGGGAATTAAACTAAAGTTGATGGTCTAAATTAAAGTTAAATGCTATCAGAGACACAAGAATAAAAACTAAGTATGTAGTAGAGAGACAGAATGTCCTACTACTTTGATGCACATGCATATCCCTTTTTCCAAGTTCTTAGATGACATGGCTACAAAAAGTAGTGAAAAAAATCAATCCAAATGTGTGACCAACCCAAACGTGGTGTTTGCAGCACATACATGAAAAACTGACAATGAACATTTAAACATAATTCTCAATTAATTAACCACATTCAATTCCATGGGATTTAATTCCAGTGTAATTTAATCTTGGCAGTGTCTTTGTACTTAGTCAGATTAAAGTCTTACTAACTTTATCCACTACTAATAATAAACCTGAGCTAAGCTGGGGAAAAATTTGATTCAGAGGAATTTTTTGAAATCTTTTATAATAAAGTCTTGGCCAGTACTTAATCATACTGCATAATCTTCACCTGTACTTAAGAGTTAAGTAGGGTTCTGGTTATTAATTCAACAAGGAAAAAAGTCAATAAGATGGTTTAGTCCCATGTAAGAACCCAAACTGAGCCAACGTGGTTACTATGGTTCTTAAGTGAATGAAAAAATATGAAATTAATAGTGAAATTTTTAAAAATTGTATTCTTACACCCTCTTTGAAGACGTGGCTCAGAAGAACACTTGTCTAGCGTACACAAAGCCTTTGGTTCAATCCCCAGAAAGCATGCAAGAAAAAAAAGTGCCAGCAACCTACTTTCTTCCCTACCTGTCATACTTCCACATAAACTGTGAGGTGGGAAGGGAGTCTGGGACATTTCTGGCACATTTCAGGGAGATACGTGAGTTATACTCCAACTGTAAACTGGATAAGGAAAGGGACTGGAATTACAGGGATGTGTGCCTACAAGACGCATAACAGACCATTGTCTTTAACAAGAATGTCACTTTACCGCGTAAGTGACTACACTCCAAAAGCATCATTATGTCATAAATGCCAAGCTAATATTTGAGCCCAAATCACCACCATACCATTTTGTCCCCTTACACACAAAAGTCCTGTGAAGCCACACTGGACTGGGATGTATCAAGAAACGTAAATCTAGGTCAGCGATGATGAACCTTTTAGAGCTTTCAGTGATACAAACAGCCCACTGCAGCACATGTGCCATAGGTTTGTCACCACTGCTCTGTGTCATCTAGAGGAAAACAGAAGCAGGGAATTTAGGGGACATTAACACAAGGAGCTCAAGCTTTTCATTACTTATGTCAAAACTTCCTATTACAGCTAGGTTTTAAAATGTATTTAACTCCTTGAGTAAGTGGTTTTAGTAAATGCAAATGCACGCTGTTTGTTCATGTAAGAACATGCTTAATACATCTGACAGATTATTATGCTCTTCTTAAAACTGCAATGCAAAAAGAATTAGGATATATTATGTACAAGTACAAATTCCCTATGATGAATGTGATCATGACATGTATCAGTCCTAGTCTCCTGGTACTTGGAGAAGATACTTTCTTCTCTTTACCTCTCTCTATCCTTCCAAAGAAAAGAATTTCTTTTTCCAACTCAGAAACATAACTCAAAATCAGAGTTAAAACATAATCACCACCATGATAACATTCTGAGGACAGACTTTACACTCATAATGTGATTGGCCTTCTTCTAAGACATATCACATATCCATTAATTCCTACATCATCTAAAATTGTGTAGTTGTGTTGCTACCACTTTACTCATGAGCAAATCATGACACAGAAGTTAAATATTTAACTCAAGGTAGCTCACTCACCAGGATGTGAACCCAACAACGATGCTTCCAGAGCCCAATTTTTTAATATACTATATGCAGCCTCCACACACAAGTAGAGAAATAAGAAAGGATAGGTTTCTTACCGATTTGAGAGAAAAACTACTTCCTTGTGGGATGAAAAAAGAAAAGACGCTGCATTAGGAATAGATCATCTGCTCTATGTAGGATTTTTCTGTCATCTTTTCGAAGGATGAAAATTATTAACCAAACTCTTTTAGACATTGCACGTGTGCTCTGGTTCATAGAAAGCTGCTCTAATGAAAGCAAACTCACAGGCAAGCTAATTGAATCATCCCTGACAGCATTTTCATATAACAAGGATGACAGATAAAGAAGAAATCTAGGACTATCCATTTCCCTTTGCAAACCGGCAGTGGTATTCCAAAAATGGCTGAGATAGATGGCTTCCAGCCTTCATTGAAAACCCAGTCACATGTAGGAAAGGTTTGTCTTCAACCAGTTCTACTTAGCTAACCAAAGAAGAAGCAGAAGTTACTAACTTGAGGCATGCTTCTCAGATGCAAATGAACAGCTTATGATTCAACAAATTCTCTACTCTTACTAATAGCCATACTAGTGTTAATGTATATACTAACATCTGGGGAACACACATGCTTGCTTGTGTCCTTTTAAGATGACTTTTCATGATTAACTTCAACTCAGAAAAAGATCTGCTTGTTTTAGGGATACCGATGATAAAAATAAGTATCTTCAATTGCCAAAACATTAAAATGTAAATGGGTGGAAACTCACATGGAACCTTCACTGTTCTCTCATTATATCACAGACTCTGTGGTCTACACAAATGATTTCTAACACACTTCTCGCCTTAACTGCTTCCTAACACAGAGGCTGAGAAGAGAGAACTTCACCTTCCCCACAAACACTTTGCAGCTTGAAGCAAGCATGAAACACAACCTGATCAATGAAAGAAAAGTGGACAGATGGAAGCATAAAGATAATCTTTTGTCATCTTATAAAAGGGGTAAAAAAGTGGGGTGCCCTTATTTCTCCTAAATGTAAACAGGATGTCTGGTGCTACTGCAGCTTTTCTATAACCAAACAGTAACAAGAACATGAAAAGCCCATACCTAGAGGATAAGATGCAAAAGATAGAACTTTGAGTTTATCACTGTATCTGTTACTACCGTCTTTGGATTTCTAATTAAGTAAACAACAAATGTCCTTATGTTTTAAACCATTAATAGGTAGATTTATCTCTTTTAGTCAAAATCATTCTTAACACACTCAGATATCATTTGTCCCCTAATTAAAGGGATATCTGAACTGTAAATCCAGTGCTTCTTTTTTGTTTGTTTTGTTTTTGTTTTTGGGTAAGAAACTGATTCTACCCACATGACTTTTTAAAGGGAGTGTTGATATTAACACAGATAGACCTAATTCCTGAGCCCAGGCTGACCGATCCAGAAAAAAATTGGGGCCAAGCTCAACCAGAATCCCTTTCTTGCAACTTTCTAACATTTGAATTTTCAAAGCAAAGAGATCCGTGTCTGCCAGTGACTATCACTGTAAAATAGTTTCAGAGGCTATTGGCAGCTATGTTTTCCATTACACAGAAAATGACTATTTTAGTGAGACAAACAGTGGCAGGAACGTGCCTCCATTTCTCACAGTAGGACAGATGAAATACCCTGAATGAGCCTTCCTGCATTCATTTGTTCATTCACACACTGTGGTACTAAGGATTAACCTAGAGGTTTCTAAGCTACATTCCTAATCTTTTTTTTTATTTTATCTTATATTTTAAGACAGGATCTTACCATGGCTGGGCTCCTGCCTGGAATTACAGGTCTGTATCACCACACCCAACTCAACCCTCTCCATTGAAACACAAAAAGACGGAGGAAATATTAAGACACATCCTGCAGTAGTCAGCCAGTAGGGAATAGAGGGAAGTTAGTGCTTAAGTGGAAAGAAATTCCCTGGGATGTCAATCAGTTCTGAGGGCAGCTGCAGACCTAAAGAACCGATGCTGAGATGAGGATTTGAGCCCACTCAGATCAAAGGCTTCTAAGAGACCCTTGAACACAGTTCAAACCCTAAGAAGTAGCACCTTCACGGCAAGGATGTGCAATACATAAATAACCCTAAGTAAAGGGAGAGTAAGGTCAGTTACATTATGCTGAATTCAACATGAGATACAGCCGAGAAAATGCACCCAATAATTTGTAATCACAGTGGGTCCCCATACTAGTATGTCACTGTGACTCACTGTTTAGGAAATCCCTAAAACTTTAAGCAGAAAATAAATAAGACAAAGATTTCAAAATTTAAGCTGAGAATTCAGTTTTTAAGAGCCCCAAGTTGGCAAGACCTGAGGCAACTGGCAAAAGAAAATGATTTTCTGTGAAGAAGCATAAGTGTTACCCAGGCCACAAGAATTCCCACAAGCTGGTCAAAATCACAAAACACACAGGGAAACAGGAAACCATATTTTAGAAATAGCCAATACAAAACAGCAATAGGTGCAGAGGTTTCACCTACTATAATTTTTAAAGACAGAATGTTTTGAAAGCAGACATTTTTATGTAACAGGGTAAAAAATAGAGGCCTGAAAATATGGAAAAAGTAGTATAACCAAACATCTTCAGAAGACCTAAGTTGAATGTTTAAAATTGAAAAATATAAATCCTGAAGAATAACAAGAAGACTAGAATAAAATAGTAAACAAGGACAGAGAATGAAAAGCAATCCGATTTAAGAAACTGAGATAAGAGGATAGCAGTTCAAGTCTCACCTGAATCACTTAGGTAGACCATGTCTCAAAATAAAAAATAAAAAGGGCTCAGAATGTATCTCAGTATGTATGCCCTGGATTTGATCCCTGTAACCACACACAAAAAAGAAAAAGAGAAAGAAACGGAAAGAAGGAAGGAAGGAAATGAAATTTTCAATAGTTCAACCTAGAAACAAAGGTGGAAAAAAATAAAGATGTGGACAAAAATAGACTAAAGTTCCACAAGGTAATGGATAGATTAGGAAAAGCTATTTGAACTGAATATTGTTCAGAATTCTCTACTATTGTTGGCCAAAATCAGAAAGGAAAACAAAACAAAACAAAACAAAGCACCTTAAATCTAGAAATCAAGAAAAATGAAAAGAAACCACATTAATACAAATGCAAAAAATCAAAAACTCAAAAGGCAGACAGATCCTAAAGTCACCTAGAAAGAAAAATACAAAGCTAACACTCAGTCTACTGCTTTTAACAGGAATGATGGAAGCTAAATAAATAAACAACTATCAAAGCTATGAAAGCATTCATCAAGCTGTAATCCTATACCAAGCAAATGATCACCTGAGAATAAAAGTGAAGCATTCATACAAATAACTCAAAGTACCTATTTTCAAGCAAAGTAAGTTTATCAAACAGATTCTCCAAATTCTAAAGATTGATCCTGAGAGAAAACAAAATTATTCAGGAAGTCAGACTACAAGTGAACTCAGACTACCATGTATGTCAATTTAAATTTCATATATATATATATATATATATATATATATATATATATTTAAATATTAAGTTTAAATTAAAAACTAAACAGTATCATGAATAATAAGAACATATACTTGAGAGAGGGTGAGAGTTCAAAATTTTAATGTCGGTACAGTAGGAGAGAATGATAGTTATTAACTTTATGCTTAATTAAATGTTCACATTAAAGAACCACAGGTAGTCATAAAATAAACACATAAAATATAACCTCAAAGACATCAGAAAAATAAAAAAGAATATAAAATAAAACAAAAATGGCTGGAAATATAATTTAGTGTGAAGGTCCTGGGTTTAATTCTCCAGTATTGAAAATAAAAAAAGATTAAAGAAAAAGTTGTGCTTATAAACAAGCAATAACTAAATTCTAGACTACTGTGGACATTTTAATATCAGACAAAAATAGACTTTGGGACATGAACCATTGAAAATTAAAATACTCTAAAAAAGGCAAACAAAAATATTTCCTAAGTAATGGTAAACTGGTCACTGGCAGCTGTTTCAGTTTTGTAAGCGTAAGCCTGTACTAACATAACCTTGCTATACATGAAGGAAGAAAAAATGTAAAGCTACAAGATAAAATTGCAAATCAACTGGAAATTTTTTTATTCATTCAAAATGTTCACCCTACAGTGAAACTCAATTTTTTTTCTTAGTATACAATTCTATGAGTTTTAACACATGTACAGATTCATATAATCACCACCATAATCAGGATAGAGAAGAGATCCATAATTCCCAAAAATTAATGGGAGAAAATCTTAAGGTGCGTCTTTCAATAACTGATCCCTCAAGCAGACAAAACAACCTAATGAACTTAGGTGCACATTGTATTATATACTCTTTCAAGCACATTAGAAAAGTGTAAAGACTGAACACATGAGATCATAAAGCAAGCCTCTCAAGCTTTAAGGAATGGTGAATCAAGCATCCTATGTTCTGAGGCTGAGGTGCCTAGCATGTGCCAGGCTCTTAGGTTCCATTTGTAGCAGCAGGAAAACAAAACAAAACAAAACAACCCTGAGAACCTGAAAACCCTCAAATAATTAAAAATGTAAAAATATACCTAAATATCTCGTGCACATAAGAAAGTTACATATTTACATATGCATATGAAAATATTTCAATAAGAAAAGAAAATTCTATGTCAAAATGTGTAAAATGCAACTAAAGCAATGCTGAAAATCCATTTACATCTTAAGAAACTTTACAATTTGAGAAGTTTCAATATTTATAGATAATCCAGTTTAAGAAATCAATAAAAGAATCAAAGAAATGGGAAAAAAAAGAAAGGGCAAAAATTGGTGAACTTCAAAACAAACTTATAGCAGAAGGTATAGTGAAGTCAAAATTTGTTTCTTTGAAAAAAGTAGAAAGACAGAAACATATGCAGCAATACTTACCCAGGAAAAAGTACACAAATAATATTAGGGATATTATTATGCTACTTATACTGATGTCATAATTACTGAAATCTATTTTCATGTCATAGTAGTCAGAAGAGTAAATTTAAGGTGTCAGGACAGCAGGCCCTCTGTAGGTTTCAGAGCAGACCTATTTCCTTGCCTACTCCAGCTACCCACGCACCGTGCTCACAGCCACATCACTCCCAACTGCTGTGTTACTAACTCTGATCCTCCAACTTCCCTTTATAAGGATTCTTGTGGTTACCTAGGAAAATACAAAATAATCTCCCTATCTCAAGATCCCTTACTTAATCAAGCTTCTGAAGTCCCTTTTGTAATACAGTAATGCATCCACAGGGTCTGGAGATTAGGAAGGGGACATGGAGGGTAGTGGTACTCAGCCTACTGCGAGGACCAAACCACTCCCTTCTAGGAATAACAAGATAAAAGGACATGGAAGATTTGAAAAGTGAAGATGACATGAGTAAATTTTTAGAAAAACAGAACTTGCAACACTGATCCAAAAAAGAAGTAGTTTTTTAAAGACACAAGGGATCTTTATCGGTAATTAATCTTGACATAATGAAAACAAGCGACTTAGAGTACTACTTTCTCACAGGTTTTACCTAACAATCAAGAATGAATAATTCCAATGTTACACAAGTCTCTCAGAGAACAGGAATACAGAGGCACTCCACATCTTATTTTAAGAATGCTGTACAACCTTGACAGCAAATGCAGAAAAGAACAGGAAAAGAAAAAAGCAAAAGATACACAGAGGAGAGACAAGATGGACTGCTGAACATGCTCAAGTGCTTCCATCTGACTGTTCCCATCTGCCCCTGCATGCCTGTCCTTCACACAATTTATCTGGGGTTTGAGCCAATAAAATTTTCTGTTTGGTCAAGTCAACTGTTACTCAAAATCAAGAGTTCTAAGTAGTTCACCACTCCACACCAACCTGACACATTTAACTTCTTCAATGATACTTACTAAATCAACCACATTATCTGTATTAATGGGAATGCCTGAGGATGTATGGGTAACAAAAGTTAAGCTTTTTAAAATGCATGCCGTCACTTGCCCAGCAAGCTCACTAACTCCATTTTTCACAAGCTATTATTAAGAAAAATTCAAATTATTTGGGTACTGTGACCTGATAGAAAATATGGAAACAATGAACATCAAGGAAATAAAAGCATATCTGGGATCCAGAATTCTCCAACAATAATACACAAGGTATTATGTGACTTAGTCTCACTCAAGTCACATAGGACTGAAAATTTCTTAAAACCAGAGACAATTCTGTTCACTCAGGTAGATGATCCTGCAAATAGTCAAGAAACATGCACAATTCACTCACCTTTGGGGCTGTGTTTCTAAGTCTTGCCAAGGGTATGTTTTCCACTGTAACAGTTAAAATGCTACTACAGAAAAAGGCAAACTAAGTTTTTTTTATGCCAAACAAAAGTTTATCTTCCTTGAAATATATCTTTCAAATTCTATTAAATAACCACCTAATAACAAAATTAGAAAGCTACCTCATAAAAATGCAAATGAAAATTTATCAACGTGTGACTGACATGCAGCTGCAGCAGTAGAAATTCTGCAAACACAGGGTAATGTTTCCAATCAGTGATAAATCTGGCAAACAATGAATTCAATGCATTTCTGCAGTCTCCATGGCAAGTGATGAAAAATTAGACAAGAATGTCAGTGAAGGATCAGAGAAAATTAACTGTCCTGAAAGCACGAAGCTTGATTCCAAAAATGATGCCACAGCTTCCAAAGTAATATGCTATTAATGACATTTTCAGTCATCATCAGAAATACCAGCAATTACAGGAGTTCTTAATAAACAGTCAGATAGAAATACCAAATTTTACATAATCCATAGACGGATCTTTGGGGCTATATCAGCACTCAATGACTAATGCACTATGGAGATGGAGGAAGACCAACACAGACGTACTGAGAATATAGAGATGCTGGCTCTATTTAATGACACATTAAGCTTTCAAAGGAACAAAACTCCAAAAACCAGTTACTCAACCATGTTCAGATTTCTAACAGAAAACGACTTTGCTTCACACCAAGCCGACTACAGGGCCACCAACACGTGCCCTCACGAGAATCATGGACCAACATCATTTTCACATCATATCTTCTTAGTCTGTACCCTGTAGGCTACAACTGAGATCACCCTGAATATTCTGGTTTCCTCTCTCATAAAGTTGTACAAGTTCATTCCTGATAGAGCTGAAAATAAAATTAATGCTAACATTTAAAAAAATGTACAGCTCTTCTGGCTTGGAAGAGACCAGTCAGGAAGGGTTATGGGTTTACTTCCTCCCCCTTGCCCACACCAAGGGACTGCATTCCCTTGGGCTTCTCTAATCTCGTGTAATATTTAATTAAATACTCTGTTCCTACTGGTTTATGTACTAGAGAACACTTAATTTTAGAAAACCGATTAGCTGGTTCTCTGTAACTGTATGTTATTGTAGCTAAGGTCAAGTTTTTTACTGAAACTATGGCAACAATATCCCAGTATTCTTTGCTGACAAGACTAAAGCAAAGTTCTCAAGAGAGAGCCCTCTACTTGTTGGTTAAAACTGGCCTGGGTTATTTTGTTTCTTACCTTTACCTCAAATGCCATGCTTGTGGGAATGGTTATGGGGGGAGGAGGAAACGTCAGTTGCAGAAATTTGCTAGTGTAAGTCCAAGTAAGCTTATACATAAGTGTCATCACTGATAACATTTTTAGACACATATAATTTTAGCAGCACAAAACATCCAGGCATTTCAGAGGCACCCAAATTAGAACCCAAATGTACCCGGAAAAATACCAGACAGGAAAAAAAAGGAACTTTTAAATCTCAGTAAAAGGAATAATTGCCCAACTTATTTTCTCAATTATTTGTAACTGCTCAAATGGGAGTTTTTCTACAGTGACCTCCAGCTATTGCTTTGAAAAGGAAAAAAGACTGGCTCTTTGAAGAGATGCATTCTTTTCTCCACACCTGTGGCTGCTCTCTGCTTATGTCACCCTCACCACGCTTAAGGACAGAACACAATTTTTGCCTCATATACAAGCTCTGCTCACCTCTCACCTTGGGGAAAGATGCTTCCACTTGGCCAATGGCACAGAAGAAGAAATCACTGGACATCTCTTCTGGAAGTATATCTACCCTCAATGTCAGATAAAGAATACAACTCGCAGGCCAACTGGCAGGGACCTCTCCCTACTTGTGAAAGTATACGGTGTCAAAAGAGGGAGGGGTGGCCTTTGGGAAAGGGCAGACTGGCAGTATCTTCCTGCTGTGTGTCAAGTGTTTCAGAACACTGCTGTTTGGGGTAAGATAAACACAACTTCCTGTCCTAGCAAGGCCTGCAATTCTATACAGAAGGCAGGACTTTCATCTCAAGCAAATGAACCATCAGTTACTGAAGCTGATCAAGACTTGTGGGAGGAAAGAAAAGGCCTGATAGCTTCTCTTTCAGAGGTCACGGGATCTAGAATGTTCTTCTGATTATCAGTCACAACCTAGAAAAATCTAAGAAATGCAGAACAGTTACAGTGGGCCAGACTGAGGATATCTTTACATACTCTATGATCTGAATTTTCAAAACAGACAGGGCCAGTGCTTTACAAAGTGGCAAGAGCCATATTTCATCTTCCTGGGAGATGTCCTGAAAGCTGCTAATTAAAAATTCAGTCACAATAGCTACTATACCTTGAGTGCTTAGGCTGTGCTATGCATGTTGGTTAACTGTCACGTACAATCTCATCCTAAAGCAATCCCTATTGCACACTGTCCCTATTAACTACTGTCTATATCAGGTGAGGAAACTAAGGCTTAGAGGTTAGGTAACATCCACAGCCACATAGTTAGTGAGAGACAAAGCAAGAACTTGGATCCTGAGCTCTACTACACTCTGGGCCTCTTAACTATTTACTACATGCCACAGGACCTCAACTTTAGAAAAGCTTTCATTTTTTTTTATTTGTTCACCTTTTGAAATATTCAGTAATTCCATCTCCACACTCCTCTCCAGTGTTCTTCACCAAGTATACTGAACACTTTGGTTTCCTGAGAGCATCTTAGCTTCAATGCTGGATCTGTACTCTCCCCAGCTGTTTGTTGACCCAATGGCCCAAACTTAGGGTTTCTACCGGAAGCCAAAACAGAAGGAACAGCTGTGTCCTTTGGTGGGAAAACACACAGTCAATTGGGATCATCTACCTAACCTCTGTCCCAGAGCAGAAATTCCTTCTCTAAAATCCTCCAACAAATAGTCAGTGCCATTTGAACCAGGGGAAACTCAGTAATCTCACACAGGTCTCTTCCCTGAGTAATCATCTATGAGTACAATTAGAATCAAGTTCCTTATATCTAAAACTTTTATGCACTAGCCCTCTTTCTTATTTTGGACTCAGAATAGCATCTTCTATGACAGCCCTAAAATAAGGAAGACAGCTATGAGTGGTTCCTTGAGTCTTGCGGGAGCAGGAGGGCTTGTTAGAAATACAGCAGGTCTCAGGTCTCACCCAGTCCCATTGAATTACAAGCCACATTTTAATAAGGCCCCAGGAGGTTCTTATGCATATTGAATTGTCAGAAGCAATGCCTAAGAGACCTGTCTATACCAATTTCACAAATGTCTAAGCATTTACTATAGGTCTGGGCTGTCGATAGCCGTAGGGAGATAAGAATGGTTTCTGACCTCATAGTTCATGAAATAGGGCAAGTGCTAAGGCAAAACTAGCAACAGTTAAAAATTTAAAATTAACTGACAGGCTTATGCCATTTAATATAAAGCTGATATTACACTAAGTGCTTTACATGGATAAACTTTTTCTAATCCTCACAAAAACCCAGTGATCCACATATAATGTCCTCATTTTTGAGAAGAGGAAAGAAAGGCACTGAGAGGCTAAACAGTTTATGTCCATTATGATATGATCAGTAAAGAACGGAGCTGAGAGTCAACCCACTGAGTTTAGCTTCAAAGTCTGAGCACAGCAAAGGGGAGCAGATCTGCACAGAAAGTCTCAGCAAAGATAGCCCAGACACTGTGTCTAAGATTTGAAGGATGAGTGGCTACAAAGCCTGGAGGTTCAGAAAGCACTGACAGAGATGGAGAGAGAATTTCAGAGAGAAGAAAAAGAAACAATTTCTGATCCACATATGCTGACTGCCAAGAGGAAGTCAGTCAGGATGGAACAAATAAAATGGAACGGGGACTACAAATGAGGCTAAGAAGGCAGGGAGACTTGTGCAAGTGCTGTGGTCTGCAGCACACAACGTTATCTTTTATCAATCACATAAACAGAGAACCACCAAAGAGCTCCAAGCAGTGACATCTTGCGATTTACACAGATCTCTCTGTCTTCAGGGAATGGTGGGTTGTAGGGGTGCCCACACTCCAGAAGAAATGCAGAAATAAGTGAGGAGGTCCCATGCTGGAGCAATTCTAAAATGCCAACTGCAGTATCAGTGTGAGACTTACCCTCCTACTGACCCTTCCACTAGCTTTATTCCCACTAAGCAATATGCCTCTTAAATTTGGGATCCAGGATGTGATAAGAGACTCTACATATATCCTGGCCAGCACAATTCGATGAATTCACTTAACTGGTGGATACTCTGCAGTCCTCCAGATGTAGGTTCAAATCTCAGGTCCATTTTGGTTCCTCAACCTTATGGGTTCAGAGTACCCAAATGTAAAGTGTGGAATGTAACACCAACAACATCACAGAGGTCCTCCAACAGCTACAAGCAAAAGAATGCGTTACTTTCCCTGAATGCCAGGCACAACAGAGTTAGATACTTCATAATAATTGTTTCTTATGATTTTTTACTGATTGAAGCCAGGGAATCTCAAAGCTATAATCAAGAGGGAAGAAATAAAAATCAAACATTGGAGGCCAAATAAAAAAAAATCTTCAGAAGATGTTAGTCAATTTCTGTCACTACAACAAATGCCTGAGATAATCAAATCATAAGAAGCAAAGGTTTATATTGGCTCATAGTTCAAGGTTTCAATCCATAATGAGTTGGCCCTACAGCTTTGAGCCTGTGGCAGAGCAGCACACTATAGCAAGAGAGTGTGGTGGAACAAAATCACTCAACTCATGGCCAGGAAATGAAAAAGAAGAGGAAGAGTGGTCCAGGAACCCACAGACTTCTTCAAGAGCATGCCCCAGTGATCTGAATACCCCTTAATACTAGGCCCTACTCTTAATGGTACACTGATGACCAAGCCTTTAACAAATTTAATGGGCCTTTTGGGGTCATTCAAGATCCAAATCAAAGCCAATAGTGAGGACCTCACGTTTCTATTTCTACTGTGGGAAAGCTGCTCATCTCACAGCAGCCAGGAAGCATTGAGAGAGGGGAAGGAGGAAGAGGAGCAGGGGTAGGGGCAGTGGCGGTGGCAGCAGCTGGGGACAAGAATACAATTTTCTAGATTGCTCCCAGTGACCTACTTCTAACCAGGTCCCACATCCTAACAGCACATTCAACAACTGATGAGTATAATGTACCTATGATCCGTTCACCTTCTGTTATGGTTTATGTCTAGATGTCTCCCCAAGGCTTCATGCAGTCATAAGGTTTTCTCACAGGTGGCTGAATGTACAGTGTGCAATTGATTCATAGTGCAATGCTGGGATTAAGGGGGGGTGACTGCTGAATTACTTCACTGATTGGATTGCCACTATCCTAATATCAGTAGACTGGATACAATATAAGGGACAAAAAGAAGCTTTTCATGCTCCTTCTTGTTGCTTTTACTTTCTTCTGACACTATGAATGATTGTACCTCTGTTATGTGCCAGCCTGCCTTGGAGCCAGTGGATAATGGCCTGAAAACTCTACAAACTGTGAGCTAAATAAACCTTTCTTCCCTTTAATTGTGGGTGTTGGATATTTTTGTCTCAGCAACAAGAGAAAAGTAACTAAGACACCATTCAAACATAAGACATTTGGGAGACATTTTAGATCTAAATCATACCATTCTGTCCCTGTTTCCCAAAACACTCATGTCCATATAATTAACAAAGTGCATTCATTTAGTCCATCTCTAAGAGTTACCAAAACTCTAGCAATGCTGAAAAGTCCAACTCCAAATGCTCCACTGAGACTCAAGGTAAACTCTTGGTTATGATCCTCTGTGAAAATCAAAAGGAAAGTTAAAACACTTATAGTATACAACGGCACAGGCTAAACATCCCCATTGCAAAAGGAAGAAACAAGGAGACATAAAGGAATCGACCAGAGCCACACTGAAACCCAGCAAAGCAAAAACTAAATACTATAGCTCCATTTCCAGCACCTGGGACAGATTGCAGCAAGACATGAGCTCTGAAGAACTTCAGCCCTGCCTCTGAGACACTACTAGTTGCAACCATCACAGCCTCTGTAAGGAGTGGCTATGATTGCTGCCTCTGGCTTTCCTCAGAAACATTCCACATTTCCGGTAGCTCCAACTTCCTGAGGTCTCCACTACGCTTTCAGCTTCACTCTTAGAACTTCACTCACTGCCCTCTCAGAGGCACAATGCCTGGCCTCCTAAGACTTCTTTCAAACCTATGTGGAAGCTTCCTTGACCTCATAACTTTTGCATTCTGCATACCTATTATACAGGCAGCACATGGATAATGCCAAGGTCTGCCACCAACTTAACCAGTAGTCAGGCCTGCTTGGATTATAGCCCATGAGTACTAGGATGGCTGAGTGCAGTGAAACAAATCCTAGGAGACCAATTCCCCAGGCAGCACTTCTTGAGCAGGGGAACTATGGACTCTCTTCTCAAATAAAAGCTTTACAACTTTGCACCCTTGAGTCTGCAAGAGTGAGTTCGTGCTGATTCCTGAGATGGTTTCACACAATCTTTCCTATTATCTTGATGCAAAGTACTTGTTTTCTTTTTAATGATCATCTTTTTTGGCAACTGCTATTTTCCATGGTCCCAATTTTACAGGTGCTTCCTTTTTTGATGAAACTGCAAAGTTTTCACATCTGCTTTTTGTTCCTAATTTTCACTACCGATCCGGCTAAAAACAACCAACAGTGCCCATGCCACAGCCTGAACACTGGTCTGATTTGAAATTTCCTCCACTAGATTATCCACTGTCCTTGATCTCAGTCTCCCATAAAGTCTTAGGACATGGAAAAAATGTAGACAAATTTTCTGCCAGGGTATAGCACACATGGTCTCCAGTCCACTTGTCCAATGGGTTCCTTGTTATCAACTGAAACCTCCTGAGTCAGACCTCTATTGTCTACATTCCTATCAGCATTCTGTCTTCTGAACTCTAACCAGAATCTTCCATCAAAATCAGCTTACAGTTTTCCCGGGTTTCTCTAGCTGGCATCCCCAAAATGTTCCAAACTCTCCTACAAACCAGTTCCAAAGGATTCTAAACCACAGTACCAGGTACAGTTACAGCAATAACCACTCTCAGTACCAAAACTCGTAATATTCTTATTCCTATTGCTGGGACAAAATACCCAACACCCATACTAAAAGCAGTGATGGTAAACCTTTTAGGCTTTTCAATGATAAACAGCTGGCTGAGACACACATGCTGTAAGTTCACCATCACTGACTTAGAGGAGTAGAGATTTATTTTTTGACTTATGGTTTCAGTTCATATTTCCTGACTCCAAGACAGAAGCAATATGAGGGAAAGGCATAGTGGAGGTAAGCTACTCAGTCCATAACAGCCAGGAAACAGAGAGAGAAGGGAAGAACTGGGAACAAAAATATACGTTTCCATGTCATGTTTCCAGTGACTCACCTCCAACCTGGTCCCACCTCCTAACACCACTCAGCTACTGAACTCATGGTCAGCAGATATATGTACTGATGAATAGCCCCATGATCCAGCCACCTTCTAAACACAGAGACTTTCAATCTAAACCATAACAAGGAGCCAGTAGAAGTTCATTTTTCAGGAAGAAGACAAGCCTTTACAGAAATACAAGATCTGGATAGCTTGAAAGAAATTGAAGGACAGTATGAGGCAGCAGAATAAATATATCAGCAGCCAGTTGATAAAATGTCATCAGCAAAAACACAAGTAGAACTTGGAAGAGCAAAAAACAGTATCAGAAAGAAATTGTTTTTCAACCAGCTTTTAAACTAAAGATCAACATTATGCCAGGCACTAGGCCAGCAATGCAGGACAAGTTATAGTCCCTCTAGGTGCTCCAAAAACTATCCAGGAAGACGAAAATAGAAGATAGCTGTGATGAATACTATACTCAAGGTTGCTAAGTTGTCAACACACATCTCTAGTATACAGACGCTGGCTCGATGCATCTCAAAATAACATATTTGACGTGTCTTAGAGGAGGAAACTGATTTAAAAATCCAGTAATTTTGTTATGGATTATCTTGAGGACAATCCCCTTCTGAAGGCAGTTTAGAGTAGATGTGAAAGAGACTTTCTGATGTCAGATTGTCTGGGTTCACATCCAGGTTCCACCACTTCTAGTTAAATGATCTTGGACTAAATACTCAACATCTTGCATGTCAGTTGCCTTATTCATAAAAAAGTAACTTCCTTATAGGATTGTTTTGAAATTAAACAAATCAATGTATATAGAAGACATAAATTAATCGATTAAATAGAAGACATAAGCTAAATAAACTAAATTAATAATATTAAATAATATTAATCTGTAAAGGCTATATTCAGCATTATTTCCATTTATTTACAGAAAACAGGTTATTACTAATCAGAGAGAAAAGAAACACAAAAAAAATTCTTTTAATCCATAAACCTAAAGTGTGTGTAGAAATTCACTGTGTATTTCAACTCCAGTTTTGACCCAACACTGCTCTGTGACCTCAGCAGGCTTCCTAAATCTCCCTAATTTCCTCACTTGTCAAATAAGGAAGAGAAAGAGTTATCATAAACTCAAGTGATTCACCACATATCTTCATGAATGCTCTGAAGACAGGATTATAAAACCCTTTGCCAAAAGAAAAGTCCTTAATCAAGCCCTACATAGTGCTGTCAGGAGAACTATATAACAATATGACAATATGACCCAATTATACTTGCTGAGATTTCCAGAGCTATTTTGCTTTGAAGAGAAGAAACCACCATAGCAATACTGGGATTTAATTAGATGACAAAGTAAACCCATTTGTTGCACTGGAAGAATTTTATGCATACAAAACTAAAAACTGTTCTTTATTAGCAATTAACTGTAAAAGTACATGAATATAAAATAGGGGTCCAAGGTCTACTTTTCATGGAAAACTCCAATATTTACAAAAGAATGGACTGAAGGCATTAAGGTGAGCCCAAGCTCAGGATGTGCAGAGCCCTCAGTTGTGCAGCTCACAGCTTTCAGCAAGTAGGCAGGACTCCAGCAAGGATCTCTACAGTGTGTGGGACTCCTGCATAATCAAGCAGCAGGCACCATCCCCAGCGATTGTGTAACACACTGGGCACAATCTATGTTGGCTGGGGAATTGATTTAAATTACAGTTCTGTTCCCTTTAAATGGATTCTATTGATGCAAGATTGAAATAAGGTGGTAAATCTGAAATGAAGATTATAAAAAATACTAATCTTTTTATTAAATGTTAATTGATTTTTGTGAACAAAACAAGTTAGAAGAGACTCTCCTACAAGGCACTACACACATGCCAAAAAACTTCAGTATGCTTCAAGACATATACTTGACAAGCATCTTATATAGTGATTTTTCTACCTTACTTACCAAGTCAAGCATAAGCTAAATCCTTTATCCACATTATGAAAGGTCTGTCACGATTTAGAATCAAAAGAGGACACAAAATTTAAGTTAGGCCCTCCCTTTTCCACATGGGTATTTAAAGCTAAGTAGGATATGGGTTCATTCGTTCAATGACTTGCCAAAAGAGGGGGAAATGTTGCTTAGCAACAACTAAAATAATATGCCTCCAAAGAGGATGGTTTGCAAGAAAACTGAGCCAGAAAATTTGCTATGGCCACCCTAGATGACATCTATGACCTGTGA
Organism: Hydrochoerus hydrochaeris; assembly: GCA_004027455.1. Taxonomy (NCBI): domain Eukaryota; kingdom Metazoa; phylum Chordata; class Mammalia; order Rodentia; family Hydrochaeridae; genus Hydrochoerus; species Hydrochoerus hydrochaeris. The sequence continues at coordinate 53,121 of PVLA01000293.1, read as the reverse complement.
ACCTGGCTTTGCCTTAAGGTAAGGCCTGATTCCTTCATCCTTTAACTTGATAAAAACAACCTATAATCCCACAAAAACAGGAACCTACTTCTTAGCCAGCACAATTCATCTAACATTATCCTGGCAGGTTTCTGCCACTGATTGCAAAGTTTCAAACTGGACTTACTTCAAATAAATTCCATTCAACTGATGAGGAAACAGAGATCCAGAGATTATACTGGCCTAGGCTAGACCCTCACTGGCCATACAAAGAGGACTCAAAGCCTGTAACAGGTAGCACATTGCATATCTCATAGCTTGTACTGGCAGTGGCTAAAGATGGATGCAGTAAATCAAAAAGGTCCAGGCCCTCCATTTTCCTACCTGGCATCATTTCTCATTTAAATAGTCCTAAATGATAGCTAGGAAGAGCTTTGGCAGACAGCAGAAAAGTATTACCTTTCTCATTTAGAAAATTCTGGAGGTGACAAGGGCACGGCTACAGTGAACCCTTGTGCCAGAAGAAAAGAAAGGGTCCACCCAGCAGAGAAGGAAACAGACCATAGGCTCAACCTTCCGAAGAGAGCTCTGGCCTGACTCTGACCTCAGGAGCTCCTGATTTTTGTCAGCCCAAAGGGCATCAGGCAAAAGCAGCCATGCCCCAGCCTGAGGAAGTGTTGCACAGCTCTAGGGAAGAAGCCCCATGAAAAGTGTTTTACTATTCTTCCCCAGTCAGATATAGGAAGGTATTTCACCACCTCACTTCTATTTGCATATAAACTGCTGCTGTGTGGACAACAAATTATACTGAACAATTTCCTCAAAGATTGTCACTATGGACTGGCGTGGACTTCTTGCAGAATGTCAGTATCTTTTCCCCCTGGAATATAAATGACTGGAATATGGGAGGTGCCTTAATAAATGTTTGTGAAATAAATGATAACCAAAGAAGTACATTTAACAATCTACAGGCGAGCTACTCAATTTTACAACCTGCATTTCCTCATCTGTATAATAGGAACAAATACCTACAACACATGGGTGAGTTAATTTCTCTACACCACGTAAACACTCCATCAGTATTAGCTACCGTTACTTATAATGTGAGTCTGTTTCTTCACAAAACTCTAAATCACCTGAAAGCATAGGGGACTGTATCTAACTCATTTTGCCCCCTGACCACCTGTGCCAGCAGCTGCTACACAGTAGTGATATAGCAACTTACACTGTACTTGAAATCAACTTCACTAGGGAAAAAGAAAGAGAACCAGGAGGCAGCGAAGATAGTTACCAAGAAATGCCCATGTTCAGCCTGATACTTTACCTATTCAGATACCCACATACGGATCACATTTCCTTTTACTTCATCTTTCCCTGCCCAACTTCTCCCCATCCTAACTTCTAAAAAATTCCCCTCTAAAAAGCCTTTTAAAAAAAAAATCCTGAGACAAAGGGGTTTCTCCAAACTTAAAGACTGCACACTTTGATAACACTGATATAGCAATATCTAAGGTCAGAACTGGGGGCCAACATTGGCCTCTTAAAATGAATGGAGGTCACATTTTAAGGACAAGAACTTTACTGTTGCCCCAATCTCAAAAAAAAAAAAAAATTACACAACAAATGGCATGACCAACTCTAAAACTTCTATTTGCCAAAATCCCAGATTATCTTGGTTCTGCTCCAACCACCCAAGAGGTTACACTTAAAACAGCAAAGATTCTAGAATCAAAATGGAGATGGACTGTCAGTTACCATCTTTTCCTAGATGACTTTTATGATTAGCATCTTGTTGGGGGAGGGATGGGTAGGAGTGTGAGGAGGAAAAGATAATACAGACAAATTCACTAACCACCAAGTTTCTGTTCCAGGTTTCAACAGCCTTCCCTGTTCTTCCAGGATTTAGGCAAAGCCAATGCAAATCAGGGAGAAAATATAAGTCTTAACTTCCACAGACACTGGTGCTTAGAGTGATACCATGTTAACAAAAGAACCAAAAATTATTCTAATCTCAGCTCTCATCACACAGAGGAAAATGACACTGTCCAAAATTCATTCAGATGATGAAAAAGATTTAACGTAAGTGAAACAGATGTGCAGCCAGTCTTTTTTTCCTCTAGACAGTGAGAGACAGGAGATACACTCAAGGAAATTTTTTAAAAATTATTTTGGAAATGCACTTTTAACCACCAGAGAAAAACAAGTGTGCTCAATGTTTAACTCTCCTGTGTCTACTGGAAAAGAAACAGCTAACAACCACTGTGCAACTACCATGTCCCAAGTACTCTATTTAGACTCTTTCTCACTATCATTTTTAATTCTATTGTCTTTGTAAGGAAAGAATTATTTCCCACATTCTATAAGCAGAAGGAAGCTCAGAAAAATTATATACACTCTTAAGGTCACTTAGGTTGTACAATGGAGCAATGGCCTTGAATCTAGACCCACGGGCTCCATGTGCATACTCTTACAAAGCATTTAAAGACACAAAGAGTAACAATATACTGTATAATTATTCTCACATTACAAAAGGACTCTAATATAACTCCTTACCTTCTACTACCAATTGTGAGCACTAGGCTCTCACTAGGAATGAAAAGATTAAAAAATAAGTAAAGCTTACTGAGTCTAGAACTAAGGGCCAAATGACCTCAGCATTAAATTCTTATTTTTTAACTTTTTTTGATCAACACATAATTATTAGGCATATATTTGGAGGTTTCAATTCATGTACGCATTGCATGATGACTAAGTCAGTGATTACCATATCCATCACCTTAAATATTTATCATTTCTTTTGGTTTTGGCAGTACAGGTGATCACCCTGAGGTCTCATACACGCATGCTAGGCAAGCACTCACCACTGAGCTACATCCACAGTCCATTATCACTCATTTCTTCCTGTAGTAAACATCTGAAATCTTTTTTTCTAATATTTTGAAATATCCAATGCTATGCAAACCAATCATGGTGGTGCACACCCATAATCCCAGCACTGATGCAGGAGGACTTGCCATGAGTGCAAGGCCGGTTTGGATTACATACTGGGCTTAAAGCCAGCCTGAACTACATAGTGAGAACCTGTCCCTAAAAGGCAAAAATAAATAAATAAATAAATAAATAAATAAGAATATATATGCACATACACACAGAGCACATTATTATTAACCACAGTTACTCTATTGTGCAAAATTTCTTTCTCCTAACTGTAATTTTGTAGTCATTAACCAATTTCCCTTTCTCCCACTGTTGCTTTCCCCAGCCTCTGGTAGCACTATTCTACTCTTTAATTTCCATGAGATCAATCCTTTTAGAATTCCACATATGAGTAAGGTCATGCAGTATTTGTTCTGTGCTTGGTTCATTTCACTTAACACAATGTCCTCCAGGTCCCTCCATGTTTTTACAACTGACAGGATTTTATCAAGTACTAAAGTCTTAATTGACGCTTAATCCTCATGATGGCTTTAGGAGGTAGAGACTGTTATCATATTTTATTACATAGATTAAAAAATCCAAAGCTTACAAGAGTTAAGTAATTTGCTCAGGGTCACATAGGTAAGAGTTAGTAGAATTTGAATTTGAATCCAAAAAGTCTGGTTCAAGGAGCTATGTTTATTAACCAGCAAAGTTGAGCTCTCAAAGGGAGCACACAAAATTAGAACCCCAAAGTCAGAAGTCACGGGGAGTGCTGCATCAACAGGCCTTGAATTTCCATTTACTTAAGAACAGGTTATGATGGCTCTCAATAAAGAAAATCACTTGGCAAGGAAACAATGGAAGCAAAAGCAAACCCAAATGACTAAATGTAGCTCTGCAGATTGTTTAGATAAAGACTCCATTCCATTGGGCTGTTTGCCAGCATCCCTCTCATCCACAAAGGTCTGTTAAACTCCAGGTGTAACAGCATTGCAAAGAAATAGACTGGAAATGCCTCCAAATCACCCAACTGCCCAATGCAGTTTTTAAACCTCAAAATGATTTTAACTTCAAAACATACTTATATCTGGAAAGCCAGCCATCTCTTCCAAAAGAGAGATCTTTTTTCTTCATGGTAAGAAAAAAAATTGTTTTAAGTATGGTATACCACAGTTGAAGGGATGCTTTGAAAAAAATCTTAAATACCCACTGCCCAAGTTCATGATGGAGGAACCAACCTCTCTAAAACTTTAGCAGCTTGCCCAGGTATACCTGCCTGGGCTCCTCACCTGGGAACAGGGGACCCTTGTTGAGCACACAAAGGTTAGGAAGCCCTGACCCACATCCACAAAGTCTGCAGCACAGGCTTTTCTGAACCAGATTTCCCCCTAAATACAAAGCAGCTTACAACCTAGAAAACTTTTATTTTTAAATTATGAAGAGGGCCAGGGATATAGCTCAATGGCATGGTGCCTGCCTAACAAGAATGAGATAATGAGCGCAATTCCCAGTCCCAGTACCAAAAAATAAATAAATATAAATAAATAAATTATGGCGAAACATAGTCAACAAATCAAGTTACTGTCAAATGATGACTGGTAGAACCAGGCCAGGCCATAGAAGGACTTCGGTTGTTTCCAAAGAACCTCTATCAGATTGTTTCATTTATCTCCAAACAATCCCTTCAAATCATCCACTCGCAGTATAACCCAGCATGTGACACTTTTACCCTAGTGCCAGGAAAACATGTATTTCTTTCGACTTCCATTCCAACTTCCATAGCTATGGTCTTACTTAGCTGAATGTTCTAACTGTATTCAAACAGCCACTGGCTCATTCCTGGTAACAACTATAGGACATTATGTTAAGTAAAATAAGCATAGGACTGAAAGATAAGCACAACCTCACTTATACAAGGAATCTTAAAGAATTGAACTAGTAGAAGCAAAGACTTCTACTAGTGTGGTCTCCAGGGGCTGGGATGGGTTGGGAGATTGAGAGAATGTGGTCAAAGGCAAAATTTCATTTAGATGGGAGAAAGAAATTCAATAGATCTATTCACAAACAAGGTGACTATAAACAGCCACAATATAGTGTAGATGTAAAAATGTCTAAGTCTAAGCACTCTGCCCACAAAAATGTGAAGAAAGGCATACACCCCACCACATGGTTCCAGGTGTAAAAATCAAGCCTGATCAGCTCTTCCCTGAGCAATGAAGTTGTTAGTTTATAGTTCATACACTATTAGCAGCATTTCTTAACTTTGGATAGATAAGGGAATCATTTGGTAAGCTTTCAAAAACCCCAATGCTCAATTAAATCAGAATCTTTTGGAGTAGAACTCTGACATCAGTATTTTTAAAAGTTATCCTGGTGATTTCCCCTATGCAGCCAAAAATTCAGAATCAAGCTTCTACTCCATCCTTCTCTAGCCATGGCACCCAGAAGAAATACTTCACTCTGAGTCCGTCAGTCCCCTCCCCCAGGTAATGATTCCCTGAGCTAATGCAGTGACTAGCATAGTCACTCAATCACAGAGTAAAGAATTAATTCTGAGAGATTTTGCATTATTATGATTGGGTCAAATCATTCACAGCCAGTGTGCTCAAATTTTTTTTGAAAGAAAAAGAAAAGGCAGCAGAGGCAACAGTTACCTCAGGTTCCCATTACCTAGCTACATCAACGAATCTTTTTTAAAATAATATAGTTTCCCCCAATCCTCAGGTGAAAACATTCTCCTGATATCTTATGCCAACTGGAGGCAGCTCAACACCAAACATCTTCCAAATGGCTTCTTTCCATCTATTTTACTCCAATTTCTTTAGCTTTCATCCAAAAAAATCAATTTCTAAATCATTCAACAAACAGAAGTTATAACTAAAATGATAGAATCTGTATAGCAAGACTAGAGTCCTTTGAGACTGAGGCCATGAGTCAAATACCTAACTCAGTGGGTTCTTAACTGTGGTTATATTATACTTTAGAAGCCTTTAAAATGCTAATGCCCCTACTTCAAATTCTGGAGATTAACTTAATTGCTCTGAGCATCTATTTATAAGCTCATAAACACCTGAGCATCTATTTAATGTAAAAGCTTCACCAGATCATTCTAATGTATGGCTATAACTCAGTCATTAATTGCCATGACCATAACAAAAAACCAAGTGTGTATTACAGAAGATAGCAACTATATTTTAAAATACCTTCTGTGGAGACCTCCTGAGTCCTTGAACAAAGAGCAACTATCTCCATTTTGGCTAAACCTGGCCCTTTATCTCCATTTACTGATATGTACAGAGTTGGCTAGACTAGTTCTTTACCCCTTCAACTGGTTTTAAGCAATGTAAGTAGGGCTAGCTGAGGTGCTGATGGGTTACCTTTGAAGCTACAGTCCCAGCACCACGACTCCTAAAAAACATGGTTGAGCTGGATGAGATGAAGAGCCATGGCTCCAGAGCTGTTAACTGGGACTTCCCAGGGAAAAAAGTTTGCACAGTAGAGCTGAAAGACCTGCACCCTAAACATTAAATGCTACCTCAATTGTGTTATACAGATTGGTCTTTCTGTATATCCTTCTCCCTGCATACTGCAGAGGTGTTTTCAGGCCCCCTGTCTAGCCCAGCTCACAGCACTCACATATTTCTGCTATTCTCACAGTTCCTTATCCTCAAACCACTCGCTTCCTTCTTCACAAATTAATAAAATCTGGGCTGGATCCTGGTGGATGCCTTTGCTCCAGTGAATCATTCTCTAGGCTAAACTTAGAATCCCTTTGGCTCCCCATAACTATAAATATGTGTTAGTGTCTTTATTCTTGCCATGGGTTGCACTGGAAGTGGTACATTGGAATTATTATTATTAACTTATTGGATACAGCTAATTATTATTAACTTATTAATAACTAATAATTATTGGTAATTATTAACTTATTGGATATAACTTATTATTATTAACTTATTATTAACTTATTGGAATTCCAATATTAATTATTATTATTAACTTATTGGAATTCCAATATTAATATAACTTATTATTATTAACTTATTGGAATTCCAAAAACCTTTCCACAGAATTACAAACAAACTTCCCAGGTCAAGACAAGATCCGGGAAGGGCTCTCTATAACCTTCTGCAGTAAACTCAGTCACGTTTCAAGGAAGACATCGAAGACATCAAAGACATCTAAAAAGAAAGCCAACCCTGGCAGAAAAGATGCTCTATCTTTTAACTCAAAAGCAAGTGCACAATCAAGAATGTCTCATTCCACCAAGGGGATCTAAGAGTACCCGTATGCCAAACGAACAATGAGATATGCTGGAAAAGCAAAGGTTCCTTGTAATTGGACCTATAAAAACCTTTTTGTTTCGAGAAATAATCTGTACAAGGGAAAAGCTTTACTGAATTGGCACTTACCAACAGGCATCTGATAAACAAATTAAGGACCTAATAAAAACTATCCAGGAGCTGGGGATTTATCTCAAAGGCCTAAGCACCTGCCTGGCAGACACCAGATCTTAAATTCCACCCCCAGTACCAAATAAATAAATAAATAAATAAATATTATTTCAGTCTTGACACCAACACTAAATTCATTTACATATCTTTCAGGAAGTTATAAAGCTTGGGATCATAGTTTGAAAAAAGCCACATAAGTAAATACGTTATCATTATTGACCAAGACCAAAACATTCAGACACACAGAAACACATTTCATGAACGTTCAGGTGAACTGAGGTGACCACTCCAGAAAGGCAACCATCTTACCTCTGAATTTCTTAGGTGGATTATTAAGGTCCCCGGTTTCTGGCTGCACAACACAACGATCATCAACCAGGCTGCAAAGAAGACACAGATAGATACTGCATCAAATCAAGTCTGGAAAATAAAACCCTAAGCACTATGCAAAAAATGAAATACCCCCAGCTTTCCCTGTGTCTAATGTAGACTGCTATAGTCACCTGCCAGGGAACTATTTACAACAGCAGCCTCCTATGCATGGATTTAAACATAACTCAAAAGCCCCAGGTTCTACTTCTATGATGGACCTATTGAGCTACTGTTTTCTGTGGCTCCTTTACCCTGAACCACTCAGATTTGAGCATAGTATGTACCACTGCTAAAGTCAGAAGACGTAGCGAAGAGTCAGTGTATTTAGCTAACCACAGCTGAGGAGCCGACTGGTGCCAAGCAATGGAACATGAAGCTGAGCCAGGCTTCGGCTCTTAGGGTGTTCAAAGCTACTGCTGGAGCTCTAAAAGCAAGCTGGTAAGGATAATATAACGTAAGGGCTGTAGGAGAAGGAATAAAACAATACAGCCAGAAACAAAGAGTGCCTGAGAGCACATGAAAAGCTGCAGACAGAGAAGTTATATTGGAATTATTGGAAGAGCAGAGATACAGGAGGGAGGATAAAGAGCAGAGCATTTTTACATGGCAGGAACCCAGTGCAAATGCCGAAATGAGAGGGCTTGGAGCTTCATCAGCAATTAGTGAAGAAAACAGAAAAAAAACTACAAGTCCCAAATTACATATTTAAAATCTTGACTGGTCCATCTAACTTGCACAATACTTAAAAAAAAACCCACAAGTATTATTTTGAATAGATGATGAAAACTGAGACCTAAAGAAGTTATATGACTCGTGCAAACTCTTAAAACTGGTATTGGAAGAACTGGCTCATTTTCCAAGTGGCTGTGGATTGCTCCCAGCTAACATGTTATGGTTTGGAGTATTTTTTTTCCATTAGTCTGTGCTGCCTTTTCCCACAAATGCAAGGTACTATTAAATATTCAGTCTTACTCTTACTGCTCTTTCCTTCAAAATCCTCTTTCATCCCTATTATGGTTTATATCTAGATTCTCCCTTACAGCCTCATAAGATCATAACCTCATCCAGTCTGGAGGCTGGAGGACTGGATGATGGAGTCCTATAGCTGACTTGCCACCAGGAGAGGAGGCCCGGTCAGAAGAGGCAGGTCACTGTAACCATGACCCAGAAGGAAACACTCCCTTCTCAGCTCTTCCCCTGGACATTCTCTCTCTCTCTGCTTCCTGGATTCTATGAGATCAGTAGCTTCTCCTCCACTACAATCCTCTGCCATGCCATCTTGTCTTGGAGCCAGCTGACCATGGACTGAAACCTCTATAAACTATGAGCTAAAGTAAACCTCGCTTAAGTTTTAGGTGTTGGGTATTGTGTCTCAGCAATGAAAAGTGACTAAGCCAATCCCCTACAGCCCCATCCATGTTTCTCAAGACACTGATTCTGAGTTTCACCTTTTCTACAAAGCCTCATGCCCCACACATAAGCTTTTCTGGCCCAGTGAACTCCCTGCCTCTCCTGCTCCATCCTCCCAACTCTGGCTGACTCCAAAAGTACACTGGATTACAAGTTTCAGGAGGACACTGTGCTCCCTGTTTTGCAGCCCAAAAGATGCCCAAGACTGCAGCTCAGTATCCACTTGGTAGATGACTCAAAGTGTCCAGAAAAGCCCAGCAAACAGTCTGCCTCCTGTAGCTTCAAAGCACAAGACCTCACTGTTCATCCACTAGAGTGGCAAACACTCTTGATACTTTTTGCAAAAATCGAGAGTATAACATATACAGTAATGGAAACAAAGCTAACCTAACACTTGAAAAGATGGGGTCAGAATCCAACAAAGAGTAGGATTAATCATCAAGTTCTCAGTCAAGGAGGAAGTAGTGGGAGAAAGAGCTCCAGCTGAGTCTAGATTTTAGGTGGCACTTCCTAACCGCAGCATGATGCAACTGTGTCATTTCACTCCTCCTGGTCTCAGTTTCTTTGTCTACAAAATGAAAGAACTGGTCTTAAGAATTCTCAAGTAGGGAACTATTCATCAGTGTTTCTGAATATATTGAGGACCCAGTCATCACCAGGCTTACCTAAGCCATGTTCCAGGAAAGAACCCCAGAACCTTTACTGTTAACAGATCTCAAAAGTGATTCAGAGCCATACACTGACTAGTACACGTGTACACACAGGCTTTCCAAGGTTCTGTGGGAGTTCTAAAAGCTCAGTGAGTCAATAAACCCATTTGGAGGTAACCATCTATCTACAGACACCAGGTCCCAAAAAGATTGCCTGTCACTCATTGAGTTCATGACTGGTGATCCATAAAAGTTAACATAGTAAAAGGAAAAAGCACTGTGGGAGGCTGAGTCAGGAGAATTGCAAGTCCAAGCCCAGCCTCGGCAACTTAGTAAGACCTTGTCTCAAAATAATAAAAAGGGCTGGGGATGTAGTACTCAGCAAGAAGCCCCTGAGAATTCAATCCCTAGTATCAAAAACAAAAATAAAAGGGGGATCAAACTTAATTTTCAAGTCAGCCTCAAACATATGCAGGAAAGGAAAATATTCATCTGAAACTATTACAGCCCAAAGTATAAAACACAGTCATTCTAACTTTATAACTGGAAAGGCAAAATCTCCATTAATTGATTTGTAACACTGGGGGAAAAGATGTAAGGCAAAGAGTTTGGACATCATAGGATTTTTTAAATGGATGTCCTAACTGGGGGTGGCAGCACGCTACAGTCCCAGCTACTCGGATGACTGAGATGGGAGAACTAAAGGTTTGAGGTCAGCCTGGGTAATACAGTGAGACTCAGTCTCAAAATAAAAAGAGCTAAGGATGTAACTTAATGGCAGTGCACCTACAGGGTCAATCCCCTGTACTGTAAGGGGAAAAACAAACAAACAAAAAAGGAAGAATCGATATTCTGGAAGAAAAGGAGGAAGCAAAAGGAGGTACTAAAATTTCAGGAGCTCAGTGGGGATCAGTATGTGACTTGCATGCAAGACAGCCTGGGTGAATAGGACCCCCGAGGACAGACACACGCATGGTGGGACTGAAGTCTGACAGAGCATCCAGACAGGGATATGAGCATACGGGGTGGGGTGAGGGTGGGTGAGGGACTCCCCGCAAAGGGTAACCATTAGGACCCTTAGCTGTGGAGACCCAAATCTCCTGAGCTATGAAAGCTTGAGCAAGTTCCTGCATATCTCTCAGGAGCAGAGGTGCTGTCTCCATACCCAGTGATGACACCAGAGCTCACCACGAAGGGGTGTGGAAGGATTTAGAGTGTGCCACAGGCAAAGGACTTAGTACAATGCATGGCACACAGTGAACACCTTCGGGGTTCATACAGTGCTTACCGCTGCTGTATATGACTGTAGTCACTGCTGAAAAATAAGAAAAGAGGCAAAAGCTCAACCATGGAGGACAGAAAATGGAAAGAGCCAGTCAAAAAGAAAAAAGGGGGTTGAGAGGTATAAGCAGCAGGATGCCTATTTGCTAAAAGTTACAGAAGGTAAATTGATGGTGTGTCTACAATGTAGAGACTAACTGTAGAAATTATCACTGGATTTGTTCATCGGGTAGCTACAGGTGACTTATTTTTATTTGATGATGTTTGAAAACAAAATTTTCATAGAATATGAATGGATGTTGGATGTCTATTTGAGACACTATCTTGAATCTGAAATAATTTCTTCGTTAACAACCTGAGTGAGAGTCTGGGAGTACTCACTCTGCCCAAATACCAGAAAACAAACAAGCTTCAAAAATAGTTATAATTAAAAGAGAGAATCTAGTTGCTTTGAGAATAAGATTTTTGGAGAAGCCGTTGGCCTGACTTCCTGCCCATTTAAATGAAACCAGTTCTTTCCAAATTCAACAATGCCACCACAGACCTAACTCCTTGGTCCTGTACAGACCATAGAGACCATTCCTGACTATTGTGCAGCCCACTATCCTGATTTTTCATTCTGCTTCTGCCTTTTGGGCTACTTTACTTTTCCTTTTCTTTCCTACGCAGACAGGAGGAGGAGAAGAGAGATCATCAAAGGAATATAGATAGAATATATTTACATCCTAAAAAAGACGAAAGAGTAAAGACAGTACAAATGAACAAAATTCTGATTTATAGAACATTATGCAATTTGTAACTTTCAGTAATTGCATTTGGCAATTTAAAGTAGAAAAGGTTCTGCTTTGGAGAAGAGGTAAGCATTCAGGAAGTTAGTCTTTGATTATACTACACTGTGGGCACTATTTGAAAAGAACTTTACAAAACTAAGGAACACTTCTTTGGGTCTTTAAATATTAATATTTAAATTTTAGTCCACATTCTTAGCACTTTTTTCATTTTATAGGAAGAGTGGGTTATAATAAAGGCTGAATAAAGTCCTGACTAATGACATCTTGTTCTCTCAAAGCTGACATAAGGCAGTGTTTTTGTGTAAGAGGTTAAACTTAGCTAACATGACAGTAATTTGTGATCTCGACTGCTTTGGAAAAGCTGAGTAAAATGGTAACCTTTTTATCTTACAAAAATCAGGGTTTTTATTAATGCACATTAATTAAACAGAATAATGGGTTCCATTGTTACATTTTCATACATGCATATAACAGTTTGATCACACTTTCCTGCCCTATTTCCCTACCTTACCGTTCTATCTAGTCCCATCCCCTTCCTTTTCTCTAATAGTCTAAAAATCATAGTTTATAGGGAGATGTTATGAAGTCTTAAACACATCCTGCTACAAGAGAAATTACATGCTCTTACCCCAAGGTGCTGATAAATCCATTTGTCGATCCTTCCGCGTATAGAGAACAAATGTCTCCAATATGTAGAAAACTAGACATTTTGTCAGACATGTCTTTCTTGAAAAATCCTAGACAAAGTCAAACATGTAAAATTGTTAGAAGAAAAAGAAATGCTTGCTGAGTGAAAAAAGTCACCAAGAGTCAGCTTAGCTCAATTTTCCAAAGCGCCTTGCTTAAAAGTCAAATTTAAACAGGTGTTTGACAGGCAGGCAAGAGCATGAGCCTAGTAAGGCCATATACAAGAATATTTTTCCTATATTATTTAATTTCAGCACATTCCCACCACAATAATATCTATTGCTCTAACAAAACCACACCTGAATCAGATTCTACAAATTGAAGCCCCTCAATAATAAATAGAGAATGTAAGGATTGCAGGGAACTCAGCCAAGAACTTTGCAGTGATTAAGAAGTTGGAAACTCTGACTTAGGAAACATTAACATGTTTAATTTGCCTCAAGGAACATTAAGTCAGAAGGAAACACCTGGTACAAAGCTTGGGTCTGGCAAGGCCATCCAGCCTCGGCCAAGGTACCAAAGCAACAAAATGGCATTAATAAAAGGAAACCTGTAACAAGCACAAAGCCCCTGGTGGCCTTTAAAAGACAACAACTGCACACACTTCACCCAAATTCTACTTAAGTGTATTTTCGGCTTCACCAAGAAAAAATTCCCAGAGAAAGATCCATGGATAGCACCGGGTCCAAACCCTTCAGTACTCTAGTAAGAATAATAAAGTTCCCTGATGTGAACACTCAGTGAATCAGAGGCAGTCCTAGAAAATGCTTCTAAGTTCCAGAAAATCTCTACACAGCCCACAAATCATTAAACACACACACATAAATATCAACAAAAATACTGAAGTGATTCATAAAAACAGCTTTCATTGGGGCCATAAATATTGAGGAGTGGGAGCCAATTGTAAAAAGCTAAACTGACATTTAAAAAAACAAACTCAGTTACGTGGGAAGACTGAGTGCTTGTGTGGACTGCAGCTAATTCTCCAATGTGTCCTCAGCCACCTGGTGCGTGGATGCAAGAGCTAACAGAGGTCTCCCAAAACTCTTCCCCCAAAACTAGGCTCCCATAAACACCTCTTCCCATTTATTTATTCAGGATCCTGTCTGAGAAATCATCCCCACCCCCAAAAAAACCAGAGGGTGTGTAATGATATGAAAAAATATTCTCTCCTCTTCAACTGCTTTCTGGGTGCCAAATTTTCATTTGGAAGAATTAGGCAGCAATGATCAGCAGAAAACTTCAGGAAAAATCCTCCTGCCTTAGCAGAAATCCAGTTGCCAAAAGCAAACCACTGAAGTTTAGCTCCTACTCATGAGCTACAAGGAAAAGCTAATTTTTTCACCCCAAACAACCCAGATACTGTAAGAGAGATAAAGAGCATTTTACTGAACACAAACTTATTCACAGAGGGAGACAGCAACTGAGAATACAGAATAAACTGCTGAACAAAAGAGTCAACGTCTCTAAAGCTGGAAGAGAGACACACTAAAGAGCATGCAGAGGGACAAGAGTCTGTCAAGTCCTGCTTTCTAGAATCATGTCAATCACTGTCATTTCTTCCTAGCTAGATGTTATACCTCAAGACAAGTCAAAAATTTTTAATGCCCTATAAAGTCGGCACCAATGGAAAACACCAAAGGCATTAACATTTCCCTCATAAGCTTATATTTAAAAGCTTTATCATAAAGGGCCAGAAACCAGATTTCTGAGGTTTTTTGTTGCTGATTTATTTATTTATTTATTTATGTTGGTATCAGGGATTGAACTTACCACCTGAGCTTGCGAGGCAGGCACTTATGCTGCTGAGCTAAATCCCCGGCCCTATTTTTTCTTTTGTTGGCGCTGGTGGTGGTGCCTGGGATCAAACGCAGCACCTATGCACGCTCTACCACTGAGCTACGTAGGTCTTCGGTACAATAGTGATATAAGGTGAAGTGGGGAAAAGCAGGCCATTACATACGATGAATGCACAAAACGGTTTTTTCCTAATGCTCAGGGCTACAAAAATAACTCCGTCACCAAACTACATTCTCAGCCTTTGAACCAGTTATTGGAAAATAATTTGTTTGACGTTTGAGTCAGACCAAATTTCTGTGTGTACACACTAAAGTCTCCCCAGAAGGACACTGGGAAATTACCAAATGTAACAGAGCAGGTATGCACTGGGACAACAGGAATAACCCCTCATCCAGGGATTAATATGCTCCTCTGGGCTTGCCCTTTGAATGGGCATTAGTCTCCATAAGAGACTGGGCCAGCACAGAACAGTATGACTGCTGTCTTCTAAACTTTCAGGTTCCAGGTCCTCAATGCAAAGATGCACAAACAACACTGTTTGCAGAAAGGCAAAGCAAGAAGTTACAATGTTGCCTGCAGCTCACAATTCCAACAGGTATCTGGACACTGCCTTTCTATAGCAAGATTGCATAATTTTCATTTTTTATTATATTAGCTAGCATCTGTCAAGCACTATCATGTCCACCATTGTGCCACGGGCTTTACAAATATTTTCTTACTGAAAATTTTATGACTACACCATGAGAGAGAGACTACTGCTATCCCCATTTAATTGTTGGGAAACTGAGGTTCAGAAAGGCCAAGATGTCCAAGCCATAGATAATTAGCAAGCAACAGGACCAAGGTTCCAACCCAGGTCGAGTTAGCTCTTCATCAATAATAATCCCTGGAACGTAGGTTTAAATGTTAACAATTCTTATTCTTGGGTGGTGAGAGTATAGAGAGCTGATTTACTTTATGTACAATTCTGTTTCCAAACTTTTTTTAGGCATTTCCTGATTTTTCTATCTCCACCATGTAAGACCTTTGTAAGTCAGAAAAAAAATTAAGCATCTTCTTTCTCAACAATATACTTAAGTAGACAACTGAACAAGTCACCTTTAGCCATGTTTTACATTTCCCTGTGAAAAATCATGGCAATAGATCTACCAGTTAATGATCCTTCAACTTGGCAACCTGCCAGGGATCCCAATTAAAAAACAACCAAAAGGGGTGGGAAAAATCTTCCCTAGGGATTAGTCAATGCTTCTCCTCACAAAGAACCCAAAAGAAACCTCTTCTAAAAGCTTCTGAGGGTCTTCCCTAACCTACTTTAATGAACCAAAGGAAGCAGAAGAGGAGGAAGAGCTGAGGCTCTGGTACAATTATCAGTGATGTTTTTGCAGAAAAACAAAGGCCAGGAAAGAGGAAAGAACAGGCTTGTGGGGCTGGAGAGGAGGAGGTCGCCCACAGGGCGATGAGCCTGGGAGCAATCTTCAAGACTTCCTGTTGTTCAGAAGCAGGGTGGGACAGCAGGCTCTTTATCTGATCGCAGACCATTCATTGGTGCTTCCAATCTTCTAGCAGCTGCCCTCAGAGCCCCTGGTCGTTCTCACAATGGCAGGGACCACCGATGAGAAAAAGAGCCAGCGCCAACCTGCTAAGGAGCTGCAAACTGAGGCTTCCAACACTACAGGGACACTCGGGGCCTGTTTTGGGTAATAATCTGTGTCTGATGTACAGGAGAACAAGCTCAGTGGTTCTAAGCCTCAGACTGGTTCTGTGAACATAAGGGATAACTGTTATCCCACTGCCACATCCCAACCCACTTAAATCTCTATTTCTTATCTGAACGATGGGTATAATACTTCAAGAGAGTGTTGTAACAAAAAAGTGAGAAAGAGTGAAGGGTTTCTGGTACAGAGGCTGTCATGCTTGCACGGCTCAATGCTATTTTTATTACTCTTCACTGAGAGATAGAGTGAAATTGTGGAAGATTCCAAGGTTTAAAACTGTAAACTCCATATTTATACTGAGCAAAGGGATGCTCAATATAAGTCAGCTGGGTATTGTCATAAATAGTTCCCCCGTACAACCTGTGATGATATAGTTTATGTTAGGAGAGATAATTACCCTCCCTAATTCCCCTGCTGGGAAAAAAGCTGAACAATACTCAAGTTCCCCCACAGAGTATGCTGGCCTTCCAAAACACACAGAATCACAGAGTGAACACTGGAAGGCACCCTGAAAAGCATGTAATGCCAGCTCTCATCCAGTAACAGCATCCTCTGCAAAAGGTCTCCTCTGAGGGGTCTCAACCTACACTCACTCTGGCAGAGGAGTCTCTTACATGTTCAAAGAGCCTTGCTAGAAAAATCGCCCCTTCTCTACCCTTACAAAAGGAGAGCTGCAGCCCAGAACTTTTGCTACTCTTCTGTTCTTTGATGCCTCAAAGGCCTCAAATCCATAAAAGCCTTCTAGATACTGTCCCAATGCCTTTGCTTTTTTGTGTAACGCTCCATCATCCTGTCCCCATTCCTGACATGCCATAGCCTCAAGGGTGCCCCCCACCTCCTGCCAGGCAGAAGCATCAAACCCCAGCTCTGCCACTTACTGCAGCATATCTGATAAATTCCACAACGCCTCTTAGCCTCATTTTCCCCAGCTGTACCTTGAGGAGACAACAAGAGTATCCACCCCAATAAGTCATCATGAGATTCAGCCACATGATACTCATCAAGCACTAAGCAAACCACTTTGCATAAAGTCAGGGGACCATCTAGGTGAACTACCACTATCAGATGACAGCTTCCACCACCCACTTTGACGACAGTAGCATCTGTGAAAACAGGACTATTCCAGAGTGGCTTCACCAATGGCAGAGAAAGGTAGACAGCTGCCCTGAAGGTGTTCCTGCAGACAGAGGCTGCAGTAGCTTTATGGAATCTCACACCACCTTTGTTTTCCACTGAATTCTCCTGAACAATGTGCAAAGAAAAACATTTAATTCTATTCCTACAGAAGGACCAAATGAGAAGCCAAGGGTGGTGGTCTTCAGTATCTATGCTGCTGCCTTCCCTACTCCTTCCTTGGATCTTTGGCATTCTGCTGACTCCAGCTACCTCCACGTGAGGATTCCCCAATCTGTGCCTCGTGGCCAACTGCTGCTAGGATTCTGTTCCTTGCTGCCCACAGATCTCAATGTGCCAAAAATAATTAATCTGCCTTCCCAACCTGCTCCTCTGCCATACATCTCTCACACCATCACCAAAGCCTAGTGATACCTCCTGGCTCCCAAATTTCCTTGTCACTGCCACAGGGCTTTTGTCCATGTATTTTTCTCAAGCCTAGGACACTCTGATCTGTACCTCATGCTTTTCTCTAATGAAAACCAAGTCTCCCTCCAATCTCAATGCAATTACCATAATCACCAGGAAATCTTGCCCAACCTCCCATATGAAGACAAACCCACTCTTACCAACTCTCTGCCCCATGGATCTTTCTTTCCCAACCTTCACTTCAGTTACAACTGCACACTTGTACGATTCCTGACACTCTCATAGGACATACAATGCATTCTAAAGATCCGTTTTGGGATCTGTTTTGTACACACAGCTGTGTTTCCAACACCAATGCTCTGTAAATACTTGGCAAAAGAACCAAGAAGTGGAACTGAACGTCGAATCTTTTAAGATTTTATAGTTATCACTGAACCCTCCAACTCATCAATCCTACTTCACCTCCACCCAAGTTTGCCATTATCATTTCTCAGTTACCTCTACAAACCTTCCTACCTCTATACCTGATACCATTTTAATGTATTCTGCATATAAAAGCCAGACTGATCTTTTACAAACATCAATCAGACCATGTCATCTCCCTGCCTAAAATGCTTCAAAACCTCAAGGCTCCTTATGATCTTGCCCCATCTGCTCTCCCTCTGTACCTCTTTATTCTCTTCCTCCCACTAACCTACACTCCAGCCACAAAAAATTGTCCCAGCCCCCAACATGTATGCCTCTCTGCCCTGAGCCTTTGCACTTGCTGTTCCTGCTGTGTAAGACACTTCACTCCCTCTGCATCACACCACTTGCAGCTAACTCCCACACTGAACAGCCCAGAGCTAATGTCACCACCTCTAGGAAGCCCACTCAGATGTCCCCAGTGTCCTTCTTTATATTTCTCTATCTAGCATCTTGCTCAGCCTAGCCAAGCTCACCACCTCTGCCCTTGCCTTGCCTTGCTTATCCACTTTTCGTTTATTTACTTTGTCTTCACTGACTATAAACCCATAAGGGCAAAAACCACTGTCACTGTCGTCTTTCCTACCATAGCATCCCAGATCTGATACAGTGCCTGGGACATAGCAAGCACTTAAATCTGGGTTTAATGTACTTGTAGTCCCCCCATTCTACCCATTGCTTAAATAAGCTGACACTGTTTTTAGGTGACTGTTTTCTAAAATGAATTAAACTTTATACTAGTAGAATAAAGATAGAGAACATAGATGTCTGGGCCCTTTTCAGCATAATTCCATAAGAAAAATAGATCAAGAGACAAAATCCGTCCTGGTACCCAGAAACAAACAAACAAACAAAATCCATACCCGTTAGCCCTGAAAAGCTGCTCTTTCATCCCTACTCAACATCTCCCTCCCCTCCACATGTCTAAACTGACTTACAAGCCCTAAAAAAGAGGGGACACTTGGAAAAGCAGACGCAGACGCCTCAGTGATTTCCAGCTTCTTCAGTGAGTGGCTAGATGTCCCTAAGCACATACACAGCATCTCTGAACCTCAACTTCCTTGTAAGTCAGAAGACATTCCTTCCTGTCTTTCAGGATTAAGAATAAATGCAATAACCCAGAGAACTTATTCAACATGATAACTACACTTTCCTAAGTGCTCATTTTTATATTTCTTAATAAGACTGAAACAAAACATTTACTTTCGTCCCCTCCAAGTCTTCATTCACCTGTGCCCTTATCCTGTGATTCCTCTGCTCGAAATACATTTCTTACATGGTCATTACTGCCAGGAATTTGAAGAAGCAGAGGCTCCTCTGGGAGCTCATGAAGCAGCCAATTTTGGGACAGCACATAGCAGGTACAGCTTCTTTTCCGGGCCCAAATTCACAGCACCCAAAAGAGCCAAGCCAAAACTCTTTTCTTCCAACATCAAACCAGGTCCCCTGCTGGGAGTGAGGATAGTGAAAACCTCGTCAAAGGAATGATAATTCAATTATTTAAGTCTCTCCCACTTTAGTGTGGAAAAAAGCCCAACAGCCTCACTGAAAAAGAAATGTGTTCATTTCATTTTAAGAAGCTCAGAATAGCTTTCGGATTTTTTTTCCCAAAAAGTATTGGCTATGGTAGAAAACTTACTGCAATTTTTCCCATCTATTATTTCTCCTGCATGGACATAAATGATTGCATTAGATTCATTTCCCTAAAATAAAAAAAATAATTTTTTCCTATACACAATTCAGAATTTACAAGTTAGGAACTCCTAAAGCAGAGACTAAATTAGAATACTTTCATTAACTAAGAAGTTACCTAAGTTATCAAGTGTCACCTGATCCTCAAGGGTGGTGGACAGACTAAATGAAAGCCCCTGGCCATTGGAGCAGAATGCTCTTTCAGTGAGGAGGTGGTAAGGAGTCCCATCACAGTAGCCCACACCCTCCCAAGGATGGGAGTCAGACACTCAGTTATCAGAGTCCCCCAGTACATCACTCACTTCCTAACCTCTCGTGGACACTTTACCACCCATTACCTTCACAGTTAAAATCTTGACACACACTGAACATTCCCCAGAGGTCTGAATTATAATCATTCTTTAAGACATAAGCTAGAGGCCAGGCATGATGGTACACACCTCTAATCCCAGCACTCAGGAGGCTGAGGTAGGAGGATTGCTTCAAGTTCAACATCAACCTGGGCTACAAAGTGAGCTCAAGGCCAGCCTGAATTGCATAGTGAGACCTGTCTCAAAAAAAAAGCTAAACTAGAAAGAATGTAATAATGGAATACGTGTCATCTATCACTAACAGCTTCCACCTTGATTCCTGTAACACCACTTGTGACATAAAGTAATTTTGATGGTGAAGATACAACTTAACCTGAAGCCAAAAGCTGTAAGAAGAACCAGATAGAGACTAACAGGGATCAAGGCAGCTGCATTCGAAGCCGCTATTTTCAGACATAGAGTGGAACCTATGCTTAATAATTTTTAATGACCCTTCCCCACTGAAAAATTTCTGGGCCACTGGGTATGGTGGAGCATGCCTATAACCCCAGCACTTGGGAGGCTGAAGCAGGAGGATCACTGTAAGTTTGAGGCCTGCCTGGACTACATACTGAGTTTCACGCCAGCCTGAACTACAAAGTAAGAGTCTGTCTCAAAAAAACCCCACAACCTTTTGGGTTGCATGGTATAATCTTGCTCATTAAAAAATGATGAACACAAGGTAAATAACACTAGTTTCCAAGTTCTCAGTGTTCCTTTGCATTTCAGCAGGAA
Source organism: Hydrochoerus hydrochaeris (assembly GCA_004027455.1). Classification (NCBI taxonomy): domain Eukaryota; kingdom Metazoa; phylum Chordata; class Mammalia; order Rodentia; family Hydrochaeridae; genus Hydrochoerus; species Hydrochoerus hydrochaeris. The sequence continues at coordinate 32,279 of PVLA01000293.1, read as the reverse complement.
CTGCAGTGAGGATGTGATTTTGTTTTTGTAGACAGTTGAAAAGCATCCACTTCTGCACAAGAAAGATCTGATAACATACCCAGACTTAGGGACATTCAGTTGTATCCTGTGCTGAAGTCATGAGCTTCTCCCTCTCTCAAATGTTCTAAGTCACCACCCAAACATGCAAATTCTCTATTCCTGTGAGTCCTGACAGAAAAGAGCCTGGAAAGTTCAAAAAACAGAAAGCTGGTCACAAAGTCTGCAAGGGTCAGGGAGAAAGGGAAAAGGTACAAGATAAAGTCAGAAAAGAGGAATGGAAGGGCCAGTTGGATGACTTCACAAGCTAGGGTTAGACATCCCCCTACCTTCTGTGCTTTGCACATGTGAAGCACACACTTTATAACACAGCTGCACCCCTAGCCCCACAACTGCCTTATATCTACGTGTAACAGAAAGTTCATGACCTTGATCAAGTTACTTTTCTGGTCCTCAACTTTCTCCTCTAAAAAATGGGAATCATGAGAGGTTTACCTCATAAAATTATGCCAAGGATTAAACAAAAGAAACATGTTTACTTAGTGATATTCTACCTTCTAATATGTTGTGTTTCTATGCTCAGAAACTACTGTTTTCAAACCTCCTAGGGCCTACAATCATTTAAGGATTAGCCCTACCAACCAGCAAGTACAAATGACAAGTAAATGTAGACAATGGACACATTATAAGATGCAGGTAACTGAATATATCAATCCAACTCTAGAAGAATATTCTGCTCACTATTCAAAAAAAAAAAAAAAACACAATCAGAACCTAGCACAACCAAGGTAGTAGTGGATGGCTACACTACACACAGGCAACATTCTCTGTGCACTGTTCAGTCACCAAGCTTTTCTGTCTGCTCACCAATCACAGCAACTCTGGGCTCTGTCCAACACTGTGGCCAGTGAAAATCCATCAGCCCTCCCTGTCATTTCTTGGCATACTCATACTACTTCCATTCTCTAAAAAACAAAACTCCCTTGCCAAAGTCCTTTAGCACTGGTTTTTGTGCTTCTGGCTTTAAAAATAATAAAACCAAATAAGTTCCTTTAAAGTTAGATAGTAAAGACAGGGTCTTACTATATATGAAAGTTTAAAAGCCCTTGGCAATCCAAGAGGCCATAATGCAGCTGCCCCTCAGGATTGTGGACAAAAACCAATACAAAAGACACCAATTCTCTTTAGGTCAAGCAGGTCCCAGTGAGTGGGCTAACGAAGGGCAAAGCCAGGCAATCCACAAAGTCTTTCAAGGGAAAAATTAAAATACAACCAGAAGGAGGAAGATCTACTGGCATTTGTTCAATATCCTGGAAAGAGGCCAAGGAAACTCCCTCCAGAGGACAAGTCTTCCTACAATGCCCTCACCCATGTACATAATGTTAAAATGGCTTTAAACTCAGGATGGATTTGAAAAGCCAACACATATGTTTGACTCCTCCAAGAGACAGAAGTGTTTTTTTCAACAGTGTCTGTTTCTGTTACTGAGCACTCTTGAAGCTAATTTCAGAACTTCCTTTGAGCAAAGATGCTTGCTGATACCACATACACTGCGAAAGGGATGAGCAGCGGCACATTGCTGAGCTGGATGAACGCTTCCCTTTCCCACCAGAGATGTTCACCCGCAGCCCCCTCTTTTGCCTTCTTGTCCCATCAGCTGCTAGTCAGACCATCCTCAGAAATGCAGCACAGACCCAGCACCAGATCATTTACTGTGTTGTAAAAAGTACTTCTCTTACCACATAGAAAAATCTGTGTTCTGCTTTTGTTTTCAGCCAGATCCAATAAAGTTACCAACTCGGGAGTTTCAACCTTAAGCAGAACCCCTCTTCATGACAATCTCAGAAAAAACAACTGTAAATCTTAAATTCTGAATAGTTCTCTAGGTTAAACGTTGCTCATCACATATGCATGCACACATACATGTCTGCTAGTCTCAAAACAGACACACCTTCTACAAAGAGCTATTTCTCAAAAGAGATGCCAACACTGACATCTGCTTTTTTGGCGCCTTCCCTCAAGATTCAAGTAAGAGAAACAAACCAAAACCTCAAAATTGGGTAGTTGGAAGACTATGACATTTGGTGGGCAGTGAGCACTTAGCCAAAATTCCTCATTTCATAGGTAGAAAAACCAATCAAAAACCCAACCTGAGGTCATGATTTCTTGGAGATCACACTGCCAATTAGTGGCTAAAGGTAGACCACAGCGCTTTAGATACCAAAACCGGCACTTTGGGAGGTAGGGAGGTAGGGATAGTGGGAGGTAGGGATAGTGTGCTAAACCACAGAGAACCAGCAAATCAAGTGAGGTCAGTATCTCAGAAAGGTAAGTCTGGAAAATCGACTCTAACAGAATTCCTTAACCCTGGCATTACTGACATTTTAGAGCAAACGGTTCCTTGTCATGAGGGTCCTTTGCCTATGTATTGCATCATGTTAAGCAGAATCCTTAGTCTGCAAAGCCAGGAGCACCCCACCCATCCCTCACAAGTGAAATAACCAAAACTATCTCCAGACAATGTTAAAAGTCCCCTGGAAGGCAAAATAACCCCCACTAGTTAAGAAACATTGCTCTGGTGCATAAGTTTGCTTGTTTGTTTTCTTTCTTTCTCTTTCTTTCTTTCTTTCTTTCTTTCTTTCTTTCTTTCTTTCTTTCTTTCTTTCTTTCTTTCTTTCTTTCTTTCATCTCTAAGATCATTTGCAAGCATTTACTACTATAAACGTTGACACCAATGACCCAAAGCAGGTATTTTTATACCTAGTCTACAAAAAGAGGAAACAGATGCACAGATGTTGCATGTTTTGCCTGTACCTGAGAAACAGTCAATACTGAGTTTTTGGGAGTCACCATTCTGTGGCTCAGCAGGGCAAGACCAGAGCCACCCACCTGACAGCATTTTTGTTTCACACCTAATTCTTACTTCTACTCTCTTTCACACTAACAATTTGCCAAGTCTAATGTCATCTAGAGAGCTGTACTGAGCATATCTCAAAAGCCATAAAAGAAAGCTTAATTCATTTCTACATGGTCCTGGCATCACAATCCACACCAAAGGGCTTTTTCAAAACAATGTGCCAACTCAGAGAATATTCAATCAGCATAGAGGTACAAAATTAAATTCTGCTGGGCATGGTAGCACACAGCTCTAATTCCAGCACTCTGAGAGCCTGAGGCAGGAGGATCTCAGGTTCAAGCTCAGCTTAGGCAACTAGCAAGACTGTCTCAAAAGGAGAAAATTATAAGGGCGGAGGGGGGGGGAATGTAGTGCACAGCAGGCAGAAGATAATGTGAGTGCACCCATGCACACACTGCCATGCGGCAAGCAAATGAACATCCCTAAATCTGGGTGTTGTATCAGCTTTTTCTGTTCAGAAATATGTGTCTGAGATGCTTTTAAAGTGTTTTGGCAAAACAAAATCATTTTCCAGACAAAAGCTCCTCCTGAAATACAAACGAATACTGAGGGATATGGAGGCTAGTGATGTTTCTGGTATGTTGAGATTTTTCTCATGAGTAACATTATACTAAGCAGTTCACAAGTTATGCTGGTAACACAGGTCCTAATACATTACACAAATCAATTCCTCAAAGTATCTGACCACACAGATTAAAATGCAGCTTTTTAAAAGGTGTATGATTTTGGTCTCCTTCTCCTTTTGCTGAACAGCCAATGAAAGCAGCCTCAAATGTAAGCATGAAAGTCCTGTCAGGATCTTGTCAGAGCTGCTTACTTAATCTTAGGTTACTGATGTAGGCTACCTCCCCACTTAATTGAAACGAGAGGGCTACAAGGGGGAAATCCACAGGTCAGCTTCAACAGGTGATAGCTAGCTATAAAAAACAAAGGAACTATAAAAAGACAAATGCTGAAAAAGCACAGGGGCTTGCATTCACCAGGACAGACCCTGTCACACATTCAAGTGTGCATGTAACACCTTATCACCTGGAGATCTTGCAAAAATGTTCAGTCTGATTCTGTGGATCTGGCATAGGCTCTGGAAGTATGCAATTTGCTAACAAGTTCCCTCACAAGCCAATAACGTTGATCTGGGGACCACATCTGCAGTAGCAAAGATGTACAACAGTGTTTCTCAAACTTCTGACTGCAAATCACACCAAAAATATACTGAACTTACAACCCAGTGTTCACTGCAGGGTGGAGGATGCTATGTATAACCTCGCAGGGGAAGCACATGTTCTACCACAAAGCAACACCCCTAGCTCACTTCTTTTTAAGCACATGTTGAGCAACAGTAAAGCAAAACTCAAAATGCTCCAAAATCTAAAACTTTTTGAGTGCTAACTTTGCCACAACTTGAAAATTCAATGTCACAAAACTTCTCATGTACAAGATTACTGAAAATATTATATGAAATTACCTTTAGTGTGTGTGTATGAATTATATGAGAAACAAATTTTTCTGTTTGGACCAAGCTCTTATCCCCAGGATATTTAGCTAGCTATATAGATATAGATGATATAGATATAGATATAGATAGGTATCCCCAGTCCAGAACTCAAAACACTTCACACCTAAAGCATTTCAGATAAACAACACTTAAACTGCACCAGTGCAATACACTTTAAAAGTCTTCTGCCTGCTTCATTTTTAAAGAGCTGATCATGGCCCCATCTTGTCATAGGACGCCATACTTCATAAACATGGCTGTGAGACAGAAGCAGCACGACTGCTTCTTTGGGAAATACGAAGGGTGTTTTAGCCCCATTGCGCAAAGGCTAAATATCAGGCTTTTTTTCAAAGTTCAAATTACCATCAGAATTCTTTCTAAATAGGCAAGGGAGTGTTAAACGTATGGTGCAAATGTTTTCATCAAAAATGTTCTTGTTTTACAGTTTTTATTTTAATCTGTTTTCTCAGCTGTAATAGAAGACAGGTATACTTATACTGTCCTAAGCAAAGATCTCTATAAATATTACTTTCCTTTCAAGAGAACAAAAGCTCCACTTGGGTGTGGTGGCACAGAACTCTAATCAGTGTTCTGGGAGACTGAAGCAGGAGGATGGAGGCGAGCACATGCAACTTAGGGACATAGCAACCCTGTCCTAAATTTGTGTGTGTTTGTGGTCTTTTTGAGACAAGGTCTTGCTATGCAGTTCAGTTGGCCTTGAGCTCACTTTAGCCCAGGCTGGTCTCGAACTCACAACAATCCTCCTGCCTCAGCCTCCCAAGTGTGGAAGTTACAGGCATATACCACCATGCCAGGCTAAGTCAGTTTTCTTGTTTGTTTGGTTGGTTGGTTGGGTTTTTTTTACCTTGTCTTAAATTTTAAAAACTAAAAATGATAAAGGGTTGGGGGGATACAGTTCAATGCGAAGGCTCTGGGTCTAACCTCCAGTACCACAAAAAAACAAAACAAACAAGGGCTGCCTGGTGAGAAAGCTGATTCTAGATCTACAACGCAGGAGATGAGCCCAAAACACCTTGTCATACTGAAAGCTAGACAGATATTGAACACTTTAGTGCTATGTAAAAAGTCTCAGGAAGCAATCTGAATAACTTGTGTTTCACTGACCAAAGATGGACAATGTAAACATCAATAAGCACAATTGCAAAAAGTGAAGCATCTACAAAGCTTAACTTCATTTTTATAATGATACTAACAAACAAGCATACTTATTGTGTGGTGCAGGATCTCTCAACAGTGGCACTGACAATACTGCAGAGCGGACAATTCTGCATTGAGAAAGGCTACCCAATACACTAGAGGGCGTTTAGATGCTTCTCTGGCCTCCAACCTCTGAATGACAGTAGCACTTCCCCCAGCATTTTTTGTGACAACCAAAAATGTCACCAGATATTGAGAAATGTTCCCCAGCTAGCAACTGCAGCTATGGTATGTGCTAAGAACAACTCATTTTAAAAACTGGTCAGGGGCTGGGGATTTAGCTCAGCAGCATAATCACCTGCCTGGCAAGCTCAAGGTCATGAGTTCAATCCCCCGTACCAATAAAAATAAAAAAAAAAATAAAAATAAAAACTGGTCAGGACGCTGAGGCAGGAGGACTTCTCGAGAGAGATGGTGGCAAGCTAGAAAAAAAAATCCTGCCTAAATAAATAAACAAACCTAAGCTTTTTTAAAAAATAAATAATAAAGACTGGGAAAATAGATTAAGCATTGGTCCTATCTTTCCCATATGAACTATACCCTAGGGCAACCAAAAGCCAAATAAAGGAAATTTCTTTTGATACCAGTATTCCAGCTGAGACACTAGGAAAAAAAACGAACTAATGGGCTGAGGCTACACATATACTGCCCTCAGTCAGTTCACAAAGTGGAATTGGTCAAAAACACAAAAATAAGCCAGGAATGGTATGGTATGCTTATAATCCCAGCAGTTAGGGAGGTGAGGCAATAGGACCACAAGTTTCAGTGCTACCTGTGTAACTTAGCATGACTCTGTATCCACAGAACACAAAAGGGATGGGGACACAGCTCAGTGACAGAGCAGCCGGGTTCAATCCCCAGTAACACACACACACACAACCTGATTCTGACCAATCCTTTAACTAGAAAATTGTGATAAATACGAGGCACAGAGAAACATGTGAAACGATACTGATGCAGTCAGCAAAACCCAAACTGGAGGGAAATGTATCATCAAATTTCGTCAACCACCACAACAAAATGCACGGGAAAAGGATGTGAAGATTAAAAGATATCAACCATTTGTAATGTACCTACTTAATTGAGATACTGATTCAAACTCATGTGTAAAATTTTTATTATTTGTATGAAATATATACATGTAGGTATGTGTATATATTTCAAAGAAGTGTGAACACAATGAAACTGTTTTGGTTTTGTGATCTCCTCTGATCTCAGAAGCCAAGTGGGATAAGCCTCATTAGTACTTGAATGGGAGTCTACCTCAGAGAAGGTTCTGTTTTTAAATAATTTTTTATGTGCTGGGTGTGGAGGTGCACTCCCTCTCATCACAGCACTCTGCAAAGCTGAGGCAGGAAGATTCTAAGTTCAAGCCTAGCTTAGGCAACTTAGCTTATCTAACAAGCTCAAAATTTAAAAAGAGCTAGGGATATAGCTTAGTGTGAGGGCCTTTGATTCCATCCCCAGTACCGGCATATATATACAGATAAATACTACTTCCTTCTATATATGTAAAGAATCCCAATCCTAAAGACACGTACTTAAATACTGATAAACTGGTATATTTGAGATGTGCTTCAAAGTAATCCAAGGCTAAAGGAGGGTGACAGAACAGGCTGTGAGTTGGTCGGTGCTGATTAAGAAAGCAGTACATAAAGAGGAAAAAGAGTTCTTTAAACTAAGAAGGCTGATGTTGCACGTTTTTTGAAATTTTCTACAGCAAAGTTTTCTTTTCAAGCACAAGCAAACAGCAATGGGAACCCAGCCCTTCCTACCTCACAGGATTAGGTTACTCTGAACAAATGAGAAATGTTATACTTAGATGATTACTAAGCTTTTCCTCTGTAATAAGATAGCCAAGAGATGAATAGTGCTTTATCTTCCATTTAATTTTCTTAAAAGAACAGAATAAACTGAAGGAGAAAATCTGGACACTGATGGTAATGAAATGTGAATGGTTTACTTTTTGTTTTTATTCTATTGTGATTCTGTACATGTCATCACACCAAGGAAATCCCATCAAATAGATCGATACCTTTGAAAAATGATGACAAAGGTGACTGGTTAGTAAGAGGAAAAGATATTTCAAGAGGGTCCATGTATAACAGGTTACTACTAAATGAGAGGAACCATATGAGCTGCTTTTTAGGAAATTTAAATACACATATGATTTTTATTTATGTAGGGGGAAAAGCCTGAAACCGTAATCTTAGATTGTTGGCACTGTTTTTATTTTGTTACATGTTTTCCTTCCTAAATTATTACTATAATGAATATGTCTATCTTATGTAACAAGCAGCTTTGAGCTTTCAGGTTTGTGTATGAATTTTTACCTGAGTACTCCCTTAACTTCCTTACCCTGTTTTGTTGTTGTTCATTTTTTAATTGTTTTATATATATATATATATATATATATATATATCATAGAATTTATCACTTGTATTAAAATTCTACAGTACATTCATATTATTGTATGAGTATCACCATCATCATTTCCAGAGCTTTTTCATTTTCCCAAACTGATGCTCTGTACCCATTAAACAGACTCCTTCCAGCAGTTACCATTTACATTCTATGAGTTTGATTACTCTTAGTACCTCATTTAAGCAGAATGTATGTTTTGTGTTCTTTTGTGTTGATTTGTTTCACTTAGCATAATGTATCAAAGATTCATCTGAATTGTAGCATGCATCTGAATTTCCTCTGTAAGGCTGAATACTATTTTGCTGCAAATAGATACATTTTATTTATCCATTTACTCATAAATAGACACTTGAATAGTTTCCACACTTTAAATAAGGCTATGAACAGGAGTATCCAAAAAACCACCCAAGTCCCTGCTTTCAATTTCTTTAGGGATAAGCCTACAAATAGAAGCACCAGATCCTATGCAAATTCTGTGTTTAATTTTTTGAGAACCACTGTGCTGTTTTCCACAGCTGCTACACCATTTTGTGCTCCCAATGGTGCATAAACATTTCAATTTCTCTAACACTTATTATTATTTTTGTTCCCTCTTATCATCATTTATTTTTCTCCATTAACATTACCAGTCATACAACAATACTTACTTGCTTATTTCTATTGACTTCTAGGATTTAAGACCCTCAGCAACAGGGCTGTTGGCTTATTGCTGTATTCCAAGCACCTAAAACATGCTTGGCACATAGCAAGTGCTCATGAAATTTGCTGAGTAACAATAAAGCACTTGACTCACAACTTTAACAGGCATCAGTGTCTGTTAAATAGATTTATCACACCAAGTAGCTTAAACTACGTCCAGTTTAGGAAATCTCAGAGTTTAATAGGTGATTATTTCAACAGTTTATTCAGTTACGCTCACCTTCAATCATGTCAGAACAATAGATACCAAGACAATTAGAATCATACTTGTGCCACTAACTTCAAGCCTCATCACATGCATTAAAAGAGCTACACGAAAACCTTTTTTGTTTGTTTTTTTGGTACTGGGGATTGAACCCATGACCTCGTACTTGCGAGGCAGGCACTTATGAGCTAAATCCCCAGGTACATAAAACTTTAAAGAGCAGGTGAATGAAATAAATTTCACAAATCCACTGAGCTAAATCCCCAACTACACAAAAACTTTAAACAGCAAGTGAATGAAATAAATTTCACACACTTTTAGTTAACAGGAGGCCTACCCACGTAATGTGTTTTATTTTGAAAGACCAGTAGTGAACGAGATAGAACATAGGCCTTGTGGAGACCCCTAGTAGGTATCTCCAAGGACCTAGAAACCTAACTCTAGGCCTTTTACTTTAGTTCCTTTTCTCTTGTTCATGTTTGCTGTTTGTTGTTTCATTTGGTTTCCTTCTTCAAAGAGCCATTTGTTAAAAAGAATCAGACACAATTTCCATGAGATTCTTGTTAGCTGAAAAGCCATGTAAGTTTTCACCCTCAGGAAACCCACTGGTGTTACACCACCAGGTCAGAGTCAAAGTTGGCCTCTCTCTTCCAGGTCTTCTTCAACTGAAAATACCTTAAAGAAACCATCAATGGATGCTTCTTGTGGAGTTATCTATTTCTTCTCTTTCAAGCAATCATTCTATCCCTCATTCTTCAAGAAAGGATGCCAACTCCCTTCAAAAAGCAAACACTTTGTTTGAAAAGATAACATCGTTGTGGAACCCAGAAGGTTTTCACAGCCTTAATGTGAAGGCCATTTAGCACATGAAGAATGTTCCTTGCCTCATAAGAAGAAAATCCTAATAGGATTTCCTGTTCTGATTTGAATTAGTCAAAGAGCAGATTGTACTTTCAATGCACACACTCACATGCTCACATAAACATACTGAAAGAAAGAAAGAAAGAAAGAAAGAAAGAAAGAAAGAAAGAAAGAAAGAAAGACACTCTGCACAACTGGCCATAAGGCAAACTGGAAGGTATATGAGAAGCTATCAACATTTCACAAATCAGACTCACTGCTTTTTAAATTTTCCAATTACTTAGGTGGAGAAATGCCTGACCTTTTAACCAGCTGAGATGCCCTGAGATCACAAGATTCACTTCAGTTATTAGATAGGCCTAATGAACACAAAGTTCCTCGTGCTTTTGTTTTTAAAGTCCTGACTCAGGCTTTCAATGCACATCTATCCAAAACAAACTCAGCCCACCATCACTTTTTCAAATATCCCTGTCTGTGATTACATCATAGCCTTCTTACACCAAAGAATAGTTATTTCATCAATGATATATTTAAGAGAGGTCTCAGCCACAGAAGTCAGTTTTCTGCTTCTCCTAGCTTCCCTCTCACACCTCCACCCCATCTCACATCAAACATGGGTGCTGCTTGGGGCTATCCCTTGCTTCCAAGTAATTTCACTCCCTGCACCTCAGTTTCTTCACCTGCGTCTGACTAAAGGGCTTCTGTGGTCTATGGCTCTGCACCTGAGGATTTCACAGGTCAGTCTTACTATTTTTAGCAATCATCTAGACAACAGCCTATAGGCTAGTTTTGTGTCTTAGTTTTTGTGTTTTGTTTTGTCTGCACCTTACTTTGAAAGGAAAACAGGACCTAATCTTTGGTCCTATGAGGCCCCACATAACCGTTAGTCAATAAAGGAACTCCAGGAAAGAACCAGACCTTGCACACTCAAAACTTTCTCACTCTACCAGTACTCCTGAGGATCTTATCAACAGGAAACAAAAGCACTATACTATTATAATGAAGTATCTGGGTTTTATTTTCTAATTAGAAAAGCCCAAAGATTGTAGCCCAGGGAACAGCTAAATATTTAGAATGTTAAAGAAGTTACTAAGACCCAGCCACCCACTGCTACCCCATCCCCCTGTTCCCTGTTGTTTACCCTGAACATTTCAGAAGAAAAAGTTTTGGAAGTCAAAACTACAGTAATGGAGATGTACAAGCACCCGTTGAGACCTCCCTCTCTTGAAGTGCAGTCTGACCATTTTGGGGAAAAAATAGGAGCTGTTGTGTTTACAGATAAATACTGCCCTCAGCTCATATCCCAGGACAGGCACAAAGACAATACAGACAGAGCTGAGTCCTTAACATTCAGATGGCTTCAGCAAAGGCCTGGATGCTACTATCTACCGTATGCTTCACAACTAACTTCCCTTTCTAAAGTTCTCATTCTTTGAAGTTGCCAGCAGCCACTTTCATTTCTTGCAATTTAACCTACTCTGATTAAAGACTTGCTCATACTATGGGGAGGGTAGCTATTTTGAAGAGAGAAGCATTTAATATTTGCTTACTTATCTTGGCAGATGAAACGCAATGCAACCTTCAGAATTTAAATCATCAGTGTACTTCCCAGCCCAGCAATGGCCCACCCCTTTTAGCTCATTTAATGGCTTTTTCCCCTCCCTCTCATAAACTTCCAGGCTGCTTCAATTCTGAGCCATCATCCAAAGTTCAAGGAAAGGCTGTCCACTGGATCTCTGCTCCCTAAATCCCTCACCAAAAGCAGTGACAGATTCTGAAAATCGAACCACACAATTTTCTTCCCTACTCTCCATTTGCGTGGCTGCTTACAGAGGGCTTGAAATAGGCTTAGCATCAAAACTAATTATTGACAACAGCACTCAGGTTTCCACACTCACCTGACACGGGTCAGGCACTCAGTTGCCAAAGTATGCCCAGCCAGGAATGCGAATCCTGCTCCTTCCTCCGTTTTCAGCTCCTGAATATTTAGAAAGAAAGTCGCCTGAGTATGAGACCATAGAAAGATCTCTAACAGAAATGCTCCCAAGTCATTTCTACTGCCCTTTGCTTCCTCCCTTAGAGAGATAGCACCCTCCCCAAACTTGACCGGTTGATGTGATCGGTCGGGCGAGGATTACAGGTAAACTGCGCTGATTTCTAGCGCACTTACAAGTGAGACCAGGCACCACAAACTTCGAACGTGCCGAAGGCTGGAACTAAGGGAAGAGTTCGGCAGATCCCAAAGCACTCGCTCCCCTGTGTGGAGGCCAAGTATAGGAAACATGCATCCTCACCGGGCATGAGTTTAGTCCACACTTCTTTCAGCACCGCTCCCCCGGTTTTCTTCCGTTTTTTAAAAACTCTCCCCACAGGGGCCCCCACGCATGCATTATTTCTCCCAACCACTGCAGCGCGAAAGAGGGCTACATTTTTAGAAAGCCTGTTTCCTTCATCAGCCTTAACATATAACACCGTCTCAAACACCCTGCAAAAAAAAAAATTTCCAGCAGCTGCTCCAACACTTTCCAACTTGGGGGAATGCCATTCCAGTTCAGAATGGGGAGCCTTCAAAGCCACGCAATGGAATCGAGAACATCTGGGTGTTTTTAAGCCAGAGATGAGACCACCCCCAAAAAATGCCTTCAGTAAGAGAACCCCCAAAAGCATGCCAAGTGCATGCACATTCACCAAGAACTCCCAGAAAGCAGGGCAAAAACTTCTGTGCCGGGGGGGGGGGGGCAGAACTCCCTGCGCCCTCTGCCCGGTCGCAAGCTCTACCTTGGTGCCCAGGGAGCCTCTCCGCTCGGAGGAGCAGGACGAGGAGAGGGGCTAGCAGCCGCTGGGTAATCCCATGTTCGCGAAGCGAGCTCGTTCCGTTAGGATGGAAGCGGAACACCCACACCTCCTCCGGCGTGCGTGTTCTCTCTCCGCCCTCTGCCTCCTCCTCCACCTCCTCCTCCTCCTCCTCCTCCTCTCCTCCCACCCCAGCGAGCTTGAAGAAACGCTTCAGCAGAACATCCACATGGTTACTGCACTTTGAAGTGGCTGTCTGCAGCTTATATAGGCCGGGAAGCTCCCTGGGCAATGTAGTCTGAGATCTGGGTTGTGCCGGCGCCTTGGACTTCTGGGTTGAACTACAAGTTCCACAATCCCCTGGGCTCCCAGGCAGGGCTCTAAATAGGCGCGCGCGGGGACGGGGGAGGGGCGGCCTGCAGGCTGAGAGCCCGCGGGTCTTCGTTCGCTGCAGCTGTCTTCTGGGTGTGGGTGACCCAAAGCCACCCCCGTGGGGCGTCCCCAAACCCTGGGGACTCGTCTCCTTCGCCTGTCCCCCTTTCCTGGAATCTAGGTGTCACTGGGAACGGGGGAGGAGGAGGTGCTCCAGTTTCTGCTTTGGGAAGTTTTGAGAAGCTGATGCCCACCCCAGCTCCCCGAGTACCAGTCAGCAATCCGGGGCACAGAAAACGCCAGTGTTTGCGGTAAAGGACTAAAGGCGCGAGTCTGTCTATGTTTAATCTGCTCTAGCTTGCTGGTGTTTGCACGAAAAAACTTAAGTCTGCGAGCGACGGCCCACGCCCGCAGGACACGGGCAAGTCGCGAGAGCGCTCGGGGCCCCGAACTGCGCTGCTTTTGCCGCCCAGTGTGAGGTGAAGAAACGCTCGGCTCTCGGGCGCAAAAGGAGACGCCTTGTGATTTGCCAGCGCTGCGACTGGGAGACGGAAAGTAAATACGGACTGTGACCTCGGGCTTGACCCTGCTTCTAGCAGCCCCTCGTCTTCTGGAAGCTGGGAATGTCTAAGTAAATAAACTGCAAACTAGAAAAATAAGAGGTTCTGAGAGAGTTGCCCGCTCGGATGTGTGCGCTCCGGGGAAGAGATCCTCCCCCAGCATCTCCAACCGGGCACCAAAGGTGAAGCGGATTTTAAACCACTGCCAAGCAGTGTCTGGGTTCCTAGGCTGCAAGGTGTCTTGCACTTTGACTTTTGGGGAAAGGGAAAAAGGCTTACATCCCAAGCAAAGTCAGCCGGCTGCTCTTCCTGCCCAAGATGACGTGTATTCATTCCACAAACGTTTCTTAGGTGCCAACCACCCAGGAAATAGCGGTGAGCCAAAAATCGTCACAGCAACCTAGCCATCTATTGCCAGCTGCCACATAAAAATCTAATGACAACAATAGTGATTTTATTGAGCTCAGATAACATGCATTTTTCATGCATGGCGCTATTGAGTTTTACCAACTCTAGATTTATTTATTTCCTGTATTTGGGAGTTGCACCGTAGAGGGCACAGGGAAATCAGGTAACCTCCCAAAATGACAGAGTAAGTGATTGCAGCCTGGATTCCAGTTTCAGCCTATACATGAACTCAGCCCTCTGGGAATATCAATTCCCCCACCCCTTTTGAGAGCAGTCTCTGAGCGCTTAGGCCACTCATTTTCATCTCTTCATCCCTGTTTTCCTGTCAGAGTGGGAGATACTCAGAATTTGCCTACATTCAATCTTGACTGCTCCATAGAAGAGTCTTACTTGAAGAATCTTGTGTAATTTAACAATAAATTAGGAATTAAACAGTTATTTGTGACATAATAGTGCTCAAACTCATAATGATTTCTGACATTTGATGGGTATGTCCCATGTGCCAGGCATTGTTCTGAGAAATATATATCATTACCAGCAAATCCTATTACCTATTTTACCTATGAGAAAAAAGAGGCATGGAGGTTACCTTTCCAACTCACACAGGTGTCTGGGCTACCGACTCCTGAACTCTTGACCTTGATTTACCTACTATTGCCTCACTAACATAAGCATATACATTGTATTTAACTGCTTATATGAAGCATTTAAACCAGTCTAGGAATGGGCAAAGTTCTGAAGTTAAAGTTTAGGTTCATTATATTCACACTTTCACCTCCTCTCTCAGCACTGTCTGTCCCCTCATCACAGGGCACTAGTCTGGTGCCTAATGCCTCCAGCTACCCTTGCCCATCACCAAGAAAATTCCCCATCATCCAACAACAGAGAAGTCCATCTAACCCCTTTTCTGCCAGATCCCTTCTTCCTACTTGAAAACAATCTCTAATTTTCGAGTGGTATTTTATTAGACTTTTCAAGCAAATTCAACGATTGAACTGGTAAATAGGAGTAATTATTGCATGTGCTTTTACTCAAAATCCCAATGCAATTTTAATATAGGTTTTCTGAAGAATCCTTGACCACATTTGGAAGCCAGAATTGGGCGATTTTTATTCTTACAATAGAGTGGACACTGTCCCAGATGTGCTTTATCCACTATCTGTCCTCCCACACCACAAGTTTGAAGGCAGGGACAGTGTCTTATTTATGTTTGTACTCCATACTTTCCCTAACCCAGCTTGACTTAGTCTTTTGTCTGCACATTCAGTAGATGGGTAAACAAATCCAAAAAAGTCAAAACATTTTAGGGAAAGATGTGTTGGGCAGATAGAAGGTGAGCTTTATACCCCACTTACCTTGTAACCTATGTTCTCTCTGCTTGTGTGGCAAATAGTTCTATACAACGTTTTGCAAGTTCTAGACTCTGCTAGGTCACAAGAAAGTAATTTTGCTATGATATGAAGAGGTTCCTCTGACAGTGTACAATTGATGACCAAAGACAATGCATGTTAAAATAAAAAGGATCACTTGCACACTCATTCTCCTTTATCAGTACTGGGAAGGAAGTTACTTTTACTTTATGATGTTTTTTCCTTGGAAGAATTTTGTACACTTGCATTTCCAACAGTGTAGCTACTGGTCATTGAGGCACTTAAAATGTGACTAGTTTTAACTAAGATGTCAAACACACATTTTAGCTCAGTGATAGTACTTGCCTAGTATGCACACAGTCCTGAGTTGTAACCCCAGCACTGCAGTAAAAATAATTTGTATATTGATTATATGTTGAAATTATTATGCTTTGGGTATACTGTACTAAAATAGGCTATTTAAATTAATTTTTCTTGTTTTTACTTTTTTAATGTGTCTATTAGGAAATTAAAAATTACGTATGAAGCTTATAGTATATTCCACTGGGCTGCACTGATCTAGAAAACCAACAACCTGATTCTCAAAAAAAAACAGTTCAAGATGATGACCAGCAATGAAAAGTGTCACTTAGGACTTGGTCCTTGAAATGCTCATGCAGGGAATTTGGAGAACTTTTTAGAAACAATATAGCACTATAGACTGAACAGAAGTCTGAAGAAGGTCCAAAACTGGCACACCAGCCTACCTCAAGGGAAGCCCTACAAATAGAAACAGGTGCCGTCAGCAGTAGACAGCTGAAAACTGTAACTGAATTCATTGGCCTAGAAGCCCACCCTCAAGTGCTGTCCTAATTAAAAGAGCAGGATGTACTGGAGACAGCAAGGCTCAGAAGAAGTGGGCTTGACATGCAGCACCACCCTGAATATTTAGGATGTGTGTGTGTGTGCATGTGCTTATGTGTGTATGTAAGGAGTAATGCCACTAATCCTTGCTTTGCCAACCCAGTGGGTCAGTGAGTTTCACAACACGAAGGGCTTTGAAAGTTTACTTGAGTTAGACCAAAATACAAGAACATTATCAACAAGGATAGAGAAAATATTGATGCATCCTGATATAGTACTCAGCTTCATAACAAACCTTAGGTTATTGGAACAGCTCTATTCCCAGTGTTCTCCCAGGCACAAGACTTCAATTGCCTATTAATGTCAAAAGTCAGCTTTGAGTGCTTTGTTTAGTAGCATTTCTGAAGTCACTCTTTTTTTTATTTTATTTTTTTTTTCTGTACTGGTGCTTGAATTCAGTCTCATGAATGTTAAGCAGTCTACTACTGAGCTGCACCCCCAATTATTTTATTTTATTTTATTTTAGACAAGATCTCACTAAGATGCACAAGCTGGTTTAGAACTTGTGATCCTCCTGATCCACCCTCCAAAATAGCTGGGAAAGGAGCTGCTAATATAGCTCAGCAGCACAAGCACTTGTCTGGCAAGTGTGAGGACCTGAGTTCAATCCCCAGTGCCCCCCCAAAAAATATGCAGACGGCCACACCAGGGCAAGAACTATCAGTGTCTCCTGAGATCAGCACGACATTGACACTTAGGGAGCTGGGAAACCAACCAGCCAGCTTGCCACCCTGGTAAGTGGCTATGGCCCCGCAAGCCACGGCTGCCGCAGGGCAAGAACCATCAGTGTCTCCTGAGATCTGCATCATATTGGAATTTAGGACTTGGGAAACCAAGCAACCAGCTCGCCTCCCTGGTAAGCAGCTGTGAGCCTACTGGCACACAAGCTGAGATTCAAACATCCATCTGCCACCACCACCACCACCACCTCCCTGTTAGCAAATGGGACTCAGAGATCTGAGCATCTCTTGCAAGACTGATTATATAAAATAGCAAATAAGGGGGATTTCCTTCTACCATCTCTTTGAAGGCAAATATTTTTATCAATGTTTTGTTTTGTTCTGATTAATGGTATTGCTCTATTTGATATTCTGTTTTAATACATTCTATAATGTTCTGTATTTCCTTTGATTTTTCTATACCTGATTGAAAGAATAACTATTGTAAAGAAAATGAAATATATGATGGTACCTATTACTGTTATCCCAGTAACCTGCTGTGAAGTTCTGTACCAAATTTCACTACACTGTCTCAGTTGGCTTTGTTCCATCTTGTTCTGTGATATTTTACTACTTTAAAAAAAAAATCTCCAAAATAGCTGGGATTACAGACAGCTTTTTTTTTTTCACTTTTTTGGGGGGAGTGGGATATTTTTGAAAGAGGGTTTCACTGTGCAGTTCAGACTGTCCTTGAACTCACTTTGTAGCCCAGGCTGGCCTGGAACTCACAATGATCCTCCTGCCTTGGCCTCCTGATTGCTAGAATTACAGGTGTCTACCACCACACCCAGCCTGACATCACTCTTAAATGGCAATCAGAATGTCCCAAGTCACAGACTTCAATCTGGGTTTTGGTATTGACTTATTACCTGATGTGATAAGCTGCCATTTACCATGTAATAGAGGAATGGAGTCATAGTTCTCTTTGACAGTTTTATAAGTCCAAAACACTAGCCATGGCTCAACATAGACATTCCAAATTTTAGAACCATTCCTTAAAGTTTCTTGTACTCATCCCCCAAAACTCATTCATTGATATCCTACAGAACTTGAATATCTTTTAGCTCTGTCTGTCTGTGATTTTTGTCTCACCAGTGAGGAACACTCATTGAGACAGGAAGTAGGTCTTATAGTTGAGTACTTTTTATAGCATCTAGCTCAGATAGAATAAAGAATAGTACTCAGCACTTGATGCCTTATTAGAATAATAAAAGTAGCCAAAAAGATGACCTCTAGACACACTGTCCCCCTAGTTGATATGGAGAAGTATAGTTGGTATTCAAAAATTGGAGAGAAAATAATCTGGTATGGAGCCACAAAAAGTAAGGTGTTTTCTAAGTGCAGGCTTTGCATGTCCTGTGAGGCTAAGAGAAGACACCAGTAAGCAGAGGGCTACTTATTTTTATTGTCCTAACTGAAGTGCGGAAGAGGCTGCTGGTGAGAAACCTTTTGAATAAAAGCAATGTCAAGGACTTAAGGCCTGGAAGGTAGGACAGTAGCTACAAAAAATGCAAAACTTGGGTTGGGTGTGTAACTTAGTGGTAGAGTGCTTTCCTAACATGCACAAGCCCTAAGGTTTGATCCAGCACTGAAAAAAATAAAAAATAAAAAAACAAGCAAGGAGTTACAGTACTACCCTAAACCACATGAAAGGGACAGGAAGTGGAAGCGGCAGCTGTCTATACCATCTCCGATGGCAAAGTTTCAGTATCTTCAAGACTCATGTAAGTAAATAAAGAGAACTATTAACTTCTCACACATTGTTTTCCTGTGAAACATGAAACGTGCAAAATCCGGGGGTTTATTTCCAGCCAGACATATTACCCCATCTCCTGCCTCCCAACTGCCAGACTCATCCTAAAGTACTCCAGTAGACAACCTGGATCTGGGGCTTGAAATAAATGCTTTATTGTCTTATTTTAGTGTTTGAGCTGAACTGAAATCTGATGTAAAAAGAAAATTATATAAAGGTTTTCTTTGCAGAAGAAGTCAGAAAATACATATAGAAAAATAATAAAACTTAAAAATCACTATCTTGCAGCTTCCTATGAAATTATTTATACAGAGATTTCACAAAATGAAACCTCATTGTATATGAAATCCACTCTAAAACACATAACTAAGAAAAAAATTAAATATATATTTACACTTGTCTATCTTATTAAAAAAACTAAAGTTTTATGACATTTACAGATATTTCCATGCTATTGCTTTTAATAGTTTCAAAGTTATACTTGGAGAAATACCTTCTTTTTTTATTTTTGAAGGTTAAGTTTCCATACATTACTGAAAAAAATCTATAATTAGCTTTTTGGGTAAAACCCAAATCAAGCTAGTTACTACAACTCTGCAACATTTGTGTCAAGAGTCCCCAAATTTTGAGTAATGCTATTTATGGAACTATATCTTTCTTAAAGTCTTTTCAAATCAACCAAAAAAGCAAAAAGAATTATAGATGAAGAAAGGGTAGTGAAAATTTTGAGAATTTTTTCCAGGCTTATGATCAAGAGGCTAATTACTAAACCTGGCACTGAATTCTACCTAATGAAATAGAACTCACAGGTATTTTCAATTGCTATGCTATATCCGTGTATCTGGATTCACACAAATTAATTGCTTTCTCCTGTACCAGTTAGTTTTGTTCTAAGATTTTAACTAGTATTCCCCACTAATTCTAGTCCGAGGATGCTAGTGGTAAACCTATGGCATGCATGCTGCAGGGGGACACAATCAGCCCTCTTTGTTGGCACATAAGCCAAATCTCCCAAGCAGCTGAGCATCAGATATTCAGGTTTCATTGCAGTGTTGGCACTTCGTGATAAATAAGTGGGTTTTGCATTGCATTTTGGGCACTCAGTCTTTCAAAGGCTGACTATCAACTTTCCCAAGATATGGGTAACCCATGTTGTGAGTTCAGCCCAGATGAAGAGTTTGAGGTTGATTCTTTATGAAAGAGATCGATTACAGTAGTTAGAATCAGCCTAGGAAATGGGAACTGGCCAGATAAAGGGTTGCAGGAGCCATTCAGGGATAATGTGTTGGTTAATTAAGTGCCTGCTGTCAGAATTAAAGTGATATTTAATGGGCATCTACCTGCTTTACCCAGGGGAGTATTCTGGACACTGAGGAGTACTTCTTGACTTCTCCGAGGTTATTTTCTTTCAGGGCTTGGAATATTTTGCTCCAAGCTCTTCTTGATTTGATAGTTTGCATCGAGAAGTCCACTGTGATTTTGATGATTTTCCTTTATAGGTAATCTGTTTCTTTTCTCTGACCACTTTTAATATTCTGTTCCTGTGATGGATTCCTGAGATCCTGATTATTATATGTCTGGGTGTAGATCTGTTTGGTTATAGCTGCCTGGAGTTCTGTATGCCTCATATATCTGAACATCACTTCTGTTTCCTATACTTGGGAAGTTTTCCTTAATTATTTCTGTGAATAGCCTTTTTATTTCATTTGTATTTGTCCCTGTTTCTTTGTTCACATTTTTTATTCTTAATTTATAAATCCTCTTATTGTCTTCTAGCCTTTGTATCATTACTTCCTGGTTCCTTGTTATTTTTAAGAGATCCTTCCTTTTGTGATCATACATTGTAAATCTATCTTCAAGTTTTGAAACTTTGTCTTTAGTTTCTGTTAAGATTTTTTTTTTAATCGGTACCAGGGATTGAACTCACAACCATGTGCTTGCAAAGCAGGTGCTTATGCCGCTGAGCAAAATCTCCAGACCCTTACATGCACCTTTAAAGGAGAACTACTGCAGTATGAAGAGACAGGTGCCCGAAGAGTGGTGAGGGATTAAGTGACATCATAGGACTTGACAGCACCTCTGTCACAGCTGCTATGAGGAGGAAAGAGGCAATGACACAAAAGGCTACAACTTATGATTAAAAAGCAGCCAATCTTCCTATCTGTTATCTTCTAGGCACCATATTTGAAATTCCTCTGAAAAGTAGGTAGTGATTAAGACAAAGGAAGACAGCAAAAACATTTAGCATTCTCCTCAATTTTTCAGAGAAGTAAAGATGGCCAGTCAGTGAGCAACAACATACAAAGCTTCCTGGGAGAAACAATTCCTTTGCCAGAATAATACACCCTGGAAAGACCCAGACAGAGGGAGATGGATCCTCTTGACACAGGAAGAAATTAAAATGTAAAAAAGCTCGTCAAATACATTGGGACTACAACTGAAACAGCTAAAAATTATGGGACACAGTGTTTTCACAGCAACCTGCCAAGTTTGCACAAGGGCCTGAATTTGCACCAGCTTGGATCTGTGCCAGCCAGCAGAGCCGCCCAAACTTGTTCCTGCCACCACTCACAGGAGCCACAGGAGCACTGAAGTTGGGGGTTGGAGAGCCCAACACAGAGCAGAGCCAGGAAAGGGACCTTCATTAATCCACGATCAGTGCTAGAAATGAGACCCTGACACACAGGAAGGGTGCCACCAAATGGGTAATGGGTTGGAATCAGGCAGGAGGAGCCTGAACTGGGAGTGACAGTGACTTCAGTTGGTTGCTCCCTCCCCAGAGCAGATTCATGAGATTTGCTTGGACTGGGCCAGGCCCCTGGCTGGGACCCAAAGAGCCATCTCAAATTGATTCCCTGCACCTAGCATGCACTAACCTGGTGAAGGCCCCTGAAGTTTGGCTGGCCAGGTGGGGAGGGGCAAGCATACACAGCCTCTGCTTACACCTCAGTGACAAGAGCAGTCAGGAGAGGGCGGAGGTCCCTCACCAGTGTGCTCTGGAGGAAACATGGCCAACAGGGAAGAGGGCTGGGACCTGCACTGTAATCCATGTGGAGGAAGCCAGGACCATGACAAGAGAGAGAGAGGCAGGAGGAGGCCCCGGCCCAGAACCCTGAGAGCACTGATCCAGGAGAAGGAAAAACAAGGGAGACTGAGGGAGGCAAACATGCAGCATCAGACATGGCTTCAGTAGACATTAAGACATATCTTTGGGACCTTGTAGATGAGCTCAAAGCTGAAATGTTAAATCAGGTAAAGCAGGATATGAGTAGAGTAATAAAAGAAATGCTCTCAGGAAGTATCTCTCAGGAAGATTCAGATGAAAGAAGGGACGAACACAAAAAAGAAGAGAAACATTTGATAAAGAATATAAGGAAAATATAGAATACATGAAGCAGATTCAAAGAGACTACCAGGAAACTAAAAACTCCATTTAAAGCTGGCAAAATGCCTTAAAGAAACTAAGGATAGACTATCAAAACTTGAAGACAAGTTTTCAATGTGTGATCATGAAAGGAAAGATCTCTTAAAAATAACAAGGAAACAGGCAGTAACAGTACAAAGGCTAGAAGATGACAAGAGAATCTACAATTTAAGAATAAGAAATGTGAATGAAGAAGCAGGAATACATACAGGCAAATTACAAAGGCTATTCACAGAAATAGTTAAGAAAAACTTCCCAAGCATAGGAAAAGAAAATGACATTCGGTTATGTGAGGCATACAGAACTACAGCCACCTGCAACCAAAACAGATCTACACCCAGACATATAATAATCAAGATACCAGAAATTCAATATAAAAACAGAATATTAAAAGCCGTCAGAGAAAAGAAACAGATTACCTATAAAGGTAAGCCCATCAGAATCACAGCTGACTTCTTGACACAGACCATCAGATCAAGAAGAGCTTGGAGCAAAGTATTCCAAACCCTGAAAGAAAATAACCTCCAGCCCAGATTGATGTATCCTGCAAAACTGTCACTAGAAATTAATGGAGAAACAAGATGCTTCCATGACAGAGGAACTGGGGGAGTTTGTGACCACCAATCCAACCCTGCAGAGAATACTGAATGACATTCTAGAGAGAGAGAAAAAATACCAGGATTTTAGGAACAGTGGCAGAAAGGCCTCAATGAGTGGGGCAGGAAGTAGAATGAAGGAGAAAACTAGACAAACAGGCAGAAAAATAGCATGGCAGAAATGAGGCAGAGAAGGATAACTAGAAACACTAACATAGATGGCCTTGATACACTATATTGTTAATAGGGCACCAGGATTTAAAACCCACTACTCACACTACTCTGCTTAGATGTATTATATTCTGTTCTAGTCATTCTACCTGTACTAGATTTGAGGGCACAGACAGTAATTCCGAAAATAACAGGATATAGTACAGTAATCATACTTAATTTCCTATTAACTTAATCTAAAGTTCTGTAAAACCTACACTGTTTTACCATGACTGGTCATAATCGAATCTGGTCTGTTAGATCACTGTTTTGTATTGATAGATTTCATTCAAAGCTATTATGATTGATAGTATCAAGCCTGAGAGTATAGGCAACTGTACTAAAAATGACAAGATCCACTAGAATATCCACTCTAGTTTGATTATTACTTGCCTTTGAAATTTTATACTGTCTACAATGTTTTATTTTTACTAATATTGTTGTGTACTGCTATATTCAATTATACTGCTATATTCAATTATGCCTGATGATATAGACAATTGTATTGAAGATAATAAGAGACAACACAATAATCATTGTAGATCACCTTGTACTGTGGTTTTATATGACTTTCTGGTTTCATGTTTTTATAGGAATTTGTTTTGTTTTGTCTTGCTAAATTTTGTTTTTCCCTCTAATACAGAAAGGATAGAAATACATGTAGAGATTCATGCATGAGTAGCTGTTTACACTCTCACTGAATATATACTTTGTATGCTTTACTTTTGTAACTTGAACAACTGTTTCTAAGAGGACAATATGTAATTTATCAACTAGTGATTTCTTGTTGTTTATCTTTTTTTGTTTGAAATTCTGTATTATCTCTAACCTTTACATGCTTTTGTTTCTCTTTAAATAAAAAAAAATAAAAAGAAAGAAAAAGAAAATAACCTCCAACCCAGATTGATGTACTGCAAAACTGTCTCTCAAAATTAATGGAGAGACAAGATATTTCCATGACAAAGAGGAACTAGGGTAGTTTGTGACTACCAATCCAACCCTGCAAACAATACTGAAGGACATTCTAGAAAGAGAAAAGAAAATCACCAGGGTTCCTGAAACAATGGCAGAAAGGCCTGAAAGAAAGGGGCAGACAGTGGAATGAAGGAGAAAAGTAAACAAACAACAATGACAGAAAAATAGCATAGCAGAGATAAGACAGAGATGATTGGTTATATTGCTGTTTTATCTTGACTGATTTTATTTGAAACTGGCATGCTTGAGAGTATCAAGTCTGAGAGTAGAGGCAACTTCTCTGAAGATGACAAGATTCAACAGGATACCTATTTCTGGTTTTGATTATTAACTGCCTTTGGAGTCCTATAATGTCTTAAATGTTTGGTTTTTATTAATAGTGCTATGTACTGCTAAGGTTAATTATACTATGCCTGATGATACAGATAATTTTATTGAAAATGACAAGAGACATCATAGTAGCTACTGTAGACCACCTAGTATTATGGTTTTATATGTCCTTTTCATTTCATGTTTCTCTAGAATTTGTATTGTTGACTTGTTTTGATTTGTTCCTCCCTCTAATACAGAAAGGTAGGTATACATGTAGAGACTTATACATGTGCAGAACTTCTAAACAGTTTACAAGAATTGATCATAGTTATTGTAAAAAAAGAGAGGAAAAGAAAGTATTCTAAAGGATATAACTGCATGTATGTTTAAATGTGTAGGATTGATAACCATATTATGAAGTTTTTGTTGGATAGATGAACAGAACTGATTGCAGTCTCACTCTTTAAATGTCTACTTTGTATGCTTTACTCTTTTAACTTGAACAACTACTTCTAAGAGGAAAATATGTAATTATCAACTAGTGATTTCTTACTGGTTTTTGCTTTTGTTTTTTTAGAAATTTTGTATTGTTTCTACCCTCTTTCTGTTTCATTTTTTTCTTAAAAAAATGAAAGAAATAAATATGCATGTAATCAGGATGATTCATTGTCACTGAAACTTTTATATTGAATAGAATATAACAAGAGAAGGAAGTAGTTTTCAAGAAGTTTCTCTACTCAACTCTTTGCTCACATCAGCCCTTTCTAAATTTACATTTATAATTATACTACCTCTTACGGGAATGGGAAAAGGAGGAGGTAGAAAAGTACAGTATATCTATTTTAAAGGCACTCTAGGTCTGCCTTGACATCTGAAATACTTTAAGAAATGGAAGATATTGACTACACTTAAAGCAAAAGACCATTCTGTAAAGATCAGTGTTCATTATGGAAAATATTTAAACAAGGGTGTATATTCTTATCAGAAATTTTCAAAAGCACTTAATGAAAATGGTTAAGAGCTCTATTACTTTCTGTGATTCCTAATGCATTACTTTGAACATGAGGGAGAAAACTTTGCAAAAAAAAAACCAATGAAAATATTTTCCATGTACATTGGGCACAGCGGCATACACCTGTAATCTCAGCACTTGGGAGGCTGAGGCAGGAGGATCACCACAAATCCAAGGCCAGCCTGGGTTACATAGTAAGTTGAAAGCTTGAGCTATGTAAAGGGACCTGTCTCAAAAAAAAAAAAAAAAGCCTCCACATAGTAGCAATTAAATATGTCTAGTCTAGTCTTTCCAAATTAGGATTTTAGTTAAATTTTTGTTTTGTTTGTTTGTTTCATTGGTTGGTTTTTATTTTTTTCTTTTTTTATTTTTAAGAAAAGTATTGCTAGGTTGCTCAGATTAGTCTTTAACTCACAGTCCTTCTTCCTCAGTCTGCTAAGTGTTGAGACTGTAGGTATGTACTGTCACCCCTGACATCTGGTAAGAATTTGTTAATTAATTACAACTTGTGCATGGTTGAGTAATTATTTGGCTTTCAGGAAAAAAAATACATAAATTTATCTGAGCTGGGCGTGGTGGTATATGCCTGTAATCCCAGCACATATGAGACTGAGGTAACGGAATCATTGCAAGTCTGAGGCCAGCCTGGGCTACAAAGTGAGCACTAAGCCAGCCTGAACTATATAGCAAGACCCTGTCTCAAAAAGACAAAAAAAGTTCATCTGATTTTGGCTGGAGAAACAGGGTAAGATGTTCCTATCAGAAATCTTTGTATTACATTCATTGTCCTTGCTGTGTATTTTTTTAAAAATGAGGTGTACATTCTGACCCCAAATCAGTAATAGAAACTAGGTTCTTAGATTAAATTGGCCTTTATTTCTCCTTACTTATTTTCAGAACGTATCACAAGGGAAGAGGCACCAATATTAAAAAGAAAGTGGAAAGAGACTTCATATAATACTAACCTATTTTGAATCAGTAGTGGCACAAGTAACACGTTGATTCATACTACAAGGTAAAGGAAGTAGAGAAACATTTTTCATGTGATTTATGGGAAAACTTTAATCAGTAAGAAAATTTGATTAATTGCAATCATTCAGTTATGGATCTTATTTTGTGTTATCTCCTTTAAAATGCAGTAAGTGAAGAAAAATCTTAAGAAAACATTATTGTTTGCCTTTAAAGTCTAGTTTTGAAGGAAAAAAATCATGGACTTCTGTCATTTCCACATAAAGCATCTAATTCAGGAACTGTACAAAGCTTTTTGCTCATAGAATGAGACATCCTCTTAGAGATGTGTATTTGGCAAATGTTGGCATCCATAAAGCATGTAATAATAAATATGTTTGGGCAGTATTTAGAATACACAAATGGATTTTAGAAAAATTTGTGATCCTGGACCCTTTGATTCCATGGGTCCTCCAGTTTCTACCACAGTGCTTGGAATATAGTGGAAACTTAATATATATTTACTGTATAAACAAGCATAGTTAATATACAATATACTTCTTAGCTTCTTATTACAGGGGATATTTTCTCATATTCTCTTCAATCTCTTTCTTCTCAGTACTTGATAGTTTTCATTATAGAGGTCTTTCACTTTCCTGGTTAGGTTAATTTCTAAGTATTTCATTTTTTCTTGATGCTATTATGAAAGGTATTGTTTCCCTAATTTCTCTCTCAGTGAGTTTATTATTGGTGCTCAGAAATGCTGTGGATTTTTGAATGTTGACTTTGTATCCTGCCATGATACTAAATTTGATTAGGGGTCTTTTGGTAGAGCTGTTGGGGTCTTCTAGGTAGAGAATCATGTCATCTGCAAATAATTATATTTTCCTTTGTTATTCATATTGTTTTTATTTCTTTCTGTTGTTTGATTTCATTTGGCTGATGTTTTGAGAATTATATTGCACAGGAATGACAATAGTGAATATCATTTTTTGTTTCTGATTTTAGAGGGAAAACTTTCAGCTTCTCTCCATTTAGTTTGATTTTGGCCATTAGTTTGTCAAAGATGGTGTTAAGGTTTATATACAGATGTCTCCCAAAGCCTCATGTACTTATAGGTGGGGCTTTTCAGAGGTAGCTGAATCATGGGTATGTGATGCTGAATTAGGGTGTGTAATACTGGGAATATTTGATAATTAAATTGGTTAGCATAATTCCTGGCATGGATAGTGGAAGTATCACCCTGGGTGAGGGTAGCACCAATCAGTAGGTTTACAACATGGAATACAAAGGCGGGTTGCTGCTGCTGCTTGCTGACTTCTGCCTGCTCTGAAATGTACTGTTTCTCCTCTGTGATGCCCCTTTTCCATCCATTGTGCTGAAAGCTCTACTGTGAAGTAAAATAAACATCTCCTCCTCTAACTTTGAATGTTTTGTTTCAGAAGCAAGAAAAATACCTAAGATGGCTTTTACCAAATTAAGAAAAAGTCCTTCTATACATATTTTCTTCATGGTTTTTTTTTAATCAGGAATAGATGTTGAATTTTGTCAAATGTTTTTTCTGCATTGATTGAAATGATATTGTGATTTTTGTCCTTGCTTCTATTTATGTGGTGTATTACATTTACTAATTTGTATACATTGAACCATCCCTGCATCCCTAAAATGAATACTACTTGGTCATGATGTATGACCATTTTGATGACTTTCTGTATTCTGTTTTCCAGTATGCTACTGAGGATTTTTGCATGTATGTTCATTAATGAGATTGGCCTGAAGTTCTTTGTCAGTTGTTCCTTTTCTGGTTTCAGAAATAGGGTAATGATTGCTTCCAGTAATGACTTTGGAGTACTGCTTCCCTTTCAATTTCATTAAAGACTTTGAGGACTATTGATGTCCGATATTCTCTAAGGTTTCTGTAGAATTCAAAAGTGAATTTATTGGCACTTGGGGTTTTCTTAGTTGGTAATCTTTTATTAATTCTTCAATTTCATTGACTGATATTGAGTTATTTAAGATTTTTATGTCTTCTTGCTTCAAGTTTGTAATTCATGTATCTCTATGAACCTATGCATTTCTTCTGGATTTTCCATTTTATTAGCATACAGTTTCTCAAAGTAGTTACCAATGATCTGGATTTTGGTAGAATCTGTTGAGATTTAACTTTGTTTACTTCTAATTGTATGGTTTTGGGTCTTTTCTTTCCATATTTTGGTAAGATCAGCTAAGGGTTTATTTTGTTTAATTTTTCAAAGAACGAATTCTTCAATTCTTTGTATTTTAAAAAATTTCAATTTTGCTAATTTCTGTTCTGATCTTTACAATTTCTGTCCTTGTACTAGCATTAGATTCAGATTGTTCTTATTTTTCTAGGATTTTGAGGTGCATCATTAGGTTATTTACTTGAGCTTGTTCTGTTTTTATGATACAGAAATTCACTACTATAAACTCCCCTCTTAGAACTGGTTTCATTGGTCCTATAGGTTCTGGTATGTCATACTGGCATTACCATTTGATTGTAGAAAGTATCTTAATTTCTTCTTTAATTTCACCATGACCCATTGATTATTGAAGAAGACACTGTTTAAGTTCCACATGTTTGCACAGTGTCTGTGGCTTCTTTTGCCACTTGTTTCTAGTTTCATAGTACTACGATCTGATAATATACAGGAAATAGTTTTAATTGTTTTGCATTTTCTTAAGCATGCTTTATGGGCTAGTATGTGGTATATTTTGAAGAGAGTCCAATGTGCTGCTGAGAAGAATGTATATTTTGTTGTTAGAACACTGTAGATTAAGTCCTTTTAGGACTTAATAGAATTAAGTCCTTTTGTTTGAAGTTTTGTTAAACTCTGATATTCCTTTGTTGATTTTTTTGTCTGTTTGATCTGTCCATTTGTTATAATGGGGCTTGGGGGTTTTTCCATTACAAGCATATTGCCGTTTCTCTGATTTTTCACATCCATTAGTGTTTATTTTATGAATCTGGGTGCACTGTTATTTGATGTATATATGTTTAAAAATGTCTCTTTCTGTTGAATTGTTCCCTTAACCAATAGCTAGTGACCTTCTTTGTCTCTTCTGATTATACTTGGTTGAAATTCACTTCGTCTGTAATTGGGATATCTACTCCTACTTTTTTCCAGTTCCTGTTGTATGGAATATTATTTTCCATCCTTTGATTTTTTTATTTTTTGATACTGGGAATTGAATTCAGGACCTTGTGTTTGCCAGGCAGGTGCTGTCATCCTTTGATTTTTAATCTGTGAGTTTCTTTATAAATGAGATGTGTTTCTTGTATACTGCATATTGTTGAGTTTTGCTTCTTCATCTGTCAATCCATATCTTTTGATTGGGGAATTAAGACCATTCACACTGAGAGCCATTTTACTGAGAGGTATTGGTTTATTCCTGCTATTGCATTATTTAGCTATTGCTGTTTTCTTTATTTTTTCCTTTTGCTTAGTCACTCATCCCAGCAGGTGTAGTTATTCCTTTTTACTTACTGGCATTGTTGGCTTCATTGTCTCTTTCTAGGATATTCTTGAAAGGTTTTTGTACTGCTGGTTTGGTGATCATGAATTTCTTGAGATACTCATTGCCATGAAAATACCTTATTCCTCTGAAACATTTAAAGAAAATTTTACAAGATACTCAAGTTGGGGTGGAAGTTGTTATCTTTTTGGGCTTGAAACACTTTTCTCCAAGTCTTCCTGGCCTTTAAGTTTTGTGCAAAGTTGGCTGTGATTCTAATGCGTTATCTTTACATGTGATTTGTGAACTTCCTCTAAAAGCTTTTAAGATTCTGTCCCTGTTATGCACTTCTGGTACTTTGGGTATAATATGGTGCAAAGAGGTTCTCTTTTGACCATGACTATTTAGGGTTCTACATATCTCACTTATCTATATGTTTATGCCATTCCTGTTGTCTACACTTATTCTAGTTACTCAGGTTAGTCTTCTTTGCATGATCTAGCAATTGTTGGATCCATTTTTCATGTTCCCATGTTGTTTTTAAGGTGTCTTTGAAAAAAAGTGTCTTTGAGTAGTTGATATTTAAAAGCATTGTCATCTTCTCATTCTTTTTTTTATTTTAAAGAGAATAAAACAAAAGAGGACAGAACAAAAAAATTAGAACAAACAATGTAAGCAACACAGCAGTTCACAACAAGACAACCAGATACTAACAGTAGCTACCATAATGTCTCTTTTCTTTGAAATAGTTGAACATACCTTCACACACAATAATATCAAATATAACAAAATAGTATAAAACCATTCAAGAGAATGAAAGTATTACAGGACATTCAAAACCAAATAACAGAAAGTGAACAATGGCTACTATAATCTCATTTTCCATAAAAATTTGTTTATGCTACCGCACATATTAATATCCAATAAGACACAGAATGATAGAACCAATGGAAATAGAAGAACAAAAGCATGCTAGGACTTCAAAGCAAGATGATATTAAATCAACAATGGCTGCCATAATATCTTGTTTTCTTCAAAGTAGCTGTCATATGATCACACATAATAAAATCAAGCAAAACAGAATAAAACCATTCCAACCAATGAATGAAAACATTATAAGACTACAAAGCAATATAATGGGGAACCGTGATTACCATAAAATCTTATGTACTCTTACCATGTCTTACACTAGGGAGACTACGGTATTTATACATGTGAAGTTTGATTTGTTTCACTTAGGAGTATAGATTCAAGTTGCATCCATTTATTTATAAATATCTCAGTGTGATCATTCTTTATAGCTGAGTAGTACTCCATTGTATAAAAGTACCACAATTTTTTTATCCTTTCCTTGGTTGATGGGCACTTAGGTTGTTTCCAAGATCTGGCTATTACAAATTGTGCTGCTATAAATATGGGTGCGCATATATCACTGTGGTAAGATGTTTTCAGATCTTCTGGGAATATGCATAGGAGTGGAATAGCTGGGTCATATGGCACTTCCAATCCCAGCTTTTTGAGGAATCTCCAGACTGACCTCCACAGTGGTTGCACCAGTCTACACTCCCACCAACAGTACAGAAGTATTCCTTTTCCCCACAGCCTCTCCAGCATTTGTTGTTGGTAGTTTTGTTGATCCTGGCCATTCTTTCTGGGGTGAGATGGAATCTCAGTGTGGTTTTAATTTGCATTTCTCTAATGACCAATGAATATTTTTTCATGTATTTATTTGTCATTCATATTTCTTCATCTGAGAACTGTGTGTTCATCTTGGATGCCCATTTTTGGATTGGGTCTTTGAATTTCGGGGGTCTGATTTTTTAAAATTCTTTATAAATTCTAGATAGAAGTCCTTTGTCTGAAGGACAGTTCACTAAGATTTTTTTTCCCAGTTTGTTGGTTTTCTTTTCACTCTGCTGGAGATTTCTTTTGACATGCAGAAACTCTTTAATAATACGTGATCCCAGTTATTGATTCTGGGAAGTATTTCCTGTGCAGTTTGGTTCTTGTTCATGAATTCTCTACCTGCCCCTATGTCTTCAAGATTTTTACCTACTTTGTCTTCCAATAGATTTAGTGTTTCTGTTTTAATATTTAGATCCTTGATCCATTTAGATTTTAGCTTAGTACATGGTGATAGGCATGGGTCTAGTTTTAATTTTCAGCATATGGGTAGCCAGTTTTTATAGCACCATTTATTAAAGAGACTATCGTTCTTCCAGTGAACATGCTTGGCCCCTTTATCAAAGATAAGGTAGTTGAGTGTGTTTGTAATTGTATCTTTTAGTCTATTCCATTGATCTTCAGCTCTGTTTTTATTCCAATACCATGTTGATTTTATTATGGTAACTTTGTAGTATAACTTCAAGTCAGGGATTGTGATGCCTCCTGCTTTGGCTTTGCTGCTTAGAATGGCCTTTGCTATTCTAGGTCTCTTCTGGTTCCAGATGAATTTTAGGAGTGATTTCTCTAGATCTATGAGGTATGTTAGTGGTATTTTCATTGGGATTGCATTGAATCTGTATAACAATTTTGGGAGAATGGCCATTTTCACAATATTTATTCTTCCTATCCATGAACAAGGGATGTCTTTCCATTTTCTGAGGTCCTCTT